>OX376084.1:5795000-6420000 GCA_947361185.1 Charanyca ferruginea | reverse complement strand
AACCGCGACTGTCAGTGTCACTGTTACTGTCGGTCACCGTTTCGTTCTGAAATAATTAACTGTTCGTTAAACTATTCGCTTTTTTTGCGGGGTTTTAAAAATATCCTAAATGTCTGAAGATACTCTTTAGGTACCCAAGAATATAAGAATTAGAATTTCAACTTCTCTAAACATTTTTTTGTACAAATTCTGCCATGATTCTTTCATCAAAGTCAGTTCAGCCGTTTCATCGTGAAAGCGTAACAGACAGAGTTACTTTCGCATTTATAATATTAGTATGGGAGTTTTATGATGAACGGTCCAAGTTAAAAGGAATTTGGTATAAAACCATTGAATCTGAACCACTTCGTTACCCATGGTTTGAAAGGAAGGAAATATATAGTGAGATATCTTTTCCAGCACAATGTCCGGACTGATCAACCTTCGTATCCTGTGCTACATCGCCACAATAGTGATGCATGTATCAAACATAGTATACATGCGTTGGTATGCCAGAAACAATCCGACAGACAACGCGCTAGCGAAGCAGTTCAAGAGTTTGGAGTACCGATTTTTTACTACATGGACGTTTGTAAGTATCTATGCTCCTCTTCATCATACTAACCTGTTCTTGTACCACTGTGTGCGTGTGGTGCTGATCGCGAATAGCACCACCCCGTCTACCCATGGGTGTCGTAGAAGACGACACAGAGATATTGACCACAGGATGGGCAGCAGCGTCCTTCTGAGTACCATATACCTACTGCGATCACCAACATGCGATTATTGCTAAAGCCTCTCCTTGGGGGAGACCTATGCCCAGCAGTTGGCGTCTATAGGTTGACATGATGATGATGATTGATCCACTGCAGGGCAAAGGCCTCATTGATCACCACGCTTGTTTAAGCCGGATTGGTGATTTCAGACTTTTCCACCAAACGGCTTACATCGAATCGGATTGGAATACCACCCCGCGGTCATTAGTACCTAGTACTACAGACTTGCGCCAGTTCTCGGTCGCTAAGGAGAGCAGGGAGCGAGAGAGCGGCCCTTCTCCACTGAGACCACATCTCGGCGCATTCCCATGTCGGCTTTAAGGAAGTGCTCCCTGAGACTGCATACCTTACTGTTGTGTAGGGCCTTAGTATTAAGGAAGCCTCGGCCTCATTACTTCCGTGGGATTTACAGTCTCATTACCGATGACCATGGGTGATGCATTCGATTTGCGGTCACCAAAGTACACACATTCACATTCACATGCATGACTTTGTCTACACCAAATTCCATCCTGTTGTCATTACTGAAAGTTTCTGTTAGTTTTAGTAGTTCCATTAGTCGCAAATTGTTGGAGGCAAAGAGTTTCAGATCATCCATGTAAAGGAGGTGAGATATGACCTGATCTCCTTTTCTCAACCGATAGCCCAGACCCGCCAACATGCATCGGGTAAGCACGGCCATTACGGCTGAACCCCTCCCCTTAAGAGAGACATATGTCTAACAATGGGCGACTTAAGGTTGATATGATGATGACCATCGTTGTATGTGATAGCAGGGGGAGAGAGACTGCATCTATGTTTGCTCCTCGCGCCTCTTATTGGCGGGAGAATGGTACCCGCAAGTTCTACCCGTATTTTCCAGCTTTAATTTCGTATATTGTGTGTTCTAGTTCCTACAAATAGGCTACGCAATCTACGCCCTGACGTGTGACCTCTTCATCTTAAAGAACTCCAAGAAGAAAGACTACAAGCTACCGTCTCCTATTAGTGACTTCAGAGAGATCTTGTTTGCTGGTCTCGTCTGGCCTTGCACAATGGTGAGTTCTCTGATTTCAGAACTTTAGGGATGATACTTAAACGAATTCTATGTTTTTTTTTTGTGTCATTACATGACAAACAAACCGACCGTCCACCTGTTACGCTATTCTCTAAAGTGGCTGTACTCGAAGGCCAACTCGACATCGTGTCAGCTTTGGAATCGACCTCGAGCTTGGCGACTGTCTTTCCTTAGCGAATATCTGTTTTCATGACTGAATTGTCAAAAGTGTGAAATTATTCTACCTTGGCTGGTTCTACCAAAAGACATTCGCTAGCGTAAA
The DNA here is from genome assembly GCA_947361185.1 of Charanyca ferruginea. NCBI lineage: Eukaryota > Metazoa > Arthropoda > Insecta > Lepidoptera > Noctuidae > Charanyca > Charanyca ferruginea. Next base: position 6,417,926 of record OX376084.1, on the reverse strand, counting down.
CAAAGGATAATGAATTCGAAATTGTAACACGCCGCAGCGTCGAGCTTTAGGTTGTGTTGCTTATAGAATAGCACTGATGTTAAGTGGTCACTGCCGCCTCTTCGCCGCCTATCCACCGCCGATGCCGCCTCGTGGTAGGCACGAGAGCAACCAGGAGAACTAATATTTAGAGATAAAGTATACATTGAGGTCACAATAACAGCATTACACTTTTATGTAGATTTTACATGGGTTAGGTACACTAAGTAGAGCTCAGACGGTAGATGGGCGTGGTATGGCTGAAGCGTGGTCTGCAGTCCGGTCAGACACTTAACTTCTGCAGTTGCCGACCAAGAAAGAAGGGGGGTTGATTGATCCTGCGGGGTGCTGGCTAGGGAGTGCGGAGAAGGGTAACCGCAAGCGTGCGCTAGCACTGCCATGGTCCTTTCTGGCCTAATGGGAGGATAAGGCCCGTCACACGTAGCTATAATATATATTAATATACGTCAGATGTAGCTATAATATATATTTTTACTACGTCACCAAAATATGTGGACAGATATAGCAAGGCATATTAATATAAATTTCAAAAATGTTAAACAAACAACGATCGCAGACGTAATAAGGGCGAAAATATACCTATTATTATATTTTAGCTACCGTGTGTGGTGTGGTGGCTAGCTATATTATATATTATATAATATAGCGGGTTCGATTCCCGCCCAGGATAAATATTTGTGTGATGAGCACTTGTGTTTGCCTTGTGTCTGGGTGTTGTTTATCTATATATGTATATATTTAAAATGTATTTGTGTATGTATATCAGCTGTCTGACACCATCTGACCCCAAACTAGGGAGACCCTGTACTATACAGGGTCTCCCTAGTTTGGGGTCAGATGGCCGTATGTTAAATGTCCCCACATATTATTATTATAGCTACGTATGTGACGGGCTTTAGGCCTGAAAGGATCATGGCAGGATTTGTACAAAAAAAGAAAGATGTTTCGAGAAGTTGAAATTATAATTCTTATACTCCTGAGTACATAAAAAGTATTTTCAGGCATTTACAATATTTTGAAAATCCCGCAATAAAAATGGATTTTAAAAGTGAATAGTTTAACGAAAAGCTCATTATATCAGAACGAAACAGCGGTTGACAGTAACAGTGACACTGACAGCCACCGTTTCGTAGTTCTTACTCTAAAATTGCATCGTTTTATGCGAAATAATGTCACAAATAATTATTATTTTTTTCAACACACTTGTCACATCACTTTTGCCAATCTGATAGGTCCGTATAAAGTCACTGTTTTTTTTATAAACACAAAGTGGTCAACGAGATGAAACGAAAAAGTGTTATTTTCATTTCGAAATATTTTAATTATGCGAGGGTTTAAAAATATGGTAAGTATATCAATCTACTCCTGTTAATGTATTCTTCACATTGGAAAATATTTTAAACAATTTAAATAATTTATCATTTCATAAAAATGAATGTATGGCGAGATTCATAAATTAATTTTTATGAAAAAATAAATTATTTGATTTATTTTAGATGATTCTTTATAGTATCGCCATCAAAGTAGGTCCTTTCCGTAATATTTTAAACCATCAACATTTTTTTTTTTTATACAAATCAATGTATGGATCTCGCCATGATTCTTTCCTAAGGAAAATTCTTCTGGCCCCCGCAGCTCCACCGCAGGCAGCTCCTCTACATCTGCAATACCAGAGGAATTGCAGATACATTGCCATTCCAGAAACCAAGTTGATATGTCTTATGTGCTTGTAATTCCACCCATTCCCATCCAACCAGAACAGAGCAACGATTCCCTTCACGTCGTCGATTCTCCTTTGTCACGCGTTGCCGCCTCGTGGTAGGCACGAGGTGGCTAGGGGAACTAATAACTTGGAGACCTAAAGACCGAGACTACAGCAATAGCATTACACTTTTAATTAAGTTTATAACAGTATCGTATTATGTACACGAGTTTTTTTTTGTTATTATAGATAGAGTCAAAACCCTACGTTAACCTCCCTTTACCACCACAAATGATGTTGAATAAATTTAATATGTTGTAATCCTTGTTGCTAGCTGGTGAGAAATAAACAATTTTTATTTATTTATTTATTATCTTTGTGCGGCTGTGGTATCACTGCGACCAGAGCTGGTCTGTTGTGATCGCCGCGTGTGTTGGTTAGAGATCGCCACCAAACCTTGCAGCTGTGATGAACTGCAGGATCTGCTTTGGGGCGATCTCCATTAATTCATCCGGGCTTAATAGGTATTTGCCCAGATGATTGTTGCGCTTGTGCATTAGTGCTCCGCATTCTCCCTGAAGGTGAAGTGGCATTTCATCAGTCTCAATACAGCGTCTGACGGCAGAATACTGGTGGCCTTATTGCTCTTCTGGAGGAGAGTTATAGCATTGTCAGGGTCGGTCAGACATGACGATGCTGAAAGCCAGGGTCCAGCGTGCGGAGCCTTAAATGGGTTATCGGGGGCTGCGTCGAGGTAGCGGGGTGCGGGACGCGCTATCACCGCGATCAGCGTCACATCTTAGATCAACTTTTCACTAGGTTTCAATAACCTTGTCACTGTATCAAGAGCATGGACAGCGTGCTCCTTACAATTTTTGTCATTTTGTAACTTTAGCCCGACTGCTGACTGATACTGTTTTGAACTGAGGTAGCTGCGCGGTGCGGCTGGGGTGTCCTGACGTGACGCGAGAGCTCACTGATACGTCAACTTGTGACAACTGTTATGCCGCTCTGCTCAGCTACCTCAGAAACGGTTTAGAACTCTCTCAGACTAACCAGGTTTGCAGGAGGTATTATCCTTCTGCCTATCTGGTTAGTCTTCATTTAGATCCACTGTGATCGAAAATCGCTCGGGAGAAGACCAAACCAAATTACGTCTAAAGCGACCCTAACTCGAAAAGTCTTAATGAAAAATTCGAGTTCCTGTGTTATCTGTTATTCTTTCTCATTCCAGGTTGTGTTCTCAGTATTCTGGAGCGTCTATACGTATGACAGGGCGTTGATATACCCAGAATTCCTAGACGCTGTCATACCTCCCATATCGAACCATATACTGCACACCATGATACTACCTGTGGTGCTGTGGGAGTTGCTGACAAGACCCAGGAAGGAGCCAGAGAACCATGCGAGGAATATCAGCCAGTTAACACTGCACCTTTGTGTATATTTGAGCGTGTAAGTATTTATTTTAAATCAAATCAAATCAAATCATTTATTTGCATAGAATGTATATAGGTATTGAACATCAAGTTATTATTAAAATATAGAGTGCCAGGTACATTCTGCCTGAGTTTTGGCATGCAAAATTTAATAAATAATGTCAGTTTAATCAATAACATTTTAAGTAAAATTATGAAATAATATAGAAAAAAAAATTACATTACATTATTATTTTTACAAGTCTTGAAGAAGCACAAAAGTAAATATCAAATAATGTCAATAATATTAAATTGCTTAAATGTCAATGTGTTTGTATATTCACATTCATAAAACGCATAGTTACTGGTGACGAGACATGGGTTTACGAGTTTGACATGCAAACCAGTCAACATGAATCGGAATGGCGCCTTCTAACTGAAAAAAGACGACGTAAAAGAAAATTCGCGGCAACTACTGAAGTCGATTCCAAAAAACACGTCAATTTTTTTTTTTATTATTGGGTTATTTGTTGGCGTTAGTGTATTATTACGGAATGGACCTACTTTGAAGGCCATGCAATAAATTTTGATACCTAGCACCTAAATAAGAATGAGTGCATTTTATTTTGTTTTGAATTTTCTATTTACAATTATTGTAATATTCTTGGTTTCAGAATGTACTTCACCTACATAGAACGAGGAATATGGTTGTACCCCATATTCAAAAAACTTTTCGGCACTATCTACTTCTTCCTTGTTTTTGTAGTTTTTGGTATTATATTCTACTCGTTTTATTACCTACAATGGCCAATCACGAATTTCATACACGGTTCTACGAAAAAGGCGGATAAGAAAAAGGTTAAATTAGAAAAAAAAGTTAAATGAATCATGTGTTTTATAAACCGACTGCTCAGCTGAGAGCTGGTTCAGGTCGGACCGACAGTTTTACAGTTGATCAACTGTCGGGTGTAGTAGTAGTAGTATAACGGGCTGGTGTCCGCAACTCCACGACTCAGCGCGTATTTTGCGTACAGGTGGGATACTTTCAAATTTCGCGCGCAGTTTGACGAAAACGCCTCTTACTGGACGCCATATTGCTCAGCGTAAATGACGTCAGTTCGTTTTGTATCAATAGAGCTCTTATTAAATATGATAATTGTATATCATTTAAAAATAATTAAAAGTATATTTTGTAATAGGTGTAATAATGAAAAAATTAAGTTGGTTACGAAAATAATAAAAGTACAAAGCCTTTATTACGCCAATCGGTTGACTGACAGTTGACATTTTTTTGTTTACACAGCCGTACGGCGTAGGTGGGATACTTCCCACCTGTACGCAATCATTCGATCCACCCCAGCACCCCAAGAAAGGTCAGCAGCGCCTTGACGTCGCTGGCGATCTCCTGTAGGTTACCTGGGTTACCGAAGCAACCTCAGGGCAGTTCAGAAGCACATGGGCCGCTGTCTCTGCCCCCATGCAAGCTCTGCACAGTGGGCTGTCTGTAACTCCTATGACAAAAAGATGTTTATTGAAAGACCCATGGCCAGTTATGGCGGCTGTGACCACGTAGCTGTTGTATGGACAGTCGGAAGGTTTGCCTTGTGAAGCGGCCCTCAATCGCAGGAAGAGCCTTCTTGGCCTGCCTGCACTCGCCATGTGCGGTTCACAGTCTTTGGTATAGATCCTTGGTACGTTTTCTTACCATGGTGCGTAGGTGACCAAAGGGGACCACTATGGGTTCCGGACCTACCGCGCTTGTACTCGACCCCCTTCTAGCGAGCTCGTCCGCAGCATCGTTACCGCGCGACCCGCTGTGTCCTTTGATCCATTGAATGGTTGTATCATTGAGAATACCCACCTCGAATGTTGGGTGTTCTGCGAGCCGATCCGACCTATTGTGAACACCACCGTCGTTGCCGTCGTATTGCTACTTACTGTTCGGGTTGTCACAAAACAGTAATTGTGATTTGGCTTTTGTATAAGATGGACGACGATATTAATAAACTTCTATATTAATTTCGCCCGCCATAATGTTTAAACGTGTCTTCCCTGCATATACATACGCCGACGAAACTGCTCGCGCGAGTACCGAGAGCGGGGAACGTGCGAGTGAGAGGGTGGCGGGCGAGTGGCTTCGCCGCTGCGCTACCAGCCGACAAATGTGAACGGCTCTATACTTGCCAGTAAGCCAATATTATGTCCGACCTGACAGAAATCGTGACTGAACGAGCGTCCGGTAAATGTGTCATCTCTGTTAGTTATATCGGGTTGCCCTAATGTGAACGGTGCTATTGAAATACATATGCTAATATACATCCGATATGTTTGTCGGTCCGATAAAACTGCCGGTCCGACCTAATGTAAGTACACCCGCTCTGAGACCGTTCCTGACCCGTTGTCCTAGGTAAGCGTCAAACGCGATAATGCGACGCGACGTGAAAATGTCAAATTGTCGTTGTATGTATGTACTTGTGGCCTACGTAGTCGCCTTGATCAATGTGCGACCCAACGCGGCAAGTGCGGATTTGTTTTTTGCGCGACGAGACGCGACACAATAGTTTATTAATAATTAAATATTTACTATTATAAGTACCGGTGATTTTTCTTACCTTAAAGTCAATAACAACCTCTCCTCAATAGAAATAGGTTTTTGAAAGTTGATCACTCATAGCAACAATATATATATAATCGAAAGTGCTTGCTCATAATACTATAGTCACAATATACTCTTTAAATAAACGTGGATTTAGTTTCGGATATAAATGACGAAACTTATTTCTTTCTAAATAAGTACAATGACTACCTACAACGTAGGACACACATCGCGTGAAGTATTGGTCGCGTTACGTCGCATCGCGTCGCGTCGTGTCGCGTTCGGTCGCTCACCTAGGACAACACCTGACTGAGATAGCTGCGCGGTGCGGGGGGAGTAACAGTTGTCACAAGTTGACGTATCAGTGAGCACTCGCGTCACGTCACCACACGCCTTAGTTGAGCGGTCGAGCGTTTTTTTTAAATAAGATTATTTATTTATTCAATGTGACTTTTGAGCTCTCTTTTGTTGTTAAAAGTATTATCGAATTATAAAAAATCAAATTCCTTTTTTTTTGTTTTATTATTTTCCTATGAAGGAAGCCACTTGACCTGGATAATGACTGTAAGTATGAAATCGCCAATCGGCTTTGAGCAGCGAGCTGATCAATGCTTGTAACGTCTCCGTATGAAAAGAGGAATTTGCACTCAAAGTCACAAAGTCAAAGCATTTATTTCAATTAAACCATTTTGTTGAGGTTAAAGGACTAATCTAGTAGCAATGAAAAAAAGACACGCAAACACTACTACAAGATTTATTGTCGGTAAATCCACAGGCTTCAAAACTATTATATTCACTGCTCAGACCAATAATAAAATATTTTTATTGTCTTTTTTCCGTCCGTGTGGTGTCGGACGTAAAGAATAGCACCATCACATATCTTCCCGTGGGTGTCGTAAAAGGCGACTAAGGGACTTACCAGAGGATGGGCAGCAGCGTTCTCTGTGCCTTTGTAACAACCATACTGCGATCGCCAATCCGCCTGCCAAGCGTGGCGATTATGGCAAAACCCCCCTTGGGGAGGCCTATGTCCAGCAGTGGACGTCTTTGGGCTGAAATGATGATGATGATGATTGTGTGCAAGGATGGCCACAGTTCCACAATTCTATCTAAACGCGGTTAAAACCTACAGGACTAGTGCACTCTTTCGTATCTGGAAGTGAACAGGCAGCCAATTGTACTCTTTGCAGGCAGCTACAATTGAAATGTGGGCGGAAAGAACTCGCGTTTACAATCAACATCCGGTTCCAGAAATTTATAGAATATTCGAACAGTTTCTACAGCTGCCTTTAGTGTCGAAAGGCGATTACTACGACATTCATTCATAATACATAACCCAACTCATTGATAAAACAGCGCCTTCACTGTCGAGGAAGCGAGCAGTTAATCGATATTTATGCGTAAGCCGCGGTCCATTGACGCTGGTACCCTCTAGTAATGAATATCACTAAGATCCTCACAAAGTTCCTACTTAACTGTTTCCGCCACGCGATAACAGAGGTCGCTATTGTATATCAGTCGCACATTTACAGGCAAATTGTCAAGGAGCCGGTCAGTTAGGCAGGTCAGAAAGATAGATGCTCGTTCCAAAACGTAGGTAGGTTACTCCATTATTACAGTAACCTACCTACGTTTTGGAACGAGCAAGAAACTCCACGGACACTCTTTTAAATCAGGTTTTTTTTACAAAATACTGGTTACATGATTCTTGCACAGTAGTGAAACTATAGGCTGGTATTGTTATTAAATCCATGGTAACTACATATACCGGTATAGCATTGGTATTATCGTCATATTTCAACCAAATTATACACACCCATTGGTAAAAACCGTATGACTATCCGTTCTGTAGTTTTTGAGTTTATCGCGAACAGGCAGACGGACAGAGGCGTCGCGGCGGGCGACTATATTGTATAATATGTAGTTAAGTGAAGTGATAATGTAAGTATGGTTATGCAAGCTACGTACTTTCGTAGTTTACATAACAATGATCGTTAATCGGTAATTAAACCAGTAGTTGCACCAAATGACCTGATTTAATTTCCTTATCTAACAACCGGTGCTAGTAGGGTTGCCAACCCTACTATATAATATAGTATCCTACTATATTAGAGGCCCGACTACTATATTTTTGACAAAAAGATATAGTAGGCGAAACTACTATATTTAAAGCCATCAAACTCTTAGCAATAATATTCGTTTCAAAAGTGTAAGCGTAAAACAAAACGTCAATACAATACCCATTTTTAACGATTCTGGAATGTCAAGTTGACAGATGCGTTCAATAATTCATAAAATATTCTTCTTAAAAATTAAGTACCTACCTAATTTTTGGAACCTACTATTTTTTTTTCACCTTTTCGTTATCTACTATATATTATTTTTATGGGTAAAAATTTTAGAACTATTATATTTGACCGTCAAAGAGTTGGCAACCCTAGGTGCTAGGTATTATTTAATAGTAGATAATAATTGTATTAATAATAGGTTTATAATGTCTTCATCGCCATCTCATCAAGACTGTCTGTCCCAATTTCAAAGTTAAGCTTAATTTGATGAACCTCAGAGTATGTAACAAAAGGCAGATAGACCGCGCGGAACACTGAGAGTAAAGCCACCAAAGCAAATACAAATCAAAAGCGAATACCTACAATCTCGTGATTGTATTCATTTTTGTTGAATTTGTATTTGTTTTTTAGGGTTCCGTACCTCAAAAGGAAAAAACGTAACCCTTGTAGGATCACTTTGTTGTCCGTCTGTCTGTCTGTCTGTCAAGACCCTTTATCTCGAGAACGCGTGGAGGTATCGAGTTGAAATTACTTAATTTATTTAAACCATATACTCAAGTCTACGGTCCCTTGAAGCTGTAAAAAAATCAACCCTGTATGTTTACGTGAAAAAAAGATACGGCCGTTTATGTCGCAAAAAACGCATTTATAATATTAAGAAGATTAAAGTATGGATAGTAAGTAGGTGTGGATTAGCATAGAAGTATGGATATGTACCTACTAATATGTACGGAACCCTCGGTGGGCGAGTCCGACTCTCACTTGTCCGGTTTTTTAACGATGCAGCGTTTCGTGCTGTAGGTATTGTACGATTGAAGGTGTTTTGCTTTTGAATTTGTATATGCTTTGATGGATTCACTCTCAGTGTTCCGCGTGGTCCATCTGTCTTTTGTTTCATAATTTTACTGATGACCATAGATTATTGGCGAGATGGCACCATTAACGAATCATTCTAAGACAGAAATTCTCTAAGAAAACAGTCAGAAATAAGTTCAGGTTTCCTTACAATGTTTTCCTTACAATATTTTATATAGGTATATACACTAGCGGGCCTGGCAGACGTTGTCCTGCAACCTGCCTATAGCGCCACCTGCCGGGTCCAATTGTGAATCTAAACCACTGGAACACACACAAACAAATTCGTAAAAATCGATCCAGCCGTTTAGGAGGAGTTCACTTTCATACACACGCACAGAAGATTTTTATATATAAGATAAGAAGATATATATCAGCATCTTGCCGTTCTCTGCTGAACGTAGGCCTCCCCCAGAGAACTTCAACCAACCCGGTCTTGGGCAGGTTGAAATCATCCGCTGCCAGCCACATTCTTCTTCGTTCCTTCGTGCCGCAGGGCGTCCCACACTACGCTCGTCCCGACGCGGTCTCCACTCTAGAGCGTTTCTGCTTCATCTACCGTCTGTCCGTCTGCAGACGTTGCCGGCACACTTTCACTTCAGCGTGCTGATAGGTACATTATTTTATTATTACCCTCCTCTACTCTTTTTCATGCCTGGGAAAACTAAATCCTGGTTATCATTCGTAGATCTTTACCAATATTCAATTAGGGTAGTCAGAAGCCTGAAAGTAAAAAAGTCTCCCAAAGGGGTATCACCGCAAGCCTTCTAGACTAAACTAAAGAGACAGTCAAGCACACACAAACATACATCAAAGAATCATGCCACACCTACGTGACTTTATACAAACGAAACGATTTCATTATACACCGTTATATTCAGAACAAATACAAGAATCATGTCAAATCACGAAATCCATGTCACATCCGGCAGTTAGTAAGTTCGAACTAAATCGACCACTCAAAGGTACGATTCCATATTACTTTTCTAAAGTCTCTAAATCTGAAAAGACACAAATAAACATGTCTGCAGAGGATGTTATGGTAAGTAATAAACATTTTTTTCGTAAGTAATAATAAAAAACATATAAAAAATCACAGAGAAAAATTTAGTAAACCTTGTTTTTCATTACTACATCAAAATATTGCAGGAGTCCTAAACAAATTACAAGATATTGATCTAACTATTAATGAGATGGGAGAGTCTGATATAAAATTAGACGTTTTATGCCTAAGCGAACACTTTATTATTAGAGGGGAAGAAAAATACCTCAATCTTAATAATTATTATGTTGGTGCCATTTATTCGCGGCCTGATCAGAGGCGAGGGGGAACCTGCATACTATGCAAAAATAGTTGAAAGAAGTAACAGAATTCTGCGTAGATAAACACTATGAGCTTTGTGGGCTTGAAATTAAGTCTATACATGTGATTATATTATGTATATACAGAACGCCCTCATCTAATTTAAATATCTTTTTTGAAAACTTAAATACAACCTTACAAAAATTACAAAATAAAAAAGTAAAATAATTATAGCTGGAGATTTTAATATTAACCTCTTGAGTAATGACAATAACTGTACAAAATTCAAAGAACTCATTTCAAACTATGGTATGCGGTGCCACATTAAAGGCTACCAGGTTGAACACATGTATCGATAACATAATCAGTAATATTCCAAACATAATAGGTAAAACTCATAATGTCTGCTTATCTGATCATAACACAGCATAGGTCGTTAAATTTGAATACAACCAAAAATCTCTATTAGGATATTACTTCATGACCGTAAATGACTTAAGTAAAGACAATGTCAAAAAATTCATAGAGCATATAAGTAAGTTATCTTTTTCCGACGTTTACAACATTTCTGACACGAATTATGCTTTTCAATCTTTCCATGACACAATAACTTTATTTTATAAACTATGCTTTCCTCTCATCAAAGTAAAAAAGCAGTACAAATTTAATAATCTAAAACGAGTAGTAACACTAAACGAACATTAAGATTTAAATACTACCTTAACAAAACCAACGAAAATAAAAGTAGATTTAAGAAATACTCTAACATGTTAAGAAATTGTATTCATAATATGCAATCTTTATGTAATTTAAAGCACATTGCGTACTCAAAAAATAAAGGAAAAGCCTCTTGGGATATTGTTAAACGTTGTACAGGTAATGAAAAGTCTCGAGAATATATTAATAATATAGTTGACAGTGGTGTTACAGCTACATCGGGCTCAGATATCGCAAATATATTCAATAATTTCTTCATTGATACTGTTGAAAATAACGCAACCGTACAAAATACCTCTTACAATCTAAATATTAAATGTAACGACAATAGCATATTTTTAAAACCAACTGATCCTACTGAAATTTTTAGCATCTTGAAGTCATTAAAAAACACCAAGTCTACTGGATACGATAATATATCTACAGACTTGCTTAAACAAATATCTCCATATATCGCAGAACCTCTTTCATATGTTATAAATTTATCTCTAGAACAAGGCTGCTTCCCAGATAAACTAAAAACATCTATAATTAAACCATTGCACGAAAAAGGCTCTAAAACAGATAAAAACAATTACCGACCAATAGCTTTGATTCCAATTCTATCCAAGGTCTTTGAAAAAGTAATGTACAAGAGAGTTCTCTCTTTCTTGGACAAATATCATATGCTTGCAAAAGAGCAATATGGGTTTAGAAAAAACAAATCTACTGCACTGGCAGCCTTTACTTTAGTTAAATCCATTATAAATAACATCAATTCGAAAAACACGACTTCATCTCTGTTCTTAGATCTAAGCAAAGCCTTCGACTTCGTAAATCATTCCAATCTTATCGATAAATTGAGTAAAATTGGTATAAGAGGTCCTAGAAGCCTTAGAATGATTTAAATCATATTTATCAAATAGAACTCAGTTTACGAGAGTCACAAAATTTGATGAAAAAATTAACAGTATTACCAATTTTGATTCCCATCCTCGTCACAAATACTTTGGAGTTCCACAAGGAAGTATCTTAGGACCACTATTATTTCTTGTATATGTCAATGATCTTCCCCAAGCAATAAAAAAGAATTGTGTTCTGTTTGCTGATGACACAACAGTTATCCTAGATTGTAAGAAGGATCAATCACACGAGTCTGATATTGACGACATGTTGAATAAAATTATTACATGGTTAAAAATAAACGCCCTAAAAATGAATGTGGAAAAAACTAAAATTTTAAATTTCAAAACACAAAATAGTAAATATCTACACCTTAAAGTATCACATAGGAACCAAATAGTTGAACAGGTACATAAAACAAAATTTATAGGTATAACACTTGATGAACACTTCACCTGGAGGGAGCATATTGATGAAATATGTATAAAAATGAATAAATTTGTATTCGCTTTAAGAAAAGTTAAGGACGAGACATCCAGGCCAACTGCTTTAATGGTATACCATGCTTATGTTTGTTCTTTGATTCGGTATGGGATTATTGTCTGGGGAAACTCTTCTGAAACTTCAAGAGTTCTGTTAGCACAAAAAAAAAAGCATGCGCGCAATTTTCAATATGGACTGGACTGATTCCTGCAGACCAGTATTTAAATCTCACAACCTACTCACAGTTCCTTGCATTTATATAATTATATGAAGTCGCCAAATTCGTTAAAACTAATTACTCACTTTTTGAATCTAAAAACAATAACAACAAACGAAAAATTACACAGTTTCCATTAAAAATGCCCGTACCTAGAATAGAACTGTTCAGACGCAGTTGCGTATATATGGCGCCACTTATTTATAATTCTCTACCAAATTTTATTACTGACTTACCCTACAGAAAATTCTGTATAGTTCTGAAAAAATGGCTTATTTCACATAGCTTTTATTCAATAGCTGAATTTTTAAAAACCTCGTCATGTTAGTCCTATCATTTTAGGAATGCATTGTAGAATTAGTTGCCACTGTTCCTACATAGGCTTTATTTTATGTTATTATTATGTAATTTAATTGTCTATTGTTTGTTACTTAAAAAAAAAACACAAATTTATGTTAAACCTAGTTGTTATAATGAGTATTACTTAGCAATGCAGCAAATGCGCTCATGAAATAATGCTCAAATATATTATGTTTATTTTGTGAAGAGTAGTTATTGCTCCAATATTTGCATGCCAATTTGTGGCGAAATGTGTCTCTGCACTACAATAATGTACCTAACATCTTTTATAACCGCATTTGTGTGAATGCAAATGTTTCGACTTTGACTTTTGACTCATTACCTAGACTACTACCAAAATAACAGACTGTACAAATAAGTGCGTTTGTGCGCGCCGCTTGAACTAAAAGCAGTTTCGAGAGCACGTTCGACGCGGGAAGAGATGAGGAACAGTGTTTCGGAGGGAGGCGGGGTGTGTCGCTACTGTACGGTAGTACTAAAATTTATACTGTGATCATGCGTTTAAAAAACAATTATTAACTAATAAATAACCGTTGTTGCTCAAAAAGCAGCCAAGGGGACTTGGACGACCACATCTGCCGCATGTCGATCGGATCATGGGCTAAAACAGCCGCATTGTGGGCCCCAGAAAACATCCAGTATCATCGAGGTAGACCAAGGCGAAGATGGCGGACTGAGCTTGACGCTTACAGGAGGGATTGGTCCGCACTAAGCTCTAGACAGAGAGGGTTGGAAAGGAGAAAGGGAGACCTTTTCCCTACAGTGTGACAATACAGGCTAAAAATAAAATAAATAAGTGACCTTTATGTAAAAAGTCAGCATCTACTTTTATACCGTAGTATATGGACTAAGATCCAATAGTCATTAAACATACGTATGCGTAGATTTGAATGATATAAAATAGATTTTTTATAATAAATTGAGGGTATAGGACTGTATTTATTATTGGATGCCTTGGATAGCTTCTTCAGGAATTAGTGAGATCAGGCACAGCATCGGGAGAAATGGAGGGAAAAGGGGAAGTCCTTTGCCTAGAAGTGAGACAGTAATCAATAGAATCATTTATTTTAAACTCCATAGGCAAGGCAAGGTGGTTACTATAATAAGAACCTACTGAGCAGAACAGTATCAGTTCTCTCGCCAATCATCCTTAGGACTAAGGAAGCCCGATTTTTTGCTTTGAATTGATCTTTTGAATCGTAATGAATCGTTACCTCGTGAATCGATTCACGATTTTAATCGTATTGCATTGAATCGATCTCATTCGATCTTTTGAGATCGAATGAGATCGTTTCAATGCCTACCAGTGGAAGCGGTCCGCCACCGTCTGCAGACGGACAGACGGTAGATGAAGCAGAAACGCTCTATAGTGGAGACCGCGTCTGAACTAGTGTAGTGTGGGACGCCCTGCGGCACGAGGGAACGGCGATTTGAAGAAGGTGGCTGGCAGCGGATGGTTTCGAGCTGCCCAAGACCGAGTTGGTTGGCGTTCGCTGGGGGAGGCCTACGTTCAGCAGTGAACGGCAATTGGCTGATATATCTGTATAGGTATATAAAATTACTAGCTGTTGCCCGCGACTATTTTTATATTTCAGTCAACAGAAAATGCCTATCACACTAAGCAATTCTTTTTATGGCACTAATTAGAAAAAAAAAAATATATTTTGTTATGTTTGCAAAACCTCACTATACACCACATGTATAGTTTTATTTTCAGGCAGCAGTATATAAAAAATAATTATTTATTTAAAAAGATGGCATTTGTTATTATGATAGAGAGGTCAAAAAAATTATGGGGGCCTTCGATAATTTAATCTATAGATACATAGTTTCACAGAAATCGATGGTGAATGTGGGATAAACAAACATGTATAAAATACTGTCTAGAGTTAGGTATTTAATTTGGTGGTATGTGAATACCAGGTTCAACGTAGGTTAACTATAAGATACTTTTTAGGTACCCAGGGGAAAATACAAAAAAATATTCGAGCTATAACTTGATAAAACTACTTACCTGCGTAAATGAATATATATTTAATGTAGTTGTATTTTCTGTTTTTTGTATTTTATCTAAGTCATCAATAAATATATGTTGAACACGTTGTTGCGAAAGCGATTATATTCCCTTAAACCAACCCTCTATCTGACATCTCTTAACAACGCTCTTGACTATATACTATTTATTGTTGGAGCGCCTGCGCAACTTTCATAGCAATAAGTTTTATGTCCGTGCTAAACCTAACTGTGTAAACTGAAATATTAAGTAAACTGTAGTTCAAAATTGTCACTGTTCTCGAATAATACAAAATTCATACAAGTAACTAATTCGTTGCCACATTTTTATTATAAACCCCGCTTATTTCCGCACACATGTCCTGTTGAAAAATGTTAAGGGCGCCTTCAAATTAGTCGCGCGACAGCAGCGCTGCAGCCGCGCTGCTTTGTAAAGCGCGCTGTTTTGTGTTTGCACCACTCTACGAAGACTGAGGACATGGTGGAATACCTACGGGTGAAGACCAACTGGACCTTGAGGGTGGAGAAGTTGGAGGCGCGCCATAACACCAATTTCAAGTAGTTCGCGGTACGGACAACATTTGGTGACCTTCCTCAAGGAAGAGTATTGGCCGAAAGGTGTGCTGTATCGGCATTTCCGCGGTCAGCTACGCGGCACCTCACAGCGTAACACGACGCCGTCACTTCGTGTGCAGTAGTTTTTAAGTCTATTGTTTTAACATATGTATTACTTTATAGTTATTGTTTTTATGCTTATGTATTTATTGTGTTTTTATAGGCATTAGTTGCCTGAAATAAAGGATAAATAATAATAATAATAAGTAGCCAATAAGGCCTCGTGAAGGTCGAGAAAGACAAGCAGATAAAGTATCTAGACTTGGTCCGCGAGGTTGTCGACATGTGGGATGTGGACTCAGCGATCATTGTGCCGATAGTTGTCACTGTCAATTGCTTAATTGCCAAGAGCCTCGACCAACATCTAAGGAGGCTCTCGTTAGGCGGCTGGATCAAGGGCTTGATTCAGAAGGCAGTACGTACACGGCCCGCATTGTCAGGAGGTTACTCTCTCTGGAGCCCTGACCGTCGGTAGCTTGGACCCTGTTCCCGATACCGGTGGGCTACTATTTTTAATATTTTTAAATGTTTTTATTTTTTTTATTATTATCTAAAAATGTAAATTATGTGTATATAGAAATCATAAATGGAAATAATAATAATAATAAATCTATATAAATAAAATCGCGCGACTGTAGCGCGATAATTTGAAGGCGCCCTAAGGATGCTCAATCGATTGTAATGTTTAATGACGAAGTTTGGCTTGTCTGGGATCTTGAACTAAATGCATAATTTTCTTATCACGATCAGTGTACTGTAAAACCCGATTGGGTTCAAACGTGCGTAGCGCTTAGATTCATATTTAATTTATTGTATTAATTAACTATTTCTGTTCAATGGAGGTTTTCTACGTGTAAGTGTATATTAATTTGGTGAATATTTTTAAAGAACGTGGTGGCCAGGAAATAAAATAGAAACAACATTTTTCACGTTATTTAATGTAAGTATTTTTTTTCTCATATTGCCTTTAACTAAATTTATGAAGAGAAAAGATTTGATTATTTGTATGTTTATTTGGGTAGGACTTTAGATTAGCTGCCGTCGATTTAAGGGGGGGGGGAGTGGGGAGAGGGGAGGAGGTAGGAGGTGTAGATCCCCCAGTGAACAAAAAGTTGCGGAACCCCCCCCCCCTTTTTGAGTTATGATTTTTTTTATATTCTAACCTAACTTTCGGAGTATATTATAAGTTTGGCTGTTAAAAGCGATTTGGTTCTGGCTGGCGTAGGGGGTCACAGTTCTAACCTAACCTAACTATGTCGATTCCGCCCTAGAAGGATAACCTTTTATATTTTATGCGGTTCCGACATGGATAGGTCCATGTCGGAACCGCATAAAATATAAAAAAAACTTAACCAATTTTTAAAATTCTTTCAATATTAGGAAACGTACGAAACATTGTAAAGTGCTATAGATTATATTGTACCTTTGTAGCAACGCCACGAAGTAAGTATACTTCAAGAAGCTTATAGGTAAAAGTGGAGGCAACACTCTGAACACCTAAGTGAAACCAACTGTGGGCAGACGCTCTCTTTCTGAATGCATACCTAAGATAAAGAAAACACATATCACTGTCTCGTTCTTATGTATGCATTCAGAAAGAGAGTGTCTGCCCACAGTTGGTTTCACTTAGGTATTTAGAGTGTTGCCTCCACATTTATCTCTAAGCTTCTTGGTATACTTACTTCGTGAGCAACGCATATGATTGTATTGACATACGAAATAAAATTAATTGCGTAGTGCCTAGAACCACTTTCGCGTGATTGCTGTCGCTTCCTGCCGCACTAACGCAGGACTACGTGCGCCTCTGCGCAGACTGACTAGTAACTACAACGAGTACTTTACCCACATTCAAAGTCAAAGTCAAAGTCAAAGCATTTATTTCAATTAAACCATTTACAGGCACTTTTGAATTGTCAAAGAGTCAGTTAGTCAGAAAAATGAAGCTATTTGCTCGTTCCAAAACGTAGCGTAGGTCTCTATGGAGAAGAACAAGCAAGAAACTCCACGGACACTCTTTTAAATTATTTTTTTATAAAATACTGATTACATTATTCACGTTGCTTTATGTGAAAAGAATGCAGGTAAAGACAATACATTACAATACATTATTATGAATTAAAAAAAGAATCAAGATAATACATTGATATGTTTGTTCTCTCTGCTATTCAATTTATAAGAAACATCGTAGAAACTCTCACTAAATAATCTCCATTGTTGTTTACTTCGTTTGTAAAATGTTGTTGTTCACTTATTGTTAATGTTTAATTTTTTGTTTTTGTTTCTTTATTATTTACAGGTAAGCATCATTAAATTCACTGCATGACGTTTGTAATTAAAATATATTTTTATCTATATTCTGTGGAAAATGCCGTTGGTTACACATTTAACTATCTTCTACAATTAGGTACTTTTATACTAGTTATGTGTAACTGTTTATTTTCCCCAATACATAAAATAAAAAAATAAAATAAAATATTGTTTTTTAAAATGTGGAAACCGTTAGGTACTTCACGCGGATGATATCGACATTTTTTTTTTGTTTTATAAGACTATGCCCCACTTCCCAAAACTGGGCATTACTCCTGTGTCGTGGGTGCGTTAACAAACATATAAACTCACATACACAAACAGCCAGACCCGGAACATTATCTGTAGACCACACAAATACTTGTTGTATTAAAATACAACCATAGTATTTTTAACCAAGATGTGACGGCAACGCTCGTCGCCGTACAACTCCTGCGGGATCCAGTTCGAAGACACTGCCAGGCGGGTAGTTTGACTAGGGCGGTACATCTGTCAAAGAATAACGCAGGTGTCCTAAGGCCAGATCAGCGAGGACAGAAACCTCGCGTGGAGCAAAAGGGCAAAAGCTGGCTTGATCCAGATGTTCAGTACGCATAGGGACTGCGAGTATGCAATGTGATAAAACCAAACCTAACCTGAGAAACTTTCTTGTTCTTTCTAAAAACATCATCATCTGCCTAGTCTTTTCCCAACTATATTGGGGTCGACTTCGAGTCTAACTGTATACTCAAGTCTACAGTCCATTGAAGCTGTGAAAAAATCAAACTTCTATATTATCGAGAAAAAAAGATACGGCCGTTTATACCGCAAACACCTTTTGTTTCGACACTATATCAAGGGAATCAAAATTTATAGGGTAGTTCCCGTTAACCTAGAACTTTGAAATTTGGCAAGTAATATCGTCTTATGTCTTATAGGTACTACAAATATAGGTAAAAAGTCTGAAAAGGCACTTTTGAATTGTCAAAGAGTCAGTTAGTCAGAAAAATGAAACTAGTTACTCGTTCCAAAACGTAGGGTAGGTCTCTATGGAGAAGAACGAGCAAAAAACTTCACGGGCACTCTTTTAAAATAAGTTTTTGCAAAATACTGATTACATTATTCACGTTGTTTCTATATGTGAAAACAATGCAGGTGAAGACCAAGTACGTAATCAATCATCGAGGTATGCGCGATCATAATTGTATCAGTGTCAAAATCACGGAATTAGAACGGAACCCTTGGTGGGCGAGTCCTACTCGCACTTGTCCGATTTTATTTATCCTACGTGCACAACGCTGAAATACGTAACTCGTACATCACAAAATTCGCAAATGTTTTTGCATCGCATTCGCATTGCAACGGGCGGCGCCGTCGATGTTGGCGGTGTAAAATCACACCGCGTTAATGTGTTAGCGTATTTTCTGTCTGAAAATGCGCTGTGTATTGCCGGTCGCGTAACGCTAGATTAGTTAAACAGATAATAAGACATTCAACCTTCTCATAAACCATGATGCGTTAGTGCGTTGAGCATAGGGTGAAACCTCTATGTCTATTCTGTTACAATCTCCCTCGGTGGACGCCTAGGTGAAGTGAGCTGTAATCCGTCCGTCTGCTTTGTCAATCCTAAGCATCGGGACGGATGACAGCTCAATTCACCTAGGTGTTGACCGAGGGAGATTGCAACAGAATAGTTCTACAGAATAACCAATCTGTAGAGCTATTCTGTTGCAATCTCCCTCAGTCAACACAACTAGAGTAATAAACAATTGAGGCATCTATACCCCTAGAGCAACCGCCCTAGGGATAAAGATGCCCTAGGGGTATAGATATCTCAATTGTCTATTTCTCTAGTTTCGTGAATGAATCACATGTTATTTTATTTATCTATCGAGAGACTCTACCACTAACACTTTGCTGACCGTGTTGCATGTCTCTGTGCCATTGTATGGGAAGGCAAGGTGCGATCAAAGTTTTTGCGGGATTAATATCCTCTTTCTCGGCGGGACATCTTTCCTAAACGTAATTTATATGCACTAGGCAATTATGCCTTAAGAGCTCAACTGTCTAAATAGCAGGCACAATAGTTAAACAATTGATGCGAATCTTTTGCAAATTTCGTTACTAATAAGAGGATAGATGACCCAAAAATTAGAGCAGATATTTTGCTTTTGTACTAAGAGAAATGAAGCAATTTCAAAAAGTATGTGCTTTTACCCTACCTTACCTACTAATTACGAAACGTCAGAAGCATCTTCCGTCAGATGTGCATCCACCCTGTGATAGCAGTGGTTGGAGATTTGAAGAACCCTTTGATTATACAAGTATATAATCAAAGGAAGAACCTCATCATAACGTTTTTCATATCCAAAACACAGTTTTGTCGTTGTATGTTGTTTTATCAAATTGTAATGACGTATTGATGACCTGACTTAACCTTTGTAATGAAATGTAAATAAATTATTTAAATGTGTCATATGGTTCAATGACACTATTTTCCGTTTTTAATTGACCAATGTGTTGGTTGGAATGAAAGGGTCATGAAAATAAATGTGGATGGGTGGAGAGGTCATGCTAACTCCAATGTCTTGCTGATGGTGGCGCGTGTGTTGGATCATTCAGCTCCCTCCAAAACGGTTGAGCTGAATAGTGTTGATCCACGCGTCATGTTCGTGAACGGGCGCTGTCAGTAGAGATTGGTCAACTCTTATCTTGATTATTTTTTATATTTTGTATTGCTAGATTACCTTTGTTCGGATTCAATATGTGCTATGAAAGTTAGTTTGATTTTATTTCAGTTCCATTTATATAAAATAGATGGCGTTGTTTATTGAGAGCTAATTCCTGAATCGCGGTGTTAAGATCTTCCGACGATTCTCTAGGTTAATGAACCGATGTATTTTTTTGAGTTCAGGAATGTGAGATTAATGGAAAAGAATCGATTAAATAAAAGTCGATTTTTCTTTGTTCAAAATTAATCGATGTGCCAAAAATCGATTTTAATAAAAATAAATAATCGATTTCCGCGAAAAAAAACGCTTTTTCTATTATTTAAATATCTACATGCTTTTCATATTCCAATAATAAACTTAAGAGCTCAGATTATGAAACAAAAGGCAGATAGACCGCACGAAACACAGAGTGAAGCCAAAAAAGCAAATACAAATTTAAAAGCGAATAACTACAACGCGCTTCGTGCTGTACTGACACGAGTCACCATAGCACGAAACACCCGCCGCATCGTTAAAAGAAACAAATCAAAATACAAACACAAATTCAAAAGCGAATACAATCACGAGATTGTAGGTATTCGCTTTTGAATTTGTGTTTGCTTTTTTGGCTTCACTCTCAGACTGTCAGTGTTCCGCGCGGTCTATCTGCCTTTTGTTTCATAATCTGAGCCTAAGAGATTCATATTGACATGAAATAAAACGATATTCATGAATAAAAAAATAACCAATTCAAAACTAAAAATCAAAGCGAACGTTCCTGTACTTTCAAGGTAAGGAATAAGGAAACCAAATACAAATACAAATACAAATTTTCAGTACCATTAAACGTTTCATAATAATAAAAATTAAATGATGAGCATCCCAACAAAACGACAACCTTATTGACTCAAAAACTAAAATATAAATCAAATAAAAAAATGCCATAAATGTTCAGTACTATTAATTTCACATAGACTAACAAACCTTTTTTACAGTCCCTTCAACCGATTTTGACTTCTATTCCGTAGGCTTAAGGATGACATTAGAGGCAAACAGTTGGTTATAATAACAACTGTTTACTGCAGCTACCATTTGTCATGCCACCAACCCAATATAAGTCAAAATCGGTTGAACGGACGGTGAAAAAGGTTTGTGTAAATGTCTAATCTTATTGTAAATGGAGTATAGTTTAAAAAAATATATTTAAAGCGATAATTAAAAAACTAAACGACTACGTTATGGTCTTAAAAACTAAAATATAAAACAAATCTTTCGTTAATCTTCAAGTTTAAAACCCGTCACATACGTAGCTATAATATATATTATTGCTAGCCACCACAGCACACACGGTAGCTATAATATAATAATATATTTTCGCCCTTATTACGTCTGCGATCGTTGTTTGTTTCACATTTTTGAATGTATATTAATATGCCTTGCTATATCTGTCCACATATTTTGAGAATGGTTTAGAAAAAATAAATATCGATTTTTAAATTACCGTCAATTAGTGTAATACTCGAATTAATACAATATCAACTTTAGCAAAAGATACATTTTGAACCGACTTCAAAAAGGAGGATGTTCTCAATTCGACCAAAAAAGACAGCCGCCTTCAAAAAGTAAAAAATTACTTTGAATTTGCAAGTCAGCGGCTTTGGTTTTGCTTGTTGTTTTGTATTGCCACCGACTTGCGAATTGAAAGTTATTTTTTACTTTTTGAAGGCGGTTGTCTTTTTTGTTAAAAAGTTTTTGTTCTCGCTTTTTAGTGCCTACTTCTTATCATACAAATTAATTACGAATTATTTTTGAAGGCGGTTGTCTTTTTAGGGTTCCGTAGCCAAATGGCAAGAAACGGAACCCTTATAGATTCGTCATGTCTGTCTGTCTGTCCGTCCGTATGTCACAGCCACTTTTTTCCGAAACTATAAGAACTATGCTGTTGAAACTTGGTAATTAGATGTATTCTGTGAACAGCATTAAGATTTTCACACAAAAATAGAAAAAAAAACAATAAATTTTGTTCCCCATATTTAGATCAGAAACTAAACATTTTTTTTCATCAAACCCATACGTGTGGGGTATCTATGGATAGGCCTTTAAAAATGATATTGAGGTTTCTACTACGTCATAAATCGTAAACCGCAATTTACCTTTTATTCAATCAATTCAAATATAAAAATAAAAAACTTTTATATTATCTTACTTGCTGCTACGGAACCTTTCACGGGCGAGTCCGACTCGCACTTGGCCGCTTTTTTGTAAAAAAGTTTTTATCAATTATTTAAGCAATTTTTTTACTTTTTTACAGGGACATTTAAGTGCATTTAGGACACATAAAAACTTAACGTCGTCGATTAATACATTATAATCCATGGTACGTAAATTTTACCCAAAATCATATGCAATTAAATGAATTCTATTCTATTCGTTCTTTTTCTAAACGTTTCAGGACCATGGCTCACCACATCTACTTCCGTATCCTGGGGTACATCGTCACCATAACGATGCACATATCCAACATGTTAGTTATGCTCTCCTCCTTCCACGGAGAACCGATGAAGAATAATTATGTGCGACATTTTAGTGAAATGCAGTGCTTCTTCTTCACTTGTTGGACTTTTGTAAGTGTTTGTTCTGTCATTGAATGACAAGCTGATGCATATTATTTAACACCATCCTCCTGCCCTTGTACCATGTTACTTGTGGTCGGCGCAACATGTTTTCTTCTTCCATTCCGGCCTGTCCAACGTCATGCTTTCACTGACTCCCTTTTCATTCAGATCATTCATCACACTATTCATCTTTCTTTTCTTTGGCCTTCCTTTTCCTTTCCATTCATAACTTTTTTGGTTTTTTGTATCGGCGAACAGAGACGACCAGTGAAATCCAGTCTGGCAGTTTACACAATAAATGTGGAAACAAAGTGCTTGGTTCATCATCATCATCATCATTTCAGCCGAAAGACGTCCACTGCTGGACATAGGCCTCCCCAAGTGGGGGTTTTGCCATAATCGCCATGCTTGGCAGGCGGATTGGCGATCGCAGTATGGGTGTTACAAAGGCACAGAGAACGCTGCTGCCCATTCTCTGGTGAGTCCCTTAGTCGCCTCTTACGACACCCACGGGTATATATGGGATGGTGCTATTCTTTACGTCCGACACCACACGGACTTGTGCATAGCGGTGACGCTTCGCCGTATCCCTGCTCGTCCGGTGATGGAATGGGGATGGGGGAATTAAGTTGTGCAACTCCAAAGCACACTCTTCGAAATGTACCCGATTAATACCAATACCTGGCCTATTCTAATCAAGGCTTGATATTTCTCGTGCAAGTTGTGACTAGTAGAAAATTAAAAGGGACAAAGTTGAAAAGTCGCTAATTGTAGGAGCATAGGACTTTTTTTTCAACATAATTGGACTATTGGACCCATCGTAATTAGACTCGACGTAGGGAAGAAAATATTTCTTTATTGTCGCCCTCAGATTATGAAACAAAAGGCAGATAGACCGCGCGGAACACTGAGAGCTAAAAAAGCAAATACAAATTCAACAGCGAATTCCTACAATCTCGTGATAGTATTCGCTTTTGAATTTGTATTTTTTTTTTTTTGTTTTTTTTTTAATGATGCGGCGTTCAGTGCTTATATTGACTCGTGTCAGTACAGCACGAAGCGCGTTGTAGGTATTCGCTTTTGAATTTGTATTTGCTTTTTTGGCTTCACTTCCAGTGTTCCGCGCGGTCTATCTGAAAAAAAAAATACGATACGATATTATACGATCTGCCTTTTGTTTCATATTCTGAATTGTCGCCTAATATACCGCACATCGCTTCCCATCAGGTAAGATAGTGGTCAAACGTAAGCCTATCAATAGAAAAAAAAATATATATATTATTATGTACAAATGTATATGTATGTTATTATGTATGTATTATGTGTGTCATGCTGTTATAATATATTATTATGTACAGATGAAAGCACATCTAGCTATCACATACTGTAAAATTTTCCCATTTGAAAATTATACTTATACTGTAATAAAGTTCAAAAACTATCAAAGAAATTGGACAGATTGGGGTAGCTTGATGTGCTGGCCTCTGTACTATTGAGAATCTATCTATTATTTATTTATTTATTTATTATTTATTTATTATAAAGTTTACAAAAATCTTAACTTAGAACTATGCCCCACAAAACCGTTTTTACGGTTTGTCTGTGGGAACCGAACCATACAGTCACAAAAATACATTTTATTATAATTGCGGACACTAAAGAAAAATTAAAGTAAAACTACTTAAAAACTGCCCATTCGTTCTTTCTCATCCATCCGTAAACCACATTCATAATCATAGTTTACAAACTTTTGAGAAAGAACCGCTTAAGCAATTTTGCGAATTTACCTTTTACTCGCTGACTTCTTCTATCAGCAGGTAAACAGTTGAGTAGGTATGGTACTCTTTTATCGAGCGTTCCATACATTTACGTTCTTGACCATACATTTCATACCGAGTTCCCTTCATGCCTTGGAAAGCACGTAAAGCCGTTGATATCCAGTAACTGGGTTGTGGAGGTCCGATAGGCAGTCGCTCCATGTAAAACACTGGTATTCAGATGCATCTGGTTAGACTGGAAGCTGACCCCAATATAGTTGGGAAATGGCTAGGCAGATGATGATAATTAGCTTGCTTAGGAACTGGGTTTCTCCCAGTTGTAAACGTCCCTTTGTGCCTATTGGCCTAGTTCTGTTCTGTCTCCTGCTTGATTTGGAGGGAAGTGGAAAATATGTTTTTCTTACTCCTCCGCTGTTCTTTTCTGATTAATTTCGTTGCGGGATCCAAGACAGTTGAATCGTTTCTCTGGGACTCGTCGAGCTTCATTGCTCTGGCGCTTTTCTGGTGGTCGCCACTGTTGATTCTGGCTTACAGGAGTTACAGTGGTTAGGGAATAGTATGGCGGGCTTGTCCCAAAAAAAAAAGATGATGATAATTAATATGAGATATTAAATTCGGTAGTAATTAAATACCTTATCGATTAAAAGTATCTTAACGTGCTTTCTCCCGATATACTTATCTTAAATGCGTCAATTAGTTTGTTTTTGAATAGGTCACGTATAACTTCATCGGAACCGGCCATAGATATCCGAGTACCGGTTATTCTAATAAATTGATAAAACGCTCCAAACAGAATATCATGTACGTGTACGTGTATGTGTGTGTGTGTGTGTGTGTGTTTTAACGGTAATTCCAAATCTCTCATTTTGTGGGTGCATTTATTTACTTACTAGCTGACCCGACAGACGTTATCCTGTCAATAGATTTTTTAATTTTCTCAAATTCTCATTGCAAAATCGGTCCAGCCGTTCTCGAGTTTTAGCGAGACTAACGAACAACGATTAATTTTTATTATATAGATTTATACTTAAGGCGCGTCCCTGTGCAAAACGCAGCGCTAGCCGTTTTTTGTTCAGTTTTTCGGACCTAAATACTCTTTATCCAAAAGAAATATCAACAAATAAAAAATAGACTAAATTTCTACATAATCTTGACTCCAAAATGGTAGATCTGATTTTTGTTTACGAAGTAGAGTATTTAACTAATCTCCTCACAACTAAACCACAGAAATGAGAAATAATTATTGAAAACATGCATCTTCTCGGCAAGTAACCATTAATTCAATTTTTTACTAACACTAATGGATAGGTAATTTATTAATGAACATTTTGGTAGAATTTTTTTTTCAAAATCCCAAAATTTGATTTTATAAAGATTTAATTTTAAAATCTGAGCGTATTTTGCTACTGTATCTCTTGCGCGGCGCAAAGGGAACGAATGCTTAAGGTTATTCGCTCAGGGTACCGCCCTAATGTACAAAGTTACAAAGGTGGATTGAATGCCTTAGGCATTCTCTACCAGTCAACCAATGGTGGTGAAAAGGTATCATGGCAGGTGAAGTTTTATTATTATATTTAGCCCGTACTGTGCCACTGTAGGGCAAAGGCCTCCCTCCATTCCTTACATAGGTCTCAACCATAAATATAAGAAAGAAGGAGATATGCCCTAGCAGTCGAAAATATATCAAACCCCAATGTCGCCGGTCCAGCCCTTCCACTCGCCAACTACTACATTTGCAGTTCATTAAAAGCAATAAATACGCAGTCGCGCATACACCCGCACTTCATAAATTAGACCCTACTACACAATCAATTATAAACCTTATTCCTTCAAAAACAGCGTTCATTTACCATGCACCGTACAAAACACACACAAAAACATCGTTGTGCTTTGCAAAAGCCATTTATTTTACGTATACGCTAAGGATTGAGGAAACCGGAAAGCTATCAATTTTAAACGATATGTTCAGAAAATATTATGTAGTAGTACTAAACCGTAGCTTGGCACCGAGGGCACGTTATTGCTTTTTTGACGAGGTGGTCCAAAATTAAACCATTTACAAGCATTTTTAAATGGTCAAGGAGTCAGTTAGTCAGAAAGTAGAAAGTTGAAGCTACTTGCTTGTTCCTAAACACAGGTAGGTAACTCTATGGAGTAGGACGAGCTAGAAACTCCACGCCAATCAGGTTTAAAAAAAAAAAACATAAACCAGCATCAGTGGGTCCATTCTGTAAAATTCAAACAACAACTCGGCTCACATCACTATTAATGAACATGACCTTGATATATTTGACACTTTGAATCTGGTTCGAGTGCGAAGTGAACGTCGAAGTGACGGGGAAATTACCTTACAGAATGCCACTTCTTACGTCATCTCATACTTTATCTGTCAAAATCTCCCTGTCAATTTATTTGAACTCGCTGACATGCTCGCAAGGGTGACGCTAGTGTAAATTCGAATTATCAACCGAGTTTTTAGAATGCCAATCAAGAAACTCACAGCGGATTCAGATTCGAAGTTTAGAATGAGGTCTTACAGAATCACACCCCTGGCACAAGTAATCTGGCAGTTAAGTTGAACTGGGCTTGGACCATCGCGACTTAAATCATCAAACCATAACTTTAAACTAAAACTAATTAGTTTATCAAACTCTAACAGTTTCTTTTTTTTGTATTTTCCAGACATTCCAGGTAATTCATGCATTATTTGGACTAAGTACGGATATACTAGAACTGAAGAATTTAAAGTTTACTGAATATCAGCTGCCAAAACTTCTGGTAGAAGGCAGGGAAGCCATTTTTAGCGTACTCGTCTGGCCATCGACTGTAGTAAGTATATTTTTATTAGGGGCGTTCGTTGTCCGACCAAACTCCTTAGGTAGCCATATTATCCAAATTGACAATCTGCAATCGATAACGCTAATAGAAAACTAAACAAATGTCTGGGAATGACGTCATCTCAACGATAAGTCACGTGATCGAAAATAAAAAATGGATTACGACGAGGCGTTAATTATTGTAGAAAGAGATACGATACGAAACGTTTGTAACTTGGCCGAGTTGGGGGCGCAGTGTTCCACGCGTGCCACCTGATAGTGGGTTTCATTTCTTGAAAATAAAATTCAAAAGTGTCTTTTAATGATCTATTTGAAATAAATAGTTAGAAAACTCTAACTATTTAGAAAATTAAAGATTTTATTGTTTTAGATGCCATACAGGTCGAGAGGTATTTGCCTCTCGACCTGTTTGGCATCTAAAACAATAAAATCTTTCAAAGTCTAAATCAAAGCCTTTGTTTTAATTAACCTTTTGACCGCGAAGTCATGTATAGATGACAAACAATAATGTGCCCAGCACGCTTGTTCACGTCTACATGACAGACTTCTATACGTAATTCCATAGAGTATGTAATTTACCTTGACACTGAGGGCACGTTCTGTTTTTTTAACGTGGCGGTCAAAAGTTTTAACCATTTATAGGCACTTTTGAATAGTCAATAAGGCGGTTAGTCAGAAAGTTGAAGCTACTTGCTTGTTTCAAAACATAGGTAGGTCTCTATGAAAAAGAACGGGCAATAAACTCCACGGACACGTTTCTTTCAATCAGGTTTTTTAGAAAAAACTTAGTCTTGTCCTAAACCAGCATCAGGCACAAGTGATCTGGCATCTATGCTGAACGGGCCTGTATGTCGTATGTGGCTGTGTTTTTTTCATCGAATAGCCTCTTATTATTATTTTTGTGTGCAGATAGTCCATGTCAATAAACATTTTTTCCCTCTTTTCTGTCTTTAAAATTCACATTTCCTCTTTTCAGCTGGTCTTCACTGTGTTCTGGTCATTCTACTACTACGACAGAAGCCTCTTCTTCCCCGAAGACATAGACCTGGTCATCACTGACACTTCAAACCACATCATGCATACCTACATATTCCCAGCCACATTGTGGGAGATCATGTTCAGGAGTCGGAAGCCACCGAAGGATCATAAGTGGCATGTTCTAGGAGTTCTGATGGTGGCTATCGTTTATTTTCGGGTGTTAGTATTCTATGTTTATTATTACCTTTATAAACGAAGAGAAGAGTTATAAAGACGAAGGTTTATAACCAGTGTGTGTTGCCAGTGTTGGCTTATGGTACAGAAACGTGGTCCTTAACTGCTGGCCTCCTACAGAAGCTCAAAGTCACGCAGCGAGCAATGGAGAGAGCTATGCTCGGAGTTTCTTTGCGCGATAAAATCCGGAACGTGGAAATCCGCCGAAGAACTAAGGTCACCGATTCTCAGCTCTCAAAATTTGTAAGTTAAAGTGGCAATTGCTCGAAGAACCGATAACCGATGGGGAAGAAAGGTTCTCGAGTGGCGATCACGAACCGGAAGGCGAAGCGTTGGTAGGCCTCCCACCTCCCACATGCAAGCGGCAGGTTGTCGCTCGTTGTAGCGTTCTATGGGGGAGGCCTTTGTTCAACAGTGGACGTCTTCCGGCTGATGATGATGATGATTACCTTTATACGTAGACTCGAGGGAGGAACTCGAGCTTAAGGCGATAGTGCGTTTCTGCGTTATAAAACCTTGCGATAGTGCGTTTTTCTTCGTTATTCAGGGGCTATTAACTCATTAATTAAGAGAAATAAACTACATCTAAAAGCACGTTATTAATGTTCGATATCTTATCATTACATTACACGTTCTTATTTTTATTTTACTTGTCCTAAATACACTTAAATGTCCCTTAAATGGTTCTCTGTAAAGTCGGTTTACGGATGATAGTTTAGGTGATAACGTCATAAAGAAACATAATGGCTAACATATATAACAAGCAAATAATGGCTTCCATCGAGGTAGGCGGAGCTTATTGCTTGGGCCGATCGTGTCTCTCTATCGCTTGTTCCGCGCTCTCGTCTGCACGCTCAGGCTCAGACGGAACGTGAAACTTTTTTGTGCGTGCAGCTGATGTTCATCGATTTATAAGACGTGATCACGTCGAAAAGTAAAAAAAAAAATGACTAAAATAATTGCTATTATGTATCTTTTGCTAAAGTTGTCATTGTATTAATTTGAGTATTATACTAATGGATAGATGATTTAAAAATCGATATAATTCACGTTTTATTTTATTTTGAAAAGATCGCTTCTCTTTTTTCATAAAAAATATTCCAAAAATTGTGCGATTTCTTTCTCAAGGTTATTTGGTCAGGGAACCGCCATCGATCGTTATGGTTAATGCTATGCTATGCTTGCGGTGGTCGATATGTGGCCCAATCCACGGTTCATTCAGTTCATACCAAGACCAACCCTTCCATACCTCGGAAAGCACATAAAAAGCCATTGCTTCCGGTTGTCATTCATTCATACATCTTTGACAATCGCTACGAGTAGTCAAAAGCCAGAAATACTGACAACCAATCTTGCCAAGGGGTACCGTGTTCGCCAGTAACTGGGTTGTGGAGGTCAGATAGTCTGTCGCTTTATGTAAAACACTGGTATTCAGCTGCATCCTGTTAGACTGGAAGCCGACCCCAACCTATTTGGGAAAAGGCTAGGCTTATTGTACATCATTCTACACGTGCAGCCTGTGGGCTGACTATACTCAATGGTCTTACAGTGCCTTCCGAGGCCAATTTAATGATGGGATCTGTGTGCTGATGGGGCTGCGGCGATTCTGTAGTGCATCAGGGATGTTTGCTGGACATCGCGTTGATTGTTTTTACGCTACGATGCGCATCCCTAGTGCGTAGAGTAGGTACGTGGCGGCAACAGCATCCTTAGCATTTTGTCGGGTGGACTGCAGTTTCATCAGTCATTACTGCGCCATTATGCATGGAATGGGGCAGTAGTGATTGTTGTGTGTACTGTCTTTTTATATGTGTTTTTTTTTTCTGGGTTGTTTTAAGTATTTACTAACACTAGTCTATAAAAAGTTTGTTACTAACAGAATGGACGCCAATGGTCTGAAATTACGTATTATATTTCACATTTATTCATTTCATACACATATTACATTACATTTTAAAATATTAGTAAAAAAAAATATATAAAAAATAGTAGCCCATCGGTATCGGGAACAGGGTCCAACCTACTGGTGGTCAGGGCTCCTGAGAGAGGAATCTCCTAACAATACGCGCCGTGTCCAGGAGTACCGCTTTCTGAATCAAGCCCTTGATCCAGCTGCCCAACGAGAGCCTTCTTAGGTGTTGGTCGAGGCTCTTGGAAATTACTCCATTGGCCGTAACTACTATCGGCATTACGACTGCTGTATTTACATCCCACATGTCGAGAACCTCGCGATCCAAGTCAAGATACTTTAATTTTTTATCTTTTTCAGTTTTTTTAATTATTATTATTATATGCAACAGAGCTGTAAGTTTTCTTAGCAAAATAAATATTTCTTTTTCAGGTTATTCATGGTCCACGCAATCCGTGGGGTATGGGTGTACCCCATATTTGGTGTCATGACAGGATCCGTTATTTTCTACCTATTCTTCGTCTTTATATTGGTCTACCTGCCCTTCATATATTACACCCAATGGACATTAAATTCTCTAGTACACGGCTCCCGAGAGACCAACAAGAAATTGTGTTAAATTTAGATAATGTTGTTGTTTTATTGTGTGATAATAGAGTTAAGTTTAATAAAGTATTATGGTTTATTTTTGTAAACTGCGTTATTCCACTACTGGGCATTACGGAGAATATTATAATTGCCACATAAAGTCATGTCATTTATTTTAGTCAGAGTCCAATAATTTACTTCAATACTTTTGGACGTCATCTACATTTATCTTATATTTTAAGCAAAATCTTACGGATTTACAGTTTTACAAAATTTTCCGAAATATCGAAAAATCTCTACATTGAAACAGATTTTTAAGCATCTCGTAATGAAAAATTCCTTTTCTAGTATTTTTTTTACATTAAATTATTCGTGAATAGTTACTTTACTCATTGATAAGTCTTTTTTCTATCAAAAACAATAATGTTTTCAAGAAATACAGTTTTTTGTTAAAATTTTCACAAAACAATTTTCGTATTTTAACTAACTTTCGTAACTTTAACCTACAGTGGTGAAAAAAAATCCGTAAAGTTTTACTGAACATATATTGTGTTGTTTTGGTAGGTATTGACCCAAGCTATCACCCCCTGCAGTATGTCGTGCTATTTACTGGACACCCTGTATAAAAATCTTATGTGCGTGTGTATGAAAGTGAACTCCTCCTGAACGGCTGGACCGATTTTGATAAAACTGTTTGTGTGTATTCCAGTGGATCAGAGAATGGTTTAGATTCACAATTAGATCCGGTAGGTGGCACTGTAGTCGGGATTTTTTATTTTCAGGGCAGTACAACGTCTGCCGGGCCCGCTAGTTTAAGATAAAAGTGTTGAAATAAATAGAAACACTAGATAATAAGTGAATAACCATTTCATTCAAAATTATTTATTTGGGACAAGAGATCCATAAGTAAGGCTTAAAGTTTAAGAACAACTTTATTTCTCATAAAGAATTACACATAATTCACATGAGAAATTAAAACTAAAACTAAATAATTAGAATGCACAGAGGTACGTTACGTTTATAAAATTACAAAACAAAATAGTAGAGAAAAAATGTGGGTAAACAGATAAGTTTTAACCAAGCACTACATGAATGTATAAATATGTTAATATACAAAACTTAAAAAGAACTATTGTTAGTAGGTACATAAACACACTTTCAAACGACAACACTAATTCAAAACAAAAATGCCCCTGTGCTGTGATGCCTCGCCCGTCAAGATAGCCAATAGGGAACCTCTATAAAAGATCACCAGACGAACGAACGAATAAAACAGAACACACATCACTTTAGTTTCGGAAGTCGGTGGCTTGGCTGTTCTATTTGTTGTTTTGTATTGCCACCAACTTCCGAAACTAAAGTCATGTGTGTTCTGTTTTAAAGTTATTTTTCACTTTTTGGTTTTTGAAGGCGGTTGTTTTTTTTGTAAAAAAGCTTTTTTATTTTTCGCTTTTTTGCAACACAGTCAAAACAGAGATTGACAGTACAAGGTGAGTACATCACAACATCATCCATGTATATTGTTTTGCTATCTATCGATTTTTCCAAAAAGTGCAGAATCAATTTCGATTAAATTTATATGAGACCACCCTTGAGGCATACCCTATCCATCAAGATTTTTCAAAATCGCTTTACATTTGCCGGAAAAATCGCGTAACAGATATAAAAAAAATAAATAAAAAAAAAACATACAGACGAATTGAGAACCTCCTTCTTTTTGAAGTCGGTTGAAAACCGTCAGTATGAGCCTGCGCGAACATCTCGGAGGCACTGTAGAAACGAGGAAGTCCCAGCTTCATCCTGAAAATGTTACTGTATTGGACGCGCAGTGTCCAGGGATTTTTTGGTATAACTAATTCATAGACCACCCGTGTACCCCGTGTACAGACCCTGACAATATTTAATGTGGTATACGAAAGTGTAGAGCACATATTGGCAGTCATCGTTAAATACCTATGTATGTACTACAGTAATACCTATGTACAGTAAGTCTAAGAACTCACGATGCGGTTTTCGCCAGCGCCCGCCGCGGTGGAAGAGTAGCCCAGCCCCAAACTCACGAGACCGGAGTTCTGTGCGGTCAAGCAGCCGTCCCGCTTGCGATTATCGCCCGCAGACTTGGCGGGCGATTATCGCAAGACCAAATCAAATCAAATCATTTATTATTTGTTAAGACATGGGTAGGTACAAAAGTAAATTATACAGTTCTTGAGTTTGAAACAATAGGACTCCATGCTATGCCAGAAGGCGTACAAATATCGTATGCAAGAAAAGGGCACTGAATAAAAAATAAACTTAAGTACTGCCTTTAAAATAAATGAGGTTTTTTTTTTTTCATTTGTTATAAAAATTAATAGAAAATAGTCGAATAGTAATAATGATGTCAATAATATTCATTCAAAAATTTAAGTCAATAGTACATGATTAATAAAATTAAGAAATTATAAAAATTAAAGTATAATAATAATAGGTAAAAATTCTACACTAATTCATCATTCAAATATTCATCAATTGTATAAAAACATTTTTCGACGGGCGGGCACTGGCCCTTTTTGCACTAAAGTAATTAGTAGATGGACTTCAATATCCATTTTGTAATATTTGTTGACAAACGTGCACAGACTGGCCACTGCGGTCGCCCGCCAACGACCGCAGAGCTCGCGGGTGCAAGCCGTCGAGGCTGCGGGTGAGATTCTACTAGTTGCCCGCAATAACCGTGCACACTGCGGGCGCAAACCGCGTCGTGAAATGTGCTTTAATTTTTTACATATGTATATCTGCATTCTACCACAAAATAAAGAGGATACAGAAGGACCGCTTCCGCCATCTTTAAAAATAATTACCTAAACTTGCCAGACTCCTAGGGCTGCTACTGCATTGACTTTGTAGGTTTTATTTGTGACAATATGAAATTTTGTTGACACTGGTTGGAACTCTTTGCATTTTTATTATAACCATATTTTCCGTTCGTCATGAAATGTCAATGTTTCTAATTTATTCATTTAGACAAAACGTGACAGTCGAGACTGATGTCTGCTTGAAACTGCTTGAGATTGCCTATAAACGTAATGTAAATGTGTGCGTGAGTAAAATGGCGGTTTGTACCGAGTGGTCTGTCTGCTCGAGCGCGCCGCAGCCGTATGTACTTTGTGATTCTACAGAAGCTGCGGGCCCGCAACCGCAGAGGATGCGGGTGAAAACCGCATCGTGAGTCTAAGTCTTATTTGACAAAGATAGAAGACAGAGGGCCTAGCATAATATAGTATTAAAAACTATTAAGAGCGTGTGTTGTTGCTATTAACAGTTAAACAGGCGCTTGCGTTCCAACTTATATTTCAACAAAAAGAATTCACACACGACAAGGCGCAGTGGTTTAGGGATTGGTTGCTGTACTTCGTGTCGAGGGTTCGATTCCCGCACGGAACAAATATTTGTATGGCCTACAGATAGTTGTTCCGGGTCTGGATGTTAGTTTACGTGAGGGTATAATTATGTTCGTAAACGCACCCACGTTACAGGAGAAATTCCCAGCGTGGCGTAATGTTTTTTAAAAAAACAGTGCGAGTCGGGCTCGCCCACCGAGTGTTCCGTTGAAATCCCGTGATTTGGTCACCCATACAATTATGACCGCGCATACCTCGATGATTAAGTCACGATAACTTAGAAGTTTTTTTTTTTCACAGCTTCAAGGAACCGTAGACTTAGGTAGATTATGGTTTTAATTTCAACTCAATAACTCCATGCGTTTCCGAGATAAAAGGTCTTGACAGACAGACGGACAGACAGACAGACAGACAGACGAACAACAAACCACCAATCCTACCTACGGAACCCTAAAAGTAAAGAATAATAAAGAATGTTGTTGCCCTTTTCAAAAGGTTTTATAGAATTGATTTTTTTTATGAAAGTTTAGAAGAATGCGAAATAAACTCTATACTTACTATTTTAAAATAACTGTATGCCTTCCACTCTTTCCTATGCAATGTCTACTCTAGTCCTATTTCCTTAAATCCTTTAAACTTGTCGATATACAGGGTGTCGACTTTGCATAAATACTTAATGAAGACCTGATTTTTATTCAAAGAACAATACGAACGACTGTCAAAGAATTTGAAATAATCACCTGTTTGAACCGGAAATCGAACCCAGCAAAAGTGGAAAAATCCTGTAATTTAATTGTACCGATCGATAGTTTCTACTAGGCAAGTAGCATTAGGTAAGTCACCCTAAACTCTTCGAGGGAGATTCTTTACAGACTATTTTATGATAGAAGCCTACCACAGTATTCCCAAACCACTGTAACCTGAAAATCAGAATCAACAGTAGCGACCACAACAAAAGCTCAGAAGCAATGAAACTCAACAAGTCCCGGAGATACGTTCCAACTGTCTTGGATCCCGCAACGAAAAAAGCGAAAAAAAATATAGCAATAACATTTTTCCCACTTCCCTCCAAATCAAGTAGGAGACAGAACGGAACTTTTTTTTTTTTTAACAGGGGCAAATGTTCATGGACTATCCCCCCTTCCTGGGCAGACGGGGGAGTGTGCCGGACTCTTACCGGCTAAAACCACCACGGTGTTCCTCGACTGACCTATGGGTACGGGATTCGCTCGCGCATGCACCGCGCCCCCACCAGGCTATGACCTGCCAATGATGTAGGTGGGTCCCGTCAACCTCGGCGGTCTAAACGCCGCCGAATCCTCTAATGTGGCGCGCGCGGAACACGGCGCGCCGCCTACACGGGCCTGCTTCTGGAGACAGAACGGGGGGGGGGGGGGTTGAAATTTTGCACAGAGTTTCCCTTTATAAAGTAGACAAGGAATAAGATAGAATTTTTCGAAATTGAACCCCTAAGGGAGTTAAATAGGGAATGAAAGTTTGTATGGAAAATCGACAACAAAGTTGTGTTTGTGTTAAACGACTTATATTTAGAGAACTGCTGGACCGATTTTGATGATTTTTGATTTGTCTCCGCCCTGAAAAGAATTCGTTAATCAACTAATACCGTTATCTGTAAGATAAGACCCTACCAACCTAACTACCTACCAACCCTTTTTTTTTTTTTTTTTTTTATCGTGGGGAAATCCTCATGGACTATCCCCCGTCCGGGGAAGACGGGGGGGTGTGCCGGACTCGTACCGGCTAAAACCACCACGGTGTTCCTCGACTGACCTATGGGCGGGGGTACGGGATTCGCTCGCGCATGCACCGCGCCCCCACCAGCCTATGACCCGCCAATAACGTAGGCGGGTCCCGACCTCGGCGGTCTAATTACCGCCGAATCCTCTAGTGTGGCGCGCGCGGAACACGGCGCGCCGCCTACACGGGCCTGTAACATTTCTACATGGTTCTAACAACCTACCCTACCACAAAACAATTTTTAAAATGTTTGTCTGTTTGTTTCGACTAATCTCTGAAATGGTTCGTCTGATTTTGACGAGAATTTTACTGGCAGATAGCTGATATTATAAGGAGTGACTTATGCTTTTAACTTAGAATAAAATTAGGGATCCGCGCAAATAAATGAAAACCATGATAACCGAAAATCATGCGGACGAAGTCGCGGGCATCAGCTAGTCTATACATATAATAAAAATGAATCTTTGTTAGTTAGTCTCGCTAAAACTCGAGAACGGCTGGACCGATTTGACTAATTTTGGTCTTGAAATTCTTGTGGAAGTCCAGGGAAGGTTTAAACGGTAAGAAAATTAGTTAACAGGACAACGTCTCAGCTAGTTTTTTCATATATTTGAATGTGATTAAATATGCCTAGTTTATGTCTTTATAAGTTTATATCATTATAACTTTTATATTGGTTATGCACCTGCTATGGATTCTCTTTACCACCCTTATTTGGCTGATAAAGATTGCCTGAGGTATTAAGTTTGCCTGACTATCTTATGTGCATGAAGAATAAATGTCTAAAGGCATTTAATTAGCACCACCCAGCGACTTCAAAAAAGGCATTTAAATATTCAGCGACTTCAAAAAAGGCATTTAAATATTCAGCGACTTAAAAAAAGGCATTTAAATATTCAGCGACTTCAACGTCAATGTCGGTAATCAATTGCAGATGCAGACAACCCCTATGTCTCCTATGTCCTAAGGGCTTAGTTGGTACCATTTTTTATAAACATCGGTTCAATGGTTTAGCTGTAAAAATGACAGAGACTGACAGAGTTACTTCCGCATTCTTCTTCTTCACATCGCTGACACGTCAGTCTTTTATATTTGTTTGGTCCAAAACTTAGCCACTTCCATGGCGTCGTCGGTAGCAGCGCATAATTACCCCGATCACATGTTTTGGAGCACAGAGGACATGACAGAAGGTAGGGCAAGGTTTGCAGCTTGGCGCCACATGCACACCCTGCTGCTTCTCTGTCGAGGTAGCCCCATTTTGCGAGGTTGGCGTTACACCTTCCTACTTCGGTTCTGATTCGGTTCAGGGACTTTCAGATGGACCACGGAAATAGAGATTAGATCCTGCGGTCGGCTCGCTTGATGATAAATACTGGGTGGGTGGGGGAAAAGTGTCTTGACACAGTTTGCAGTCAGCATCAATCGGGTCACCAGCTGACAGGGGAACTACCGATTTTAGGAAGCTGTGTCTGATTTTTTT
Source organism: Charanyca ferruginea (assembly GCA_947361185.1). Taxonomy (NCBI): domain Eukaryota; kingdom Metazoa; phylum Arthropoda; class Insecta; order Lepidoptera; family Noctuidae; genus Charanyca; species Charanyca ferruginea. The sequence goes on along the minus strand of OX376084.1, from coordinate 6,379,881 downwards.
TAAACATTGCGTAGTTAGTTGTACTCCGAATAGAAGGTATCTTGTGTCACGCTCCTGCAGTGAAATTCTGTAAGAATTCACCCGCGAATTCGAATCCTATCGCATTTCTGATTTCACTTACTTGAAGTGAAAATTATTTGGTATTCGCTAAAATAGTAACGAAATAATGGTTCGATTCACCAATTTTGTCACTTAGTGGCGCTAGCATAGTTTTCATCGAGTTACAGAGTACATATAACAGTTTTCACCGCGGTATCAGAAGTGAGAACTGGAGTGAGTTCTTACAGAATAACATAGCTGTTTTAGTAATTATAGTAATAATAGCCTTTATTCAACAATCTTACATATCCTTTTTACATCATCATCTACTTAGCCTTTTCCGCTTCCTGTCTAACTGGATGCGGCGGACTGCCCAACCAACCTAGTTTCTGGGTAAGACTGGTTGTCAAACTTCCTGGTTTCGGACTACCCTTAACGGCTGCCAAAGTTCTATAAATGACAGCCGGGACCAACGGCTTTACGTGCTTTCCGTAGCACGGAGAGAACTTTGTATGAAATGGATGGTCACCCATCCGCAGACCGACCGCGGCAAGCGTAGCTTAACCTTTGACCGATCGACCAGTACGGTTTTTACTTATCCACGAGCTCCTCCCTCATATCCTTCTTACATGCTAAGTTTTATTATTGGACATCAGTGCACATTGCTCGCAGAACAGATGGCCGATGGGGCCGAAAAGTTCTAGAGTGGCGACCGCGAACCGGAAGACGTTGCGTTGGAAGGCCTCCCACTAGGTGGACCGATGACCTGGTAAAGGTTGCGGGGATCCGCTGGATGCGAGTCACACGGGACCGGTCAATGTGGCTCCACTTGGGGGAGGCCTATGTCCAGCAGTGGACGTCTTTCGGCTGAAATGATGATGATGATGATCAGTTTCCCGAAGAGTGTGTTGATTCCCAGCAAAGGTCTCTCCTTAAACATTCCACAGCCTTCCTTCTCCACGTAATGCCTGCTGTACTCTCATCGGTTTCATTTACGACGTTGTCTCCCGTTCCTTCTTCTGTATTGTCTTGGACACACACAAAAAAGATAAATGAGCTAAGGACGTAACCGACTCGTACAGGACTTTCTTTTTTATTATCATGTACTAGCGACCCGACCCGGCTTTGCAAGGGCCTATCCCCTTCCTCGGTAAATAAAGTATCCATTACAACACAAAAATATTTTTTCAATTCGAACCAGTAGATCCTGAGATTAGCGCGATCAACCAAACAAACAAACAAACTCTTTAGCATTATAATATTAAGTATGGAATATAGATATAGTATAGATTTTTGTGTGTTCTTGTCCTAGCGAATAAATGTTCTTTCTTTCTTTTGTCTATCGACTGGTGTTCAAGACAATTTATAATCATCATCATCAGCCGGAAGACGTCCACTGCTGTTGAACTAAATGAGGGTGATGAAATGGAACGCAACCAAACGTCGATATCCTGACAGTCATCGTTCATCTGACAGCTGTCATTTAATGTCACTCAACTAGATGTCGCTATCTGATGTATGTTTAATTGCTTTGCAATATACGCCGCCTCTGACTGTTCAAGTTTCCAGTGATCGTTTTATTTAATATCCTTAATAATTAGTAGTACAGTAATTATAAATACTCAATCAGATATTTTCCTACAGGGGGGTTGCCATAATCCCCACGCATGGCAGGCGTCTTGGGGATCGCAGTAGAGTTGTTGATTTCCGGACTTTTCCTTTGTCGCCTTTTACGACACCCTCGGGATGAAATAGGGGGTGCTATTCTCCCCCATAAGAGGGACCAGCGGACGATAGATCGGGGATTCTATCGTCTACGCTACACGGTCCCTGGAGCAGTGGTGATGTCCCAGTGCATCCGGACATCGCTGAAGGAGGTGGGAGCCCGGAGGCGGGCGAAGAAGAGGGAGCCCTGAAGTGGCCACGCTGGATGGGTCGCGAATGTCATGCGTAGCAGTTCTCGCGGCCCAACCATCAAGGCGAAAGTAGGTGCACAGGCGGAGTTTTTAGTGGGTGCAAGCCCCACATAACCATATCGTCTCCCCGAAAGGCGTGGCATACGCCAAGCATTTTCTCCGCTCAAAAAAAAAAAAAAAAAAAAAAGGGGGTGCTATTCTAGCCCAGACACTCAACGGAGAAGCAATTTATAATATTAGTATGGATTAACTATAGAGGTCACCATTCTGGGAAGTACAATCACTATTATTATGATACCAGTTTAAAGGGAATTTACCTATGAAACAAGAGACGTAATTTATATGATAAAGCTGCGTTTCCACCAGACTTAGGTATCATTCGTCGCCAGGGAATCTGTAGTTTACTGCGAAACTGGTAAAATGTATCTGAGAAGTTACAGCTTGTAAAGGCGTTTATTTTTTATTTTAGGCCTGACGTGGGATTTGTATGATACAATACGGTCAACGTAACTTGGCGCGTCTGAAGTTAGCTGTTTGGCTGCGCAATGGAACTTTTAGGAACGAAATTGTCTACTGCGCAGCTAATTGGCTAACTTCAGACGCGCCAAGTTACGTTGACCGTACTGTAATAATGGTGAAGATTGATTCACGAGTCGGGCCTGTTTCACTGACAGTTTCGCCATAATTGTTCGATGTTCGGCACAGTAAACATCTGCTGATATTGCTTGACCAGATATGAGAAAGCTATAGTGAATAACACCATGAAGATACCACTAAAGAGTTACCACTTCCTTTTTACACGCTTTTTATTAGCTTCGCCTGTATGTTTGTATGTTTGTTTGTAACCGACTTCTTTGGGCGCGATTTTGACCCACTTTAAACGGCCAGCTTTCGTTCAAACTTTGTAGATTTATCGAGGACCGATGACAATACACTAATTTGATAAAATTATAAAAAAAAAACAAAAAAACAAAAAAAATAAATAAACATAAGTCGTTCAAAATTAGTTGCCGAAAAAACAGCTATTATATACTATGAAGGTACTGCACAAGCGCCCCTGGTAGAAAAAATGTACATAATATTTATAGATATAAATATAACCAAAGTAAAAAATAAATAATAGTTTAAAAAAACTAAAAACACGCTTTTTATAGAAAACCAAACTAAAAAATAGAAAATAAATTTTAATAAATTATTTTATTTAAAAAAAAGCGTGGCGTGCATGGTGTCAATAGTTATAAATATTTTATTGACAGATATGAGTAGAGTGATTATCATTTTGATAATATCTTAAAAATCACCACACGCTTTTTTTTAAATAAAATAATTTATTATTTATTTTCTAATTTTTAGTTTGGTTTTCTATAAAAAGCGTGTTTTTAGTTTTTTTAAACTATTATTTTTATTAATAAGCTTTGTTTTAGGGCACTGCGGCGTTTGACCACTATTGCATATCTCGCTTACGGTAATCGTAAATAATTTCACTTTTCGTCACATAACACATTTCGATTCAATATTCCTTCATTTCTGTACATATTCAACAGGGCAGAACGCGCGCCACACGCTTTTCTTTTCTGCCAAATTATGAGGCACCCTTTTTCATAGTTATTTATTTATTTATTTATTTATACTTCATGCACAAAGGTACAAAGGCGGACTTAATGCCTTAGGCATTCTCTACCAGTCAACCAAGGGTGGTGAAGAGATAACGTGGCAGGTGCATATGGAAAAAAAGATATATTAAAAAAGTTAAAAAGATATAAACTTACGAATATATAAACTATACATACATAATTGAATGTTGTTTTTATCTTATTGATTTGATGCAAATGAGTCAATATTGTAGGTAAGGTAACGTTAAACCATGCTGCTAACTCCTGGGTAGTTTAACTCGGATCGGATTCCACCATCAATTCAACGTTATTCACCTGTGTGGTCTTCCACTTGGTTCGTTCTTCAAGTCCAAGTTTCCATTACGAAAGCGTTTAATCCAGAAACGCACGGTGGGTTCATTAGCAGTCTCCTCTTCAAACGCAGCATTGATATTGTGAGCCGTTTTCGCCGCGTTAGATCCGCGTCGGAACTCGTATTCAAAAATTACTCGGATTTTCGAAGTATCCATCTTTTCCTTATAGGAGAGCATCATCTTTTCCTTATACTCTATGGTCTAAGCTAAATAAAAAGAACAATTAAAATTCGAAAATCAAAGGTTGCCCATTTTTTGTAAGAAAAATCTCATATCTTCATATATATAAAAATGAATCGCTAAATGTGTTGGTAAGCGCATAACTTGCGAACCGCTTGACCAAATTGGATAATTCTTTTTTTATAATATTCCTTGAAGTACGAAGATGGTTCTTACGGAGAAAAAAAAAAAAAACTTTTGTAGGGTAGGTGTACGGTAGGTGTAGGGTAGGTGTACGGTAGGTAAATAGGCAGGTGAATAGGTAGATAAGGACAGGACAACGTCTGTCGGGTCAGCTAGTATAAAATAAAAAAGTCTCACTCGAATATCTCACACCATGAAGGTTTATTGTCAATTCAAAGTAGGTACCTATCTTTCTATAAATCGGCAATTTAATACTTTAACCCCTATTATTAGTAAGATTGTTCTAGCTTTACTTAATATTTTTTAAACACTTTTTATATTTCCGTGGATCAAGAACTTTGCCTTAATTTAGGAGTCACGCAGACGAAGTCACGTCATTTATTTACAAATTTAATTGTAAATGAGCATTCTTACTACGAAAACAAGCGACCAAAGTTTTACTAAAACACGTTATAGTACAAACTGACCGCAAAGGAGAAATTCATTCAAGATTGCAATAAAAAGAGTAGTCGAAAGAATCCGTTAAACCAGTATAACTTGCTCTATCCATACACTTACAAACTACAAGAACAGAGGTCTTACTTAATTTGGTTTGATGACGTCTCAACAAATTTCTTCTGTAGTTTGAAAAGTTAGCTTTGATTCTTATTGTGTTATGTTAAGGTTGGGATTTGTGTGTGTGGTTGGGAGTGCACGGTAAGTTGGGTGTGGTTTTGAGACTAGTCCAACGCTACTTTCCACTTCATGGTCAAGAACATAGTGTTACCAGTTTATTAATTTTACTCGAAGTTTGGGAGTTAAATTATTTTTGTGGAGAAACGTTCTTTTTAACCGACGTCAAAAAGGAGGAGGTTATATCAATTCGATTGTTTATATATATTTTTTTTATGCATGTTCGGGCATAACTCTGTCATACATAAAACGGATTTGCAAAATTCTTTTTTTGTTCGGAAGGGGTTTATTCAGAAACCATATAAATTTTATCAAAATTGATCCAGCCCTTTTTGAGAAAATCAAAATTCCCAAAAAAATTACTTAGACGACGCCGACGTTTTAGTTTCTTCTATCTTTGGAGGACTTGCAATCTTTTTTAAGCGTGTCGCCGTTTCTATATGGCTTTGGATGTTAGGGCAACACTAAAAAGCGAAAAATAAAAAGTTTTTTCAAAAAAAGAAAACCGCCTTCAAAAACTAAAAAGTGATAAATAACTTTATCACAGAACACACATTACTTTACTTTCGGAAGTCGGTGGCAATACAAAACAACAAACTCAAAGCCACCACCACTATCACTATTATCACTTTTTAGTTACTGAAGGCGGTTTTCTTTTTTTTTGAAAAACCCTTTTAATAATTATTTTTTATTAGTTATGTAGGGAAACATAATTTTTGAGGATTGCTTGGCAGGTTCTGAGAATTTTAATGGGTCAGATTTATTATAAATTGTAAAAATCGAGAAATAAATTTATTTATTTTATTCAAAAAAATGTTTATCTCTACACATACTTAGTTTTTTTATGGACGAAGATTTTATTAGTATATGAGTATGTCAGAAGTACTGTGAGAGGTATTTGTGAAAGTGATGAGTAAGTACCTAAAGTTTGTCATACTTATTTTCTTTTTATTTATTTCCTTTATTTTTCCTATATTTTCGGCATTCATTGTTTCTTTAATAATTTCAATTCGTCTTAACCGCTATAATTAAAGTAAAATAAATAATATTTTGAATATTAATAGAAAATTAATAATTAAATTTTAATTACTTACAATGAAAATGTTTAATGTAAGTACTTAATATTTTTAAGCACTTACATTAAACATTTTCAGTAATTCAAAAAAGTAGTTAAAGTTACTTATACTTTACCTTAAAACGGTAAAAAATAACATAAAAAATCAAAGTACAACTTTCAAACGACCTTCATAACAAAAATTATATTTAACGAGAAAATCAGGCAAATTTCATAATCTATACAGCCTTCCCCACAATCGTTTCACATGACAACACCATTGCGTTTACACTCGTCCTCACGCGCGGACGCAACCGGTGCTTCAAAAAAAAAACAAAAAAAGTTCAACTGTCATGGCGGTTTCGTACGCCGTTTCCCGCGTTTTGAGACGCGCATCTCCTATCTTTTACCAAAAAAGATTGGAATCGACTGTCGCGAGTTTGACAAAAGATGAAATTTTAATATTATTGCGTCCTCCGTTTACTAATTGGAGTAATATTATCAGAGATGCGGAGAAAGTTGTCGGATATCCAACTTCATTTATGAATCTACGATGCTTGTTGAGCGATGAATTCGCTAATTTGGCGCTCTATTTGAGGAAGTTGGTGAGTAATTGCATTATTTAATATTTATGTATGTTAAATCAAAACGAAATTATTAATTTTGAATTAGACTATTAAAATGCACTTTTGAACGTCATTTACATGAACAATTAAATTTTGTGGCTTCCAAAAAGTAGTTTCGTATGGAGAAGAATAGACAAAAATTCAGGGGGCCAGATTCTTCTTAAATATTTTTAGAATATTTTCTACTAGAACCCGCCCCCGTCGGCGTTGCCTAGGTACAATATAGAAACAAACATGGTGCTAACCTCAAATTATGAAACAAAAGGCAGATAGACCGTGCGGAACACTGAGAGTGAAGCCACCAAAGCAAATACAAATTCAAAAGCGAATACCTACAATTCGCTTCGCGCTGTACTGACAGGAGTTAGTACAGCACAAAGCGAAGCATCGTTAAACAAAACAAATAGGTACTAACACAAATAAAAATTTAAATGCGAATACAATCACGAGATTGTAGGTACCTATTCGATTTTGTATTTGCTTTTGTGGCTTCACTCGCAGTGTTCCGCACAGACGATCTGCCTTTTAACATTGAGAATGTTTTTTCGATCGCTTCAGTATAGCCCCCCAATTTCAGGCAAAGTGAGACATCGCCTTGGTCTCGTAAGTTTTAGGAGTACGTAGATGGTCTAGGTCTCAAAAGATGCGTGTCAACAAGGGCTACAATGTGGTGAAAAAAAATTTTGGAAAGGTCCAAAACTTTTTTCAAAAATTGCAAAAATGTAGAAAAATGACGCACTTTTTCGGTGTCTTTTTTTTTTGATAATCTGAGGTGCCAACTATAATAAAAACCTTCCTATTGAATCGCTCTATCTATTGCTGAAAGCCGCATTAAAATCCGTTGCGTAGTTAAAAGATAACGTACAGCTGGTGGGAGCGACTCTGTATTATACTATTATAAAGAAAAAATGTACAGAAATCATGATTATACGTGAATACAATGTCCCTTACATAAAATCTAATATTTTTGAGTGTACCTATACAAAGTATTACAAGTTAGGAAAGAACAATATTCATAGTGTTCACATACTTACCTATTTACAAACATGAAATGAAGTCTCTCTATATACGAAGCTATTATTAAGTCTAGTCTAAACTATATTACAAGGACAAAATATTCGATTGTATGTCTGTTTGTAATTAACAAAATAAAAAAAATAATTTACTGATTTTTTTAAATTCTTTCACCAATCGGAACCTTTCTTAACAAAAAGCGCTTTAAGATATATTTTACTATCAAAAAGTTCATTCGGACAATGGCGCGGTCTAAGTGCTATTGTAATGATATCCTTACTATAATAAGAAAACTACTTTCCTGTGCAAATGTCCATGAATAAAATTGCGACGACACGGTTGGCGCAGTGGCTGAGCAATCGACTGCTGCGCAGCGTGTTGCGGGTTCGATTCCCGCCCAGGGTAAATATTTGTGTGATGAGCACTTGTGTTTGCCTTGTTTCTGGGTGTTGTTTATCTATATATGTATATATTTACAAAAAAAAAATGTATTTGTGTATGTATATCAGCTGTCTGACACCCATAGTACAGGGTCTCCCTAGTTTGGGGTCAGATGGCTGTGTGTGAAAATGTCCTCACATATTATTATATATTAAAATTGAATCAACACATCAGTAAAGTCATCAATTACGAATTTTGCTTTTTAAATAATTCGAATTTGAATCTTATTTATGTCAATGAATACCTACTTCATCCACGTATAAGACAAGTATACCAAGAAATACATTCTATCATCACCATCATTATTATCAGCCAGAAGACGTCCACTGTTGATCATAGGCTTCCCCCCTAGAACGCCACATTGAGCAGGCAATCTGCTGCTTTCATCCGCAGGTTACCAGTGACCTTGACGATGTTGTCATCTTCATCTTCTTTACCCAACTATATTGGGGTCGGCTTCCAGTCTAACCGGATATAGAATATCAGTGTTTTTCATGGAGCGACTGCCTATCGGACCTCCACAACCCAGTTACTGGGTAACACGATACCCCTTGGTAAGACTGGTTGTCAGACATTCTAGCTTCTGACTACCCATAACGACTGCCAAAGATTTACAAATGACAGCCGGGACCAACAACTTTACGTACTTTCTGAGGCACGGAGAGAACTCGATATGAAAGGAATGGTCACCCATCCACAGACTGACCGCGGCTAGCGTAGCTTAACCTTTGACCAATCAATCTCTACGGTTTTAACTTAGCCACGAGCTCTTTCTACCTTGACGATGTTATATGTCACTCGGTAATAATGTAGCTTTATATTAGTTACAGAAATTTTGAAATCGGATAAGTAATTTCGGAAATCACTCATTACATCCAAACTTACAAACTAACTAATAATGCTTCAGATACAAAGTTTAACTTAATAAACACTTGCTGAAATTAATTAGGCGTAATTAACTAAATAAGGTGTGTGCTATTTTTGAATAATTTGTTAATGATTACTCTAGAAATTAGTTTGTAGTTAGACACCCCTAATCACTACGTAGTGATTATATGTAGTTAAATGTTACTATGTATATATTTTGTAACAGCTACTCGTACTTTTAATTAGAACGGTACCTACATTGGAAACCTTAGTTTTGTATAATTTATCAGCATTATTTCAATTTTGTGAATGTGAATAGCATGGAGCTATTTGTAAAGTAAATTATATGTATGTGTTTGACATAAATGAACATGCGGTTGAGAGCATTGTCATGCTCACTCAAATGTCTTGCTGATGGTGGCGCGTGTGTTGGGTCATGCGGTTCCCTTCAAAATGGTTGAGCTGAATGGTGCTGATCCACGCGTCATGTTCGTGAACGGGCGCTGTCAGTAGAGATTGGTCAACTCTTTTATCTTGATTCTTTTTTTTAATGCATTGTATTGGTCTTTACCTGCATTGTTTTCAAATATAGAAGCAACGTGAATAATGTAACCAGTATTTTGTAAAAACGTGATTTAAAAGAGTGTTCGTGGAGTTTCTTGCTCGTTCTTCTCCATAGAGACCTACGCTACGTTTTGGAACGAGCAACTAGCTTCATTTTTCTGACTAACTGACTCTTTGACAATTCAAAAGTGCCTGTAAATGGTTTAATTGAAATAAATGCTTTGACTTTGATTTTACAATTTCCAAGATACTCATTAAGGTCAGCCATTTGGTTTAAGCTCCGCTCGCCCTTTTGATCTTGCCCCTTTCTATTATAATGGTCCACTCACCTATTTTTTTTTTATTATTTTGGAGTAGTGATTCGCCGCTTACGAAGAGGCGAGTGGAAAATTGAAAAAATACTTATTTTTTTTAGTGTATTTATAAAAAAGGTATAGTGTAGACAGAAAAATTGATACGTTGTGAATAACACCATGTTTGATTTAAGTCTATGTTTAGAAAAACGGAGTGCGTACTTATGACTGCTTTATATAGATATGGATAATCTACATTGTTCGGAGTGCGTACTTATGACTGCTTTATATAGATATGGATAATCTACATTGTTCGGAGTGGGTACTTATGACTGCTTTATATAGATATGGATAATCTACATTGTTGTGATTTTGACATTTTATTTCCACAATTTTTATAATTTTAGTTTTGTTGTGTTATCTTAGTAAACTACCAGGAAAGCAGAAATGAACTGGATCTAGGTGCTTACTTACTACTTATAGAAAAAAAAAACATAATATTTCATTTAAATATTTAAAAACTTTGTGCTGACAGTACTTTTAATTTACTTAATCGGGGGCGATTTGGGACATCTAATATTTAGGGGCAAGTAGATACAGTTAGGCAATTAGGGGCAAAATCCAAGGGGCGAGCGGAGCCCAAACCAGACATTTGTCAAAATCCTTGATAACCTAAATGAAGGGTAATAATACTCTCTGTCCACTGGTTAAACCGTTTTTTGACATCTAGTGGTTTTGACAACACCAGATAGATAGATAGATAGATAAATCATTTATTTAGTGCACCCAAAAGACATATTATTATCACAACACAAAAAAAAAATAACAAAACAAATCAAATAAGGGTTAAACAAAGTGCGGTGTGCACTTTAAAATATTAATTTGCTTGTTTAATTTTCGACGTTTTAAACCCGCACAATAAATCCATTGGATTATTTTGAAAATATATAGGTTTTTAGGATTACATAAATATAAAATTATTATTTTCGATTTATTCATTTGAAGCGAATACATTCGATTCCATCACTATGTTCGATAGAGTGTAACTATATATTTCATGCGCATAACAATCTTTGTTTTTTGTAAAAACTAATACGTATATTGTATTATAATGTCTTTAAGGGTTCATAAATAAAATAATCCATTAAGGCGCTAACAAGCCACTTTTGCAGATTTTAAACTGACAATCACGTCAAAATGTGTAGTGTAAATGATTTGAAAAAAATATAATATGTTAAACTAGAACATTCTCTTAATCATTTAGTATGCGAATATTTTTGATTAAGTTCATATTAAATAGTTTAATTAAATCGTGAAGTTATGTCTGACGCGAACAAAACATTGACAATCACACAAAATCTACCGGGAATATTTAAACGAAACTTTTACTATCTTACAGACAATTTTACTATCTACCGTTTAGTCTTTTTTTTTTAAGTTAAAGATTACTATCTTTTATTTAATTTTTTCGACTAAACTTTGAGAGTTTTGGACGCAGCGCATACCATTCTCTGGTCGCTTAAGGTCGCCGGCGTATATCGTCGCCTTAAGGCACTTCCCTAACCAAATAAAATAACCTTGGCCATTCATTTCCTCTTTGCCGCAGAATCGAAATTCGCACAATTTTACTGTTTTTTTTCTTTATTGTAAAAAAAGAGAAACGATCTTTTGAAATAAATTAAAACGTGAATTGTAAAGATTTTTAAGTTACCTATCTATTAGTGTAATCCTCAAATTAATAACACGTCTACTTTAGCAAAAGATACATGTTTTCAATTATTTTAGTAATTTTTTTACAGGGAGATTTAGGTGTATACTTATTCATAAAAAAAATAAGAACGTGAAATATTATGATAGGATATTAAACATTAATAATATGCTTTTAGATGTAGTTTGTTTTTCTTAATTAATGAGTTAATAGCCCCTGAATATTTTATTTATTTTATTTTAATGGGAAAACAAACAATTGTACATTATGTCTTACATCTAGGTAAACAAAACAGAATGGGCTAACGTACAATCCACTACGTTTCCACATATTACATTAAGAAAGAAATGTGTACATGTGGAGGCTGTTTAAAACTCTATTCTAATTGGCATTTAAAAACAAAATAAAATAGTAACTACGGGTTACATTTTAACATTGTTACAACACTTTTCTTAAATTCATTATGAGTTAAGGCAAAAATATCAATCTTATCTAAATATTTATTATAATTTTTCACTAATCTATGCAGAGGCGCCCGCTCACCCGCATTAGTACGACAGGTAGTCGTAGCAAAAATCGGGTAAACGCGTGCCTCTCGTCGTATTATGGTTCTGGGCACGACATACGATATATTATTGACCAGTTCAGAACAGTCATACTTATTATGTACCAGTCCATGAAGCATCATGGCTTGGAGTAACCGGGCCCATTAATTATGTCAATTATAATCCGTGGTGCTTAGCAACTGGGTTTCTCCCAGTTGTAAACGTCCCTTTGTGCCTATTGGCCTAGTTCTGTTCTGTCTCCTGCTTGATTTGGAGGGAAGTGGAAAATGTGTTTTTCTTACTCCTCCGCTGTTCTTTTCTGATTAATTTCGTTGCGGGATCCAAGACAGTTGAATCGTTTCTTTGGGACTCGTCGAGCTTCATTGCTCTGGCGCTTTTCTGGTGGTCGCCACTGTTGATTCTGGCTTACAGGAGTTACAGTGGTTAGGGAATAGTGTGGCGGGCTTGTCCCATTAAAAGTAACCGCCGCCTCGACTGTAATGTTAATAAGTTAAATTTATGCAATGACTCTTCATATGAAAGATGGCGCAGGTGACATCTATACTGCATCGTTCGAAGAAACTTGCGCTGAACTCTTTCTATAGCGTGTTTATATCTATACTAATATTATGAAGCTGAAGAGTTTGTTTGTTTGTTTGTTTGGTTGAACGCGCTAATCTCAGGATCTACTGGTTCGAATTGAAAAAATATTTTTGTTTTGGATAGTCCATTTATCGAGGAAGGCTATAGGCCCAAGCGATGCCGTGTCGGGTCGCTAGTTTTGCATAATGAGGGTCCCATATCATGCAAGCATATTCTACTTGTGGCGTAATAACGAAGAAAGACGCACTTTTGGTAGGGGTAGCACCTTAACGCAAAGCGGCCCAGCGGTAAAGGCATAGCCTCTCATGCACGAGGTTGTGGGTTCACTACCGGGCACGAGCACTTGCTCGTGCTCGGAAACTAGAACATGACAACCAATGTGACTTTATCAATTTCATATGTACTTTCTAAGTTTATCTTGGACATCATTGACATCGGTGAAGAAAAAAATCGTGAGGAAACCTGGACATATCTATACTAATATTATAAAGCTGAAGAGTTTGTTTGTTTGGTTGAACGCGCAAATCTCAGGATCTACTGGTTCGAATTGAAAAAATCTTTTTGTGTTGGATAGTCCATTTATCGAGGAAGGCTATAGGCCCATGCGAAGCCGGGTCGGGTTGCTAGTAGTTATATAAATCTGGAATCGCCAATCCGCCTTGAGCGCACGTGGTGATCAATGCTCGTGCTTTCGCTGTATGAGAAGAGGCCTTTGCCTTGCAGTGGGACAATTATAGGCTACTTTTTATTTGGATTAATTAGGTCTCGTGATTGTTAGCACGACTACAGAGGAGCTCGTGGGTAAGTTAAAGCCGGACACATCGATCGGTCAAAGGTTAAGCAACGCTAGCCGCGGTTTCTTATTAATCACAATTAGGGAACAACGACTTGACGATACGGTTGGCGTAGTGGCTGAGCGATCGACTGCTGCGCAGCGTGTTGCGGGTTCGATTCCCGCCCAGGGTAAACATTTGTGTGATGAGCGCACTTGTGTTTGCCTTGTGTCTGGGTGTTGTTTATCTATACATGTATGTATTTACAAAAAAAATGTATTTGTGTATGTATATCAGCTGTCTGATACCCATAGTACAGGGTCTCCCTAGTTTGGGGTCAGATGGTCGTGTGTGAAAATGTCCCCACATATTATTATTATATTATTATTATTATTAATATTAACCGTGAAATAATTGACGCTTACGTAGTCACAGGCAAAAGCCATTCAGCTAATACATGTCAATTAAATCTAAAAAAAAAAATTGTTCAGACAACTGACTGAGATCCATATTATTTTATTTTTTTAAACTAATAAATATCAATGTCGCCCATAAAACCAGTAGTGTTAGAACTGTTAGAAGGTCCCTTCACCGATCACTCCAGCGGGTTTTCTTATTCCAAACTCAATTAATGGGTCTATAAACACTGAGGCTACTGTAAGTGTGTGACACCGATCTGCTTACGCAAATCGATTTGACGTCACGTCGCCCAAGTAGATTAGAATACAATTGAAAAGGAATGGAATAGAATATTTATTTTTATTTACTTAGAAAATATAGATGTTCACAACAATTTTGTCCCTTGTACAATCTACGCTAAAATTAGGAATGCAAATGTTGAGACTAACATGAAGTCAGTTCAAATAAATAATGTATTAACTACCTACTATTACATTTATCGAAAACACGTTTCTTTTCGAAGCACGAGGTTGTTACACCACCAAATTTAATTCAATATTCCACGAAAAATCCTTAATGGTAAAACCAAATAACACTTTACCTGACCTAGGCATCGAACCCACGTTCAGCTGTCGCGCATGGGACTGCGAACCAACGGTGACCCTACATAAGTGGCAAGTAGTGAAAGTTTACATAAGGAAAACCGGTTTAAAAACATGTATGCAAAAAAAAATGGAAATACTAAATGATTGCCGCTCAAAAAAGGAAAGTGAAAAGGAATCTCACTATACAGGTGAACGGATTTTTGTTATACCCGGTGTAAAAAAGTCATTTGAAGAAATCGAAAGTTTCATGTTCATTTCATCATTGCAATATTTTTTTAGTATTGTACCATACCTGGAAACCTTCTGGTTTTGGAGATACGGAACGTCAAAGTTCCAACCAATATTTTTCAAAGTTTTAATTAAAGAGCAATTTTCACTTCCCATTCATTTCATCATCATCATTTCAGCCGAAAGACGTCCACTGCTGGACATAGGCCTCCCCCAAAGAGGGGTTTTTGCCATAATAATAATAATAATATGTGGGGACATTTTCACACACGGCCATCTGACCCCAAACTAGGGAGACCCTGTACTAAGGGTGTCAGACAGCTGATATACTTACACAAATACATATTTTTTTAGTAAATACATTATATATATAGATAAACAACACTCAGACAAGGCAAACACAAGTGCTCATCGCACCAATGTTTACCCTGGGCGGGAATCGAACCCGCAACACGCTGCGCAGCAGTCGATCGCTCAGCAACTGCGCCAACCGTGTCGCGTATTGCCGCACCGATGGCAATATGGTTGTTACAAAGACACAGAGAACGCTGCTGCCCATTCTCTGGTAAGTCCCTTAGTCGCCTCTTACGACACCCACGGGAAGATTATGGGATGGGGCTATTATTTACGTCCGACACCATACGGAACCCCACCCATTCATCTAAAAACCCGATAAAAAAGATTATGTGTAGAAATACTTACTGATTAAATAAAACGTAAAATCTATATTAATAAGAGGTAATATTGGTTTGTAAATTTGTATGTAGGGGGTAATCTACGAAACTACTCATCCGATTTCAAAAATTCTTTGACCAATAGGAAGCTACGTTATCACTGAGTGTTATAGGCTAAATAAATAATAATAATAATTATTATTTTATTCAGATGACTAAGATCCAAAGTGTTAGTACTTATAATTATGACTTACAACTATACTACTACTACTATTGCATTATCAAATAAAATCGGATGAAATCGCGGGGAAAGTGTCAGTAATGAATAAAACTCAGAAACAGAGTTGAATAAAGTCGAGTCGCGGTGTGTAAAATGGAAATTTGTAAAAAAAGGGTAGTTGAGTATCGAGTATTAAGATGCGTTCCAAACAAGACGTCATAGAATAAGCATAAACAAATATGAAAAAAAAAATAATCTCGTGTTTCTTTTAACATTGTAATAGGTAAACGTAATTAATATTAAGTGAATTAATTAAGTGAATTTTTAGATTTATTTCATTTCTATCAGGTGAAAAATGAACATTCCATTGCGCGCTACCATAAACAGTGATTTTTCACAGCAAGAATAAAATGCGGCTCCCTGTAATATTTTTACTCAATTTACTTAGTAACTAACTTATAGCAGCAATTTATTATAATTGATTAGAACATACAAATCTTAAAAATCAAAATAATAATAATTATTTACTATTCCAAGAAGGCAGGGAGCTCAAACAGCATCAGAAACCTCGTCCGCATCGCTGTCAACGAGACACGTGCCCAACAGGCTGGCAGCATTGCCACGTTGTATGGCAAAGCTAATTCTTTGACCGAGGAATACACCAGCCTTCGGGTCACATGAAAAGTCGACCAGTCGCTTGGATATATCACGAAAAACAATATGAGCACTCGGACTTCATAACCGTATAGTTTCCACCCCAAACAGCTGAAATATATAGCTTCCAAGAAGGCTATTATATTTGCGTCGTTTGAGTTTTTCGGCAACTGTAGCAGCCACCCCAGCACAACACACTGTGCTAGGAAGATGAGATAGCGCAAGGGTGTCGACACATGTTGCGTCCCACACCAAAGGCCTACCCAACTTCCAAGGCATTATGGTCATCCCATCTGGTATCTTCCCATCGTCGCGTGCTGTTGGGTTCTAAAATAGCAGCCACCCCGGCGGTGGTAACTTACTTAGTTTGATACATATACTGCCCAGTATGTGTAGTACCAATAACGATCATTTTCCTGCTCGCACTTCTTCAAGTCTCATGAAAAAATA
Source organism: Charanyca ferruginea (assembly GCA_947361185.1). NCBI lineage: Eukaryota > Metazoa > Arthropoda > Insecta > Lepidoptera > Noctuidae > Charanyca > Charanyca ferruginea. The sequence goes on along the minus strand of OX376084.1, from coordinate 6,363,207 downwards.
CCGTGGAGTGTCCGGACTAGAATAGCACCCAAACAATTCATCCCGAGGGTGTCGTAAAAGGCGACTAAGGAAAAATCCGGACGTCGGGCAGCAGCGGCTTCTGAGTACCTAACAACTTCACTGCGATCCCCAAGACGCCTGCTAAGCGTGCGATTATGGCAGCCCCCTCCCCTTATAAGGGAGGCCTTTGTTCAACAGTGGACGTCTTCTGGCTGATAATGATAGATATAGATCTTGTTTTACACATAGGAGTCTTATCCCGTTTTCGTGTTCTGATCATTGACTTCATTCTAAAGATTACATAAACGAAGTCACGGGTAAATTCTAGTTGAACTATAATTATGTGACTCAGCGGAACTAAGCAACAGTTCTTTAAGTAGCGTGTGAAGATTCTGTTATTAAACCAGAAATACTAGGTGCGTTGATCTCAATTCCACGGTGACCTGAATACCGTAGAAATGCTTCATAAAACAGGTGTCTTTTCCAATGGGGAAATTCTCTTTTTCCTCTTCTCAGTTGTACACTGCTGGCGGAGTGGTCGTAGTAATGGATCGTCTGGTATTTTGGTTCTGAATTTTGCAACACCGTCTTCTCCATCTCTCTATTCATGGCACTGCGACTCATTTCTGTCCATCTTGTGGGTGATAGGCCACGAGATTTTAACATGCGATAAATACAGAGTAAGATTTTCTTAACGAAATTTAAATAAAATTATGAAAAATGTCCAAAACAAAATGTATAATAGGTCGTTTCTATGTATAACAGGTGTAACATATAATTACTGTAATTATTAGAAACATCGTTATCAATTATTTTAAAAGAGTAAGTGTGGAGTTTTGCTTCTTCTCCATACGAAACTACCTATTGGAAGGGGCCACTAGGTTAAATTGTTCTTGTATGACGTTCAAAAGTGCCTTTAAATGGTGTAATTGAAATAAATGATTAGACTTTAACTTTAAATACGTACCTATTGTGTACAAAAATAGGTACAAAACATTGTTTTTAGGTTGTATGAAGTAACAAACACACCTTCACATAAAACACATTACCCTACTTTCAGTTTCCGGAGTTGGTTAAAAAAGAAAACAAATACTATTTTGAGTATTTATTATTTATTCGTATATTAATAAGTCTTCTTATTATAAAGTCTGATTCATTCTAAATAAATTTAGCTCAAGCCAGAAACTTACTCTACCGGTTTAAAACGTGTAGAAAGTAAAGGTATTACACTTTCACATGACAATACCTCGTTCGTAATACATAACTGTTTGTTTGTATTCTGGTTAGTGTCTCGAAAAATGCTTGGCTGGTTTTGTGAAACGGTTTTTAAGGTGAATTTTGAAACTTTTGAAGGTTGTATTTGATAAGTGTAATTTGGATTACGAGTTTACGACATAACTTCAATGTCAAAGAACCAGTCATTAGATGGAGTTTAAGTCACATTATGTTGACACAGCTTTAGGATTTCCTCTACTTGTGTTTATGGTCATTGAAATAACTCTCAATACACTGTCTCAGACTAGGGTTTAGAACGCATCAAATCAGGTTTAGATATCAAACCTAGGCCTGTAGACAAAATCCCTTTGTGTTAGCGTTAAGGACGCGTATTTGACTTAGCGCAACTCAAAATCTAAACGATTGCTAGAATGGCGTAGCAACATTGACACACACTAGTAATTGTACTAGTGTGTATTGTGTTTGTGTGATGCACACAAACAGACCATTGTATTGACAATGGTCTGTTTGTGTGCATCAGAAAAAAAAATACGCACGAAATAAGCACGGATCGTTGAAATTGATCGGCAAACGACAGCGCGCGAGGATTTACAGTGCTTTTTAAAATAATTGTCTAAAATAAATGAGTGCGTACGAGGAACTGAAAAAAATGGTGTATATTAAGTATAACCTTTATTTTCATAAAATAAATGTATTAGTTATGTTTTTATTCAAATACTGGTGATAAAAAAATTGGTGAAGTGAACCGATTTTGTACTTTTTTAATACTGTTTTTTAATATCTAATAGTAATCTTTTCGTAATTTTGGCTCTGTTATGTACTTTGAGACTGTATATCCTGTTGGAAAAACGCATAAAACATAATATTTTGGCATACTGTAATGGTTGTATTCGTCCTGAGAGTTAACTCTGACGTCTATTTTCGTAAAACGTTATGAAAGGCTTGTCTTCGCTTTAAAAAACCGTAATTGAAAATTATACTTTTACTCTGTAGTTCCCTAAAGTAAGGCTTAATCTTTCTAAAACTGTTATTGTCTTTAAATAATCTGCTCACATCATTACGATATTGCTTTGGGCAAAACGCGAAAACATGAAGTTTTCGTCACGAATCGAATACAAAAAATCAAACTGTATGGAGTTGACGTTTGCTTACCAGATCATGTCACGTGATGCAAATATACAATTTGATTTTTCCGTTGGCGTTAACGCTAACAGAAAAGGGATTTTGTCTACAGGCCCTGTATCCCATACCAAAGCTATCAAAAGAATCTAACATTGATGATTAACACTTACACATTTTTGTCCTCAGGTCGGCAGCAACCACCTCGTAATGCAGACAGCGAAGAACGTTCTCTACGGCGACTCCAAAAACCTTCAACCCTGGGGCCTCATCATTCTTCTCCTTTCAAAGTCCGTTAAAACGCTCAATTACACCCCACAAATGAAGAAGAACGAGGAACAGACACGTGTGCTAGCTGAATTGACTGAAATGATGAGAACGGGACATCTTATTCACCGGGGTATTGTCAACGTTCCGTTCGCTAAAAGATCTAAGGCGACCGAATCTGCAATTTTTGGTAACAAAATAGCTATTCTACTTGGAGATTACCTTCTTGTTACTGCCAATGGTATGCTAGCTAACCTAAGAAACTCAGATGTGTCCTACATAATCTCTACAGCACTAAAAGATCTATCTGAAGGTGAATTCTTCGGCGAAAGAGATGAACAGAACATGCCTATTCCGGGTGAACCTAAACCATCAGGTAAAGATTATGAGATTACTTTCGATACTAATTCTATTGCTGTTGACGACGTCTTAGGAAAACCTAGGAAGGAATGGACAGCTAGAACTGTTTACAATGGCGTTAGCTTACTAGGCAGAGGTTGTCAATCCGCTATGGTATTGGACAAGCAGAATAGAGAAACACAGAACCTTGCATACCAGTTTGGTTGTCATGTAGGCCTAGCTTGGCAAGCAGCCACTGAAATTCAACAACTAACTTCAGAGAGTAAAGAACACTTTTGCTTGGCAAGTGCACCTGTTTTATTCGCTTTAGACAGTAATCCGAACCTGTACCAAATAATAACACAATCGAAAAAAGACGTCAAAGATGTAGATTATGAAGATTTGAAGTTTAATATTCTAAAGACTGATGCAGTTGACAAGACACAAAGATTGTACGAGGAACATGCAAAGAAGGCAACGGAATATATCGAAGGTATCGGACAAAATGAGTCTGTGGATATGATTAAGAAATTGATAAATACTTTCTAAAAAGGCACGGAGCCAAAATTCAGAAGTTTTTCCCCTAATTGCGTTATTTATTTTTTGTTTTGTAACATATTTGGGAACTCTCCAGTAACGTATATGTGATGTGTCTTTTTATATCCTGTAGATGAGAAAATTTGAGTGTGTTTATGATTTGAATCCCGCATCGGGACAATTTGATCATGTTTGAGTTTTACTGTGGCAATTTCATTTTTATCTTAGTTATTTTTGATGATAACTTCTTAAGACATTGTAGATCTTTATCTGCATTCATATTAATATTATATTTGCGAAAGTGATTTTTCTCGTTAGTTAAGCTTTCACGGCTAAACTATTTATTTATTTATTTATATTAGGATCTCCAACAAAAGATAAACACTAAACATTAGAACATATTGTTAACAGCCAAAGTATTTCGTAGGTTTACTCCTTTGATTATAGGAGACCATACATATATCAATTATACATACCATACCATACAACTAGACCATATATCAATTTATAGAAACAATAACTATTATCATGCACGAAATTTGTCAATTTTTAACTCTATAACTATTCAATTTTAATTAATTATCAACTAAGCAATGAAAATGTCGTCAGTGGCTGAGCGATCGACTTCTGAGCAGCGTGTTGCGGGTTCGATTCCCGCCCAGGGTAAACATTTGTGTGATGAGCACTTGTGTTTGCCTTGTGTCTGAGTGTTGTTTATCTATATATGTATCTATTTACAAAAAAATATGTATTTGTGTATGTATATCAGCTGTCTGACACCCATAGTACAGGGTCTCCCTAGTTTGGGGTCAGATGGCCGTGTGTGTGAAAATGTCCCCACATATTATTATGTCCCCACATATTATTATAAAACTACTCGAGTAGTTAATTTAGTGGAACTTAGATATTATACTAGATAACTTAATATCTATGTCTTAAACTCACGAAAATCAATTATTATTTATACTTGTAATCTAATGAAGTGTTCTTATTTTAAAATATTAAATTGCACAATTTATGTAATATATAGGCAATTGAATTTCCATTTTATTGTTGTAATAAAATCATTTAAATCATATAATTGTTATAAGAAGATAATTAATTATATTATGTTATGAATTGTAACGTTAGCATTATTATGGAATATAAATTATTCACAATATTGTTTTGAAAATTATAATTTTAAAATATTATTTAACTACAATATTTAAAAATATCAAAGTGTTGTTTCTCTATCAAACCTTGATTTCATGAATGACAGTGGAAAGAGTGTCCACGTCAAAAATCATCTTATACTGAAATAATTCCTTTTTATTTTGAATAAAGATTGAATACACTTTATTCCCGAAGTAGGTACGCTGAGCTATAGAATTAAGCATTACTTTTGAGGTTGTCAATGCAACTACAACCTCTTCAGTACTACTGGTGCTTAAGAAGGTGGTGACTCCAGAAAAGACGATATTCCCGGGTTACCGGTATTCCCGGGTTACCGGTATTCCCGGGTCACCGGTAGATACCGGTCGTCTTGTGTGTCGTCTTTTCTGGAGTCACCGCCACAACGATCCAAAACGATGAGAGAAATCCGAAACGAGGGGCAACCTGCCGCTTGCATCTGCAAGAGGCAGGTTGCCGATCGTTGTGGCGTTCTATGGGGAGGTCTTTGTTCAACAGTGGACATCTTCCGGCTGATGATGATGATGATGACTCTATTGCCAACCTAAGTAAGTGTACCAGCACATGGGCCACAGTGAACATCAGCGTCGTCCGTCAAAGTCAAATAATTTTTTTTTTGGTCATTTGATATACATGCGTTTGACCACTATCTCACCTGATGGGAAGCGATGATGCGGTCTAAGATGGAGCACGCTTGCCTAGAAGTAACCTATTCACTCTTGACTTAGTGACTCCCAGGTTATAGCAATCAGGAAACACAGACTCAGACAGGGAATTCCACTCCTTAGCAGTACGTACAATGATTGTGTTCCCAAAAGGTGACGTATCGCCGTACGTCTTGTGGTCCGATGATGGACCGGGCTCGGTGGAATTAAATTATGCAATTCCGTCGCACACTCCCCAAAATGCAACCGATAGAAAATCGACAGGCCAGCAACTCGGCGTCGATGCTCAAGACTTTCAATCAAACCATTTACAGGCACTTTTAAATTGTCAAAGAGTCGGTTAGTTAGTCACAAGAAGCTTATAGATAAAAGTGGAGGCAACACTCTAAATACCTAAGTGAAGCCAACTGTGGGCAGATGCTCTCTTTCTAAATGCATACATAAGATAAAGAAAACACATATCACTGTCTCGTTCTTATGTATGCATTCAGAAAGAGAGCATCAGCCCACAGCTGGTTTCAAGCTTTTGTTCTAAGTGTTGGCTCCATTTAGACCTATATCTTCATGGTTAGTCAGAAGGTTGAAGCTAGTTCCTCGTTCCAAAACGTAGGTAGGTCTTTATGGAGAAGAGCTTGATTTAAAAGAGTATCCGTGGAGTTTCTTGCTCGAAACTCCACGGATACTCTTTTAAATCAAGTTTTTACAAAATACTGGTTACAATATTCTTGTTGCTTCTATATATGAAAACAATGCAGGTAGGAAACAGTGCAGCAATACAATACATTAAAAAAAACATAATAGCCATGGTCAACTGACAGCGCCCGTTTACGAACATGACGCGTAGATCAGCACTACTTAGCTTAACCATTTTGAAGCAAACCACCATCATCAAGACATGTGTGAGAATGACAATGCTCTCAACCGTGTGCGACGAGATATAAACTGTACGAAAGCTGTAATTCGTTGGTCCCCCGACCCATGCTCGTGCCAGCTCGCACCGCTGAGCCTATAGCTTTAAACTCGTCCCTAACTAATCAGATTCGTCCCAGCAGTGATGCCCTAGGCCGAGGTCCGTACCCCACATGGGGTGCTCTTAGCGTGTAGTCGCTTAGTTCGTAAGCGTTTTACCCTGGCTGGAGGCCTTCAATTTACTTTTAAGGCACTACAGGAAGGTCCAGTTCTGCAGCCGACCACCTTCTAGGTTGACCTCCGAGAAGCCATACCGGAAAAAAATAGTTTGCTGCTCGATGGCGCAATTTTGTTGCCGCAGCGTGTGGCCCGACTGTGACTAATAATTATTTTGTACAGACAGAATGCGTGTTGAATTAAATTAATCTAAATATGCCATCAATTTGAACTCTGCACTATGGTTCTATTGAGAAGATGGTTAAGTTGTAGATTCAGTTGCTGATAAGCTGTTGTGCAAGAGCTAAACTTATTTTAAGTCTTTTTATATCTTTTTCTCTCCATTGAAACAAGAAAGAGACAAATATTAATAAGAACTGTCAGTTTATGTAAATCTAAAATCTATCTAAATATATAATCTAAAAGACGAAAGGCACTCACTCACGCACTCATCGCGATAAATTGAAAACCGCTTGACGTATTTAAAGATGAAATTTGGCAGGGAGGTAGTTTATAGTTAGTAGACGTCTGCTAAGAACGGATTTTGCGACAGAGTCGGATTAAGGAGGTCTAATGGCTCTCGCAAGTAAACATCGGGAACGAACGCGCGGGCAGCAGCTAGTGTTCTATAAATTATGGTTGTCAATTCAGAACGTATTGACTAAAAACATGGTTAAATTCAAGAGGAAACTAATTTGATATATCTAACTTCTAATTTTATTTTAGTTTATTAACAAGGGCGTCATTTTTATATATGCTAAGGGCATTCATATCCAGGCTTATGGTAAGTCAGTTTCAGTGTAAGACCATAAGGACTCCAGGAAATACATCTTACACACGTAACGATTCATAAAAAAGAATAATTACACGTACTTTTGACATCAGCTCTATTACCAGTATTTTAAAGGATTTCGTCAATTTATTAAAGTGTTTTCTTATTCAAAAATTTGAATTTTGAAAAGCATAAAAAGTACTTAGTTACCTATTCAATAATTTGAATTTTGTAAAATCATGAAATGACAGTAAGTATTTACAAATTTCTTACGAGAGACAATTTATTATTGTAGTAATAATAATATGTGGGGACATTTTCACACATGGCCATCAGGAGTGCAATTCTGTAAGAATTCACCTGCGAATTCGAATCCTATCTCATTTCCAACTTCACTTACCTGCAGTGAAAAGTATTTGGTATTCGCTAAAATAGAAACGTAATTAATAGTTCGCTTCACCTATGTTGTCACTCAGTGGTGCTATCGTAGTTTTTATCGAGTTACAGAATACCTAAAACAGTTTTCACTGCGGAATCAGAAGTGAGAGCTGGAGTGAGTTCATACAGAATAACATAGCTGACCCCAAACTAGAAAGACCCTGTACTGTGGGTGTCAGACAGCTGAATACTGTACTAATACTCAATACTTTGTAATACGTGTATAATACGTGTCCGTATAGTGTCGGACGTAAAGAATAACACCATCCCATTTATCTTCCCGTGGGTGTCGTAAGAGGCGACTAAGGGACGTACCAGAGAATGGGCAGCAGCGTTCTCTGTGCATTTATAACAACCATACTGCGATCGCCAACCCGCCTGCCAAGCGTGGCGATTATGGCAAAACCCCCCCTTGGGGGAGGCCTATGTCCAGCAGTGGACGTCTTTCGGCTGAAATGATGATGATGACTCAATACTTTTATTACCGAAGTAGGTACGTTACGCGTGGTTACGCTAGAGAATTAAGCATTACTTTTGAGGTTGTCAATGCATCTACAACCTCTTCAGTATTACTGGTGCTTAAGAAGGCGGTGACTCCAGAAAAGATGACATTCCCGGGTTACCGGTGGTCAGGGACAGTATATTTTAAATACAAATAGTTAAAATACCGTATTTTGTATTTTATATTTCAAATACACGATTTAAAAATATTTTGTAATTCGAATTTTAAAAACGTGCGCGATAGTATTTTGTAATTTGTATTTTAATTAAAGCAAAGCATGTATTTTGCCCAGCCCTGCCGGTGGATGCAAGTGGCAGGTTGCCGAACGTTTTGGCGTTCTGGCGGTCTATCGGCTGATGATGATGATTAATATTAGTTATCATCATATTGAGGTTGGCTTCCAGTCTAACCGGATGCAATAAATACCAAGTTTTACATGGAGCGACTGCCTATCTGCTCTCCACAACCCAGTTACTGGGTAACACGATAGGTACCCCTTGGTAAGACTGGCTGTCAGTCTTTCTGGCTTCTTACTACCGATAACGACTCTCAAAGATCTATGAATGACAGCCGGGAACAATGGTTTTACTTGCTTGCCGAGTCCGAATACTGTATTAGGTATATATTAGTCTATTAAAGTACTAGTAACAGAGAGGAAGGGGTTTTCACAGAATGCTACTTCTGTATGTCAAACAGCTTTTTTGACGGTACCTTCTCGAAGAAATCGTGACAATACAAAGTCAAAACAATTCTCTAGTAGGACAATCTTTTGACCCACATAGGTAACCACTGAAACCGTCATTATATCTTTACTAATATTATAAAGCTGAAGAGTTTGTTTGTTTTTGTTAGAACGCACTAAACTCCGGAACTTCTTCTTTTCGAATCGATGGTTTTCCTTTTTGATAGACTACTTGGGCCCAGGTAGGTAGCCACATTAATCGCAGCATTAGTTGAGTTTTTAATATCTTCTAAGGTCCAGGTGTAGAGGCACTTTGGGCACTGTAGTAGGTGGACCATTGTCTGGTCAGGATCACTGCACTCATACTGGATGTCGTGGGATATTTAATAACCCAATTTGCTAGGTTGTGTTTGCAGCGACCTACTTGGGTGCGCAGTCTATTGAGCGCTTTCCATATTATAGCCCACTGCAAATCACTTCCGAGTGGCAGGTGTTCCTGAGGTTGAACGAAGTTGGGTGGTGGAGCTACTAGTTCAATTCTAAAATTCTTTCGTTACTAGAAAGCAACGTTATCTCTGAGCGCTTAGAGGCTATATTTTATCATCAAAAATATTTGGGATTTGGAAAAATTCGCGCGGACAACGTCGCGGGCATAACCTAGTAACTGGATATAAAACATCTACTTGCATCATGGTTTAATTAAGATACGCTTCGTTTAAAACCTTGACCAAGTGAGGTGCTAAGTGCGTTACGTAGTGTCCCATACGATAATAGAGCAATCCGTCTAAGCATTATTATGTACGGCGAAATAAATAAATGCTGTATAACTAGGCAATTTGTTTTTCAAGGTTTTTTTTTCTATGGGACGAACTCGCCACTCTATTCCCAAACCACTGCAATTTCTGAAAGTCAGAATTAACAGTGACGACCGCTAGAAAAGCGTCGAGGCAATGAAGCTCGATGAGTCCCGGGGAAACATTACAAGTCTTGGATCCCGCAACGAAATTAATCAGAAAAGATCAGCGGGGGAGTAAGACAAACATATTTTCAACTTTCCTCCAAATCAAGCAGGAGACAGAACAGAACTAGGCCAATAGGCACAAAGGGACGTTTACAACTGGGAGAAGTCCAGCTGCTAAGCACCACAGATTACAATTAACATTATTTAAAATTGAAATGGAAAAATGAAAAATGAAATTGAATTTCAATTTCAATGCCATGAAAAATGTCATCAAAACAACTTTGGAAAACAATATTGTTTTGGCAGAATGAACGTAATATTATATTAGATAGTGTACAAGCTTCATCCAGAGCAGTTTACTATGCGGACCTTATAGAAACTAGAGCTAATTTCCGTGCATTCAAGCGTTTTTGCCACACCTATCATTGAAATCAAATAACAGCTCAATTAACAAAATACATTTTAGAACCCATTAAATAATGTTAATTGAGCTGTTACATTGAATTTCAATAATAGGTATGGCAAAAACGCTTGAATGCACGGAAATTAGCTCTAGTTTCTTCAAGGTCCGCATAGTATACTGCTCCGGATGAAGCTTGTGCACTACCTCGGTTCGGTTTAAAGAATTTATTCTCATAAGAACAATACATAGGTTCACTTACAATGAGATACAAAGTAATTGTTTATATCTAAATAAATACATTTTGCCTTCGATGCGTGTTGGAGAAGTTATACAAAACAAATATATATATATATATATAATAGGAAGTATGTAAATTACTACCATTTAATATGCGATATGACTACATTTCATAAACGTAATTTCTCAGCTTTAGTTTAAATCTGTTAATATTATCACAATCTTTTACGTCATTTGGTAGGTCATTAAACAGCTGTGCTCCTTCGAACAATATAGTTTTTTTACCGTAGTTTGTGCGAGCTTGTCTTCGTTGTAATTTATTTTTATTTCTTAGGTAGGGGTAGTAGGTATCTAATATAATTATTACGTTCATTCTGCCAAAACAATATTGTTTTTCAAAGTTGTTTTGACGACATTTTTCATGGCATTGGTTGTGTCATTACGGTTTTTCCTGTGTTACAGACAGAGGTGTATAATCGGCGACTGCTCGGTTTGTCTCGTCGTCACAAGTGCGACTGCTGAGCGTGGGGTCCTAGGTTTGAATCACAGGTCAAGTTGGGTCTTTATCATAAAGCCGTTGGTCCCGGCTTTCGTCGCCCGTAAGTCTGACAATCACTCTGGCCCGTATGACCCAGTAACTTGGCTGTAGACTGTCGAGGTCAGATAGGCAGTTGACAAAAGTTGGCCTATTTGGAAAAAGGCTAGGCAGATGATGACTTTCTACGGGCCTCGTCAAGCTTAATTGTTCAGCGCTTTTCTGGTGATAATTGTTGATTTTGGCTTGGTTGAGGTGGAATACTGTGGTGGGCTTGAACCACAAAAAAGATGCTGACATAATGAATTGTGGAGGGCAGATAGACAGACTCTCCATGTAATATTTTTTTTTTATTACTTTTATTTTCTCCCTTGAAACATATTATTTACAATTTAAGTTAGTACGGAATAGGAAGAGAGACAGGAGCCCAAACTAAGCAAGGCTTGTGTCTTGGTTCTCCAGACCCCAACCTAAGATCTTAATCGCTACTACTAATTTAATACAGGGGGGGGATGTATATGGGAGTGAACTGGACGAGTGACATGCGTATGTGGGTGTGTAAATATTTGTGTATGTGTGTGTGTGTGTGTGTGTGTATGTATGTTATAGTATATGTTTACATATTATGCTATATTTACATTTTTTTATGCATGCAATCATTTTTCTCAATTGATGTTTCTATTTTGTAATACTTGTTTTCATAGATTCTTGGAATCTTTTATAACTTAATATATAAACTAAAAGTACTTACTTATTTTTCATCGAGCATAAAGACTGTGTTTGCTAATTAAATATATAATAGTTTCTTTTTATAAATCTGAAAAATAAATAATGTTTTGTTGTGACATGTCTTCTAATGACAGTTGTCAACCTTGACAATTGTCAGTAATTCTTTTTAATTAGTTTTGGCATGTGAAACTTAAAACCTTCAAACTGATCAATTGTTAGTCGCATATATGTGTGTATTGCTGTATTTTATACTAAACAGCTGGACACCCGCTAATCTATCTGGTGTTCTTAAAAATCCTGTACGCACTAACCGAATAAAAATAACTGGCAGACTACAATGATTGAGTCTGGCCGGTACTATAATACCCCGCTATATGACGATACGGGCGTTCCAGAAATAAAATTAAAATGGGTCAGTCTAGATCTCGCTGTCCATTAAGTAACACGCTGAATTACTTAAAAGTCTACCGGTCCACAACCAAAAGTCGGTAACAGTCCTGAGTCGTGCCATCGAGCTGTCGCGTGCCTGCTGCTCCCAGGGCGGGTACTACTGTTAGGATCCCCCGGGGACCTCCGTCCCAAAGCTAGGAGCCGACCGCAGCAGTCTTATCTTCGGCCGATACTGTTTCCCGGCCAGGCTGTGGAGCCTGGAAATCTCTGCCAGTACTTAGTGCGTCTAGGTTAGTGTTTTTTATATCTCTGTTTTTATACTCATCGCATTCTTGTGAGCTATTAAATTTTAACGTACAAGTCTACTTAGCTTTTTATTTCATAAAAGTAGCAGACCAGTTACAATGTGTGTATGTGTATGGGTAGCTGTGTGTGTATATGTGTGTGTGTTTATGAGAGAGAGAGAGAGAGTTTGTATGTATTTGTTAATGCAATCTCTCGCTAACATAATTATGTATTTGTGATGAACCTATAAGATGTCTCTGTGTCTGTTTAAGAGTTTCATGGTAGCCAAGAGTGAGATGCCATAGAGTGATATTTATCTTGTAGTTCATTCTGGTTATGTGGTAAATATGCAACATTTTGTTGGCAAGGGTCTTGGCCCTTGAAAAAATAAATAATTAGCGCTAGGTGCTGTTTTGGCTGAGTTTGTTTGGCAGACTTGGAAGCTACGACGTCGGGTAAGAATGGTATTTAGCTGCATCCGGTTAAGCTAGAAGCCAATAATATGGGTAAGGTTCAAGTTCAAGTACTTGCACAGTAGTAGTTACACCAAAAGAAACAACGTAAAAACAGGGTATGCAGACGATAACTTTCCCCGAGACTAGTCAAACTTTATTGCTTCAGCGCTTTTCGGGTGGTCGTCACCTGATTCTGGCTTGTAGGACTTGCAATGATTTGGAAATAGTGTGGCGGGCTTGGCCCAAAAAAATAAATGATGACTTACCTATACTCTTGTTTCTGTCACTCAGTTTATACAGGCTGGGGATGGCAATAGCACAAAAAATGATCATAGAAGGATTTGGTAATTTGGTGTAAATGTTTTTATTGAGCATTAATAATATTAAATTATGACGCCACAAGTTGCCGCTCTTCTCACAAGTTAGAAAACCAATATTTTATATGGTGTTTTATTTTTGTTACGTTTATATGCTCTTTAGAATATTTGAACGTTTTTTTTGAATTTCGTGTTTAGGTAGTTGGGGTTTTGATAGTTTCTAAATATTCTTATGAACTAGTATTATCAGTATTTTAATTTTTTGTCGTATCGTCGTCCCCACTCTGTATATTGTCCTAAGGACGCTAACCCGTATATAAACACAGATAGGTAAGTGCGAATACTAATGTACCTACGTCAAATGATAGTACAAATAACTAGTTCCTATGTATACAAGACTAAGGTAAATAATTATAACCGTATGAGAATTCTTTGTTGCTAACTAAAAGTGTCAATAAGGGAAAATACATATTTCTTTGTCCGATTATTGTGTTCATTACTTATCCTGTTATGGGTCTGCGTAACGCTGATGACTTTGACAAAACAAATACGCATCGTTATATTAATGTTCAGAAGACCTATCGGGTCATCGTTGACCAATAGTTCATGTAATGGGGTGTAATTTGCCGTTTTGATACCGTAATGTAGATCACTATCATTATAATATTGGCCGTAGAATCAGCAAACTGAAGTGGCAGTGAGCTTGATCACATCTGTTGCAGGACTGATGGTCGATGAGCAGACTTGTCCTGGAGTGCAAATCGTGAATCGGTAGGGCAGTTTGGGATGCCCTCCAGCCCCTTACACTGATGACCTGAAGAAGATAGACGGTGGTGGCTGGATGCGGAAGGCAGAGGACCGGAAAAAATGGCGCGCCGTCGAGGAGGCCATTACCTAACAATGGTCCTCTATTAAGCTAAAGTGATGACCGACATATAATTCTCTACAGAATTTCGGCCACAGTGGAAACTCTTAATGAAGACTAACCAAGTATACGAAGAAGATAATTGTTATAGTGCACAAGTGTGTGCGCAAACAGGTGCACTCCCTCACTCTAATAGTCCGGTGGGACGGCAATCCGACACGATCGGAGAGAGATCAGGAACAGCCTCAACGGCTTTACTTGCTTTCCAAAGTACGGGGGTGTTACACCTTCAATTTTTACTGAGAAATTCTTAATAGAAAAACCCATTAGTACTTCGTCCGACCTGGAATTGGAACCCAGGACCCCACGCTTAGCAGACTTGCTTGCGACCAACGAGGCTGTTAAACGCCATCATATAGCCTATTCCTCCTTCGGAATAGTACGGGAGATATGCGGGATCCGCTCATGTCGGAGCCCTTAGGCAATATAATTCTCAGGGCCCCTTTACCCTTTTCTAACTTCCGAAAATACATATTTCCTACCAAAATTATAATGCTATTTTTTTGTTACATTACGTTTTCATTTCAAACATTTTAATTTTTTTTTTCTCGGTACGCGGGGCCCTTGTCCTATGAGAGGCTCCTAGGCAGTTGTCTAATCTGCCCTAAGGCAGTTGTCTAATCTGCCCTAATCTGCCCTGTAGGTCGATTCTGTAAAATTCAAACAACAACTCGCATCTCACATCGCTATTTACTCTCACTTCGCATAAGTTTCAAAATGACCTTGATATATTTGACACTTTGAATCGAGTTCGAGTGCGAAGTGAGCGTCGAAGTGACGGGGAAATTACCTTACAGAATGCCACTTCTTACGTCATCTCAAACTTATCTGTCAAAATCTCCCTGACAATTTAGTTCAACTCGCTGACACGCTCGCAAGGGTGGCGCTAGTGTAAATTCGAATTATCAACCGAGTTTTTAGAATGCCAATCAAGAAACTCACAGCGGATTCAGATTCGAAGTTTACAATGAGGTCTTACAGAATCACACCCCTGGACATGGCAACCGCTTCGTCGCCTAAAACACCGTAACCTGCCTGTTTCGTGGTATTTGGCACTTGAGGTCACGGGTGCTCAGAATGAGGACTCTGTCCGCCAACTAAAGTGACCTTGGATAAGACGGTTGCACAGAGGTCACGTGCACAACGGGGCTTAAGGGAGACTCCTATAGTCTTCCCAAGAATGTGCCCTAACAGGCCCTCCGCTGCAGAAGGGTTCTGGTGCGGTCTCCAAAGATATTGGACCCTCTCCTTTGAGTTTTGTCCCCAAAGACCGGGCGTATTTTGTTTATTAGTGATCGATGGTTCCCCCGAAAAAAGAAAAAGGAGATATGTGCATACCAATATACATACATACATACACAGACACACACATAGACATACAGACTACCTATAGATACATAGACTGCTAAAATTATAACCCTCTTTCTGGCTTCGCCATAATCAGGTAAAAATCGTATTACTGCGCGATGTATACCGGAACAGTGATAATGGTGACATCTATGTTTCAAACAAGTAAGTTCTAGGTGATGGTATGTTACATTCATAATTTAAATCATTGTCAACTAATAATGTGATCCACAAGCCATAGATGGCGCTGATTGTCTATGCGTTGTATGCAACTGTAGTTTGAAATTCCATCACAGATGGCGCTGCTCGTCTGAATTAAAAGGAGACATTTAATACCTCGGAGTTTTAAATGGGGGGTAATATCTGAAACCATTCATCCGATTTCAAAAATTCTTTCACCAATAGGATGCTACGATATAGTTAGCTGGCTATATTGTATTTTTACAAAAAAGACAACCGCCTTCAAAAACACACATGACTTTAGTTTCGGAAGTCGGTGGCTTTGTTTCGTTTGTTGTTTTGTATTGCCACCGACTTCCGAAACTAAAGTCATGTTCTGTGCTAAAATTATTTTTCACTTTTACGTTTTTGAAGGCGGTTGTCTTTTTTGTAAAAACTTTTTATTTTCCGCTTTTTAGTACCTTCTTATCCAAATCTATTAGAACGGAAACACAGTTAAAACAGAGATTGAAAGTACTCCAAAGATTGAAGAAATCAGAACGTCGTCGTCTTTGTTAATTTTTTGCGTTTTTGTTGATTTTTTCAA
Organism: Charanyca ferruginea; assembly: GCA_947361185.1. Taxonomy (NCBI): domain Eukaryota; kingdom Metazoa; phylum Arthropoda; class Insecta; order Lepidoptera; family Noctuidae; genus Charanyca; species Charanyca ferruginea. The sequence goes on along the minus strand of OX376084.1, from coordinate 6,347,002 downwards.
AAACTTTATCAATTTTGACAGAATTTCGAAAGAATTTTCAAAATTGATCTACATTTGCCGGAGAAATTGCATAACAAACACCATCATCATCTGCTTAGCCTTGTCTCAACTATATTGGGGTCGGCTTCCAGTCTAACCGGATGCTGATGAATACCAGTGTTTTACATGGAGCGACTGCCTATCGGACCTCCACAACCCAGTTACTGGGTAACACGATACCCCTTGGAAAGACTGGTTGTCAGACTTTCTGGCTTCTGACTACCCATAACGACTGCCGGATGAAACCTCACAGATAGACCGCGCGGATCACTGAGAGTAAAGCCAAAAAAGCAAATACATTATTACTATTACGTATTTTTACTTGATTTTGCGTTTGGTGCTATACTGACTCATGTCAGTACTGCACGAAGCGTGTTTTAGGTAAGTATTCGCTTTTGAATTTGTATTTGCTTTTTTGGCTTCACTCTCAGTGTTCCGCGCGGTCTATCTGTGAGGTTTCATCCAACGCAGTTTTCAAAAACAAACGAGTGAGTGAGAACGATACGAAAATTGACACGCAGAAATTTCAAAAATATTATTCCAGGCAATAGGGTGTTTTGTGAAAAATCCTTACTTACAAAATTTTCGTAAAAATGTAGTTTTAATTTCTTCTACGACGATGTTTTGCTTACTTTTTCATTGTATGAGAACATTATGAACGCCACAGCTGTTTAAAAAAACCAACTGTTTATAAGAAGATCTTACTGAAATCTTGTCTCAAAAAAAAAAACTTTTTTAAAACTTAGAAACCTAGATCTATATAAACCGCAAGATAACTAATATAATATTCGAAAAATCTGGAGGAACATTTTTTATACCGCCGTAATCTCTTATGTACGAGCGTTTGAATGGAAATAAGACAGGTTGACCTCTGTTAAACTCTGTATTTTAATAGGTACCCAATTAAATCACGTGTTTAATTAAAAAACATTGCACAAGTCACTGAAAACCTATTAGAAAACAGTGTAATCACAAGATTTTTTTTCTACGTCTTTCTATCTGTATCGAGTCGAATTACCTAATTTTCCATTTCAATCGGAAACACTGGATTTCCGAGAAAACATGTCATGATGAACTCATTACGGTTTTTTGTTTATATTTTTGATGGTAATTTAAATGTGTCTGTTTTGTAAAAATCCCCGCGTCCATTTAAAAACAAATAATATTACATAAAAGTGACGTATTCATTGCATGTATTGTACTTTTTAGAAGAATAAATTATTATTATTATTCACATTTATTTATTTCATATACATTTTTTTTTTTAATTCTGTAATTTTAAGGGACTTTTCCGCGTAGCGTATGACAGTCCCATCGTAACCTAAACTTACAATATACCCTAAACTAAAACTAACTAAATAATCTCGGCCATGAATTGAAAAAAAGTCTCTTGCATCGTCACAATTCGGATTACTTAAAATTTGGTGAAAGGTGCCTACATCAGTCTTGTTCAAGTTCAAAGTCCTGAGTATATCTCTTCTTATTGAGTCATATCGGACACATTCCATCAGCAAGTGGTGTAGATCTTCAACCACTCCACACACCTCACAGTTGGGTGATGATACTTTCTTCATCATAAAGCTAAATTTTCTACATGGAATGTGTCCGGATCTGACTCTGTGAGCTAAAACAAGTAATTTCCTACTACAACTACTATTAATAAACCAGGGCACACAAGGCTGACATTGGATAGTTTTGTACCATATTCCTTTTTCTAATGAACGTTTATTAAAGTATTCTTTCCAATTATTTAATATATTTTTATTATTATTATTTCATATACATATTAAATTACATTTTTAAATATTAGTAAAAAAAAACACTTAAAAATATAAAAAATAGTAGCCCACCGGTATCGGGAACAGGGTCTAAGCTATTATTATTATTATTATGTTAAAAAGATTGCCGACTTTTGTTAGACGCTAAGCAGGGCAGAATTTAATTATATCGTCATCCACGGACTAGAAAAAAAGAAGGACTCCACGCCACGCATATCAAAAGTGAAGCACCTAAAGTACGCCGGACCGAGACGCACACATAGATCGGTACGGTCGGTAGTCGGTTTTTTCGGCGCGGAATCCTTTTTTTTTCTAGTCCGTGACAATGATGTGTGCGTGAGGCATGTCTGTATAAATGCTGACGATATGGTGTTGCTGAGCCCATCGATCAGTGCCTTGAGGCGACTGGTTTCAATCTGTGAAACATACGCGGTAGCTCAAGGATTAACACCATAAAGAGCGAAATAATGGTTTTTAAGGCAGGTGCTGTAGGTTACCCTACTATACCAGAGGTATCGCTCTGTGGAACACCCTTAAATAGGGTGACCAATTTTAAATACTTGGGTCATTGGGTTACCGAAGACATGAAGGATAACATGGACATTGACAGGGAACGTAGATCGCTGTCGGTACGCTGCAACATGCTGGCCCGCAGGTTTGCGCGATGTACTGGGGCGGTCAAGATGACGCTGTGCAAATCATTTTGCTCGTCATTTTACACGTGCAGTCTGTTGACCAGTTACAGTTTGCGTGCATACAGCGATCTACGGGTCCAGTATAATAACGCACTCAGGATACTGTTGGGGCTGCCATGGCGATGTAGCGCTTCTAAGATGTTTGCTGAAAGACGTGTTGATGGTTTTGCGGCCATCATACGCAAAAGAAGCGCCTCCCTACTAGCTCGTCTCCAGTGCAATACTATCAATTATCATTGGCAGTGCCAATACTATCAATGAAATGTATATGTCTACTAACACTAGTTCTTAAGATCATTGTTACTAACACTATGGGCGTAGCCCGAAATAAATGCTATTATTATTATTATTATAAACGGTCTGGCTTACTTAGAGTCCTTCTTTTTTTTCTAGTCCGTGTCGTCATCATTCAATATGGCGGGTATGTTCGCTTGGTTCCGCACGGACTGTTTCCATGCGACTATGCGTAAGCGCTGCGTATCTCTTGTTCGCAGAGTGCGGGCCAGCTCCAATACCGTTCTGAGTATGACAGCGAGTAGGTTGGACTGTCCTTATGTGCGACACTGCGGTGACCACAGATACATTTGACGACACGGTTGGCGCAGTGGCTGAGCGATCGACTGCTGCGCAGCATGTTGCGGGTTCGATTCCCGCCCAAGGTAAACATTTGTGTGATGAGCACTTATGTTTGCCTTGTGTCTGGGTGTTGTTTATCTATATATGTATGTATTTACAAAAAAAATGTATTTGTGTATGTATATCAGCTGTTTGACACCCATAGTACAAGGTCTCCCTAGTTTGGGGTCAGATGGCCGTGTGTGAAAATGTCCCCACATATTATATTATATTATATCTGTGGCTGTGACAGACAAGTTACATATTATAGGAGGTTCTTGTAATGTAATAATTGAATTGAAATTGTATTTGTTTATTTGTATTTATTAATGTGTGATTTTTTAAAATGTTTTTAATATGGGTTTGGGACCTGAAATAAATGTTTTTTTATTTTATTTTATTTTAATCTTAGTACCAATTCTATCTGTTTTTGGCTTACCCTTTAAAGTGCAAGTATCACTGTTCCAATTATTCAGAAAACATTACATCTATCTAATTCTAATATATAAAAAACTCGTAACATAATGTTTGTTATCGAACTCCTCCCAAACGTCGATTTTTATGAAATTTTTTGTCTATATTTGGTAGGTCTGAGAACAGGTCACCGTCTATTTTTTTTATATGGCAAAATAACGTTGGTCGTTGTTTAGATTCTGTAAAATTCAAACAACAACTTGCATCTCACATCGCTATTTACTCTTCTTCTCACTTCGCATAAGGTTCAAAATGACCTTGATATATTTGACACTTTCGCGAAGTGAGCGTCGAAGTGACGGCGAAATTACCTTACAGAATGCCACTTCTTACGTCATCTCATACTTTATCTGTCAATATCTCCCTGTCAATTTAGTTCAACTCGCTAACATGCTCGCAAGGGCGGCGCTAGTGTAAATTCGAATTATCAACCGACTTTTTAGAATGCTAATCAAGAAACTCACAGCGGATTCAGATTCGAAGTTTAGAATGAGGTCTTACAGAATCACACCCCAGCCCTCGGATCACATGACGATTCGACCATCCACTTGGCGATATCCCGAAACACAAGATGAGTATACTGACCTCTGGGCCCTACTGTTTCCACCCCAAACTGCTCAAACATAAAACTTCCAAGAAGACTGTTATATTTGCGCCTTTTGAGATTTTTGGCACCTGCAGCAGCCACCCTAACATAAAACGTCGTGCTAGGAAGATGGGATGGCGCACGGGTGTGGACACATGTTGCATCCCACACCAAAGATTTACCCAACTTCCAGGGCATTGTGGTCATCCCATCTGCTCTCTTCCCATCGTCGCGTGCCAAAACTTTCTTTCCATCGAGTACTCCTTTCACACGCAGAAGAGTTACGAAATGGGACGTAGTACATCTAAACTAATCTATACTATATATAATATTAAAAACCTGAAGAGTTTGTTTGTTTGTATGTTGGTTTGTTTGGTTGAACGCGCTAATCTCAGGATCTACTGGGTCGGGTGGCTAGTTATCCTACTAATATTATAAATGTGAAAGTTTGTGAAGATGTTTGGATGTTTGTTACTCAATCACGCGTAAACCGTTGAACAGATTTGGATGAAAATTGGCACATAGATAAACCATTTCCTGGATTAACACATAGGATACTTTTTATCCCGGTAATGTGCTCCCTTGGGATAATTGTTCTTTTTACGCGGGCGAAGCCGCGGGCCGAAGCTAGTATTATAATAAAGAGGAAAGATTTGTTTGTTTGTTACAATTTAACCCAAAAACTACTGGTCCGATTTAAAAAATTCTTTCACCATTAGAATGCTACATTATTGCTGAGGAACATAAGCTATATGAAAATAGGGATCCTTGAAAAAATAATTGCGGAAGAAGTCGTGGACAAAGTGTTTGTTTGTGTATATATCGATGATTTCTAGCTGTTTATTTTACGACGTTACTTCTCACTACTCATGATTATGGATTGAAAAAAGAATCTGTTGATTTTGGCATTTCGTTTCGACTACGAAATAGATGATGATGAGCAGAAGCAGAGGTTGAAGGAAGACATGGTAATTGCTTCGCTCTCTTCTTTCTATATATAGACCGTATACTCTACGGTACGGTCTAAAAAAAATTACGTGCTTAGATAAGTTTTGACACTTATCTTTTGTAAAAAATACTCACGAATACATAACAAAAAACGAGTACAATTAGCTTGTCTTCAACTTCTGCATTATCTCATCATCTTCTATTCCGGGTATATTATCAAATTCAAGTGTGACTTGGTCATAAACTAGACCCAGAAGCCCCAGTCTTCTGGGTCCTGTCTGTATGTATCAGCTGTCGAGGCAAATCGTGCCCTAATGTTGAAGAGGATTCTTTTGATATCAGCAAAGAGACTTCAGCTGTGCATCGCACTTTGAACAATTTACTTGCAGGCAAGCAAGCAGGAAAAAGAAGAAGTAGAAGACAATATGCTTATAATTTCATTAGATGATTATCAATCAGACGAATAATTTTCCCAAATTATTCATAACTTATACCGCTTTTTTATTTGATACAATATTTTTAACTTATCATGACCACAATAGATCGTGGAATGGGCCTACCGGGGAAGCCACATTAAAAAAGAATGCGACAAGTACACTACCCCACGGGTGGGTGGAAACGTGTGCATATTATGAAAAACAACGTTTTTAACTTTTTGCATCGCTATATCTCCGAAATGGTGATTCAGGGAAAAAGTGTAAGATCAATTTTTGTAGGTAATTACATGATAAACAATTTTGTTTCACATATGTTTATGATAAAACTTACCGTTTAACAAAAAAATGCAAAAAAATAATTTTCGACTCATTTCACCTTCAATTTTTTTTTGCAGTTTACATCACCACTATTCACCATTCAATTTATTTGTAACTAGCTTCTGCCCGCGACTTCGTACGCGGATCCTGTTGCTTATGCCAGCGACAACGGTGTCGGCAAAATCGAAGATCTGAAACGTCTGATGTCGAATTGTAAGAGCCCAGGAACGGGAAACCAACGGGATGCGCGAGACGATTTGAGGCGTTCAAAAAGTACAATTTTGAATCATACCTCCGATGGCGGAATATGTGGCGTAGTCAATCTTAGGAGTATACGTAAATGCACTCCGTTCCTTATCAACCCAAGGAAAGTCGCCATGCCCTACGGCTATATCTGAGACACATTCGATTCTTCAGATAATATCGATATTCTGTGCAGAGAATGTCGATGTCGAACAGAATTCAAACGGTCGCTGCGCTCTTCTTCTGTCTCTTCATGCCGTAGTCCAGCAATTCTTTCTCTCTCACTTTCTAACTGATTATGAATATTTTGTTGTGTGCGTGTTCGGGACAATGCATGATAATCTCGATCAGCAGTTAGTCGTGCATCACGTTCATTACTCGTTTCAAAAGACCTGTTAGTAGATGTGCGAATACGCTGAGAACTCAAGCGTGATTCTGTATCGGTAAACGTTTCCGATTCGCGAGACAATGCATGTCGCTCACGATCAGCGGACAGTCGCGCATCACGTTCCGCACTTGTCTCTAGAAACCTAGAAGCAGATGTGTAGATACGCTGAGAACTCAAGCTCAATTCTCTATCCGTGAACGTCTCCGACTTGCGAGACAATGCGTGACGTTCACGATCAGCGGTCAGTCGCGCATCACGTTCCCCACTTATGTCTAGAGACCTAGAAGTCGATGCGTAGATACGCTTGGAACTTAAGCGCAATTCTCTATCCGTGAACGTCTCCGACTCGCGAGACAATGTATGACGTTCACGATCAGCGGTCAGTCACGCATCATACTCATCACTGGTCTCTAGAGACCTGGATGTAGATGCGTAAATACGCTGAGAACGCAGGCGTGCTTGGCGATCTGAAGAGGTTTCCACGGAGTTGCAGCCTGATGTTCTCGAACAGCATCAAGTCTCTCCTGACGCGCTTCGGTAGATTCTTGGGATCTTATGATCCTCAATCTTTTAGCTCCTTTGGAACATTAGGAAAGATTTGACTTCTTTCTAGGCATGGTTATAGTTTTATTGTGAAGAAATACCTGATCAATTAAAATCTATGTGACTCTCTCTGTTCTGTGTGTGTGTGTGCGTTACCGGGTAGGCTACCGTGTAAAGGAACTTAAACACACAAATAACATAAGCAGGAAGTCATATTTATTCGATAAAATAAAAAAAATAAATGGGAGTTTTGACCAGTAGAGTCAAATTTTCAATGATATACCAGCGTCATCAAAAATCAGTCCTAATCTGTTACCGCTTTCACCGCGTGGAGGTACTTCCAGCTTATGTTATTTTATAATATACAGTGAAATTAGTGATAGCTTTGATTTCCACATCAGATGTTTCTGATCTTCGATTTTTATAAGTCACCAGGAAATGCTCATCAGACCGAACAACTCTTGCTAAGACGTCATTCCTATATGTGTTATGGTGTAGCTGGGCTCTTGGAGTTCCACATCAGGTGTTCCAGATTTTCAAATTTATTCTCTCAGCAGAAAATGCTCATCACGTGGAACAATTTTTGCTATAGTACCATTTTTGTTACTCCATAACTTATAGTTTAGCTGGTCTGTTGCGGTTCTGCATCAGGTGTTCAAGTTTCTAAAATAAATTATAGCCTATATGTTGCCCAGACTTAATACCTATACAACAAAAACACAAAAACATTGAAATCCGTCCAGCAGTTCCGAAGATTAGCGTGTACAAACAAACAGACAAACAGACAAACAGACAGAATTTTTTTTTTGGATTCGTGCTCTATTACTGATTCTAAACCCCCCTCAATTATTTTTTTTTATAATATATTCAATGTACAGACTCAGTTTTTTTTACTGTTTTATTATGTATAGATGGTGTTTCGAACATTCGTACCAATTTTCAGCTTTATGCGAATTAATGTACATAAGCTTACCCCTATTTTTGAAGCTAATTTAACCGGGTTAATTAGCACTCAATAAAAACGTAGCTTCCTATTGGTGAAATAATTTTTAAAATCGGATAAGTAGTTTCGAAGATCACTCCCTAAATACAAACTTACTGACGACTGAAGAATCGAGTAGACACTTTAGAGTGGAGACCGCGTTTTGGTAAGCGTAGTGTGGGACGCTCTAAGGCACGATTGACCGCCGATTTAAAGAAGGTGGCTGGCAGCGGATGGATGCGTGCTGCGTAAGACCGGGTTGGTTGGCGATCTCTAGGGGGAGTCCTACGTTCAGCAGTACGCTTGCCAGAACACGGTCTCCACTTGAAAGCGTGTCTGCTCCATCTACCGTCTGTCCGTCTGCAGACGTGGCCGGCCCATTTCCAACTCAGCGTGGTGATTCGACGAGCAATGTCAGTGACTTTAGTTCTCTGGCGAAAGACTTCATTACGAATTCTTTCCATCAGAGAAACCCCGAGCATCGTTCTCTTCGTAGTACGCTGAGCAACCTTGAATTTGTGGTGCAGGCCCACGGTGAGTGTCCACGTTTCAGCTCCGTAAGTCATTACGGGTAGAAAGCACTGGAGGCCAAACTGCTATTTTTATAATTTCGTCATTCCAACACGATCCCATTGTCATTTTGCTAAAAGTTCGTAATCTGCTAAATTCATAATGGTCGATCAATGGTCGGTCGAATTAAAAGCATTGACTTCACAATGATGTTCTAATGGTAGGTCACTGATCAAAGGAACTGTCAAAATTTTAGGAGATTACCGAATGGTAATCTGCTGAATAGTAGTAATTTTGTACGAGATTACCATTCTATATCATTTGTTTCAATGGCGTGTCAGTGGTTGACCATTGGAAAGTCATAATGACGCCATTATATTAGTAGATTACCAAACTTGTCAAAACCAACAATTATGAAATCAATGATAGACCATTCTGAGACTATTAAATTGTAATAGAAGACTTGAGGCCCTGGTTATAGACCCTGGTCTTAAGGGATTGTGGGATCGATGATTTAAAGATATGACGTAGCTTTCCGAATGCCGCCCACCCCAAGCGTATCCTTCTGTTCGCCTCCTTCTCGAAGTTTTGCAGCCCTAGTTGTATATTTTGGCCAAGATGTATCTATTTTTGCACAACCTCGAGAATAGCGCCATTTACGACTACGGGTCTCGGGAAGACATTACCATTGTATATAAATTTGGTCTCTTAGTATGAGTAGCCCAAACATAGTGCCTATTTCTAAATAAATGATTCATAATCTATTTCACAACATTTCACTACGTAAACACACCAAAACCAGTATATAAACTAAATTAAATGATCATTATATTCCGTCTAAAATTACAACGTACCTAAGTAAGAATGTAAAAAAAATATTAAACAGCTCTTATCTAAAAATTATATCAATAATATTATTAGAACTAATGATAGCCCGCGGCTAAGTTTGTCTTTTACAATGTTATGATATAAAAATCAAGTTTAGAGATGCATGCAGATAAGCACTGTTTCCTCTCAAAGCTTCGAAGATTCCTGCTTCTGTCACTGCATATTTTCAAAAGGTCAAGATCAATGCAACGATTTCCTGCCATCATATTAATAGATGCATAATTTCTAATATTTTAGTACAATCTCAGATTTAAAAAAAAAGATTAGATTACGTTCTATCTGGTTCACTTGACATTAGACTACTTGAATCTTCTTTTTGTATAACTTTTTTAACCCCCGACGAAAAAGAGGGGTGTTATAAGTTTGACGTGTCTGTGTGTCTGTGTGTCTGTCTGTGGCACTGTAGCTCTTTAACGGGTGAACCGAATTGAATGCGGTGCGTACGTTTAAATTTTTTTTAATAAAAATTTAATTAAAAAAAAAAAAAAAAAAAAGAAATCAACAATAACCCCCGACGCAAAAACGACGGGGTGTTATAAGTTTGACGTATCTGTGTGTGTGTGTGTGGGGGTGTGTGTGTGTGTCTGTGGCATCGTAGCTCCCGAACGGATAAACCGATTTTGATTTTGTTTTTTTTATTTGAAAGGAGAATTAGTCGGAATTAGCTTAGCTATGTTTGATGAAAATTGGTTCAAGATGGCCGCCGCCAAAAAATGGCGTATCACATATTTTTACAACTCCCTCAATATGGGTATCAAATGAAAGGGCTTGACTAGTAGAATACTATACACTATGACAAATTTTAAATCCAAGATGGCCGCAACCACAAAATGATGAATTACATTCTATTTTCACAACTCCCTCAATATATGGGTATCAAATGAAAGGCCTTGACTAGTAGAATAATGTATACTATATTGCAAGGGAATGAGGAATAAGTAACGAAATGAAAACTAAAAACTTGTAAATTATTTTTGTAAGCTCTTATACAAAACCAAACTAAATTACGTTTAAAAAATTTAAAATAAAAATTAAATTTAAAAATTTAAAAAACCCCCAACGCAAAACGTAAAAGCAATTACGTAAAAAGTCAAAAATAATACCTATTGCTGAGCCATCAAATGTTTGTTCGTTGAAATGGCGCTATAATGTCGCGGCGGGGTACCGCTAAGTTTAAAGCAATAACTAAATAGCTAAAACAGCGAACTGATGGTAACTAGCTTTGCAACAAGATTAAGATTAGCAACAAAAATTTGTTAATATCGAAGCAAATTGGTCGGAAATGCTGGTAAATTAATAGACAGTGAATGAAATTACTGACTTACTTAAGCGGTACCCCGCCGCGACATTATAGCGCCATTTCAACGAACAAACATTTGATGGCTCAACAATAGGTATTATTTTTGACTTTTTACATAATCGCTTTTACGTTTTGCGTTGGGGGTTTTTTAATTTTTAATTTAATTTTAGTTTTAACATATAACATTCTAGCTTTTACCCGCGTCTTTGTCCGCGTGTATGTCGGTGATCGTTTTTTTTTTTTTCTTCCCTTATCCTAGTGTTCATCAAAAGGATGGTCCCTAATCTTATTACAATCTAGCCTTGTACATATATAGACTAATAAGTAATTTAATTAAAACCTAAACTGTTATATTGTCTTTACTAAGAATGTGTCCAATGGCACTTTTCTTATTGTCTCTATTAAGGCGAATACACTTCGTTCTTGTGTTTGTTTGGTAACACTTGTGCTACATAACACTATTCACTTTAGTCTTCTCGCTATGTCCGTGTGGTCTAAAAGCTGGATCGCCACGACGTTCACATGAAGCATGGCCTTTCTTGGTAAGTTATGAAGTATCATGTCGGTATAAGTTATATGTCGGTGATCGTGAATTAAAAAGTAGCCCTTCCCCAGGGCTCAAGCTATTTTCATACCAAATTTCATCAAAATCGGCTCAGCCGTTTCGTCGTGAAAGTGTAACAGACAGAGTTACTTTCGCATTTATAATATTACTAGCTTCTGCCCGCGGCTTCGCCCGCGTAAAAAGGAACGATTATCCCAAGGGAACACATTATCGAGATAAAAAGTATCCTATGTGTTAATCCAGAAAATGGTCTACCTGTGTGCTAATTTTCATGCAAATCTGTTCAACGGTTTACGCGTGATTGAGTAACAAACATCCAAACATCTTCACAAACTTTCACATTTATAATATTACTAGCTGACCCGACAGACGTTGTCCTGTCCCGATCTAGGGGGATGAAAAAGGGTTGAAAAAAGGGGATGAAAAATAGATATTGGCCTATTCTCAGACCTACCCAATATGCACACAAAATTTCATCAGAATCGGTCAAGCCGTTTCGGAGGAGTACGGGAACGAAAACTGTGACACGAGAATTTTATATATTAGAGATAGATTAGTAGGATAGGATACTAGCTTTTGCCCGCGATTTCGTCCGCTCGAATGTCGGTTATCGTGGATGCAGATGAAGTCGCGGATTGAAAGGTAGCCTATGTCCTTCCTCAGGGTTCAAGCTATCTTCATGCCAAATTTTATCAAAATCAGTCCAGCCGTTTTATCGTGAAAGCGTAACAGACAGAGTTACTTTCGCATTTATAATATTACTAGCTTTTGCCCGCGACTTCGTCCGCGTGAATGTCGGTTATAATGGATGCAGACGAAGTCACTGATTAAAAAGTAGCCTATGTCCCTCCCTAGGGGTCAAAGCCATTTTTATACCAAATTTCACCAAAATGGATTCAGCCGTTTCGTCGTGAAAGTGTAACAGACAGAGTTACTTTCGCATTTATAATATTAAAATATTAGTAGGGACTAAGTTAAATTGCTTATTAGTCTTTTAGGCTAGAGAACTACAGACACTATAAAAAAAGAAATGTATATTTGAACGTAAATATTTTGATTATTTTGTAGGTACTTGTACTTGTTGTGCATAGAGGAGCTCGTGGCTAAGTTAAAGCCGTACAGATCGATTGGTCAAAGGTTAAGCTACGCTAACCGCGGTCGGTCTGTGGATGAGTGACCATCCCTTTCATACCGAGTGCCCTCCGTGCATCGGAAAGCACGTAAAGCCGTTGGTCCCGGCTGTCATTTGTAGATCTTTGGCAGTCGTTATGGGTAGTCAGAAGTCAGAAAGTCTGTCGACCTGCAGTCTTACCAAGGGGTATCGTGTTACCCAGTAACTGGGCTGTGGAGGTCCGATAGGCAGTCGCTCTATGTAAAACACTGGTATTCAGCTGCATCCGGTTGTAACGTTGAATCGTTACTTTACCTGAAAACAATTAAAATCACAACCAATTATCAACAATTAACCTCACAATAACAAATAAATGTCAAATCACAACCACAGATTATTATTATTTAGGGTCGTCCGTATCCGAACGTGTGAAATGAGGAATGTTATCTATGCCAATTACCGTATTTAAGCCACGACGAAGGACATGACAGCCCTTTTTCGAATTCCGGCATCGGCAAAGATAGACAGAGGTACACCTGTTACCCATTGAATGTTCTTCGCCATTTTATTTTCTTGCGAGCCAGTTTAAATTGACTAATAATAGTCTAAAGTATTAAACTCAGTGAATTCGTAACCCCATATTGGGTAAGTGTTGAACAGCTAACTATATTTTACATTTCGTGTTCCTACCTTTTATGTTATGTTAGGGCGTGCACCTATGTAATCGTTTAGTTTCTTCTTATTGCAGCTTAATATGCCTTATGCGATATTTCTAATGCTGATGCAACCTATTTGCTCCTAGCCCAGCGCATTTTGTTACACGTAGGTACCTATTTACCACGCGGTTCGAATCTGTAAATCATGTCTTGATTCTTTGTTAAAGTCAAGTCATCCATTGTTCATTGTAAACTCCGTACTGATTGTGACAACCACACACACCTTCATTAGCGCACTAGTACATCTCGCTTTGCTTACGCTTTGGTGTCACAATCAGCGGAGATGACCTTCGGCCATCTTGTGACACGCTGGACGTTGCATTCCAGGGTCGAAAATTCCGGCCGAACACCTGGATTTTTATTAATCCGCGGACATCAAGTGCATCCCAACGTTGGGTGCCGCATCACAGCTCGTCCACACCGCCGGACAACTAGCTCCGCGCCCCCGGGTCCCTATTTATCCCGCGTGGCCGCGTCGAGCTCACTTCGGGTCTGGCAACACCACCTGCCGACCGTCACCACACCTGGCGTCTCCAGCGTGGCACACCGCTGTGATCGTCGTGCCCAAGGCTGAACCAGGAGAGTACAGTGTAACTCCCAGGGGAGGTTGAAAGGGAATTAGTGATAGTAAACTTACCTACCTACTCCTTTTCTATAATATATTTTTTATGTTGACCGGTTACGTTGGGTTTTCTTTTATATCCTCCACATAACCCCCACCGTCACTCGGTTAGACTGGAAGCCGACCCCAATATACTTGGGAAAAGGCTAGGCAGATGATGATGTACTTACTTGTTGTTTACATATTTATATAGTTACTAGCACTTTGCCCGCGACTTCATCCGCGTGAATTTTCTCAAGGATCCCAAATTTTTTGATAATGCAATATAGCATAAAGCATTCAGGGATAACGTAGTTATCTATTGTTGAAAGATTTTTTAAAATCGGATAAGTAGTTTCGGAGATTACCACCTACATACAAACTTACAAACATATATACTTACAAACAAATTTTACCTCTTTATAATATTAATATAGATATAGATATTGCCTTTTTTTTAACTATTGGAGGCATACGTTTGACCACTATCTCACCTGATGGGAAGCGATGATGCGGTCTAAGATGGAGCACGCTTGCCTAGAAGTAACCTATTCACTCTTGACTTAAAGACTCCCAGACTGCCGTACGGCATGTGGTCCGATGATGGAACGGGCTCGGCGGAATTAAATTATGCAATTCCGTCGCACGATAGAAAACCGACAGTCCAGCAACTCGGCGACGTTGGGCGACTTTGGAGCTGTGTCTCGACGAGCCTTTCATTACCGCTGATCCTTTTTGCTCGTTTCTCAATTGACTCTAGGGCATCAAGCAATAATTCTGGTTATATAGTTTACGCTTGCACTATTATTTGTACCTGTAATGCTATATCTTTACCACTCTTGACTGGTAGAGAATGCCTAAGGCATTAAATCCGACTTTGTATTTTTTGTTGCAAAAAGTTTTGGTAAATATTATATTAATTCTTACATACATACAATTACTTGAAAAACAATGTGATTAATATTACTCTCCTTTTTCCGTAGTCGGGTAAAAAACAAGATGGCTTCTTTCGTATTTTGATTGCTTGGTGATGTTACTACCATCCTAATGAGTTTATATTTTTATTTATTAACCGACTTCAAAAAGGAGGAGTTTCTCAATTCGATTGGTATTTTTTTTATATATGTACATCGATTACGCTTATATTTATGATCCAATTTACGTGATTCTTCTTTAGTTTGATGCGGAATAGTTGCCATTTGGTCCCATAAAAATTTAACATAGTTTGGCCTAGTAGTTATCTTTTTTTTTATATTTGACCACGCATATCTTTTTCTTTTTTTAATTGTTAGTGGAAATTCAAATTCAATCCTCAAAGGAGAATGCCCACTTTTGGGCCTACGCGTTACAGTCAACGTTGCAACGTTGCAAAATTATCGTAATTTTATCATAAAACAAAAATACGAAAAAATAGTTAAATTCACAATGGCGAAACTGAGAAAAATGCATTTTATTGCACTTAGTTCCAAGTCTCACTAGTTTAGTATGGATAAAAAGAAATTGTGTCAGGTTGTAAAATACATGTCATCATCTGTCATACATGACCTCAAACGTCAAGTTATTCGCTTGGTTGTGCTTGCGCCGGTGTATGTGTTCTGTTACGATATTCGTATTTTCTGTGATTTTACCAACGACTTTATCATAAAACAAAAACACGAAAAAAAATACCAATGCAAAAACTGAGAGAAATGCATTTTATTGCATTTAGTTTCAACTCTCACTAGTTTAGTATGGCTAAAAAAGCATTGTGTCAGGTTTTAAAATGCATGTCATCATCTGTCAAACATGATCTCAAACGTCAAGTCATTCGCTTGGTTGTGCTTACGCTGGTGAACGTTTTCTGTTACGATATTCGTATTTTCTGTGATTTTACCAACGACTTTATCATAAAACAAAACACGGAGAAAAAATAAATTCGCAATGGCAAAACTGAGAAAAATGCATTTTATTGCACTTAGTTCAACTCTCACCAGTTTAGTATGGATAAAAAGACATTGTGTCAGGTTTCAAAATACATGTCATCATCTGTCAATGACATGACCTAAAACGTCTAGGTTGATACTACAAAAAATATGAGGTTTCAGTATAATCACACATAAAACGAAATGCCTGTAACTAGTTTTTCATTACAAACCAGCTAAATAAGAGTTATATTTGATTTAATCGTATCGTTGCTTGTCATTTGGTGCATTATCTAACCTAACTTAGCTATAAATTCAAATAAAAAATCTCAGAAATGCAATTGCCAATTTAATTGAAATTAAGTCAGATAATACCTGGTGTTTTTGTCTAAAAAACGATACTAATTTCATGACTGTAAAATGGGCTTTCTCCTTTGGTCCCATATAAATTTCAAGAAAATATTCCACCCCTAAGGGTAGAATATTAAGGGATGACTGAATTTTTTTGGTGTCACCGTTTCGTAATTATTTTGTATGATAAAAAAGCGAAAAAATAAGTTTTTAACAAAAAAGACAACCGCCTTTAATAAATAAAAAATCACTTTCAATTCGCAAGTCCAAACCAAAAAAAAAACAAAACTGCCTTAAAAAAACTTGCGAATTGAAAGTTATTTTTTACTTATTGAAGGCGGTTGTCTTTTTTGTTAAATACTTTTTTTTTATTACACAATGATTTGGAACATTTTGCTTAAAGGTAACATTCCTTCTAGTACAGGATGCATTAAATCGTTTTGATATTAAGATTCATAATAAAAATATTAATTTGTGATATTATTTGAGATGTCCTTTTAGATAAGTTTTGATATGTTTATCATAGAATATTTGATATACCCACGGACCGACATTAAGTACGTCATACAACTAGGTACTTACGTCATGTGTCGTTTCTTAAATGTCCCTTGATTTTCTTGATTGTAATAGTAGTAGAGCGTTTTTGGGGAAGTCATCATGATTATATAAACTTATTGTCGTCCAATACTGAACGTAGACCTCCCCCAAAAATTGCCAACTATCCTGATGGTCTTGGACAGCCAGTATCTATCCACTGCCAGCCACCTTCTATAATTCGTCAGTCCATCAAAGTCAAAGTCAAAGTTAAATCATTTATTTCAATTTGACCATTATAGGCACTTTTGAACGTCATATTGTAAAATTTGAATCTAGTTGTATTTTATTATAACATTTAACAGAGTACCCCATAAAAGATGTGTGTACTTTAGATAATCTAAAAAATGGTTGCATATCGTGCCGCAGGGCGTCTTACACCACGCTTACCCAAACACCAGCCGGCCAGTTCCATTTCAGCGTGCTGATTCTACGCGCAACTATACAATTGCGCACTAAACTAGTTAACCCCCACCATTTGTTAGAGAAAAAAAGGAAGAAAAGGGAGTCTTCTCTTCTCTCTACATAAATATACTGCGGGAGATGTTTACAGAAAATTACTTCAGTAAAATTCACTTGCATGGAACCTCACTAAAGTGACGGCAAACATTAAAGAAGTGAACACACTCTTATGAAACAAAAGACTGTCACTCACGCTACGCGACTGTCACGATATCAACAAACATAAGAATAATCACTTCTATTTATCCAATTTACCAATTCTATTACCGCGCTATTTTCTGAAAAGGTAGGCAGAGGTGTATAGTCAATACTACTGTAATCGGCAAACAAAAATCATTTAACAGTTCAGATTTTAAAACTCGACCAGTCAACCAAAGGTGACGTAGAAATAACATGGCAGGTGCAGGTTATTTCGCGAGCGTAAAACTACAAAAGTAGACTTTTTTTTAAAGCAAAATAATTACATAATAATTTTTCGGGACATCGCCAAGCGGCTGGTCGACTCGTCATGTGGACCGAAGGCTGGTCTATTCTTGGGTCAAAGAATCAGCATGGCCATACAACGTGGCAATGCTGCCAGCCTGTTGGCCACGTGTCACGTTGACAGCGATGTGGACGAGTTTTTTGATGCCCTTTGACCTCCTCTGCCTTTTTTTGGAATTGTATATAATATTATTATTTGGATTTTTAAGATTTGTATATATATAGGTACCTATAACCATGTTTTCATTACATATTCAATTCGAATAAACTCAAAAACTACAGGTCCGATTTAAAAAAATTCATCACCATTAGTATGCTACATTATCCTTAAATAACATAGGCTATATATTTTATAAAGGTACTAGCTGACCCGACAGACATTGTCCTGTCCCTATCTACCTACCCTACACCTACCCTACACCTACCCTACACCTACCCTACACCTACCCTACACCTACCCTACACCTACCCTACACCTACCCTACACCTACCCTACACCTACCCTACACCTACCCTACACCTACCCTACACCTACCCTACACCTACCCTACACCTACCCTACACCTACCCTACACCTACCCTACACCTACCCTACACCTACCCTACACCTACCCTACACCTACCCTACACCTACCCTACACCTACCCTACACCTACCCTACACCTACCCTACACCTACCCTACACCTACCCTACACCTACCCTACACCTACCCTACACCTACCCTACACCTACCCTACACCTACCCTACACCTACCCTACACCTACCCTACACCTACCCTACACCTACCCTACACCTACCCTACACCTACCCTACACCTACCCTACACCTACCCTACACCTACCCTACACCTACCCTACACCTACCCTACACCTACCCTACACCTACCCTACACCTACCCTACACCTACCCTACACCTACCCTACACCTACCCTACACCTACCCTACACCTACCCTACACCTACCCTACACCTACCCTACACCTACCCTACACCTACCCTACACCTACCCTACACCTACCCTACACCTACCCTACACCTACCCTACACCTACCCTACACCTACCCTACACCTACCCTACACCTACCCTACACCTACCCTACACCTACCCTACACCTACCCTACACCTACCCTACACCTACCCTACACCTACCCTACACCTACCCTACACCTACCCTACACCTACCCTACACCTACCCTACACCTACCCTACACCTACCCTACACCTACCCTACACCTACCCTACACCTACCCTACACCTACCCTACACCTACCCTACACCTACCCTACACCTACCCTACACCTACCCTACACCTACCCTACACCTACCCTACACCTACCCTACACCTACCCTACACCTACCCTACACCTACCCTACACCTACCCTACACCTACCCTACACCTACCCTACACCTACCCTACACCTACCCTACACCTACCCTACACCTACCCTACACCTACCCTACACCTACCCTACACCTACCCTACACCTACCCTACACCTACCCTACACCTACCCTACACCTACCCTACACCTACCCTACACCTACCCTACACCTACCCTACACCTACCCTACACCTACCCTACACCTACCCTACACCTACCCTACACCTACCCTACACCTACCCTACACCTACCCTACACCTACCCTACACCTACCCTACACCTACCCTACACCTACCCTACACCTACCCTACACCTACCCTACACCTACCCTACACCTACCCTACACCTACCCTACACCTACCCTACACCTACCCTACACCTACCCTACACCTACCCTACACCTACCCTACACCTACCCTACACCTACCCTACACCTACCCTACACCTACCCTACACCTACCCTACACCTACCCTACACCTACCCTACACCTACCCTACACCTACCCTACACCTACCCTACACCTACCCTACACCTACCCTACACCTACCCTACACCTACCCTACACCTACCCTACACCTACCCTACACCTACCCTACACCTACCCTACACCTACCCTACACCTACCCTACACCTACCCTACACCTACCCTACACCTACCCTACACCTACCCTACACCTACCCTACACCTACCCTACACCTACCCTACACCTACCCTACACCTACCCTACACCTACCCTACACCTACCCTACACCTACCCTACACCTACCCTACACCTACCCTACACCTACCCTACACCTACCCTACACCTACCCTACACCTACCCTACACCTACCCTACACCTACCCTACACCTACCCTACACCTACCCTACACCTACCCTACACCTACCCTACACCTACCCTACACCTACCCTACACCTACCCTACACCTACCCTACACCTACCCTACACCTACCCTACACCTACCCTACACCTACCCTACACCTACCCTACACCTACCCTACACCTACCCTACACCTACCCTACACCTACCCTACACCTACCCTACACCTACCCTACACCTACCCTACACCTACCCTACACCTACCCTACACCTACCCTACACCTACCCTACACCTACCCTACACCTACCCTACACCTACCCTACACCTACCCTACACCTACCCTACACCTACCCTACACCTACCCTACACCTACCCTACACCTACCCTACACCTACCCTACACCTACCCTACACCTACCCTACACCTACCCTACACCTACCCTACACCTACCCTACACCTACCCTACACCTACCCTACACCTACCCTACACCTACCCTACACCTACCCTACACCTACCCTACACCTACCCTACACCTACCCTACACCTACCCTACACCTACCCTACACCTACCCTACACCTACCCTACACCTACCCTACACCTACCCTACACCTACCCTACACCTACCCTACACCTACCCTACACCTACCCTACACCTACCCTACACCTACCCTACACCTACCCTACACCTACCCTACACCTACCCTACACCTACCCTACACCTACCCTACACCTACCCTACACCTACCCTACACCTACCCTACACCTACCCTACACCTACCCTACACCTACCCTACACCTACCCTACACCTACCCTACACCTACCCTACACCTACCCTACACCTACCCTACACCTACCCTACACCTACCCTACACCTACCCTACACCTACCCTACACCTACCCTACACCTACCCTACACCTACCCTACACCTACCCTACACCTACCCTACACCTACCCTACACCTACCCTACACCTACCCTACACCTACCCTACACCTACCCTACACCTACCCTACACCTACCCTACACCTACCCTACACCTACCCTACACCTACCCTACACCTACCCTACACCTACCCTACACCTACCCTACACCTACCCTACACCTACCCTACACCTACCCTACACCTACCCTACACCTACCCTACACCTACCCTACACCTACCCTACACCTACCCTACACCTACCCTACACCTACCCTACAGCTAAGCTACGCTTAACGTGGTCAGTTCATATAGTTGGGTGACCATCTATTTCGTACCGAGGCCCTACGTGCCTCGGAAAGGATGTAAACCTGTCAGTCCCGGCTGTGATTCGTAGATCTTTGACAGTTGTTATGGGTACCTAGTCAGAAGCACGAAAATCTGCCAACCAGTCTTACCGAGGGGTATGTAGAAGTCAGACAGGTAGTATAGCATAGTTGTTTCCAAAATACTTAATCTGTATTCATCATCATCATTTCAGCCGAAAGACGTCCACTGCTGGACATAGGCCTCCCCCAAGGGGAGGTTTTGCCATAATCGCCACGCTTGGCAGGCGGGTTGGCGATCGCAGTATGGTTGTTACAAATACACAGAGAACGCTGCTGCCCATTCTCTGGTACGTCCCTTAGTCGCCTCTTACGACACCCACGGGAAGATATGGGATGGTGCTATTCTTTACGTTCGACACCACACGGACGATCTATATTACAATTAAATCTATATTACAGTGGTATTATTGCCATACAACGGAAACATCTATTGCCATAAGTACAATGCTATGAAAGCCTTTGTAGTTAAAAAAAATGAGATCCAGCGCCAGGAGGTGGATTTATTTTGACGTGTTTACCATCTGCGCCAAGGCAATTAGGGAACTGCCACTTGCTGTTAAATTGTTCAGCTATCAATATCATTTCTTCCACGTTATCAGGAAACTGAAACAAGATAAAAGGTGAAGAATTTATAGTATTTGTTTGATTGCAGATATCCAGTCCACCCCCATCGGTTAATTCATTGCCTGAACAGCCGTCTGAAACTCCATCTCTATCATTTAGACGGAAACAAAAAGAAAAAGAAGACACTCCAATTCAGATGTTTCGGATGATTACTCAACGACTCAGTCAAAAAGATGATGATTTCGATATTTTTGGGAAAAACGTTGCTAGTAAATTAAGGAACTACTGAACAGAAAATTATTGCTGAGAAACTAATCAACGATGTCATTTTTTATGGACAAATGGAACGGCTCTCTATAAATTCAGAAATTAATGTTGGATTTGGAAATTTATATTACAATACTAATAATAATTTGACTAGACAACAATTGTATACGCCTGCTCCTGCTCCATTAAATGCCAGATCATCCACTTCTACGTCCACAGTCACATCTCCACAATTTCAAGTCCTGACAGATAAAGATGATCAACAGTTTCGAACAGAAAACTCAGATACATTATGGTATTATATTTCAATTTTTTCAGGTTAAGCTGTCATTATTATAATAAATACAAATAAATATCTTACCTTCATATATTGGTTTTTTAATGCACCGTAAATAGCTCTGCATGTCTCTGGAATAATTCTTCCCAAAGTTTGCCTAGATATTAAAGTAGAATACTGCAGACTGGTTTGGGTTTAACCTTCTACCAGGTATCTCATTGTAGCAGTCAAACGTTCATGAGGAGAAATAGTTTCTCGCATTATAGTGTTTTGCTTCTGTATCATAGGTGTTAATAAAGACAATAATTCGTCGTACAATTCTTCAGACATTCTCAGATAATTTCTGTAATCGAATGGTTCTGCTGACAATTCTCGAATTAAATGTATATGCAATAACGCTTGCCTTTTCTCAATCCAGCTTTTGACCCAAACCCGCGGGCGTCGCTTTTTTTTTTCCATTATTTCGTGGTATCCTATAATACCAAGATAACACAAAGCTTCTTCGAATTTCGAACAAGACATGTTTACCACACTTTTATTCAGATACAACTGTCTTACTCGCAAGTCGGTCAGCACCAACGAGCCGCGAGTAAAACCGACGTTCTTTAAAACCGCGGTATAGGCTCGTACGTCGATCACCCACGCTGACGAGCCGTTCATTTGGTTTACATGATAATTATATAGTAAAAATTTTGTGTAAAGAAAGGTTTGGTTTTGTACTTATAACTTTTCGAACTCGTTTAATATAACTTTTGTAACTAGGTCTTCTGGAAGTTTATTATTAAAGGTTATGATGTTGATAAATGAATGAAATCAGAAGTATAAGAAGTACAGCCCGGGGGGTTTCCGGGCTAGAATAGTACCCACCCATGTCATCCCGAGAGTGTCGTCGAAGGCGATTAAGGGAAAATCCGGAAGTTTGGCAGCAGCGGCTTCCGTGTACTTAACAACTTCACTGCGATTCCCAAGACGCCTGCCAAGCGTGGCGATTATGGCAATCCCCAGAATCGAATCGATAGTAGATAATCCTTATTTTTATGGAGTGAGAAAAACATATTTGTAAATGCAATGCAACTGTACTTTAATGTAAGTTAGTAACAATAACGAACCTTTTCATAACTGTCGTTTTGTTCGGTATTATTATCACAAACCAACATAGACTAGATATTGCAGTTATGGTTAATATAAACTAGATTCGTTATAGATATAAAAACTGTCTAAGAAGAAAATGTAGTACTCATTAATCTATATCTATATAATAAAAATGAATCGTTGTTCGTTAGTCTCGCTAAAACTCTAGAACGGCTGGACTGATTTGGCTTATTTTGGTCTTGAAACATTTGTGGAAATCCAGGAAAGGTTTATACGATAAGGAAATTGAAAAATCGACTCACAGGACAACGTCTGTCGGGTTAGCTAGTAAGTACTTAATAAAAATGAATCGTTGTTACTTTAGTCTCACTAAAACTCGAGAACGGCTTGACCGATTTGGTTAATTTTGGTCTTGAAATATTTGTGGAAGTCCACGGAAGGTTTATACGGTGAGAAAATTGGAAAATCAATTGACAGGACAACGTCTGTCAGGTCAGCTAGTAATATAATAATAATTTGGTCTGGGCGGTCCATGCGGGGCTTCACATCGCAGTCAGTGTGGTGAAGCAGTCGACTGCCTCGGACATCATGGCCTATCCTGCATTAGGAGCGCAGGCCGAATGGCACGGCACGCCAGCATCAATGACATCCTCCGTCATGCTCTTGCCACCGCCGGGGTGCCTGCTATTTTAGAACCCAATGGCTTGGCACGTGACGATGGGATGAGACCAGATGGGATGACCATAATGCCTTGGAAGTTGGGTAGGCCTTTGGTGTGGGACGCAACATGTGTCGATACCCTTACGCCATCTCATCTTCCTAGCACAACGTGTTGTGCTGGGGCGGCTGCTGCAGGTGCCGAAAACCTCAAACGGCGCAAATATAATAACCTTCTTGGAATCATGGAATCCATGGGGTCCGAGTGCCCATATTGTTTTTCGTGACATCGCCAAGTGGCTGGTCGACTCCTCACGTGACCCGAAGGCTGGTCTATTCTTGGGTCAAAGAACAACTGTCGCCATACAACGTGGCAATGCTGCCAGCCTGTTGGGCACGTGTCCCGTTGACAGCGATGTGAACGTGTTTTTTGATGCCCTTTGAGCTCCCTGCCTTTTTCCTAGAATTGTAAATAATTTTATTATTTTGATTTTTATGATTTGTAAAAATAAATATTTGATTGCCATAATCGAGTTACAAATATTTGAGACCCTGTCTCCAGAGTTAGGTTAGACATTGCTGATTGCGGATAGGTAACTCTGTGAGGTTCAAAACCCGAGCAGTTGAACTTTTTTTAAAGACAGCAGTATATTTTTGTAGTTTATTTATTTTTGTCTTTTAAACGTCTCATTTTTTTTAAGTAATCTTTATTTATACTAGGTATCATTATTTACAATACTAACATTAATAGTAAAAAAAACAATAAAAGATATAAGACAAAAAATTAATATAAAAGGGAAAAAAAATCCTCCACATCGCCGCCATCAGGAAAAGTGCCCAAGAGACTGGCGGCATTGCCACGTTGGATGGCAAAGCTTATCCTCTGGCCGAGGTAAAAACCAGCTCTTGGATTACGGGAACTGTCAACAAATTTTTTGGACAAGTCTTTAAAAAGGAGATGAGCACTCGGACAATACGATCCGAGACTTTCAACCCAAAACAGCTCAATAATATAGTTATCACCAAGGTGACTATACTTTCGCCGTTTGAGGCTTTTTGCAGCAGGAACACAGCACAGAACGCTGAACTAGGAAGATGGGATAGTGCAAGAGTATCGACACACGTAGCGTCCCACACTAAAGACCTACCCAACTTCCAAGGAAATAGAGACATTCCGTCCGGTCTCTTGCCATAATGTCATTAATATTCGCGTCCCGCACTCCGGCTGCATGACAGACCGTGGTGGCCGAGGCTATTGACAGCTTCCCCACAGCGACAGCAATGAGGAGAACAGAAGGAAGCTCCTAAGCGTTGGGAAGCAGTAAGGCGAAAAGTAGTATCGTCAAACATAGTAAATAGGTTCGACGACACGACTGTTTTCCTATTTTTGTTACTTCTTTTATTATGCACCTGTCACCTGCCATGGTTGACTGGTAGAGAATGCCTAAGGCAATAATAGTAGACATAGAGACACATTTATCGTGGCGTTTTTCATGTCCTTCGAAGTGTAGGTCTATGGTCACTTTGGGCACTAAAATGAATGAAACCATCGTCTGGACAGGAGCAATATTATAATAGGTGCATAGATTTGCAAGGTGTACTGTTGACGTAAGAGTGACACTGTTCAGGGCCTACTGCCAAAGCTTTTACACCAGTGCTCTATGGACTAGCTACACGCAACGGGCCTACCTCTTCGTGTACAATAAAACAACGTCTTTGAGTTCTGGTGGGGCTCCCACTTTTCTGCAGTTCGCTGACGTTAGTGTTGACGATATTTTATGCCATAATGTGTAAAAAAAAGCAGTATCTCTGATGTATAGGATCCGGGGGAGCACCAACGGAATTCTGAAGATGATCAGAAAGATCAGAGTCTGCAGTGATGGGGCGATTTATTATTCGGCTTCACGTGACGAAATGTTTTTATTTTTGTTTTTAAGTATTTTTTTTTTTAACATGGATTATTTTTTTTGATTATTATTCGATAATGTTACGATACTAATAAATTTTTATAGAACTGAGACTAACATTTTATGGACCATTATTGATTACTAATGGCTGAAATAAATATATTTTATTTATTTGTTTTAGAAGATTCATATTACTTGTAATGCTGCCAAGCAGCAGATCGTGGGCATATTTAGATGATTATTAAAATTATGAGAATTATACAACTTTTGTTGCTCGTACATATCAATGAACAGTACAAATAAATAATTGATTATGATCACTTTATATAGCCAACACATTTTTCCAATTCAGTGACATTAAGAATTACCTAGTAGGTAAATCCTAGATTTTGCTAGAAAGTCTCAACATTTACCGTAGTACGGACTTTTACAGTAACATTTATATCAACAGTTAGTCACACTTTTGAAAGATCACAACCTTTCCAAGGATCATTATATCGATGTCAGATAACGATCGACAATTTCAAGTTAACCCGGAAAATCTATTAAAAGTATGCGCGAATGAATTTTTATTCTAGTTCTCACGTCCTCTTACTGGTTGTCACAGGGTGATGAGCGGTAGCGGTTTGAAGGCTTCAATTGGTAATAGTTAGTACTCCTTTGCAAGAGCGTTGCCAACTGATGGCCTAGTGGCACAAAATATAAAGATTACAGAAGGACCGCTCC
Source organism: Charanyca ferruginea (assembly GCA_947361185.1). Classification (NCBI taxonomy): domain Eukaryota; kingdom Metazoa; phylum Arthropoda; class Insecta; order Lepidoptera; family Noctuidae; genus Charanyca; species Charanyca ferruginea. The sequence continues at coordinate 6,320,464 of OX376084.1, read as the reverse complement.
CGCCATCTTCAAAAATAATTACCTAAACTTGCCAGACTCACTAGGGCTGCTACTGTATTGACTCTGTAGGTTTTATTTGTGACAATATGAAATTTTATTAACCTTGGTTGTAACTCTTTGCAATTTTTTATAACAGAATTTTCCTGTTCGTCATGAAATGTCAATTACATTATTTGTTCATTTTGACAACACGTGACAGTCGAATTGAAGTCTGCTTGAAACTGCTTGAGAATGCATATAAAAGTAATGTCAATGTGTGCGTGCGAAAAATGGCGGTTTGTTCTGAGTGGTCTCTCTGCTCGAGCGCGTCGCAGTCTTACGTACTTTGTGCTAGTGAGGGCAAGTTGGTATATGGTGGATAGGAAAAGTATGAATTTTAAGTACAGTTACCACGTAAAGTCATGGACACATGCATTCTACCTTGCTTGACCTATGGCTCTCAAACCTGGGGGCCAAGTCTGCTATTTTTATAGTTTCGTCATTCCAACACGATCCCATTGTCATTTTGCTAAAAGTTCGTAATCTGCTAAATTCATAATGGTCGATCATTGGTCGGTCGAATTAAAAGCAATGACTGGACAATGACGTTCTAACGGTAGGTCACTGATCAAAGGAACTGTCAAAATTTTAGCAGATTACCGCCTAAGTCAGTCATTCAGTTGTCATTTTGTACGAGATTACCATTCTAAAGTATATCATTTCTTTCAATGGCATGTCAGTGGTTGACCATTGGAAAGTCATAATGACGCCATTATATTAGGTAGTAGATTACCAATCTTGTCAAAATTAACAATTATGAAATCAATGATAGGCAATTCTAACACTATTGTAATAGCAGACTTGAGGCCCTGGACCTTTACAAACAAGATCATTAACAAAATAACTATTTGTCAGCCGGCAATGGAAAGAAGCCTAAGAAAAATCACAAAATAAGAAGTCAAGGAATAAGAAATAAGACCAAACTCACAGATGCTCTACATCAAGCACTAAAACTAAAATGGAACTGGGCCGGCCATGTAGCGAGATACACCGACCAGCGATAGACTCTTAAAAGTACTAAATGGACCGGCCCACAAGGAAAGAGAAACGTGGGCAGACCACAAAAACGGTGGGTGGACGACATAATTACGGTGGTACGGAAAAACTGGCTTAGAACAGCACAGGACAGCGAAAAATGGAAGAAAATGGAGGAGGCCTATACCCTACCAAGGGGTTCCTATAAACAAAAATAATATTAAAATAGTATCTATAAGTTATAACTAACATTGGCATTAAAATTATTTACTAACATTAGTCGTAAGATTATTTGATTATGTAAATGTAGTTTAAGGCTTATAGGAAATAAAAAAGCTTTAGGTATTATTATTATAACCACGTAAAGCTGTTGTTCCGGCTGTCATTCGTAGATCTTTGGCAGTCGCTATGGGTAGTCAAAAGCCAGAAAGTCTTACAACCAGTCTTGCCAAGAGGTCGTGTTACCCAGTAACTGGGTTGTGGAGGTCGCTCGCTCCATGTAAAACACTAGTATTCAGCTGCATCCGGTTAGACTGGAAGACGAGCCCAACATAGTTGGCAATAGGATAAGCAGATGATGACATTTATTTATTTATTGTATTTAATAACTTTATACATATGATTGATAGATAAGTCGGGTTTACATATTCTTTACAGAATGTTATCTTGCTTATTTTTGTTAGATATTTATTATTATACTAGCTGACCCTACAGACGTTGTCCTGTCCCGATCTGCCTACTTACCTGCCTATTTACCTACACCTACCCTACACCTACCTTACGCCTACCCTACGCCTACCCTACGCCTACCCTACGCCTACCCTACGCCTACCCTACCCTAACCCTAAAAGAAAAGGGGGGAAAAGAGGGATGAAAAATAGATGTTGTCCTATTCTCAGACCTACCCAATATGCACACAAAATTTCATCAGAATCGGTCAAGCCGTTTCGGAGGACTACGGGAACGAACATTGTGACACGAGAATTTTATGTATAAGATATTTTTTTGATTTATTTACCTTTTAGTCGTGACTGTGGCCGCCCTTGGCATCTCTGTGAGGCCCTGTCAGAATATCAGCGCTGCGACATTTCATGTCGTAGCATTGTGCTGAGACAGGAGCCTTTTTGGTCTCGTACAGGTTTTATAAGTCTTTTTTTTATGTTGATTATTTGTTTAACCCTTATGTTTCGGTTTACCTGTGGTTTCAAATAAACAATTTTTCTTTCTTTTTCTTTCTATGATGATCATTTAAGTGGAGATTAAATCATTAGTATAGACGTTAGTACCCTTGTTCTATCTTCAAAATTTCACCCACTTTAATTACTAAATGATCAAAATACGACTACACTACTTAAGCATTTAATGCGCTGTCAATACAGTCAAAAGATTCATGGCGAGATCCATACATTCATTTGTATGAAAAAAAAAATAATTTAGGTTAAAAATATTATTCAATGTCAAAAATACATTACCAGCGGTGCTATTCTGTTACAATCTCCCTCGGTGAACACCTAGGTGAAGTGAGCTGTCATTCGTTCCGATGCTAGGGATTGACCAAGCAGCCAGACGGATGACAGCTCACTTCACCTAGGTGTTCACCGAGGGAGATTGTAACAGAATAGACATACAGGAGTAGATTGATATACTTACCATATTTTTAAACACCCGCATAATTAAAATATTACGAAATGAAAATGACACTTTTTTGTTTCATTTAGATGCCCATTTTGTGTCTTTTAAGAAAAAGAAAGTTACAAGCGACGTTAACCGATCTATCAAATCGGCAGACAAGTGATGTGACAAGTGTGTGGAAAAAAATAATCATTATTTGTGATATTATTTCCCATAAAACGATGCAATTTCAGTGTAAGAACTGCGGCGGCTGTCAATGTCACCGTTACCGTCAGTCGCCGTTTCGTTCTGAAACAATGAGTTTTTCGTTAAACAATTCACTTTTTTTTTGCGGGGTTATAAAAAATATTGTAAATGCCTGAAGATACTCTTTATGTACCCCAGAATATAAGAATTACAATTTCAACTTCTATAAACATTTTTTTTTTGTACAACTCCTGCCATAATTCTTTGGATGACTCCGGTTGAAGTTATAGCCCATGTATGTCTGTCAACAATGTATGTTGACTTAACATAACCAGCTTTTCCGTTGGCTTTTTACTTTGTCACAAGTCCAGCCTTTAACTGCATATTCTTCTAAAAAATTCAGCCATGATGACGTAAACCCCGGTGACTCTGTGATCTTAGTCTATGACCGCTACGAAATGCTACGTTTCTTGCTACGCTCAGCTACGCCTCATTTTGGCTACGACCGATGTATAGACGTAGCCAAAATGAGGCGTAGCCGGGCTGTAGCGACAGCGCTACACAATGGGATTTTAGCTCGATTTGTGCTAAGTACCTACCTACATAATTATTTTTATCAGTTAACAACAAACTGATATGCGATAAGTAGATAAAACTATCATTGTAAAATGCTGGCATGACTGGGAAGTAATTCTTTAGAAAATTTCAGTGGATAAGAAATAATGGGTAGGTGTGTTTTTCTATGATCTCAAATTATTGTAAAACTTTTCCCATGGATTCAATTTATGATTTTAAACGCCTACCTAAATGAAATGCTTCACATATAAAACCGTTGCCGGTGTAGAAATCATCATCTCAGCCTAAAGACGTCCACTGCTGGATATAGGCCTCCCCAAGGGGGGAGTTTTGCCATAATCGCCACGCTTGGCAGGCGGGTTGGCGATCGCAGTATGGTTGTTACAAAGGCACAGAGAACGCTGCTGCCCATTCTCTGGTAAGTCCCTTAGTCGCCTCTTACGACACCCACGGGAAGATATGGGATGGTGCTATTCTTTACGTCCGGCACCACACTGATCAAATGGTGTAGAAATATAAAATTGAATTGAACAAAAAAAAATTTAATACATACAATTTCAAAGGAAATGTCAATATGATTGTAATTATTAATAAAATATGTGTTAATACCACGAATACAGTCAATATGCATACACAATTTTCATTTGTTTAATATTACTAAGTGCATTCAAATAAAATGTCTTCATTTTGGTTAGGTAATTTAATAAAATGTTAACATTTATGGTTAAAAAATTCAGTGTTATATTATTACTGGCACTTTCTCCGCAACATATTTTACGTGATTTTTGTTACGAATCCTATTTTTTTTTATCCTTCCACGCAAACTTACACATTTATAATAGTTGTAGGATACATCTCTGAGCATATCGTAAGAATTTTTTTTTTAAAGAGTAAGTATGGAGTTTCTTGCCCATTCTTCTCCTTACGAAACTACCTTTTGGATGAAAAAGAAATTGAATCTAGTTACCTCTTAAGCCCGTCACATACGTAGCTATAATATATATTATAGCTAGCCACCACACCACACACGGTAGCTATAATATAATAATATATTTTCGCCCTTATTACGTCTGCGATCGTTGTTTGTTTCACATTTTTGAAATATATATTAACATGCCTTGCTATATCTGTCCACATATTTTGGTGACGTAGTAAAAATACATATTATAGCTACGTCTGTGACGGGCTTTAAACTAGATTCAACTTCTATTTTTTTGTAAATGACGTTAGAAATTGCAGTTATTGATCTTAGAGCTGATTGTTCAATAGTCAGATTATTTTTATGTGAAGAATAAATATTAAGTTCAGTAGTGCTATTCTGTTACAATCTCCCTCGGTGAACACCTAGGTGAAGTGAGCTGTCATCCGTCCATCTGCTTTGTCAATCCCTAGCATCGAAACGGATGACAGCTCACTTCACCTAGGTGTTCACCGAGGGAGATTAGGACAGAATAGACACACTGTTTGATATATTTTCTATGCAAGATCTGTGAAATCGCCGTATTCATTCGTCGATTTAGTTAACTATTTTGCTACATTGTACAGACGCCAGCAGGTAAACCTACTCGAAACTGTCACATTTTCCCAATCAATCTTGAACCTTATACTTTAAATATAAAGTTGAAAATCGATTAAAGAAATGTGACAGATTGTAGAAGCTTGATGTGCTGGCCTCTGTACAAACTAATTCCTGAAAGTGAGACTGTTTAAATTAAGTTGTTGTTCCATGTAGAGTAGATATTATGATTTTCTGTATTGAAAAAGGAACTATTGTGATAATAATTAAAACCTGTGATTGCTCTAGGAGACTCTATATAATATTCTCTAATTATAATATTTACTTTAACCAAGCAAGACTTCATATATTTTCCGGATCCTTAAAGTTAAGTATTATAATTTTTGTAAGTATAAGTATTATAAAATTGTATTTAACATATCGTCTGCTGACGGTACTTATAAACTAAACTGACTTTAATTGAGTTTATCAAGATAAAAAACTTAAAAAAATAACAACCGTCTTCAAAAAGTAAAAAAATAATTTAAAATTCGCAAGTCTTTAGTTTTGTTTGTTGTTTTGTATTAAAACCAAAAATTTTCAGTCGATCCTGATTTTTCTACCATTAGGGGTGGAATATTTTCATGAATATGTGTGGAATTATGTGGACCAAACTTTGAGGTATACACTATCAATTAAAAAAAGAATTATATCGGACTACACTGAAAATCGATATGCGTGTCGAATTGAAAAACTCATTCTTTTTTTGAAGTAGGTTGAAAAATAAATCGGGGTCTTCCAGGACGGGGGCTTCAAGGATCGGGGTACTCAGTGAATAACCCGCAACTAACAATAGAAAAAGCAAAGAGCAGAGTTGTAAAGCATTCAGTTGTTCTCACTTAAATTAGCAATTATTACAGATATTGTGTTTATAAATACATACATTGGTCTTAAGTTTTGAGTTAGCTAACTTGTAAACTGTACTCATCATCATCATCATCATTTCAGCCGAAAGACGTCCACTGCTGGGCATAATCCTCCCCCAAGTGTCGCCACATTGACCGGTCCCGTGCGACTCGCATCCAGCGGATCCCCGCAACCTTTGCCAGGTCAACGGTCCACCTAGTGGGGGGCCTTCCAACGCAACGTCGTTCGCGGTTTGCCACTCCAGAACTTTTTGGCCCTTTCGGTCATTCGTTCTGCGAGCAATGTGCCCTGCCCACTGCCCGGTACCTATGCGTAATTGTTACACTGTTTAAAGTTTTTAAACAAGAAAGAAAGAAGGAATAAATAAATAAACATGAGAAAATTAATTACAAAATAAACACAAATCGCTTCGCTCATCACATCGCCCTCACCGTGTAAACCGCTCCGCTCATTACCTCGCCCTCACCGCTTCGTTTGTCGAAGCTACACCCCCTATATAAACGTTACAGTAGAGTGCCACCGGACAGTATCGTCGCACCCCGTGTAACAGTTGTCGCTTTAAAAATAAACATAGAAAAATAGTGTCAGTTGGAATTTTCACGTAAGTAGAATGTATTATTATTTACTTTTTTATTATTATTTGTAGCAAAACAATTTAATAACAAAAATATATATGTTTTGTATTTTACAAATGAACTACCTATGATTAGGGGTGAGTTATGGTTTAAGACATTTTTAGAACAATTAATTCAATCATTATGATAAATATTAATTTACTTCGTATTAATTTAGTCTAGTATCTAAACAGAATTATTATTAAGAGACAAGATTAGATTTTTGTTTAATAAAAATAATTCGAGAAAAAAATACCAGGAAAGACTCGGGGGAGGTCTTTACCCAGTTGTGGGACACAAGGGGTTAATAAAAAAAAAGAAAATTACAGAGGAACAAATAAAATAATTAAAATAAACTATGTTTGTTTGTTTAAACTTAAAAAATACTAAACCGATTTTAAAAATTATTTCTCCATTAGAAAGCTATATATATGATTATTGAGTAACATATTATGCTACTGGCTTACTAGTTTTTTCCCGCAACTTCCTCTGCGTGAATATCGGTTATCGTAGATGCAGACGAAGTCGCGGATTCTAGCCTATGTTCTTCCCTGGGGTTAAAGATATTTTCATACTAAATTTCATCAAAATTGGTTCAGCTGTTTCATCGTGAAAGCGTAACAGACAGAGTTACTTTCGCATTTATAATATTAGTATGGATATGGATAAGTACGGGTGGATTATTAAAAATTACATGTCATGTTTTGAACAAAAATCAAAAGAAAATAATTGAGAATACACAAAACAATCCAAACAAATAAATACTAGTGACATCCAATTACCTACAACCATTTCTTTAGGTCCACATAATACCTGGTCAATTAGCCAGCCTTAAGTTTTGCTTTGAAAGTATTTTTATTTATTTATTTATTTTATTTTAAAGAAGGCTTACAGACTAACAGACCAATAAATTAAAGAATATAATATTAACAAATAGCTAATTACAAGCCTCTACACATAGAAAGACAGACATATATTGAGACATATATTTAGAGGCATATATTGTCAGACTTTGTGCTAAAATATCATTGCGTAGTCGATTGTATACCGATGGACCCATAACATGAATAGGAACATACAACATAAACATTTATATTAATTAGACTTCTCTGTGGCAGTCGAAAGCAGAAGTTAGTTATTTATAAGTAAATAGCTGATGCCCGCGGCTTCGCCCGCTTGACAAAAATAGTTACTAAAACATACCTCTTGAATCACACTATCTATTAAAAAAATCCGTTGCGTAGTTTTAAAGATCTAAGCATACATAGGGACAGACAGACGCGGGGGACTTTTTTTTTAACCGACTTCAAAAAGGAGGAGGTTCTCAATTCGATTGGTAGTTTTTTTATGTATGTACACCGATTACGCTGAGAAATTTCGCATATAAATTTCAAGAAAATATTCTACCTCTAAGGGTAGAAAATTAAGGGATGACTGATTGTTTTTGGTGTCACCGTTTCCTAATTAATTTGTATGATAAGAAGTAGGCATTAAACAGCGAAAAAATAACTTTTTATCAAAAAATACAACCGCCTTCAAAAATTAAAAAGCTTTTTACAAAAAAGACAACCGCCTTCAAAAACTAAAATGTGGAAAATAACTTTAGCACAGAACACACATTGACTTTAGTTTCGAAATTCAGTGGCTTTGTTCTGTTTGTTGTTTTGTATTGACACCGACTTCCGAAACTAAAGTCAATGTGTGTTCTGTGCTAAAGTTATTATCCTCTTTTTAGTTTTTGAAGGCGGTTGTCTTTTTTGTAAAAAGCTTTTTATTTTCCGCTTTTTAGTAGCTCCTTCTCATCCAAATCTATTAAGAAGAGATTGAAAGTTAACTACTACAAAGATTGATGAAACTAAAACGTCGTCTATGTAAAATTTTTGGGTATTTGTTGATTTTTCAAAAAGTGCTGAATTAATTTCGATAAAATTTATATAGGACCACCCCTGAAGCATACCCTATCCATAAAAAAAGAATTTTCAAAATCGGTTTACGTTTGCCGGAGAAATCGCGTAACAAATCGCGCAAATACTTAATGCAAATTTAAGACTTATACGGTTTTCTCATGGATGCCATTGTCAGAACTGGACCAAATTAAAATGGGACCACACAAAAAGCACTAGCTTTCAAATAAAAAAAGAATCATCAAAATAGGTTGACCCAGTCCAAAGAAATAAGGTAACAAGCATAAAAAAAAAAATACAGAGGAATTGATAACCTCCTCCTTTTTTGAAGTCGGTTGAAAAATAACTTTCAATTCGCAAGTCGGCGGCTTTGGTTTTGCTTGTTCTTTTGTATTGCCACCGACTTGCGAATTGAAAGTTATTTTGTACATTTTTAAGGCGGTTGCCTTTTTTGTTAAAAAGTTTTTTTATGTAGTGTTAAGCATCAAAACGATGGTCTAAGTGATATTATAGTCTTTTGTTAGTTATTGTCTTATAATTAGGATAATCTCGTGGCTAAATAAAAGCTGAACAGATCGATCGGTCAACGGTTAAACTTCGCTTGCCACGGTCGGTCTATGGATGGGTGACCATCCATTTTCATACCAAGTTCCCTCCGTGCCTCGGAAAGCAAGAAAAGCCGTCATTCATAGATCTTTGGCAGTCGTTATGGGTAGTCAGAAGCCAGAAAGTCTGACAACCAAGTCTTACCAACGAGTATCGTGTTACCCATTAACTGGGTTGTGGAGGTCCGATAGGTAGTCGCTCCATGTAAAACACTGGTATTCAGCTGCATCCGGTTAGACTGGAAGCCGACCCCAATATAGTTGGGAAAAGCCTAGGTAGATGATTATTCTCTTAAAACTATTTAATAATATTTGTTTATTTACGCTTCATGCACAAAGGTACAAAGGCGGACTTAATACCTTAGGCATTCTCAACCAGTCAACCAAGGGTGGTGATAAGATAATTTATGACATATGCGTGCAAACTAGAGAATCATTTGCCTATACTCCAATTACAGACATTAGACAGAAGATGAAAAAAGTTATTTTTAATGCACACTTTGTAACAAAAGTACAATAATTATGTTACCAGACCAATCGATCGATCGACGGCATCGGTCGATGGTAGAATGGATTAGTCGACATCGATCGAGCTGCTTGATTATTATTAATGATGGATTATAGCCAAGGTTAATCGATCAACGTCGACCGATGTCATCGACCAGCAATCGATCGATTAGTTAGTCGAACGGTATCCGTCGATCAGATAAAGCTACCACACCAATCGATCAACGTCGATCGATGTTTACCGATGGCATCGATCGATGATCGATCGATAGACGCCGAATTTATTACAACTTATTTTTACAGCAGCCGTCGCACTTAATTGTCAACATTTTAATAATTTATCTTTCATTTAGTTATATTATTTCATACCAGTTTAAAATTACAGTGTCAATACTAAAAACCTAACAGAAACAGGGATGAACAATACTGGGTATAAGGTCATTAGTTTCACTATAATTTTCCCGAATTTAAAATGTTCCCTAATCTATAAAATACTTTTATTTTGTTTATATTATTATACGTTCATATTTAGTACTATCTTGGATCAATTTATCAAAGTTATGTTAAAACAATTTTAATTAACATTGTTTTAATTTATCTTTGAAGTAAAATGTTTTGCTTTCCTGCTTCTACGAGCGTCTTTTTTTAATGCTGTTACAAATGGAGTATTATAAGCTTTTCTTATGTTGGGGTCGGCTTAAAGGATGCTACTGAATCACAGTGCTTTACATGAAGTGACTGCCTATCTGACTTCCACAACCCCACAGGGCAACACGATACTCCTTGGAAAGACTGGCAGTCAGACTTTCTGGCTTCTGACTAATGACTGTCCAAGATCTACGAAGGACAGCCGGGATCAACGGCTTTACGTGCTTTCCTAGGCACGGAGGGAACTCGGTATGAAAATGGATGGTCACCCATCTACAGGCCGACCGTAGCTTAACCGTGAATGATGAATGATGTTATTTTAATTAGTGTTTATGTGTGTTCCAGTGGGATAGAACTGCTTGTCCAGCTACTACTTTGTGGCCTATTTTATAGGGTTTTTAGAAAGAAAACAATCAAGTTGTCGTTGCAATGGTCGTTAAAAAGTGTATGTATTTTTTATAAGTGTACAGCGATCGAGGTATTGGGGAAAGGAACAAACGGGCCAATCACAACAAGCTATCGCGTCACTTAGCTGTGCCGTGATTGGCTTACGATGACGCGATCGAATTGCGTTTGGATATTCATCCCAAACATGCCCGCGGCCTTGAAAGCTTCAGCTTACAATGAATTTCTTATTTACTCATCTTCGACCAGAGGGCAGATCTTCGAGTATGATCGTCTCACGATGCCTGATGATGTCTGAATGTCTGCTACTCGTGAAATACCATCGTTGCCAGGTATCGTCTTTACGATCCGGCCTAGTTGCCACTTCAACGGCGGAAGGTTGGTTTCCTTAATAATGACAAGCGTGTCAGGTTTTAGGTCTGCCATATTTTGCCTCCATTTAGTTCTTGTTTGCAGCTCCGAGATGTATTCGTTGGCCCAGCGCGACCAGAACTGCTGCCGGATCTGTTCCACTCTCTGGTAGCGAGTCAATCGATGAACAGGTAGGTCTCGCAGGTCATCTTCACAGACTGGTGCTGTCAGTGGTCGTCCGATCAAAAAATGGCCAGGGCTAAGGGGAAGATAATCTCGAGGATCCGAAGACAAGGGCGTCATTGGTCGTGAATTCAGCATCGCTTCGATTTGGCATAAAACCGTAGTGAGTTCCTCGAAGGCTAAGTGAGCGTTGCCCATTACTCGGCGAAGATGGTACTTGCATGATTTGACCCCAGCTTCCCACAAGCCACCAAAATGCGGGGAATAAGGGGGAATAAAAGAAAATTTAATTTGTTGACTTTTGGCGTAGTCAATAATATCATTTCTACATTTTAATAAAAACTGAGCAAAATCATTACTTAAGCCTACGAAATTGCGTCCATTGTCCGAAAATATTTCTAACGGCTTCCCGCGCCGTGAAATGAAACGCTTAAGCGCAAGTAAGTATGCATCAGAAGAGAGGTCACTAACTAATTCCAAATGTACTGCGCGCGTCGTGAAACAGATAAACAGACAAATGTATGATTTGATTAGCTTCGCGCCTCTGCCTTTTCGGTTTTGTATGAACACGGGCCCTGCGTAGTCTACACCTGTACGAAAGAAAGGAAAACTACAGGTTACCCGTTCTTTCGGCAAGTTGCCCATGAGTGGGGTTAATGTTTTACCCTGAATGCGTTTACAGACAACACATTGTTGCGTCACCTTCTTAGCTAAGTTTCTACCTGACAATGGCCACCAATTCTCTCGCAAACGATATAGTAACGCTTGAAGTCCGCAGTGCATTGATTGACTGTGTTCGTGCCTAAACAATAAAAGTGTAAAGTGATGTCCCGAAGACAAAAGAATCGGGTGTTTTTTACTATAATTAAAGTCAGGCGAATTCTTTATCCTACCTCCTACTCTAATTATATTTTCACTATCTAAAAACAAATTTAAACTCGCAAGGCTAACGCTTGACTTGACATCTTTTCCATTTTTTAGTAAATTGTACTCAGCTGGAAATGATTCCATTTGTGATAATCGTGCAAGTGTATTAATGGCATGTCTTAACTCGGTAATAGTGATAGTACCTGTCAGCTGATATGTTTTGTTGCGCGTACGGCTGTTGTGAATAAAGCGTAGTACGTATGCAGCAACATGACTCATGCGATTAAAATGTGAAAACCTATTGAATGGAAAAAATGTTTCGAGTGTACTATTTTTTGTTAATAATGTGTTGATAACATTTGTTTTGAGTTCAGGTAATTCATTAGGCAAGATGTCATTAACATTCGAAATTAATTGTAAATTTGAATTGCTATCAAAGTCAAGGCTGTGCACAAAGTTAGGGCCTTCCCACCATAATGTCGATGAAGACAAGTCTTCAAGATTCATACCACGCGTAACTAGGTCAGCAGGGTTATTCTTTCCACTCACATGGCGCCAAGAAAACTTACTCGTAAGTTCGTGTATTTCAGCGACTCGGTTTTGCACAAAAGTTTTAAGCAAATTAGGTGCCATACGCAACCAACCTAACACGATAGTCGAGTCGGTCCAAAATATGACGTCATCAAAGTTACGAGTGAGTGAACCATTAATCCTGTCAAACAGCCTAGCACCCAGCAGCGCACCACACAGTTCCAAACGCGGTATACTGACGGGTTTCAATGGAGCTACTTTACCCTTAGAAATAAGCAATTTCACTTTCACCTCACTAATACCTACACTACGTACATAAGCGCACGCGCCGTATGCAGTTTGTGAAGCGTCTGTAAAAATGTGTAACTCAGTCCGAGTAGGATCACATTGAAAGACGTGTCGTGGAACTTTGATAGTGCGAAGGTAAGAAAGATTGTCAACAAACCGGTTCCATGTACGCACGACATCAGTGGGAAGCGGATCGTCCCAATCTAATTTTAAAAGCCAAAGTTTTTGCAATAATACCTTACCAATGATAACAGAAGGGCTTAACAATCCTAATGGGTCATATATCTGAGAAACAGTTGAAAGAATTATGCGTTTAGTAACAGGATTGTTGCCGTTTTGAAATTGCGTATGGAAATTAAACTCGTCCGCGTTGCTACACCAACCTATACCTAATGTCCTACATTGACTATTATCACCTAGGTTTAAGTCACGGAACATTCTGTGATCAGACTGTGACGTCATTGGAGACGATGTACCGTCGAGTTCAAAGTTAAAGATCCATTTTCGAAGTGGAAAACAGCCGGACTTAAGAATGTCTGATGTACGTTTGCAAATGTCAAGTAATTTGACCTTGTCGTCACACGAGGTCAAAAGGTCATCGACGTAAAAATCGTCAGTTATGACCCTTTTGACCTCGGGGTCCGTACATTCAGCTCCTAATTGCTTAAGACACCTAACACTGAGAAAGGGCGCCGACGCTGTACCGTATGTTACGGTGTTCAGCTGATAAAACTCGAGCTGTCTTGTTGGGTCATCACGCCACATAATAAGTTGCAAATCACGTTGCGAAGGATCAACAAGGACTTGACGGTACATCTTCTCGCAATCGGCAATTGCTGTGAATTTAAATTGTCTGAAACGTAACAAAATACCCAGCAAGTCTCCCTGAATAGGAGGTCCTACAAGCTGGATATCATTAAAAGATTTGCCGTTACTAGTCGCAGCACTGGCGTCGAACACTACACGAAGCTTCGTAGTCGTGCTGTGGTCTCGAAAAACGCCGTGATGCGGCATAAAATAGTAAGGACTCGTATAAGAATCAACCTGAGTCATGTGACCCAAGTTGATATATTCGTGTATAAAATCAGTGTATAATTGCTTATAACTAATAGGTGCGCGTAATAACCTATTTTCTAAGGACAAAAAACGCCGCTTTGCCTGGGGAAATGATTCACCCAAAGCATCGGGTGACTCTTTGAGAGGAATGTGAACACGAAATCGTCCATCTTTATTGCGCGTAGTGGTTGTGATGAAAGACTGTTCACAGGCCTGCTCTTCGTCTGTGTGTGTATCCCGAAGCTTGGGTAACTCCTCCAACTCCCAGAACTGACGTAACTGATTGTCCATGGATTGAGTGAAGTTACATTGGACATGTCCACTAATATGATTTGCATTATTAATAGGACCTGATATTATCCAACCTAACTTCGTGTTGTGTAAGAACGGACCGTTCGGTAAACGCATCTTGCCATCGATAAGCAAGTCCCAAAATCGATCCGCGCCTATTAAAATATCTATCTTTTGCGGCCCTAAAAATTGCGGATTTGCTAGCTGCAGGTGTTCAGGAATCCTAAACTGTGTGCTTTGTGCCTGCATAGCTGGCAATGTGGCCGTTATTTCAGATAGAACGAAACATTTAATGTGAATTGAGTAGGAATTAATACGTGATTTAATCTCTAAACCACACGTTTGTGTGCAATGTGATACCAAATTACCTACTCCTCGTATTTCATGAGTGGACTGTATTAGCGGAATATCTAATAATTCGCAAAACGAATGTGTAACAAAGCAACTCTGGCTACCGCTGTCGAGTAATACACATGCGACATGATAATTATTATGTTTATCAGGAATCTCAACTAACGCAGTAGATAAGAGAACCGGTTGCACATCTATGCATTGCGTGTGTGTGTGCGTATCAGTGTGAACATTGCTTACTTGAATGAATTGCTTTTCGTTAATGGGATCATGTACTGTATCAGAGACGCGCGGTGGGGGCGCGCATGGTGCGCTAGCCACTGCCGCCGCAGTCGTCGTACCTGTCACGATACAGCTAGATTAGCTGGAATCATTAGGATGAATAAGTGAATTATGTTTCATGTTACATTGTTTACAAGGTCCCCACAAACAACCGTCTAAAGTGTGTCCAGAGCGCAGGCAATTATCACACAATTTATTATCTTTGACAACCTTTAATTTGCTTTGTAAATCCATATTAATGAATTGTGTGCAAGAATAAATTGGGTGTTTACCTTTGCATACCACGCACAATCTACGTGCTTTACGGCCCGGTGTTGTCGGTGGGTCACCTGACGAAACATTGCAGTGTGTTGCATTACCTCTGACATTTTTTGTTTCTGCCTTATGGTGATCTTTTGTGTGTGATAATGCTAATGTTTCCAACAAATCAGCCTTACTTTTGAGGAAATTAATCAGACTGTCAACTTTCAATTTAGTTCTAGAAGGGGTGTTTGCCAACAATAAACCTCTGTGTTGTTCCCACTCTCGTTCGGTGGTTCTATCTAACTTAGAAACAACTATATATATTATAAGCGTATCCCAGGTGTCTGTTGGCTCATCAAGGGTTTTTAAAGCACGTAAATTGTTAATAATTGTATCTATGAGTTTTCTAATTAATGAAGGTGACTCTTTCAACTGTTGTATTGAGAACAATGCTTTTAGGTGACTATTCACTAATAATCTATCATTATCGTACCTATTTAGGAGTAAGTCACATGCCACAGAGTAGTTAGCTGCCGAAATCTCTAGCGCATTTATAACTAATTCGGCACTTCCTTTGAGCGAAGATTTAAGATAATGGAATTTCTGAATATCACTTATCTCAGTCGAACTATGCACTAAAGATATAAACGTGTCCCTATATTCAAGCCAATGTTCATACACGCCGTCGAACGTAGGCAACATGATGGTAGGTAATTTAACTGACACTGGCCTGCCTACATGCTGACACGGTTTGGAACAATCAGTGACCTCTCCACTGACGCTAAGAATGGATTCTGCTCGGGCAATAGTACAATAGTAGCTGTCTTCGAACTCTTGGCGCTTATCTAACTGGTCATCTATATCACTATCGGAAACTAGTTCTTCAAGTTTTGATTGTATTTCATTAAATTCACTAAATAAAATCTCAGCGCCCTTTACACGTAATTTTAAATCTATTTTTAACTCACTAGATATAGTTGTTACACTGATAGTATTTAGGTAATTAGAAAGTTTAGTTAGCCTACCCTTAACGATACCGCGTTTCCTAACCAAGTCGCGCATGATTTGCTCAGTTTTTTCATCACTAATAGTTCTGTAAGGGGATCTATCGCGTGTTTTGCTAGAACCCTTCCCATCATCAGCCATTAACGGCATCCCGGTGGCCCGTGAAAAGAGGAGTACTCACGTTCAAAGTGACTGCGTGTGTAAACTGCAATCCTCACTATCACTCTCAAGTATGTTCGGTTGTTCTTCCAGTCCTTTCACATCCGTAAGGTTGAAGGCCCTTGCCTGAATATACTGATGAATTTGCGCTGTAATTTCCCTCGTCTTTATGTATCTACGTGGCCGTAGCAGCGTGGCAGTCCAAAGGTCGCTTGATTCGACGATTTGGTTTTGATGTTCAAATCCTTGAAATATGGCTCTGAAGGTCCAAATATGTTTATGTGTGTTCCAGTGGGATAGAACTGCTTGTCCAGCTACTACTTTGTGGCCTATTTTATAGGGTTTTTAGAAAGAAAACAATCAAGTTGTCGTTGCAATGGTCGTTAAAAAGTGTATGTATTTTTTATAAGTGTACAGCGATCGAGGTATTGGGGAAAGGAACAAACGGGCCAATCACAACAAGCTATCGCGTCACTTAGCTGTGCCGTGATTGGCTTACGATGACGCGATCGAATTGCGTTTGGATATTCATCCCAAACAATTAGTAATAACTAACTAAGAGTAAGCAGTGGAATAAGTTATGTGGAATCTCTCCATGAAGACTACACTTTGAAACAAGCAACTTCTTGAGAATTCAAAAGAGCTTTTAATTGAAAACAATGTTTTTAGTTTGTACTAGCTTCTGCCCGCGACTTTGTCCGCATGGAAGTCAATTGCTTCTACCTGCTATAAAACGTAGTTTAAAATGCTCCGAGTTACTCCATGTATAATAGCATCAGGAAAAAGAGGCTCATAGAAGCAGGAATGAAAAACATTTTATTTCAAAGATAAGTTAAAATAATTTTAATTATGTGTTTTTTAACATACATTTTTGATAAATAGATCTAAGATACTAAATATTGACGTATGATTTAAACAAAGAAAAAATCTTTTTATATTTAGGTAACATTTTAAATTTGGTAGCAATATAGTGAAACACATCACGTTGCCGGTATTGTTCATCCCTGCTTCTTTTAGGTTTTTAGCATTGACACTGTAATTTTGAATTGGAATTAAATAATAGGTACAATTAAATGAAAGCCGCGGAAATATATAAGAAAAATATTAAAATGGTTCCAATTAAGTGCGACATTTGCTGTAAAAATAGATTATAATAAATTCCGCGTGTATCGTAACTGTTAACATGTTTATTGTACTTTCGTTACAAAGCGTGCATTCAAAATAACCTTTTTTAAACTTCTGTCTAATGCTACTGTAAATGGAGTACTCCAGAAAACAAAGGCTCGTAGAAGCAGGAATGGAAAACATTTTATTTCAAAGATAAGCTAGCTAACAACTTTGATTAATATTACTAAATATGAACGTATAATAATATAAATAGAATAACTCTTATAAAGATTAAAAAACATTTAAAATTTGGTAAAATTTATGAAACGAATAACGTCCCGGTATTGTTTATTCTTGCTACTTTTAGGTTTTTAGCATTGACACTGTAATTTTTAATTGGAATGAAGTAATACAACTAAATGAAAGCCACATAAAATCATAAGATAAATTATCAAAATGGTTAGAAGTAAGTGCGACATCTATTATAATAAATTCGGCGTCTATCGTAACTTCTGTGCTTATTGTACTTTTGTTACAAAGTGTGCATAAAAATAACTTTTTTCAACTTGTCTAATGCTTTTGTAAATAGAGTATAGACTACTTTTAGTGTAGAGTGCGCAGTCCGAAATTATGAAGAAATTTAAATATTAAACTCCTGTGAAAAGATTACAGACAGTGATTAGCACTTTATTTAAAACAAGTCACCCGGAGTCACCCGATTCTATATCATATTATATGAAAAGTGTGACGTAATTACTATACCTTTTCATTAATATTTCTAAGCGCTTTTTTACGAACGGGTTGACTCAAAGCTTTAAGGAAAATAGTAGGTTAGGGAAGTACCTATTTAATAGTAAATAATATAATATAATATATCTTTAATTTTGAGTAACAGAGACCCATAACATATTATGTACTTACAGGCTATCATACATATATTTATAAAAAACACAAAAATATTAATAAATTATGAAGGCGTCGTATTGCGCTGCTTGGTGTTGCGAGCCTTCCTCGGTACACGACACCCTTCGGCCAAAATCCTTCCTTGAAGAAGGTCTCAATATGATCAGGCGGATTAACTCGCGCCACGTACGACTTGAAACTCGTGATATGGCGCGACTCCAACTTCTCGACCCTTAAGGTCCAGCTGGTCTTCGCTCAAACACACTCCACGATCTCCTCAACCTGCGTGGTGTGATGTAGCCGGGATACATAGACACATTGGCTTCCCCCAAAATCATTTCTGGTATTCTTTTGGTATTCCTTTTTTTTTCTCGGAATGGCATCTCGTAGGTCAACCTAGGAGGCTGTCGGCTGTTTAACCGGACTTTCCTGTGGTGCCTTAAAAATATTATTTTTAGGGCCTCCGGCCAGTGCAAAATAACTTAAAAACTAAGCGACTACACGCTAAGGGCACCCCCTGTGGGGTACGAGCCTCTGCTTAGGGCGTCGCGGGGGAAGGACAGCAAAGGGACAGGGACCATTCCATTCCATTATTTAGGGACGATACGAATTTAAAACTAGGTACAGGCTCAGCGGCGCGGACTGGCATGAGCAAGGGTCGGGGTTTGGGTATTATTTTAGATAATATTGTATCAATATAATTATGCTTTTTCTCATCATTGTTAATGGATTATTATATATTAGTTATACTTTAAACATAGATTTGAATTAACCTAGATCGGACGGTTCGCTGCCTATCATTGTTGATTCCGATCCATAATAACTTGCACCAGTAATATAAACATTTTAGTTTTACTTTATTTTTAGGTATTATATTTGTATGGGAATTATTCCATCTGCTGACTAAATACACATTTGTAATAATTTTAGCCGAAAGACGTCCACTGCTGGACATAGGCCTCCCCCAAAATGGGGGGTATTGCCATTATCGCCACGCTTGGCAGGCGGGTTGGAGATCGCAGTATGGTTGTTACAAAGACACAGAGGACGCTACTGCCCATTCTCTGGTGAGTCCCTTAGTCGCCTCTTACGACACCGACGGGAAGATATGGGATGGTGCTATTCTTTACGTCCGACACCACACGGATCACATTTGTGAACGTTATTGTAATAAATACATTATTATTATTATTATTGCCTCAATCCAGTGTTATTAATAATTCCCGGTACTTTCTTGACACAGTAGTATATCATACTAAATAACCATTATCTCTTGTCCCACTGCAGGGCAAAGGCCTCTTCTCATACAGAGAAGGCACGAGAATTGATCACCACGTGCGCTTAAGGCGGGCTGGCGATTCCAGACTATTATAGGTCCCGGTTTCCTCACGATGTTTTCCTTCACCGATATCAGTGATTTTCAAAATAATCTTAGAAAATACATTGAAAACGGTAACACCAAAAAAATCAGTCGTCCCTTAATTTTCTACCCTTAGGGGTGGAATATTTTCTTGAACTGGGACCAAATTTGAGGTATATAAAATTAAAAAAAGAATCATCGAAATCAGACTGCACTGAAAAAAGTTTTGCGAGGTCAAAAAAAAAAGTTCATACAATAAAAACTACTGGGCCAAACAATGTTAAATTTTTATGGGACCAAATGGCAACTATGCCGCATCAAACTAAAGTAGAATCACGTAAATCGGATCATACATCTCAGCGTTATACCATACCATACCAACACACACGGAGTAAAATCGACCTCTATTTTCCGAAGTCAGTATCAAAGTACAGTCTACAGCAATAATTACTGTTTACATTGACCGCAACAGAGTCGATACGTCACAATCTGTCACCGAGTGTACCTACCTGATTATTTTTATAGCACCTTTAGAAGTTAGCCTTTATCTATTAAGTGAGATATTTTTATTTATTTTATTTTAGACGCGATAAAGAAAAATTACTTAGTTATAGAAATCAAATACCACTGACCTGTGTCCGTTTTGAAATGTTCAAAACTTGAAAGTTAATGAACTATTCGAAACCCTTTCGAGGTGGAATTTTTGTAGATGTATGAATTGTATTTGGGAGCACAGGACGCAGTAAATACAATACGAACATAAACGTGTTGGGAATCATACTCTATTTATTTATTTATTTATACTTCATGCACAAAGGTACAAAGGCGGACTTAATGCCTTAGGCATTCTCTACCAGTCAACCAAGGGTGGTGAAGAGATAATATGGCAGGTGCATTACAAAAAGTAATATTCAAAAAAGTTAAACAAAAAATAATATATATATAAACTACACATACACTAGTGTAGTGTAGTTAGTGTTTCACAAAAACAGCCATATAACAATAGTTATTAGGGTATTTAGTTAACGTAACTGCATTTTAGTGATATTTTTTCATGTAAATAGCAAATAGTTTTACATTACTTTGTATTTATCGTAAAATACTCCTTGGCAAGACTGATGAGACTTTCTGGCTTCTGACTGCCCATAATGACTGTCAAATATCTACTAATGACAATCAGGACCAACGGCTTTAAGTGCATTCCGAGGCACGGAGGGAACTTGCTATGGAATGGATGGTCACCCATTCACAGACATCCATTTCAGAACACAGATTAAAACCGCCGTTTCGCAGGTCTTACACTGAAATTGCACCGTTGGGAAAAAATGTCACAAAAAATTATTAATAATAATAATAATAATAACCTTTTATTTAGGATAACGAAGATCCAATTTGTTAGTAGTACAATAACTTATAACTAATGTTAGTAACACATATGTATGTACATACAACCTTAACCTATTCGCCCCCTGCCTGACCCACGAATCGAGGTATCAATACTCATGTGAGCATTAATACATCGATTCATGTACAGACAGTCAAGCCTACTGGCTATCATACCTAAAACGCTGTTGCGACTAGCCCGCACTCTGCTCAGCATTGACGCGCACCGCTTGCGCAGAGTAGCGTAGAAGCAATCGAAGCGCGCCTCCGCAAACATACGCGATGCACTACAGTGGCGGGGCAGCCGCAACATCGTTCTAAGCGCATTATTGTATTGTACCCGCAGGGCACTGTACGCTTTCTGAGTATAGACTACCCACAGGCTGCAGGTATAAAAAGATGTACAGAAGGCTCTGAAGAGAGTCAATTAACTCTTTCAACGCCACTAATATAAACAACGATTCACATCACTTGTCTGTTAATTTCTGTCACTTGTCATTTTCTTTTTTTTTTTAATTTATAAGAGGCAACGAGATGAAACGAAAAACTGTTATTTACATTTCAAAATATTTTAACTATGCGGGGTTTTAAAAATATGGTCTTATCTGCTTCTGGTAATGTATTCTCTACATCGGAAAGTATTTGGAACCCTCTAAATGATTTTTTTTTCGTACAAATGTGACAACTGCAGATGATACAATAACAACTCTTTTGGGTCATGAAAAAAAGTAAGTGATTTCATCAAATTATGATACAGCAATGCGAGTACCTACTGACTTTTTTATTTCATAATTTCAAAGAAATAGTTCACACTGATTATCATCGTCAAGTCAACCTTTTGATGCCCACTGCTGGGCATAGTTCTCTCCCAAGGGGAGGTTCAACCGTAATCGCCATGCTTGGCTGATGCATGTTGGGGATCGCAGTTTATGGTACACAATAGGACGCTGCTGCCCATCCTCTGGTCAATATTCCCCTGTCGCCTTCTACAACACCCACGGGTAGAAATGGGGTGGTGCCTTTCGCGACCAGCAATTGCAGCCTACTATTGCAGCCTACTATTCGCCGTGTGCCATTCGCCACACGGCGAATAGTAGGCTGCTCGTGATACTGATAATATCTTGCTGATGGTGGCTATGTCATGCTTACCTACTTTAATGTCTTGCTGATGGTGGCGCATGTGTCGGATCATTCGGTTCCCTTCAAAATTGTTGAGCTAAGTGGTGCCGATTCATGCGTCATGTTCGTGAACGGGCGCCATCAGTTGGGACTGGTCATCTCGTAGCTGCCTCGGTTATTTTTAATTAATTTTGCATTGTTTGTGATTGTCTCTGGACCTCTTTTAACGTGCACAACTTCTTACATTTTTCTCACATTTGTGTCCCGTAAATTCAACATGAGTGATGTAACCTAAAGTAATACTCTATTCATTTCATGGAGTTTCTTCCTCGTTCTTCTCCATAGAAACCTACTGTTTGGAACGAGCAACTAGCCTCAACTTTCTGACTGACTGACTTCTTGACAATTCAAAAGTGCCTGTAAATGATTTATTTGAAATATACAGGATGTTTGGTTGATCGATGCAAAGTCGTAAAGCGGAGCTAGTATAGACCATTTACAACCATTTGAACCGAACTTGTCTTAGCCGAAGTGTGACAATTTTTTTTTAGCAAAATTTTTATGATTTTTGATGACAAAACCCAAAATATTGCAGTTAGTTGCAAATAATGGCCAATTTGAATGATAAGTCATTAATTTGTCTATACTAGCTCCGCTTTACGGCTTTGCATCGATCTACCAAACATCCTGTATTATTTGAGTTTGAGTTTGAATAGTAGGCTGATATTGTATCAATTACCTAGGTTACGCTTTCCCTTCGATAAAAATATAAAGGTAGTGAAGTACTTAACAAATTCCAATTTGTACTCGCCTACCTATAGAACATTTGTGTGCTAGTATCGACGTATGTAGTAAGGCTTCCTATACGTCTGGCGAGAGGGATTACCGTATTATAGTATGTGGTTACCTTAAGTCAACCGAATTCGATAGTTTTATGCCTTGTTTATGTTTTATTTATGGGGATGGGAAAATTGTTACGCAGACTCTTATCATGAAATCAGTAGGTCGATTCTATAAAAATTCGAACAACAACTCGCATCTCACATCGCTATTCACTCTCACTTCGCGTAAGGTTCAAAATGACCTTGATATATTTAGACACTTTGAATCGGGTTCGAGTGCGAAGTGAGCGTCGAAGTGACGGGGAAATTACCTTACAGAATGCCACTTCTTACGACATCTCATACTTTATCTGTCAAAATTTCCCTGTCAATTTAGTTCAACTCACTGACACGCTCGCAAGGGTGGCGCTAGTGTAAATTCGAATTATCAACCGAGTTTTTAGAATGCCAATCAAGAAACTCACAGCGGATTCAGGTTCGAAGTTTAGAATGAGGTCTTACAGAATCACACCCCTGATACGATGTTGTATACAGAATTTGAGGACAGTTCATGATTTGAAACACCCCCACGATGGAATATTTCGTCAGTTGTTAAAAAATTAATTAGGTAGCAAAAAAACTTTTTTTACAAAAACGACAACCCCATTTGGGCCCTATCAGAATATCAGCGCTGTGACGTTTTTTTAAGGTTACAGCACCATGCTGAGATAAGAGTCTTTTGACCTCATACAGGACCAATTTTCGTTTTTTTGTTTTTTTTTTATTTTTTAATGTTATTTTTGTGTGTTTTTGTCCTGGGGGTCGAATAAATTATTTTTCTTTCTTTCTTTCATTCATTTAAAACTACATAGTAAAAAATAATTTTAATTTCGCAAGACGGCGGCTTCGGTTCTGTTTGTAGTTTTGTTTTATCTTATTTGTTAAAAAGTTTCTTTTGCTTTATAGTGCCTACTTCTTATCATTCTAATTAATTAATAAACGGTGACAACGGACAAATTAGATCCATTAATTTTCCACTCTTAAAGGTGAAATATTTTCATGATTTTTTTATCAAACCCTACCCAAGAAAAAAGGAATCATCGCAATCGGTCAACACTGTAAACAGAAACGCTTGGTCAAATAAATAAAATACGGGTTGAATTGAAAACCTTCTCCTATTTTTTAAGTCGGTTAAAAACGAAGCTTTTATAAGTCTAAACACGATATGGCTGCTAAAAGCTATTGAGGAGTTGGGTGCACTGCAGGTGGCCCTGGCAACAATATCAGATTTAGCTCACCATAATAATGCATTGTCATCAGGTTTACGAATGAATACCAAATTTCAGCCTATTCGGGCTACGGGAACTGGTTCAAAATTCAGTTGCAAGATTTGACCCAAACAAGGAAACTAGTTAAATAAAACCTTTTAATAAAAGTTTGTAATAAAATATGCAGTGTATCATTTACACGGTAAAAAGAAAAGTCGACCTGTTTTTTATTTAACAAGTCACGAAATAAATGTTAATGCTGATTATTGCAAATTCAGACGAAGTCGCTGATTAAAAAGTAGTCTATGTACTTATCCCGATTCTAAACTACCTCTTCGTCAAATTCCATTTCGATCGGTTTAGTGGTTTTGCGGTGATGATGTAACAAACATACAGACAGCCAGGCCCACTTTCGCATTTATAAAAATTATGATTGTGCATTGTTACAGGTATATTCGCCAAAAACATCTGTAATCCATAGAAAAAATGGAGCACACGGAGTTCCGAGTGAAGGGTAAGAAATATTTTCTAGAAAATCCATTTTCATGCTATATTGAATGCCAAAATATTTAGCTTTTGCTAAAATTTAAGCTGTCACACTCCAAAAAGAACTTTTACTTTAGTTCAATCAAGGTTCAAAGTTGAACTAAAATTAAAATTGTATTTTGACATAAATAAATCATCATCATCTGCCTAGCCTTTACCCAACTAAGTTGGGGTCGGTTTCCACAGTTTTGAACTCTATTTCTGTTGCATTTAAGGGGCTATTAAACGACTTTTACAGATTTTAAACTGACAATCACGTCAAAATGTGCAGTGTAAATGATTTGAAAAAAATATATGTTAAACTAGAACATTCTCTTAATCATATAGAAAGTGAATATTTTTGATTAAGTTCATATTAAATAGTTTAATTAACTCGTGAAGTTGTATCTGACGCGGACAAAACATTGACAATCACACAAAATCTATCTTTTAGTATACGCCTTTTTTAATTTTGAAAGAATACTATCTTTTATTTAATTTTTTCGACTAAATTTTGAGAGTTTTGGACGCAGAACTGATGCAGAACGGACGCAGTCTGCGTCCAAAACTCTCAAAATTTAGTCGAAAAAATTAAATTAAAGTAGTATTCTTTCAAAATTAAAAAAAAGGCGTAAACTAAAAGATTGATAATAAAACAATTTTTTGTCCGCGTCAGATACAACTTCACGAGTTAATTAAACTATTTAATATGAACTTGATCAAAAATATTCACTTTCTATATGATTAAGAGAATGTTCTAGTTTAACATATATTTTTTTCAAATCATTTACACTGCACTTTTTGACGTGATTGTCAGTTTAAAATCTGTAAAAGTCGTTAAATAACCCCTTAAGTTAATTATCTACGCATACCAAGACTTTTTTTTGCTATCCGTTTCTGTTCCATCCTGGGCAAATTCCTCCCCCCATTCCCTCCATTTCTCTCGACTTTTACCACGTTATCTATGATTTTTACTAAAAATGTAAAGTTAGTCTTTATGTTTTTATGTTTGTAAGAGGTTATTTCTAGAAGTATTGGTTTGTTTACAAAAAATTGTCACTGATAGAAAATTATATTATTGCTACAAAGGTTTTAAAATTGGTTTGGCACAGTCAATTGAGATCATGATAAAGTACGTAATATTATAAAATTCTAAAGGTTCGTTTTCTAAAAAAAAACACAGATTTCGTGCCTCACACGACTATCAAGCACATTGGAAATGAATCTACGGGATAATAAGAAAAAGGTTCCTGATAATTCACAACAAAGACCTATAATGAACTCTGCGAAACATGAAGTTATAAATGTCATGTGAAAAATGTCGTTCTAACTTTTTTATTTTTTTCAAAAAGGTTAGACTACAGGGTAAACCCTTAACCCGATCATCTTTGTTTTAAGCTCAAATTGTAGCTGAATAAATTGTAGTTTTTTCTCAAATTTTTGATATAATTCTTCGTTTCTAAAATATCGAGCGCCAAAACAAAAAAATCGATTTTTTTTTTCACTATTTTGGCCATAACTTTTTTCATTTTTGATTTTCTCGAAAAAATTTTTTAGCACCTTACAGCTCTCGTGAATATGCGTCTATTGAGCGTCTTTTTGAATATCATATCTTCATAACTCTCCGAGATATAAGGGGATCGCACTTTTTCGTGAAATCGGAGCCTACACTGGAGCGAACGAAAAGACATTTCCAATGTCAAAACTCAACCATTTATGCAAAGGTGGGGGTCAGCGAATTGCTCTACCTGACTGTACACTTGTCTTCTAAACGGACAAAGTCACGGGAGAAGCTAGTCTGAAATCTGATTGACCATATTACTGTTTGGCCTGTGTTAACCATTATTATCATAAATCCTTCGAATTCTTAACCTTCAAATCGCAACTAAGTAAATATATACGTTTCAGTGTGTAATTATGTCACAATTATGAAGTATCGTGATACAATTACTATAGGTTAACTACTAATATAATTACATTCTATTTGTTTGTACGTTTTCTGAATATTAAGTAACATGTAACATTGCCTAGCTTTTGCCCACGCATTCGTTTGCGGAAATTTCAGAATTTAGCATAAGTTCTAATTTTTTGTTTAATAACTTCAACTTATTTCAATGTTTTAAATATTATATGCAAAGCTTAAAA
Organism: Charanyca ferruginea; assembly: GCA_947361185.1. Lineage (NCBI taxonomy): Eukaryota > Metazoa > Arthropoda > Insecta > Lepidoptera > Noctuidae > Charanyca > Charanyca ferruginea. The sequence goes on along the minus strand of OX376084.1, from coordinate 6,293,713 downwards.
ATAAATCAAAAATATTTAATGTACAATCACAGGAGTCACTGGGCATCAAAAAACTCGTCCGCATTGCTCTCAATGGGACAAGTGCCCAAAAGGCTAGCAGCATTAATTACCGCGTTGAATTGCGATGCTAATTATTTGGCCCAAGAGAAGGCCAGCCCTCTAGTCACGTGTAGAGTCGACCAGCCGCTTAGCTACGTCCTAAGTAAAAGTCCTAAATTCGATAGATGTTGCACAGCGACTAAGGGTGAATATCACAAAAATTTTACGCCTATAGCTCAGATTATGAAACAAAAGGCAGATAGACCGCGCGGAATACTGAGAGTGAAGCCATAAAAGCAAATACAAATTCAAAAGCGAATACCTAGACGCAGACGAAGTCACGAGCAGAGTACCTAGCTAATAGTTTTACAACTCTTTTCAATAAAACTTCTCGTAAAATCATTCGCACTGAATGAAACCATTCCAAGCATCTACATCACAATCTATACTATCAGTCCAATAAAATAGAATCACTGTTTCCTACCCTCATTTCGACTTTGCATGTGCTGTTATTGAGTCGTTCGATCCGGTGTAAACTGGTATATTCTGCTTTATACTGGTTTACGTCAGTTAGTGTAAATCCTTTTTATGGTTGTCTCGTTTATTGATAAGAGTTGGTATATTGTGTCTTGGTTCGAAACAATAAAGTTCTTTGGGGATTGATAGAGCAATAGTGCTGTTTTAGTTTGTATTTATTTTCTATTGCTGTTTGTGTTGCCAGAGATGACGAATGAGATGATGAGTGTTGGAAATTCGCCGAAGAACTAAGGTCACCGACATAGCTCTCAGACTATGCAAGTTGATGTGGCAAAGGGCAGGCCACATCGCTCGAAGAACCGATAACCGATGGACGAGAAAGGTTCTCGGGTGGCGACCACGAACTGGAAGACGCAGCGTTTGTAGGCCTCCCACCAGATGAACCGATGACATCGTCAAGGTCGCGGGTAACCGGTGGATGCAAGGCAGGTTGCCGCTAGTTGTGGCGTTTATATGGGGTAGGATTTTGTTTAACAGTAGATGTCTTTGGACTGATGATGATGATGATTGTTGTTCAGAGATCGCTGTATTATAAGCCGTCTCTTCATGCACAAATTCATAGGGGGTGGACCCATCATCATCATCATCATTTCAGCCGAAAGACGTCCACTGCTGGACATAGGCCTCCTACTAGTGTCGTCACATTGACCGGTCCCGTGCGACTCGCATTCAGCGGATCCCCGCAACCTTTACTAAGTCATCAGTCCACCTAGTGGGAGGCCTTCCAACGCAATGTCTTCCGGTTCGCGGTGGATCCTTGAATATTAACAATTTTTGTTATAAACTTTAAACCGACTCCGCAGCCTGATCGGTCTCAGCAAAGAGAATCTTCAAAGACCTTCGTTCTCAGATGATCTCAATCTTCAGTGCCTATGCAGCGTCTCTCCCCAGACCATGGCCCAACTTCTGTTTTGCGCCGCATGCCCTGTCACCTGCTCATATGAGGACCTAATGACTGCATCAGCCTGGATACTGGGCCAAACAAGAAATCTGACAAGAATAAACACAATGTAGACATCTACACACATTCTCACACACATGATACATATCTGTGTTTGCTATCGACATGCTAAGAAGATGGGACCAGGGGTGTGATTCTGTAAGACCTCATTCTAACCTTCGAATCTGAATCCGCTGTGAGTTTCTTGATAGACATTTTAAAAACTCGGTTGATAATTCGAATTTACACCAGCGCCACCCTTGCGAGAGTGTCAGCGAGTTGAACTAAATTGACAGGGAGATTTTGACAGATAAAGTATGAGATGACGGAAGAAGTGGCATTCTGTAAGGTAATTTCCCCGTCACGCCGACGCTCACTTCGCACTCGAACCCGATTCAAAGTCTCAAATATATCAAGGTCATTTTGAACCTTTTGCGAAGTGAGAGTGAATAATGATGTGAGATGCGAGTTGTTGTTTAAATTTCACAGAATCGACCTACAGCTCTGAAATAAGATAAAATAGCAACTACTACTGAAATTAAAAACGGCGACTACCCATAACGATTGTTAAAGATTTTGGAATGACAGACAGGACCAACGGATTTACGTGCTCACTGAAACACACCCTTTAGGATTGTTAATTAATTAAAGGGCACATTGTAGAAAGTTCATCAGGCGAATAAATTGCAAGAATTCAAATGTATACATTCTCTTAGATTTCCAGTTAGCAAAAATTCAATCCCATGTCTTATTTACAAAGAAAAGTATACAAATAAAGTCCTTTGAGTGTCGGACGGTCACAAGTGTCCGATTGTCCGGTGGCCTTCAATCAAAGAGTTCTTTGTAGTGCGTAGATACCTACCCGTTGATAGGATTCTACTGAAGAATAGACTTTTTAAAATGTTTTAGAGTTTTTTTTTATTTAAATTGGATTTTGACCTGGTTGGATTACTTCATTTACTGTGATATATTTTTGGTTATTGTTAAAACATTAATTTTAATAGTAAGTTAATTTTTAACGCTAATTTTTCAATCTCGTTTTTGTTCATTAAAAGAAAACATTAAAAAAAAATGCAGTCCACCGGTATAGCTAAGAACTGGGTCCAAGCTAACTATACGCGCCGTGTCCAGGAGTACCGCTTTCTGAATCAACCCCTTGATCCAACTGCCCAACGAGAACCTCCTCAGATGTTGGTCGAGGCTCTTGGCAATTATAACATTGGTCGTCACGACTATCGGATAAGTCAAGATGCTTTATTAAAATTTGCTTATCTTTCTCAGCTTTCACGGGGTTCACGTCATGCGGAACCGCTATATCAACAATCAATGCGCGTTGCTCTAATTGATCTAACATCACTATGTCAGGCTTATTAGCAACAACAATCCTAATGATAGATTGATCCCAATACAACGTGATATTGCCATTTTCATGAACTCAGTCGGGCACATAACCTATAGTACCATCATCATCATCATCATGTCAACCTTTAGACGTCCACTGCTGGGCATAGGTCTCCCCCAAGGTGACGTTCAGCCGTAATCGCCTTGCTTGGCCGATGCATGTTGACGATCGCATTAGGTGTTATGGTACTTAAAGTACGGTATTTTCGATTCCACAAGATTTTTAGATTTTTAGCATTTTCGTTGCTGGTGAATAATCCTAAATCCTGGCTACAAAGATGTGCTTATGCAAGTGCATGGTGTCATCAAAATATAATGTGTCGGACTGATTCTCTCGCACGGTAGCTACCGTAACCCCAAGTAACATGGGATAAGGGCAGGAAAAAGAAGAGCTCTTCTTTTTCCTGCCCTTATCCCATGTTACTTGTGGTCGGCGCAACATGTTTTCTTCTTCCATTCGTCCTGTCCAACGTCATGCTTTCACTGACTCCCTTTTCATTCATATCATTCTTCACACAATCCACCCATCTTTTCTTTGGCCTTCCTCTCCCTCTCCATCCATCGAAACTAATATTCATAGCTCTTTTGGTCACATGAGTTTCGTCTCTTCTCTTCACATGCCCATACCAAGACATACGATTCCCTTTCAACTTTTCTGTCACTGGCGCCACTTTCAAACTTCCTCTAATATATTCATTTCTCACCTTATCCATTCTGGTAACTCCACACATCCATCTCAACATTCTCATCTCCGCTACGTGCAATCTTTTTTCATCCATCTTCTTCACGGCCCAACATTCCGAACCATACAGTACGACAGGTCTTATCACGGACTTGTAGATTTTCCCCTTTAACTTGAGGGGCATCCGTGGGTCACAAGTTGTTCCAGTGACCTGTCGCCATTTCATCCATCCTGCGTTGATCCGGTGCGTTACGTCTCGGTCTACATCGCCATCCCCTTGGACCAGCGACCCGAGGTACCGAAAGTCGGAGCAGGTCGGTATGGGCGTTCCGTCTAGAGACATGGGCACAGGACTAGAGAGACCGTTATGCTCTCGCACGGTAGCATGGCCGACAAATGTCAACAACCGTGCCGTCCTTGACAATTTATGAGATATAGGTACTTATTATTAATATTATTTTACAATTAGAATCATTTAATAAATATTTATTATCAGTTTATGATGTTATAGCGTTTAACGAGTTTTGATTAACATACAACGCATACCTAACAGATTTGAGGCCAAAGAATCCGGTTGGGTGAATCATCATCGTCATCTTCTCGCCCTAGACCCATGTTACTTGGGGTCGGTGCAAGACGTGTTCTTCTTCCATTCTGCCTTGTCTACCGTCGTGGTACTACTGACTTTCATCTCTATCATATCATTCTTCACACAATGCATCCCTCGTTTCTTCAGTCTTCCTCTTCCTCTCAATCTATCCACATTTATATTCATAACTCTTTTGGTTCCATGTGTTTCATCTCTCCTCTTCACATGTTCATACCAAGACAAATGATTCTCTTTCAACTTTTCTGTCAATGGCACCACTTTATTATTATTATTATATTTAGCTTGTACTGTCCCACTGTAGGGTAAAGGCCTCCCTTCATCCATCCTCCTTCCATCGGTCTCGACTTTTAGCTATGTCTTGTTAATTCTTAAGGAAGCTATCTAAGTCATCCCACCATCTCTTTCGTGGTCTACTGCGGCGCCGTCTCGCCATTTTAGGGCACCAATTTTGAGATTTATGGGCCCATAGGTCGTTCGGCATGCGGCAGACAGGTTTAGCCCAGTCCTATTTAAGCTGGGCAGCTTTTTGAGCCACGTCAACGATCTCTGTTTTGGAGCGCGTTTTTTCTAAACTATATTATATTTTTTTTTCTACTCAGCCAAGGAGATGGTGGACTACATAGCCGACTACTTGGAGAACATTCGAGACCGCCGGGTGTACCCTAGTGTGCAACCAGGGTATCTGCACAAGTTGTTGCCTAAGGAAGCGCCGCAGACTCCTGAACAGTGGGATGACATCTTCAAGGATGTTGATGAACATATTATGCCAGGGGTGAGTTTTTTACTAGGTTAACTAGTCACAGTTACAGGTGAAAAGATTGGTCAAATACCTAGACTTGACGGCACGGTTGGCGCAGTGGTTGAGCGATTGACTTCTGCGCAGCATGTTGTGGGTTCGAATTCTGCCCAGGGCAAACATTTGTGTGATGAGCACTTGTGTTTGGTGGTTGTTTATCTATATACGTATGTATTTAAATGTATTTGTGTATGTATATCAGCTGTCTGACACCCATAGTACAAGGTCTCCCTAGTTTGGGCCGAGTGTGAAATGTCCCCCACATATTATTATATATTAAGACTGCGCCGAGCAAAATAAGTCAAAACAGTCGTCACTGTTAAAGTAATATAATCAATACCTTTACCATAATTACCATAAAAAATATGTAATGAATACCACAATGAATGTGTTAACAGATTATGGTTGGCAAAAAATAAGAATACTGTTTAATTTAATAAACAAAAATACGTAAACTTGTACAAAAATCTTTAAAAAAATCTCGTATTTTGTTGTTTTTTTCACAAACATGAATTCATATTAATCTTTAATATTCATACTACAATATTTTGTAGTTTTACATTTTAGAAATGTCGCTTAGTTATTTTATTATTTTGATTTCGCGATGTTTTGAATCATACGCAACGTATGTATGTATGATTCAAAACAGCGCATCAATTAAAACAAAAAATATTTTTTTTTAAAGATTTTTGTACAACTTTACTTATTTTTGTTTGTTAAATTAAACAGTATTCTTATTTTTTGCCAACCATAATCTGTTAACACATTCATTGTGGTATTCATTACATATTTTTTATGGTAATTATGGTAAAGGTATGTAAAGGTATTGATTATATTACTTTAACAGTGACGACTGTTTTGACTTATTTTGCTCGGCGCAGTCTTAAATTATTACCTAGATCAAATGCCGAACCATATTTGACTATCCTGTTAATACCCAACATATGAAGGGACAAGCCCGCCACAGTATTCTCAAACCACTGTAACTGTAAATCAGAATCTATAGTGGCGACAACCAGAAAAGTGGCGAAGTAATGACGCTCCAAGAGTCCTGAAGAAAAAAAATTACTGTCTTAAATCCCGCAATGAAATTATAAAGCAGGAGACAGTACAGAACTGCCAATAGGTAGAAAGGTATGTTTACAACTGGGATAAGCCCAGTTGCCAAGATTACCACCACAGATTTGAATTAACATAATTAATTATGTGGTAATCTTGGCAACTGTAATTATGTTAATTCAAATCTTTGGTGGTAATCTTGGCAACTGGGCTTATCCCAGTGGTAAACATACCTTTCTACCTATTAATGGGTCCTATAAAATGTGTGTGTCTTAAGTATGCACAAAAACAGATACAGTGTTATTTGATTGTCATTTAAGTTTGTACAGACAGCGTCATCGACTGCTAACCCCCTATCCGAAGAAATGACAATGCCAGATCCTGCCCCACCCATGTACAGAAAAAGAAAATTAACGAAAATTATTGTAATTGATATAGAACCTTTTTATACTAAATTGTTTTTCTTTAGAACTTGCGGATTACGAAATACCTACCCACAATATACAAACTCATTTTACCTGAAATACAATTTAACCTATAATCAATGTTTTTAGATTTAAACGGTAACCGCAAGTTCTAGTCACTAAGACTAATGTGTAGTTATCAGCAATAAATAAACAGTAAGATGCTACATATTGCACATGACTTTTATTGAGTGGGGCAAAGTTCTATAAAGTTTCTGGCATTGCTTTCAATGCGTGGGGGGTAAGCAGTTGATGACGCTGTCTGTACGTCGTTATTTACAGAACATAGCGTACTGTGTGTGTGCCTCTCACCTATGATTTTTCGTATGTATATATCCATGTTTAATAAAATAATTTCTGATTTCCGATCGTTTATTATATTTGACCAGACATCAACACCATGCAGTTTCTTTAAACCAACGTTCTTGTATTGAAGCGACCCTATGTTTTGCACTATCATGTCCTTTACAGAGAATCTGGTAAAGCGTACTCTTGTTCTCAGATCGTCCACTGGCAGAGTCCCCACATGCACGCCTACTTCCCAGCTCTGACGTCATACCCCTCCATCATGGGAGAAATGCTGTCTAGTGCTCTCAACGTACTTTGTTTTACTTGGGTAAGGTTAATGTGGTTGTTTGGTTTTTTGTTGTTTTTTACACCCTGGACACCATTTTTAAATCACCATGCAATGTAAGAGCAAAGGAAACTCAAACTGTAGGTACCTATATTTTGCATTAAAAATGGGATTAAAAAATCAAACACCAAAAAAAAAAAACAAAAAAAGAATGTCTAAAACTACAACGGTGTTGGCTGTTTTAGACTGCTCTTCAAATTGTATTCAAAGACCTAGAAAATGATCACCAAATCATAATAAGCAAACTGGTGCGCTATTACTTATAGGTTAACTTCAATAAAATTTTAAAATTATTATTATTAAGTGTTTAAGTAAATACTTCTTACTAGAATTTAAGTAAAAGTTCCTATTTAAGGAATGACTTTTTAAGTTTCTTTGTTTTTTTAGTGGGTCATTCAAGATGTTTATAAAACTATTGGTAATAATTTGACGTTAAAATGGGGTTTAAATTTTGGTGATCATTTACTATTTATGGCAACAAATATTTCGAAGTTATACTTTACTATATCAGGGTGTACAGTAAAACTTACCTTAAAAATTACCTTAAAATCTGTCAAACAAAGTCGACCATTTTGCATTACTAAGTAAATACTGTAACAAGAAAGTACCTGGAATTATTCAATAATAAACAAAATATTAAATATCTTTTATTGCATCGCCTTCAAAGTAGGTCCCTTCCGTAATAATACACTAACGCCAATGAACAACCAATAATCAAAACATTTTTTAGTCGCATTTTTTTAATCGACTTCAATAGGTACTTCCCAGAATTTTCTATTACGTCATATTTTTTTAGTTAGAAGGCGCCATTCCGAATCTTGTTGACTGGTTTGCATGTCAAACTCGTAAACCCATGTTTCATCACCAGTAACAATGCGTTTGAATGTGGGGTCGGGTTTGACTCTTTCTAACACGTCTTCTGCAACCTTTGCGCGATTGAGATTTTGGAGTCGATTCAAATCCTTGGATACTAGTCGAGCGGTAACGCATTTCATGCCAAAACAATCGTTTAAAACCTTCCGAATTGATTCCTGAGACACGCAGCTATCTCTCCCAGACTAAAACGAATATTTTCAGTCACCATTTCCTTTATTATAGCGATGTTAGTTTAGTGAAAGACGTTGTTGGCCGATCAAAACGAGGTAAACCTTATACCACATCTCGACCACATTTAAATGCATTATACCACCCATACGCACGTGTTTTCGATAGTCGATTCACTGAAAGACAAGTAACATTTTCAGTGCTTCTGCACACGAAATTCTATTTGCAATGCAACATTGAAGACTAATTATTTTAAAACACAGTTGACATGCATCAACAAGAATTTAGACAATCCCTTTTAATGAGCTTTTTAAATGATTCATTCCTGGCACTTGATACAATGTGCATCCAATTTTGCAACCGTTTATTGTTTAGGCATCATCCCCCGCTGGCACGGAACTGGAAACCATTGCGATGAACTGGCTGGGCAAGCTCCTTGGTCTACCAGAGTGCTTCCTCAACGAGAAGAATGACAGCCCTGGAGGTGGAGTTATCCAGGTCAGTTGACATTTTTTCTTCAAAAACCAAACCAAAAACCATTATAGATCTAAGTTTAGGATAATTTTTATCCCATTTTTGGGTACCCTCGGGATAATTATGGACATTTGCTTGATTCTAAAATCTACGCTGAGTGGTGGTCAGAAAACTAGTATTAGAATAACGTGTACAGAGGCCAGGACAACAAGCTACCCCAATCTGTCAAATGTCTTTGTTAGTTTTTCAACTAGATTAAGGTTTATGTTAAATTGGGAAAATTTGACAGTTTAGGATTGCTAGATGCGCTGGTGTCTGTACAAAGTATTAAAAACTAAGAAAAGACATTGCCCATTTCAGGCCCTCCAGTGAACATTAGACTAGAGAAAAAATAATTCATGCATTAATTATGTCATGAAAAAATATGTATTTCTTTTCTTCCAAATGAGCGCCACTACAATTTATAACAATTCGTTAAAAAAAGTAATTCTATTGGAAAAACAGGAAGGTTTTTGATACTGACGCAGGCATAATATTGCCAGCAAAAAACCATATTACGAGTATATCATTAATCAATCGATTTGAATCGATTTATAAACATACCCAATAACCTGAACGGCATACCCACGACTTTACTGGTATTATAATCAAAATCCCACTAAAAGAAAACATTAAAAGAATTGAATTGAATATGTATATAAAACTAATGATGAAAATAAAAAAAGTAAAAAACAATAATAAAAATAAATCAATTATCGGTTATTTAAAAAGGTAACCGGCATATCGATATTTATTGCTTTTTCGTTATTGTGACAACACTGAATTGAATCTGACTCTTCTCTCTTTGTTGTCTATGTTGTTTATAGGTACTCAATGTGGAATAATGTGGATGTGTTTTATTTAGTTTTTCTTTTACGCACGTCATTGGCTTTGTTTTAATAATTTTGTAATCACGTTCGACGATAACTTTGACTCTAGAATCAAGGATCACGACTGCCTTCGATTTTAGATACTGATCAATAACATTATATACAATGACTGAAGAACATTGTGTGAGTTGTGGTTTTAATCCGACCGAGATTCAAAATCATACCTTGGAACCCGAAGAAATAAGTGTGATACAGCAGTGGGCACAGCAAGTAAATATTCAAACCATAAAATAATTATATTATTGCCTACATCATACAATTATTTACCTAAAAGAATATTGTTTTAGGTGTCAACAGATAATCTTGTTTCATAAAACGTTATGATTCTAAAATAATGGCGTCAATTATTTGAATATATTTTTTAGATGTCTAATACTATTAAGATTTTGGAACACTCCATTTTTATAGTAATATTTGATGTCCAATCTTGGGCCTAGGACTGTATGGAGACCAGGCAATCCCCTTTCTGCTGAACATTAGACCGTTCCTGAGGAAGGTGCGCGATGCGGGAAGGGTGTAAGTGGTGACATGACTCGAGAGCTCACTGATACGTCAACTTGTGACTACTGTCACCCCTCCCGCACCGCGCAACTACCTCAAGAACGGTTTCAGGGCTATAAATCACATTCATAGATACATAGTTATAATTACAAATATGGAAACTGTAGAAGACCACTTCTAATATTTCAACAAACAACACAAATGACCAATTCACCCAACCATGATGATGATTATGATGATGTCTTCTTCTCCACCCAGACAACAGCAAGTGAGTCTACCCTGGTCAGCTTACTAGCAGCACGAACCAAAGCCCTGATGGAGCTTTCCAAGCTAAACCCTGAAGTGCAGTCAGCTGAGCTGCTGGGACACCTTATCTGCTACTGTTCTGATCAAGCTCACTCCTCGGTGGAGAAGGCTGGGCTTATTGGTAAGTCAAAGAAAGAAAGCGTATAAGTTTATACGACACTGCCTATGCAATACGCAAAAAAAAAAAAAAAAAAATAAGCAACACAAGATTCTTTTTTATCTAGGCCGTTATGTCCCACTTCTGGGCAAAGGTCTGGAATATAAAATGCGTAAATAGCAGGGCATCAAAACATTCTGTCCACATCACCGTCAATGGTACAAGTGAGCAAATGTTGGCAACATTACAACGTAGTATCATTATAATAATACACAGACACATCACACACAGGACATTTCACACAGTATTGTTTAAATATAACAATCTTTTTGGATATACAATTTAATGTGTCAAAAAATATGTCAGCATCTAATTCAAATTGTAAAAAAATATTTATTAAGACTATTGCTCTTGCTGTCGGACCCTTACAGGCGTGAGGACCGAACCATGATGATGGACAGGCCAGAAGCTGGTGACGCCGTCACCCTACGCCACACATGTATATTGGTCGGGTACACAAAAATTAATACCCTCCCGCGCCGATGGATAATCTACTGCATTAAGCAGCAACAGAAAATAGTGCATTATGTGTACAAACGTCCGCCTAAGTTGCAAGATATCAAGACCTACCCTGACACAAACATGGAAGGGTACAGGAATGGATACTATCCATTTATACATTTATAAAGATATCTGGAAAACTTGCGCTGGATCCTCTCCACCATGAGCTCATACATCTTTTGGTGAGGATCATATCACCGCATTAAATTCTAATCTGCTGCGCACATATGCATTATGTAGCAGCTTTACAACTTGAACGTTATTGAATTGGGATGCGTTCTAATAATGAATCCAAGAGACTTATTAGCATCCTTGCACACCTTTATGATGTGCTCACGGAAGTTTAACTGGCTATTCATTAAAAGGTCTAGATCACGTATTGTGGTGACGCGCTCAAGTGGTGCACCCGCTAACTCATAATTCGCTGTTATTAGAGAACGGGACCGGGAAAAAGAAATGCAAAAACATTTGGAAACATTGAACGATAATTTGTTTTTGATACTCCACTCAAGTACTGCATCGATAATCTTAAGCAATGTAACACAATCTCTATTATCGTAAGTAGTAACATACAACTTTAGATCGTCAGCAAACATAAGTCAATCTGCTTTAGTTAAAACACTGATCATAATAAGAAATTGGGGAGGGCCCAGGGTGCTACCCTGACTTATTCCGGAACGGGTATAGTATTCTTGTGACCGATTTCACACGCCTCCCACTTTCACATACTGCTTGCGATTTTTTAGATAGTCTGCCATGAACCTCAGAAGATTCGTACTAAATACCAGCCCAGAGAACTTCTTAAAGACATCACAATCGACAAGGTGAAATGTCTTCTTAAAATCAAAATAGGCAGCATCAACTTGACAGCCTGACTTTACATTGGTACTCAAATAATCAACAAAATTAATATGATTGGTTAGAGTAGAGCGAGCGGGCCGGAATCCATGTTGAGAATTATCCATGATATTTTTAATTTTACATTTGTTTAGGTTTGGTCCGGATGCGGTATATTGAATCTGATGAGCACCAGAGCATGCGCGGAGATCAGCTGGAGAAAGCCATCGCGAGTGACAAGGAGAAAGGATTGGTGCCTTTTTGGGTAAGTCTTAGTACTTTCTAAGGGCTTGTACATAAAACTGCGATGCTCATCTGAGAGAGAGAGAGAGAGAGAGAAAGCTTGTAGCCCGTCATAACATACTGCGACGTCGCACCACAGTTTTGTGTACAGAGGTGTGTGAACGGAGTTCGCGTCAGAACTGTGTGGCGTCAAAGTGATTCAAAAGGAGTTCGCGTCAGAACTGTGTGGCGTCAAAGTGATTCAAAAGGAGTTCACGTCAGAACTGTGTGGCGTCAAAGTGATTCAAAAGGAGTTCGCGTCAGAACTGTGTGGCGTCAAAGTGATTCAAAAGTATGTGATTGTCACACACATACTTTTGAATCACTTCGACGCCACACAGTTCTGACGCGAACTCCGTTCATTGGTAATGAATTTCTGATTTTGATTATCTATTTTTGCTGTTGATTGTACAAGCCCTATAACCTAAAAAGGTCAAGTCAAGACAAGTCTTAGTAATGTTTATGTTATTTTAATAAGACTAATAAAAGGCAGTTTTGAACGTTATTTACAAGAAACAAAGAATTGGATCTAGTTGTTTCTTCCAAAAGGTAGTTTCTTATTAAGAAGAATAGAATTAACCATAGTTTGTATTGAATTTCTTCCATAAAAACTATAGTTAATTCTAATTTACTATATTGTTTTAAGTTTTACAATATTTTGTACACTAAACATTTGTTTTAACCACGGCTCCACCTTTTGGTCCCAACATGTGAAAAAAAATGTTTTTTTTTATTATTAAAAAAAATAATAGTACCTAGGCCAATCCCGAGTACGCTGACATAAAAGTATTCAATTCGAGTCGATTTTCGAATTGACATTACCTACGATTTACAGGATTTTACTTTGATTTTATACAACCAACACAATTGGTATTGGCGCGCTCAAACAAACATTAAACTCTTCAGATTAAGTGTATATTTAAAATAACTACGAAATTGGCTAACTAACAGACACAAATATGAAAGATCAACACAAACTTTCCTAAACGAGCTTTTACAAATATTAGATCAACTAAATTGTCAACAAAAGATGAAATTGGCTGCTTTAGACTGAGTTAAGACTATCCATTAAAACCAACTGCCTAGGCCTTTTCCTAACTAATTTGGGGACAGCTTCCAGTCTAACCGGGTGCAGCTGAATACCAGTGTTTTACCTGAAGACACATCTAAAGATGACGTGTCTCTTAAGAGGAAATACCACGGGCTAGAGAATTGAAAATTAGGTATTTGTAAAATCTATTGCTATCGCGCGATGCCCGAACACGAACCACAGAACGCGATAGAGACAACTGCAGCTTTGACCGAAAATACCTATTAAAAGTACACAAAATCAATGATTCGTAGTCCCCTGATTTCTTCTCTAAAACTTAACCGATTTAACTGTTTTTTTCATTAAATAATAAAGCAAGGCTTTTGCCGTGTTCCTATGTTTTCTATTTTTTATATAATCAAGTCAAATTTGTTTTCTGAATGTTTGAACACAGCGGGAAGTCATGCCAATTTTTTAGGTTTTTGAATATTCATATCTCTTTTAATAATACATTTATGAGAAAAAGGAAAACATAGGGACATGCCAATAGAAGCCATGGATATTTAAAAAAAAATAGATCTACTGGCATTATCCAGGGAGGAAACAGGGGACTAAGTTTGTATGGAAAAACGGCACTTGTGTTTCCTCTTAAAGCACGTAAAACCGTTTGCCCCGGCTGTCATTCGTAGATCTTTGACTTTGACTCGTTACAACCAGTCTTACTAAGGAGTATAGTGTTACTCAGTTACTGGGTTGTGGAGGTCAATTAGGCAGTCGCTCCATGTAAAACTCTGGTATTCAGCTGCATCTGGTTAGACTGGAAGCCGATCCCAATATAGTTGGGAAAAGGCTAGGCAGATGATGAGATGATTGCATTAAGGTATAGCATTTTTTATTCACATTTTAGTCTTGTCCGATTAAAACCAATTTAAAGGTAGGTGGTTCATTTTCATAATGGTAGTATCACCTACTACACTACTATATTACAGCTTGGAGAGAAAATCCCGACTTCGAGAGAGACGACATTCCGTCTGTCGAGTTTCACAATATTTCAAACATTGCGAGAAATAACTACCGGTTCGGAAACGACTCGCTTTGAAAAGAGAAGAAGGATTTTGTTTTTAAATGAAATGTTTAATGTGTCTGACTATTTTCTGCTCATTTTTAACGGTACGGTTGACGCAGTGGCTGAGTTATTTAATTGGCTGCTGCGCTGCGTATCGCGGTTTCGATTCCCGCACGGGGCAAATGTTTGTGTGGTCTACAGATAGTTGCTCCGGGTCTGGCTATTTCTGAATGTGAGTTTTTGTGTTTGTAAACGTACCCAAGATACAGGAGAAATTTAAAGTGCTACGTTTAAAATACATATTTAAAAAAGTTTTTTCAAAAAATAGATAACCGCCTTCAAAAACTAAAAAGTGATAAATAACTTTAGCACAGAACACACATTACTTTACTTTCTGAAGTCGGTGGCGGTGGCTTTGTGTTTGTTGTTTTGTATTGCCACCGACTTCCAAAAGTAAAAGTAATGTGTGTTCTGTGCTATAGTTATTTATCACTTTTTAGCTTTTGAAGGCGGTTTTCTTTTTTTTGAAAAAAAACCTTTTTATTTTTCGCATTTTAGTGTTGCCTTAACATCCAAATCCATTAAGAAACGGCGACACACTTAAAACAGATTGTAAGTCCTCCAAAGATTGAAGAAACTAAAACGTCGTCTAAGTAATTTTTTTGTGAATTTGTTGATTTTCTCAAAAAGGGCTGGATCAATTTTGGTAAAATTCATATGGGACCATTTCGAAATAAACCCCTTTCGAACAAAAAAAGAATTTTGCAAATCCGTCTATATATTACAGAGTTATGCCCAAACATACATAAAAAAATAAAAAAATATATAAACATTCGAATTGATAACCTCCTCCTTTTTGAAGTCGGTTAATAAATAAAAGAAATACAATATAATTATTTGCATGTTTACTTGCAAGAAGAAAAAGAAAAAACTGACCAAGTTAGTGCCAGTCGGACATGGTGTTCTGTATCAACGTTTCATATCTTCTTATATATAAAAATGAATCGCTAAATGTGTTGGTAAGCGCATAACTTGCGAACCGCTTGACCAAATTGGATAATTCTTTTTTTGTAATATTCCTTGAAGTACGAAGATGGTTCTTACGGAGAGAAAAAAAAAATAGGGTAGGTGTAGGGTAGGTGTAGGGTAGGTGTAGGGTAGGTGTAGGGTAGGTGTAGGGTAGGTGTAGGGTAGGTGTAGGGTAGGTGTAGGGTAGGTGTAGGGTAGGCGTAGGGTAGGTGTACGGTAGGTGTAGGGTAGGTGTAGGGTAGGTAAATAGGCAGGTAAGTAGGTAGATAAGGACAGGACAACGTCTGTCGGGTCAGCTAGTTTAACATAAAAATGCACGTCACTCGTAAGGGGATGTCCTTTAATAATAATAATTAATTAATCATTCATTTATTTATTTGACAACGTGGGTCCACTTGTTAGTAAAAAACCAAATATAAAAATTACGGGTTAGTAACTTAATCTAAAAAACGAGACACAAATACATTACGAACAACAAGCTTGCCCTGGTCGCACCAGTACATTAATAAAATGCCTCAGCATTGGGGCATCCAGCTGTTCGGCTAGGGCCTGCAGAATGCTATTGGAACTGCCACGCACTCTTGTAGGTAATGAAGCGGTCTTTTTCTTCTAATTGCATGAAAGTCATCAATTCGCGCTTCCGCAAACATAGTAGAAGCATATAATTTTAGCATATAATTTTTATAATTATTTTATTTTTATTTGTTGTTATAACGACTGTTGTTATAAGAAAGTTTCAAGTATCTTCCTATTACGAATCTAATGATTTAGCCCTGCGACAGACGAACGTACAGCGGAGTCTTGGTAATAGAGTCACATTTCGCACTCTATGGGTACAAAATCCTAAAATTGATCATCAAGATCTTCATGCCCTTGTCTCAAGTTACTTGGAGTAGGTGCAACATGTTTTCTTCCTTCATTTCGTCCTGGCAGCCGCCATGCTTTGCTTCCCTTAGCTCTCTCGAAAAAAGCTTGAAAGAAGCATGCAGATGAAGCAACTTTTCGTCGGCATTTACACATAAATTACATCTGAATTTTTTTTTTTTAATTTTGCATGTTACCGTCTAGGTAATCTGCAAAAAATTTGACAGTTCCTTTTTATCAGTGGTTCCTTTTTTTAAAGTTCGTAATCTGCTAAATTCATAATGGTCGATCATTGACTGCACAATGACGTTCTAATGGTAGGTCCATTAGAACGTCATTGTGCAGTCAATGATCGACCATTATGAATTTAGCAGATTACGAACTTTTACCAAAATGACAGTGGGATCGTGTTGGAATGACGAAATTATAAAAATAGCAGACATGGCCCCCAGGTCTCGTGAAGAGTCACCCAACGCTTAGCAGTGCCCTTAAAAACAAGGTGAGCACTCAGGCCCCATGGCACTAGTGTTTCAACCCCAAACGGCTCAAACAAATATAACTTCCAAGAAGGTTGTTATACTTACGCCGTTTGGGGCTATTGACACCTGCAGCAGCCGCCCCAGCACAACACGACGTGCTTAGAAGATATGGGATGCAGCTAGGGTGTCGCCACAAGTTGTGTCCCGCACCAAAGGCCTACCCAACTTCCACGACATTATCATTCCATCTAAGTGGAATAATTTTCACTTTGCTAAATCTTTGCAAGAACAATTTCCAGCAGTACCTACTAACATTAATTATGACGAAGACAAGAATCTTGGGACCCATCACAAAGATATAAAACTATTAGCCATCCTTCAAGGCTATGAATTTCTATACTCACTAATATTTTCTCCAATTTACATAATAACCAACCAACTCCTTAGAGACTTGAAGAAATATAGCACAATCCTTTTAAATGAAAACAGTCATTATTTAAAGATTAGTTGGGACCATTTTTAAGTACCATTGCCGCTGTGGGACCAATTTGTGATGTCCCGCAGATTGTACGGAAGCTGCTTAGGACTTTAAAATGTGGGGTAAGTTATGAGCGAAAGCGTTTTACTGGAATTAGGGAAGTAGAGCCAATTCCTTTATCTTGTAAATGACGTTTATAAGTACCTTCCAATGGCCATTGGTTGGATTTTTGGTCTATGGTATTTTTATTTTTAGGTAATTAGACAAATTTGCCCTAACAGCAGTTATTGTGGCGATGTCTGGGTTTTGTGAGATATCGGGAGAAACCCTTTAATTTTTTTTCGATATTATCACTTTTAAATGATTTCAAAATACGCATACACACACATACAAAAATATTTCACCCACATACGCACGTGACTCGTCCAGTTCACTCTTATATACATCACTCCGATGTATTAAATTAGTAGTAGCGTTTAAGATCTTCGGTTGGGGTCTGGAGAACCAAGATACAAGCCTTGCTTAGTTTGGGCTCCTGTCTCTCTTCCCATTCTGTACTAACTTAAATTGTAAGTAATATGTTTTAAGGGAGAAAATAAACGAAATTTATTATATTTATTATGTTATCATTATTATTATAGAGATATATTAGATCATCAAAACTACGAAATCTTATCACTTAAGAACACGAAATCGTACCACATCTAAGTTGTGAGTACAACAATTTGTAGTGTCTTGAGAGTATTTTAAATTCTTCATAATAATCTTGTTGAGTATTCTTTTTTAACCCTAGACGAAAAAGAGGGGTGTGTCTGTGTGTCTGTCTGTGGCACTGTAGCTCTTTAACGGGTGAACCGATTTGAATGCGGTTTTTTTTATTTGAAAGCAGGTTCTCTAGCGATGGTTCATAGACATGCTTTATCAAAATCGGTTCAGCCGTTTTAAAGTTATCAGCTCTTTTGTTAGCTGCGGTAGGGATCTTAACTAAATTACGTTTAAAAAATTTAAAATAAAAATTAAATTTAAAATTTAAAAAACCCCCAACGCTAAACATAAAAGCGATTATGTAAAAAGTCAAAAATAATACCTTTTGTTGAGCCATCAAATGTTTGTTCGTTGAAATGGCGCTATAATGTCGCGGCGGGGTACCGCTAAGTTTAAAGCAATAACTAAATAGCTAAACTAAACTAAAAAATAGCGAACTGATGGTAACTAGATTTGCAACAAGATTAACAACTAGATTAGCAACAAAAAATTTGATAATATCGAAGCAAATTGGTCAGAAATGCTGGTAAATTAATAGACAGTGACTGAAATTAAGGGACTGACTTACTTTTATATCAGCTGTCTGACACCCATAGTACAGGGTCTCCCTAGTTTGGGGTCAGATGGCCGTGTGTGAAAATGTCCCCACATATTATTATTCACATTCATTTATTTTATATACATATTAAATTACATTTTTAAATATTCTAAAAACAAAACATTTAAAAATATATAAAAAAATTGTACCTCACCGGTATCGGGAACAGGGTCCAAGCTACCGGCGGTCAGGGCTCCAGAGAGAGAAACCTCCTGACAATGCGGGCCGTGTCCAGAAGTACTGCCTTCTGAATCAAGCCATTGATCCAGCCGTCTAACGAGAGCCTCCTTAGATGTTGGTCGAGGCTCTTGGCAATTAAGCCATTGGCTGTAACAATTATCGGCACAATGATCGCTGAGTCCACATTCCACATGTCGACAACCTCATGGGCCAAGTCAAGATACTTTATCTGCTTGTCTTTCTCGGCCTTCATGAGGTTCTCGTCATGAGGAACAGCTATGTCAATAATCATTGCGCGCCTCTCCAATCGATCCACCACCACTATATCAGGCTTATTGGCTTATTGGATGATGGATCGATCCCAGTACAATGTGACATTGCCATTTTCAAGAACTGGATCGGGCATATACCTGTAGTATGGAACTTCTGATTCCACGAGGTTGTAATTCAGAGCAAGTTGCTGATGGATAATCCTGGCCACAAGGTTGTGCCTGTGCAAGGGGTCCATATTGGCTCACCTAAAGTTCTTTACCCGAAATTGTACTTCCTAAGGATTTGTAATCCGAATGATCACTCTTCCTAAAATTTTTCATCCTAAAGTTTTTATTCATACTATTTGTAATGCTACCGGCGATGTTCATAACACTCATGTTTCCGAAAATTGTTATTAATAATATCATTAATGTAAATATATTTAAACTCCTACTGTTTTTTATCATAACGCTTCTGTCCCTAAACATAATTACCATTATATTTTCACTCATACTCGGAAAGAAACATTTACCAAGTGTAATAAAAAATATTTGTGGGTAGAAAATGACATTTATAGTTTTAATTTGAGGGTATGATTATTATTTGGGGGTATGCTTTACATAACGTACTGAGTTGTGTCTATTGCTAAGTTCAAACCTACTGCGCGTGCGTGCAAGCAAGCATGCAGCAGGCAAGCAAGTATGCAGCATACAAGCAAGCACGCAGCATACAAGCAAGCATGCAGCGCGCAAGCAACCATGCAGCATGCAAGCAAACAAGCATGCAGCGTGCAAGCAAGCATGCAGCATACAAGCAAGCACGCAGCATACAAGCAAGCATGCAGCGCGCAAGCAACCATGCAGCATGCAAGCAAGCAAGCATGCAGCGTGCAAGCAAGCATGCAGCATGCAAGCAAGCATACAGCATGCAAGCAAGCATGCAGCATGCAAGCAAGCATGCAGTGTGCAAGCAAGCATGCAGCATGCAAACAAGCATGCATCATGCAAGCGAGCATGCAAGCCTCAGCCGCGGCGACGGGCGTTAAAACAACCTGCTCCTCAGCTCGCGGGCCGCCTCGCCCCTCCGCGCCTACGCGGATTTAAATTACACTCTAGGTGTAGGGCAGACAAGACTACGTGGAGTTGGTTTCGCAGCGATTCGTTTCTGTCATTAACTTTTGTAGCACAACATATTCTCTTTTTAAGTTACGCAAAATTAATGTATTTGGTACTGATTATTATGAATAAAAAGAAATCTAAACAAAAAAGATATGACTTTGAATAATAGTGTAAAAGATGGTTATGTTGAGAAAATATAGGAAAACAAATAAAAGTATAATAGATGTTTATTGCTACTGACATTAGGAAGTTGAACGCTTCGGATTATGAACATTAGAGACAGAGTAGTTAGGAATTGTGATTGTTAGGATGAAAAACGTTAGGAAGAACATTTTCGGATTTCCAATTATCGGAGTTAAAAATTTAGGTGAACTTTGGCGCACCCCTGTGCAAGTACTCTTCGTTATTATTATTATTATTTAGTTGTGGACATTTTATATGAACTCGTTCACACACGTCCGTATCTGGGCCGGCGACGGAGCTTCAGTGCCCGGGCCGAGCCGTGACGTACCCGTGGACGTCACGGCGTCGGCCCTGGCACTGACGATATTATTTTCCAAGCACGTTGCGCATATTAAAAAAAAAAATGAATGACGAGTTTTTAATAGTAGCGGTACGCATATACGTTATATGGTATATACTCAGATTATGAAACAAAAGGCAGATAGACCGTGCCGAACACAGAGAGTGAAGCCAAAAAAGCAAATACAAATTCAAAATCGAATACGCACAACGCGCTTCGTGCTGTACTGACACGAGTCAGTATAGCACGAAACGCCGTATCGTTAAAAATAACACGTAAATAAACAAATACTAATTCAAAAGCAAATACAATCACGAGATTGTAGGTATTCGCTTTTAATAATAATAATAATAATTATTAATAATAATATGTGGGGACATTTCACACACGGCCATCTGACCCCAAACTAGGGAGACCCTGTACTATGGGTGTCAGACAGCTGATATACATACACAAATACATATTTTTTTTGAAAATACATACATTATATAGATAAACAACACCCAGACACAAGGCAAATACAAGTGCTTATCACACAAATATTTACCCTGGGCGGGAATCGAACCCGCAACACGCTGCGCAGCAGTCGATCGCTCAGCCACTGCGCCAACCGTGTCGTCGTGTGTCGTTGCCGTGTTGTCGTGTGTGTGTGTCGTGTTTTGAATTTGTATTTGCTTTTTTGGCTTCACTCTCAGTGTTCGGCACGGTCTATCTGCCTTTTGTTTCATAATCTGATGAAATAGTGACTGTGGGGTACAGATGCAAGGTCGCGGCCTGTCCACGGTGCGGTCACGTCCCTGACGTGTGTGGACAAAAAGTCCCTGATGCAGCCCTGACGGGACCCGGATGCACGGTTTTAGCAACGCCACGGACCGTCCCCGTCGCGGGCACGGCCCTGATATATGTGGATAGAGCTTTATTGAGATTTTCTACCTGAAGTTTCTCAGTAGCATTTCGGAGTCTGGATTTTATTTTATGACCCACATTACCTTTCTAAGAAGCGACGTTCCGACTTAATATGCAAGACATTTTTCTCCAGATTGGCATTAGTAAGACGCCACTTTAACTATATTAGCTCTAAACTCTACAATAATATAAATAGAAGCATACAAATTTATCCTTTAACATTAACTTCAGTTAGAAAAATACTGTCTGTAATACTACGATCCTTGTCCTATGAAGCTACAGAAAAACTTGTGGTAACATAACACATACATTCCTCATTAACATAAACACAACACCCCCCTCACCCTCACGCACACTCACTACTCACAAACTTCCCAATGACCACTACACACTGACACATAGTTAGTAAGATTAGTACTTAAAATTTTCATATTTTAATTATTTTGTACTTTTTTTAATTATTAATCTGGAACAAATGCTCCATGTGTTTGACCTGGGCGTTGATAGCTGCGCCACAGTTTTTAACTTTTGTAGCTATCTTCGTTTCATATTGTAATTTTGTGTCCCTTTACTTGTTCCAAATAAACGTTTATTATTATTATTATTATTTCTGCCCAGGTCTTTAATGGTAATTGACCCGCATCTAAACCTTATTACACTAACAAAATGTGGGTGTAATAAGACAATTGACGGAGCCCAAAAAAAGTTTCTCCAATCATTCGGTTTAAAGAATTTATTTTCTCAAACGAACAACATACTTCACTTAAATATGAGAAACTTAAATAACATAATAGTATTCTTAAATATTGTATTGTCGTTCGATCTATCAAATTACACAGTTATATTTTTTATTGTTGTTTAGCCAAATGCATCTTCAACTTATTTTTAAAAGTGTTTACAGAATTGAATCTCGAATATCTTTTTTTAAATCTTATTGTAAATCTGAGGTCTCTCAAACTGTATACTTTTTCTTCCATACAAAGTTCTAACTGAAGGTTAGGAAACACAAAAGTCATCAGTAATACACTAGAAATAAAGATTCTATAGAAGTTTTAGAATCTTTATTTCTAGTGTAGTATGATGAGTTTTGTGTTTGAATCATTGCGATCATATTTACTAGGAAACTGCGCAGGCATTTTGCATCAACAAGTTTTGTGTTGCGAGGACCGTGTTTTCAACAGAAAACAAAAGCTGAGCAACATTGCTTTTAGGATAATTATTATGATGTCGCAATAAAAATGTTGCACAATATTGTTTCAAAAATCAAATTTTTGTTTACCATTAAACATCCGTTAAAGGAGTTGTTTCACAATGTATGGAGCCTGGGCCCAGTCCTTGTACACCATACTTATTAATAGGGAAACACATTTTAAATAGTTCTCAACTGTCCAATTAATTTAAAATAGCTTTGTGAGCAGGAAAAACACAAGAAATTGCACTTGAAATTGCAACACACAACAAAAAGCAGTCATGGCGGTAAACTGTCATTTTGATTGATTAATGACGTTTGACATTTATAATTCTGATTTTCTGCGTCGATTTGTGGATAGCCAGGTAAACAGATGAAAAAGAAACGGTGTTAAATTAAAAAAAAACGAAAGGGAGGTTGTTATAAAGTACTATAGAAACTAGAAACAAAACGAGATGAAAGTGACTGAAGTGAGACTGTTGTGACACTGACAGCTGACAGTTCTCTTTCTATGATCAATGGTCGATCTATGGTTTATAGAGCAGCTAAATCTGAGTGACGCCATGTTGAAAATCCATAAAAATTATTGTTAAATTACCTATTTACTAACACAACAGTTTACATTTAAACGAATTATCTGTATTTTTCCCGGATTCTACGGATTTTTCTCTTTTTTTTTGAAGTGGTGTACATAGACTGGGCCCAGTATGAAACATGTCCTTTGAGTAAACGTAGCATAAACTTACATATCGATCAATCCGCAAGTTTATTCCTCAGTCACGTAGTTCCTAAGTGAAAAATACCATTACCTACTTAGTGAAATGAAAGAAAGTCGTTTTAAAATAATAATTTTCATTCGGTAAAGAAATCCAGACAGAAATCCATTACACCTAATTGTTGTCATAAGAAGAGTCGATATGACTTGATTATAGAATACGGAGATAGGTATTTGGCTACTAGATGTGGTCTTCGTTTTGACGCATAAAGTGTACTAAGTATCGATTTTGATTTTCTTTGACATTGAACCGTAATTAGTTTTAGTTACGATTCAATTTCGACTCGTATTCGCTTCTGATTTAACATTGGAAAATGGTGTTTTATAATTCTTGTTATAGAGATTGTGTAATTAAAATATGACAACTGACAACTCTTTGATTGATATGCTTAAAATGTAGGAGGTTTTGGTGTTTCATTTAGCAGTTGGTACTTTGTTTTTGTTGATTGGTAAGATTAAAACAAAATTATATTTAGGCTTAACTAAGTGAAATTATAAAAGAACACGAAACGAGATTAAGAATGATTTTATTCGGCCATTATTATAAAAAACCTTACTGTAACGATGAGTATTATTAACACTTTCACTGTCCGCGAATAGTTAAACAATCAACCTGAACCGTGTGTAGCTCATGGGACTGCGAAAGGGTTAACATGAAACAGGGGTGTGATTCTGTAAGACCTCATTCTAAACTTCGGATCTGAATCCGCTGTGAGTGTCTTGATTGGCATTTTAAAAACTCGGTTGATAATTCGAATTTACACTAGCGCCACCGTTGCGAGCATGTCAGCGAGTTAAACTAAATTGACAGGGAGATTTTGACAGATAAAGTATGAGATGACGTAAGAAGTGGCATTCTGTAAGGTAATTTTCTCGTCACTTCAACGCTCACTTTGCACTCGAGCCCGATTTAAAATGTTAAATATATCAAGGTTATTTTGAACCTTTTGCGAAGTGAGAGTGAATAGCGATGTGAGATGCGAGTTGTTGTCTGATTTTTACAGAATCGACCTACTTCAGTCTTCCAATTAATTAGTCGAGTGCTTGTATAGTTATTGAGGGTCAAAATGTACCCATAACATACTCAATATGTATTACTAAAAGTAAGCAAGTCATTCAGTTCTGATTTTAAAACAATTTCGACAAAGAAGTAGAACCGTCACTTCCAGATTGCTCTACATCTTTGGCAACTTAGTATAAAGACTCGTGTTTCGATCAAATTTTAATAAAGTTCACCTGCTTCCATGCGATTGGCTTCATAAGTGCATTGTGATTTTATAAGCGTTGCCTAGTTACCGGGGTATTATCATATTACGCTGCATATCTGTTGCGTACGAGGTAGAGAAGTTGTGTATCCTTTAAGAGCGCCCAACCCCATCGAGCGAACTTCAATGCGAGCGTGATTGAATTTTTTTTTGTTTCAACCAACGCAAAGCTCGAAAACAAACGAGTGAATGAGAACGCGATAACATCAGAGGAAAATTGGCGCGCGGAAATTTACGTGAACATCGCTATGGGCCTATTTAATAATGCTAAGATAAATACTGTAAAAATAATGTTATTCGAATTTTTCAATAACTTAACTAGGCCACTACGAAAGCGGTTTTGAATTATTCGTATTATTTATATACTTTATTTAGGCTTAAAGTTGCGCTAAAATTTGCTTAAATACTTGAATGTTTAGAGGGTCCTAACTTTCAAACCAACTTTATTTATGGAATTCTGGCTTCGTACAGGCGTAGGTAATAACAAAACGAATTAATATCATCCTGATTTTCACCTGTCGCCGTTTGTATGGAACATTGACCGGCTTGAACAGCCTTAATATAAATTACTAGCAACCCGACCCGGCTTCGCATGGGCCTATAGCCTTCCTCGATAAATGGACTATCAAACACAAAAAGATTTTTTCAATTCGAACCAGTAGATCCTGAGATTAGCGCGTTCAACCAAACAAACAAACAAACTCTTCAGCTTTATAATATTAGTATAGATTTAATCATTAAAAGGGATAAAGGCTGCCAGGCTAAAAT
The DNA here is from genome assembly GCA_947361185.1 of Charanyca ferruginea. NCBI lineage: Eukaryota > Metazoa > Arthropoda > Insecta > Lepidoptera > Noctuidae > Charanyca > Charanyca ferruginea. The sequence goes on along the minus strand of OX376084.1, from coordinate 6,268,235 downwards.
GGGATTGGGTGGGTCACATCAACTGCATGCACATGGACTGCTGGGCGATAGTCCAGTCAAGGTCTAGGTGCTTAGTCTTAATTTATTATTATTATTTTTTTTGTTACACCTACCACTGCACGTCTCTGCATCACCCAAAGGTTGACTGGTAGAAAATGCCTATGGCATTAAGTCCGCCTCTGTACATTGTGCTTAAAGTGTTAATAAATAAATAAATAAATAGTCTTCAAGCAATGGGTGCCTTAAAATGGACGGCGTCGCCGAAGACGGCCCAGAAAGAATTTAAGTGACGAGATGAACTGGACGCGTGCCAGCAAGAAAAAAGTTCATGGAAGAACTTGAGGGAAGCCTTGGAAAGGAGTGGGATAGCATAGTCTATTACAAATAAAAAAGCAAATTAAATCTACGCTAGTACAGCAACTGTTGACCCCCTTTCCGAAGAAATTTCAATGCGTGGGGGTAAGCAGTTGATGACGCTGTCTGTACTATAAATGCGTATAACTCTCAAATTCTTAGCATTTATTCCAATTAAACCATTTACAGGCACTTTTGAATTGTCAAGGAGTCTGACAATTAGTGGAAAATTTGGATCTCTATTACTCGTTCCAAAACGTAGTTAGATTTCTATGGTGAAGAAAGAGCAAAAAACTCAACGAACACACTTTTCAATCAAGTCTGCTGGAGTCCGCGCACCTCTACGTCGTATAGCAAATAATTATAACACATATTTTTTGGACATAGATCTATTTACACTATCATCTAACAAATTTCGAAATACTGTAATTCAAAAATTAATAATAGTACATTATGGTACTAGTGTGTAATGATGGTGATTACCGCTGAGGCGTCATTGAGACCCGAGCCGTTAGGTGAGTCTTAAGAGAGCCGAGGACGGTAATCATCAATATACACGTGTATCATACGACGTTTTTCAACACACTTGTGAAGAAAATAATACAAAAAAAATATTTTCAACAGTGAAAACGAGTTGTGAAAAATTTTTCGCAATGGCGGGAAAAATTAATCAGTTTTCCTATGTGCGCGCATCAAATAATGGCGATCGGCCATAGACTAAAAGAATGAGGTTTTTTTTTGTGTTTGTGGGAATTCAAAGTTTTCTTTATTACACAGAAAACAAAAGTTATATTTGAGTGAAAGTTTTATTTATTAAAAACGTACAAGTCCAAATCTATCTATCTATTTAAATACGAAGTTGCATGAAATGAGCAAGCAATAGGTACATTAATTTATTTGTACTATTGAACACGATCTTTTTTGTATCGAAACTTTTTTAAGAACAAAGCAACTCAACCAATAAAATAAAAAAAATACCCTATAACTCATTTGTGAATAATAGCAATGAAAAAGTCACAGTTTGATTACAGGTGTCATTATGTGCCTAATTGCGGTGAAATTAGCCATTTTATGAGCAAGTGTGTTGAAAACTAAATTTCTATGTAACTGTAGCCGAAGCTATGTAATGTAATGGAAATTCACTCGCATGCCTAGTTAGTTCTTATATAAAATTTTGAATAGGTAACATGTGGATAACGTTGTGAGTTACACATAAACTATTAACTTTAGATACTAATCATTGTTAATTAAGAGACTTTTGTGTAACTGTTTGTTTTCCCAAAGAAATAAATAAATAAAAGTCTGTCTTTTGGTTACCTTTTCACTGAAAACCACTGAACCGATCATTATGTTTGAACAAAGAGATATCTTGGGAGATCCCCAGCTACCTCATAGCTTATCCAGATGGATAAGGACATATGTTTGTCCACTGCTGGGCAAATATCTTCCAGAAACTCTTTTCCCGCGCAACCTCCAACCAGAGATTGTACACAGTTTTAATATCTTCACCCCTTTGTCCAGGTGTGCGCAACCCTCGGTACCACTGGCTCGGTAGCTTTTGACAATCTTCGCGAGATCGGAGTCGTGTGCGAGAAGCATGGCGCCTGGCTGCATGTGGACGCGGCCTACGCTGGCAGTGCGTTTACATGCCCCGAGTACAGGTCAGTTTTATGAGGATTTTAACTTTGGCTTTGACCTTTGACTCTGACTTTGACCTTGAGTTTGACAGTACGCTCCGTACAAACGTAGTCTAGTCATATTTTGGTTTATAAGAAGTATTAGGCTCGATGAAATGTTGGATGAGGGCCACTCATTATAATGTCTAAGTGGTGAGTCAATCTCCTGCCTTTGTTTATGTACTGTAAATTTTTTACACATTTACACTGTTAGTTTGCATAATAAATAACTCTTTGAATATTTATTAGATTTTTTTAGTTCTTCTTCCCTGTAATACAGAATTACCTAGTTCAGGCACGTAATTAAGTCATGCGATTTCCTCTTAAGCAAGACTGTATAACTTTTATATCTTGTAATTGTTGAATAAATATTATAATTATTTATAATTTTGAGTTATGAATAATTTTTAAATTACCTATGTAATTTGACGATAAACTACGACAAGTCAAAGTCAAGATATTAGTGCCTCCTTGGTTCAAATCATTTATTTGATTTTCGTTTTTTAGTATACAAAATTACTGATATGTCTTATACTTATAGACACTGGCTGGATGGTGTGCATATGGCTGATTCATTCGCTTTCAACCCTTCCAAATGGTTGATGGTCAACTTCGATTGTACTGCGATGTGGTAAGAAATAATATATTTGCTCAACGAAAGATTTTTATTGAGATCACTTCAATGTAATGATGCTTTGAAGATAATGTACTCAACACTCAATATCTTTAATGCTTTTTCATAAGTATAAACATGTTTGTAGGTGTTTAGTTAAGATAAATAAAGACAACAATAGGGTAGAAGGGGGGAAGTTATTTTTTAGGAAAATATTAAATTAATGTAGGTTTACATTTAAATGCTCATTTATAGAAAAATAATTACTTGTCTTCTTTCTTTATTACTTCAGGTAGTTTATGTTATAAACTTTTATAGACATAGGGGGGAGGGGTTAGTTGTTATGGATTATTCCCTGTACGTAGTTTGCCGTTGCTTGGATTTTGAGTTTCCTTGATTTAATTATGGTCCAAAATACGAAAGAGATCGCCATACACACATAACCTCCTTCATGTTAATAAAGCCGAAACTTTGCTCTTAAGGGGCTATTAAACGACTTTTACAGATTTTAAACTGACAATCACGTCAAAATGTGCAGTGTAAATGATTTGAAAAAATATATGTTAAACTAGAACATTCTCTTAATCACTTAGTAAGTGAATATTTTTAATTATATTCATATTATATAGTTTAATTAATACGTGAAGTTGTGTCTGACACGGACAAAACATTGACAATCACACAAAATCTACCAGGTATAATTAAACGAAACTTACACCATCTTACAGACAATTTTATTATCTATCTTTTAGTATACGCCTTTTTTGAATTTTGAAAGAATACTACTTTTATTTAATTTTTTCGACTAAACTTTGAGAGTTTTGGACGCAAAACTGATGCAGAACGGACGCAGACTGCGTTCAAAACTTTCAAAATTTAGTCGAAAAAATTAAATAAAAGTAGTATTCTTTCAAAATTAAAAAAAAGCGTATACTAAAAGATAGATAATAAAATTGTCTGTAAGATGGTGTAAGTTTCGTTTAATTATACCTGGTAGATTTTGTGTGATTGTCAATGTTTTGTCCGCGTCAGACACAACTTCACGTGTTAATTAAACTATATAATATGAATATAATTAAAAATATTCACTTACTAAGTGATTAAGAGAATGTTCTAGTTTAACATATATTTTTTTTAAATCATTTACACTGCACATTTTGACGTGATTGTCAGTTTAAAATCTGTAAAAGTCGTTTAATAGCCCCTTAAACTTTTTGCGTCTTATTCTATTTTACCACACTAAGGGTCTCTGAAAATATCCAGCAACATCGTGGTAGACCCAGGCGAAGATGGCGGGATGAGCTCGACGCTTACAGTACGCGTAGCATGACCACGCTATGTCTACGGAAGAATAGACATACTGACAGGATGAATAGACAAACTGACAGTTGTAGAAAGACTTCTTCCGTTACGAGCAGGGCGATGAAGAAAAGAAATGTTTCTATTCTACAGTAGACAAGAGTCTACAATGCCGAGCATGAAGATCTTTTTTTTCTCTACTTTTGACAGAATAGAAAGGACTATGTCTATTTTAGGTAGAGTCGAGATGAATTCTCATGCTACGCGTGCAGGAGGCATTAGCCTACACTAGCTCTAGACAGAGAGGGTTGGAAAAGAGAAAGGGAGGCCATCTCCCTGCAGTGGGAAAATACAGGCTGAAAATAAATTTACAATATCTTACTCAAATCATGTACAGTCGAACAAGCTAATTGGTTTACAGGCAAAAATATTCCTCTTTCTATTACACTCAAAATATTTAATTTTATTCCATTTTCTTATCTCGAGCACGTAGGTATACCTGGGACCTACGTACTAAAAATAAAAAAATAATAAAAATAAATAAAATGTTAGTGTAGTAGAAAGATGAATATTTTTGCCTGTAAATCAATTAGCTTGTTCGACTGTACCTAGGTACTAACTATAGTGATTATTTAATTTAAAAAAATACTTAATTTTTAGGGTGAAAGATAGCACAGCCCTTCACAGGACTTTCAACGTTAACCCTATTTACTTAAGGCATGAGAATTCAGGTGAATATTTTTGAGATATTTAAAAGTTACGGTTGACTTTTATATGAAAAAAAAAATATGGTTGTTTATTGTTTAATATTTTTGTTTTCAGGAAAAGCAATTGATTACATGGTAAGTACCATTAATAATTCATTCATATTCATAATTAAAAAAAAATGAAAATTTATTATTTCATAAAAAATCTAAAGCAAGAGATTTATTTATTTGTGTTCATTTTTATTTTTTACACTCCATTCCATTTTAAAAGTGCAGGATATCTTGTTGGACGGTCCTAAATTAAATATTTTACAACAATAGGTTGGTGACAGGCAAACATACATTAAGAACAAGCCGATGAGAAAAATAAACAATATCTTGAAAGGTGATAACCCAATAATTATAATCAACGGTGATAACAAAATAAATGGTGATGACATGACGATAATCAAAGATAACTCAAATAACACAGGGGAAGAAAGAAGAATTGAGAATTTACTAAACGGTAATCTCAAAAAAGGTACAATCAATGGTGATTTACCAAACGGTAATACCAAAAATGGTGATACAAATGGTGCTTTACCAAACGGTAATCTCAAAAATGGTGATACGAATGGTGATTTACCTAACGGTAAATTAAACAACGATGATTTGAATGGAGATTTATATGATGGTGGTAACCTCCATGGTTATAACAAAATTGCACCAGGATGCGGTAAAAAGATTCAACTTGAAGATCCCACTAAGAAAGAGCTTCTAGTAAGAATTTTATTAGGTGATGGTATATTGGTGGTGGTTATTGGTGATGGTGGGGGTTGTAGCCTTCCAAGGCTTTACCTAAGATACGAAAATTAACTGACAATATAATATTATAGTGCAGTCTGAATAATACAATACCAAATCAGAGATGGTATTTCTGCTCTTCTGCAGTAATTTTAATTCGATGCGTATCTTTCAAGGAATTAAAGTTGTTATGTTTTAAATGTAATTATGGTTTACCATTTAACAATTCTGTTTTCATTTTTAGCATTGGCAAATTCCGCTGAGTCGTCGCTTTAGAGCGCTGAAGCTATGGTTCGTGCTCCGTAACTATGGAGTTTCGGGAATACAGAAGCATATTCGCGAGGTAAGTCATAATATTATACAAGTTTTGTTTTTACATCTTCAAATGGGTATATACAAGAAAATGCGACGGATCATTTTTTACATGAAGACATGTGAAAAATTTAAAAATTATCATAAATATATGATCGCAAAGATGGAAACATTTTACACCCACATATAAACTAATATAATAAAAAAAAACAAACCATAAAATACAGAGGAAGAAAGGAGAAGTGAGAATTTACCCAACGATGATCTCAAAAATGGTACAATCAATGGTGATTTACCAAACAGTAATCTCAAAAATGGTGATTTACTAAACGGTTATTTTAAATACTATGATTTTAATGGAAAATATAATGATTTCTCAAAAAATATTTAGCGCTAAATATTTAAAATAAAATAATCCTTTTATTTAATTTGGTTAATAAGTGCTTAGGTTCTTCTCCAGATCATCTTCGTCTTTCATTACGCTCGGCTAAGCGAACAGAGTTACTTTCGCATTTTTAAAATATTAGTCTGGATTTTCAGGGTGTACGTCTGGCGCAGAAGTTTGAAGCCTTGGTGTTGGCTGATCAACGATTTGAGATACCTCAACCGAGGAATTTAGGTTTGCCTTTAAATAATTTGCTATTGCTTTACAAGTAGCCGTTAGTAATGGTCCTAAAACAGTAATTCATTCATTCATTATCATTTCTAATAGGTTACTTGACTTCTCAGCAAAAACATCTATATTACCGATCACATCTGTGGACAGTGCTGTGGGCTGCATTATTACTTATGTATCATTGTTCTCCATAATTATTTTAATATCATATAATGCAGCTGCTTACTGTTCCTCTTTTAAAAAAATAAAATAAAATAAAACATTATGCTGTCAAAATGAATATGTTATGTTGTTTTTATTTTGAATTACATATTTTTGTTTTTGAGTAAATCAATAATCCTACTAATATTATAAATGTGAAAGTTTGTGAAGATGTTTGTTACTCAATCACGCGTGAACCGTTGAACAGATTTGCATGAAAATTGGCACAAAGGTAGACCATTTCCTGGATTAACACATAGGATACTTTTTATCCCGGTAATGTGTTCCCTTGGGATAATCGTTCTTTTTACACGGGCGAAGCCGCGGGCAGAAGCTAGTTGCTCCATATTTTGTATTAAACTGCAAGCTATGCATGCACCTACGTTCTGTTTCTTTTATATGCAGTCTAACAGTAACCTCACTCAATTGTTGTCAGTGCCTAACCCTTAACTGATAATTGACTTTTCTGAGCTATCGAATAGAATATAATTAGACACGACGGCACGTACTGACAGCTCAGATGCTCGAGTACACGCGGATGTGTAGCGTGTAGAGGAGTAGAGCGCTGTAGCGGAGTAGCGCTTTAGCGGAGTAGCGCTGTAACGGAATAGCGCTGTAGCGCAGTAGCGCTGTAGCGGACTAGCGCTGTATAATGTTATTTATTTGTTAAACATAATTCTCATTTCAAATTCCAGGTATGGTAGCATTCCGTCTGAAAGGCGACAATGCTTTGACCGAGCGGCTGCTGAAGCGCTTGAATGCTCGCGGCTACATCCACGCTGTTCCAGCTTGCTTCAAGGGGATTTACGTCATCAGGTTTACCGTCACCTCGTCTAGGACTACTAACCAGGATATCTTAGGTAAGAATGTGTTATCTCACCAGATTTTTTCAAAGTTAAAGGCATTTCCGAAGTCATAGGATAGTAGACACTCATCTGCCTAGCCTTTTCCCAACTATATTGTGGTCGACTTGTAGTCTATCCCGATGTAGCTTGTCAGCTGACCTCCACAGCCCAGTAACAGGGTACTACGATACCCAATAATTATTTGACCAGCTCATTTCCATTTCAGCGTAACAGCTTTTGGAGTGACGTCAGCAATTTTATGATCGATCGAACCGTGATATTCCTAACCCTATCGTGCAGTTATACGCCCAGAATACTCCGTCTTATAGCTCTCTTTCAAACCTCGAGCGTGGAAGCTGTTGATTAATCAATATGTTGTATTTTTAGCTAATAAATAATCATTTTAATTTATTTCAGAGGATTGGAATGAGATTAAGACTGTAGCCAAGGAAATTTTGATGGACGTATTTGGCTCTGAGAATGGCAACATCGTTGTGCCTAAGAAACCCAGGATCTCTCTCAAAGGTAGCCTATTGACTATTGTTGTTATTTTGAAGCTTAGTGCAGGCAACTGGTAAGCAGTTTTCAAGACAATATTGACTAATTGTCTTGACCATAAAATTTCTCATTCCTCAGCAAGGCACTGTTGTGTTTTCACTTATTATTAAAATTTAATGATACACTGAAACTCATCAGTAATAAAGTTGTAAATTGCTTGTTGCTGCAAAGTCCGCAAAATTCTTAATATTGCACTCCATTTTCGACTCATGATTATTACTATGACCAGAATGATATGGGCATTCTGGTAACAAATATATTGATGGTCAAAAAGGTTTACTTTGCATTGCTTCTCTAACCGTTAGCCGTGCCCGTTTATTCACAGCATAAATGTTTCAGAAACACGTGAGCTGAACGCGACGTTTGGCACCAGTCTCCTCTTAGCCAACAGTCCTATGAGCCCTAAGATTGTGAATGGTACTCACGCTGCTATCTGCGATTATGAACAGGTCCTCACATCCTGTGCGCAAACCTTCGCGCAGTTGAAGATGGAGCCGAAGGATAGTCCTGGTGAGTCTGATCGCGTCAAAGTCAAGAGCAAAGTCAAAACCAAAGTCACGGTCAAATTCAAAGCCAAAGTCAAGGTCAAAGTCAAAGCCAAAGTCAAGGTCAAAGTGAAAGCCAAAGTCAAATATATATTTGATAATTTAGGACACAAAATAGTGCCTTTAATGATTTCATTGGAATAAGTGATTTAACTTTGACTTTGGCTTAGTTCCCAACACCATCACTGTCATCTTGTAGAAAATTAACCAATTAACAACACAATTCATCCCACCATCCATATTCACCCCCTAATTTACTTTCAACGCACACTCACAGAACTAACTTACTAACAGAAATGCGCCGACGCATCCGAGGTATCAAAATGTGTGGCAAGAAGTTCTCTCTGGACTCCTGCATGGATATGGTGCAGGGTATGATGGTGGAACAGTCCTTGCCGCAGTGCTGCGAGGATGAAAGGGAGGACATATCCAACGGTGGGTAGAGTGTTCACGAGCCTGACTTTGCGTCTACGTCAGTGCTATCTCCGGTATTAATCAACATCGTCTTTCTGCCCTTGTCCCATGTTACTTGGGGTTTCCACTCCCTCATGCTTTCACTGACTCCCTCCATTCCTCACACAATCTATTTATCTTTTCTTTGGCATTCCTCTCTCTTTCCATCGATCCACATTAATATTCATTTAGTATAGATACCTTGTGGAGTATTAGCTCTCCACTTTTGACTATGTTTTACTTTTCTATTTCATGTTTTGTCTTCCTATTTAAATGCTCTTACTAAACTACTGTTTCGCATGCATTTATTATTTTTTAGTTAAAGTCAAAGTAGCCAATATTTTGCAAATATTTATTATTTTACTACACTGATGATGTAAAAGTACCTGGGCGACGTTTATCGCCCCCGAAACCTGCGTACTAAATTTCATGAAAATCGTAGGAGTCCTTTCCGAGATTCAGATTACATATTATATACAGGATGAAATTTAATTCATGAGCAAATTTTTAAGGAGCGACTCAGCCCACGAACCTGATCCACTTTCATTATGGATCGAACTCAAACAGCGCGAAAAAAAAACAGCTGTTCCATACATTTTGGCCGTGTTCTATCGTGGACACCCGCCTGACCACCACTAAGTTCAATTTTGCTTGCACTCAAAAGATGGAAGCGCTCTCTACCCCGCCCCGTTGACTTCGCAGGCGCCAAGGGAATTTTTTTTTAACTGAGCAGGCGGAAAAGGTCCGCGATAGTACCTATTGCACTTATAAATGGAACAGCTATTTTTTTGTGTCTGAGTCACTCCTCATAGGTATTCGATATTTAAACATATGATGACTCTACCTTAAGGCCTTTTATCAATAATCTAATCTTATAACATTCTAGCAGTATATTATTTTTATTATTCGATTTTAAAGCAGTACTTTAAAAACGAATAATAAAAATAAAATTAAGTCAAATTGTATGTAGTGTTACATAACTTACGGAATATATTTTAATATTTCAAAAAATCTGTTTTAGGAGCAAATACTGAAGCGTCCATGTTATAAATGAAAGGTAATTCTTGAAAAATACTTAGGTGGTGGTAAAAAAGAAACTTTTTTATTCTGAAACTAACCAAATATGTATTCTACTCCTTATTCTCAACGCAGATGTGCAGCAATATCGAAATGTTTTAACAATTTTCATTAATTGATTTTGATAATGAATTAAATAGTAACAATAATAGGACTAAAAATTGCGTATTTGCAAGCAAAATCTTCTTTTTTATTAACATTACCACCACTAACCTTTGGTTGACTGGAAAAGAATGCCTAAGAAGGCCTTTGTGCTTATGTGCATAAAGTTTAATAAATTAAAGTAATTTATTGAAATAAATCTAAATAAATCTTGCACACGATAAATAATTCTATTTCCGATGAATTTGAGTTCATTATTACTAATTAGTAAATAAGAGCTGCTCAAGAATTTTGCCGCCCTTTCAGCGTTGTCCCTTAGGTTGCATAGAACATTTTTGTACTTTTCTAACCATAAAATAATTAAAACAAAAATTCTCTTTCTTTTACAAAGTAAATTAAACTCCAGGATCAAGCCCGGGAGACAAGTCTTCACTATCCACTTCACCAGTGACATCTATCGGCACCATCAAGCAAGAAAACATGGACACAAACCAACTTCAAGTACCACTAGCGCCATCTAGGCAGTTTAGGTCAAAATCTGTTGACGTCTTACTCTCCGGGCTGTCACTAGATGACGCTAAAATCACAATCGATGTTAAAAATAATGAAATTATTATCACACCAACTGGTTCTAAAGATGTAGCGGAAGAAATGTCTGCTTCTAAATCGAATTTTAGTGATATTGAAGATAAATTGAATATTGGTGATAAAATTACTCAAGCGTTTGAGAATTTCCAAGATGGGCTACAAATGTTGAGCGAGTATAAAAATAATGTTGACAAAACTGAAGATTGTAATACTAAATTAACAATTAGGGGACCTGGGAGTTATATTAAAAAGTTGATTCAACAGTTTAGTGAGGGACCTTTTGAAGGAGAGGATCCTAAGCCTGAAGTTGATAGGGCTATGTCCACTCAAACTATTAAAGATAAAGCTGATGCTATTTGTAAAAAATGCTTGCATTACAAGGGAAAGATTTCTAAGTAAGACACACTCTTCAAGACGAAAAATTAGGTACTCTATTTGATTTAATTACCTATTTATTTAGGTAATCACAGATTTCTTGGACGAAAAATGTAAGTGACAAATTTTATTGTCAAGGGAATCTTATATCTTTCTTTTTTCCAATCCTCTCTGTCTAGAGCTAGTGTAGACCAATCCCTTCTGTGAGCGTCAAACTTAACCCGCCATCTTTGTCTTCGTCTGCCACGTTTTCCGGGACTCACATTGTGGTTGTTTTAGCCCATGATCCCTTAGACATACGGCAGATATGGCCTGGCCGAGTCCCACTTAAGCTTGGCTGCTTTTTGGGTCACGTCGACAATTTACGTGGGAATCTAAATTTGCGAAAATGCTGGCAATTTCTATGTAATCTTGGAATTGGTTCTGACGAGATGTCATCATCACAACATCATTACCACTTCAGCTTACTTAAGGTCCACTGTTTGACGTCTGCCTCCTCCATGGTGCGCCATTTTTCCCGGTCTTCTGCCTTCCGCATCCAGTTACCACCAGCTACCTTCGACCATCGGTTCTTACGAAATGTCATATTTAACAAAATTTACAAGTATAGAGTCGCACCTTCCTAGTCGCATTTTACAATTGAGTCGCGTTTAACAATTGAGTCGCACCTTTGCAGTCACATTTGGCGATTTGTCACATGATTTTGCGATGATTTGAATTTGAGAAATTCGGAAGCTCTGAATCGTATTTTTTTGCTTTATTTTATGAGCTATTTTTAAATTTTGTCTTTGGGCGGATTCGACCAAATGCCAAGTTGTACTAGAGTAACTAACCCTTGAATAATTTTACTCATTGGTTTTACTCTCAGATAACTTCATTTCCGTTTTTCCAACACAAACGTAGAGTAGCCAATTGAGTCGATGAATGAATGTTGAATGACGTCTGTAAATTAACTAAAATAATAATACAATTGTTTATTAAGCGGAATGCAAGATTTTATATCTACATAATTTTGCAGGTCTATAATAGTGTCAACTTTCAATAATATTCACACGAGTTGTCATTGTCAGCCGCCATTATTAATCTTGGATATTTTTTACTCGATGCATTTTTTCGGTATAGCGGATAGCGATAGTCTAGTAAAAAAAATGAGAAAAAGATGAGTGATTAAAATGTGGAAATACGATAAGTTCATTAAATCTAGAGCAATGAGTGATTTTATTTCCAGGATTCACATACGTAGCTATAATATATATTATAGCTAGGCACCACAGCACACACGGTAGCTATAATATAAAAATATATTTTCGCCCTTATTACGTCTGCGATCGTTGTTTGTTTCACATTTTTGAATGTATATTAATATGCCTTGCTATATCTGTCCATATATTTTGGTGACGTAGTAAAAATATATATTATAGCTGCGCCTGAAATATATCGCGATATGCCTTGCTATGAAGTATATTAATATATATTATAGAAAGAAAGAAAGAAAAAAACTGAAAAACCTGTTTTTTTTTGGATGAATTCAAGATCTAGTGGTCTACTATTTTAATTAACGAGTTTGAGTAGATGCTTACTTACTCTTGTAAGTTTTACATAAGTTATCATATATTTTTAAATGCTAAATGCTTCGGGAAGCTTAGATTGCTGACGATCTATCTTTTTTGTCTTTTTTTATACGGTGTTGGATAAGTGTATTTCAAGTTATTGCACAATTCTATGCTTGTTAATGATTATTGTTTTGTAAAATATTATTACACCGTTATTAGTTATTTTAAGTTAATTTAAGCAAAAAAATATGAACATAAGATTTTAGTTATGATGCCTATTGAATAATGTAATTATCTATATAAAATATATTTTAGAACATTTGACTTTTATGCTTGTAATATATAATGTGGATTTCTGATATTAATCAATATTATTATGCTAAAATAATATTAAAAAAACTTATTACCTAATAAGTTTTTATTGTAAGTAGGTACCCTACTTACCAATTTTATTGTTAGGTATATAACATTACCTACACCATAAAATATAAACAACTAGATATCTCTTATCAGTGTAACATCGATAGATATGTAGATATTTGATTTTTAATTAATAAAATGAAATAAATATTAATGTAAAATTTTTAATATTTAATAAAATACCATGCATATGAAGAGATAAATAAAAAATATTATGTTACCTACTTTGTTTATTTAAATTCACCCGATGAAAGAAACAATAAAAAAATACTAATTATTACTACTATGTCAGATATAAATTTAGAATTTAAATATTGTATTGTTCAAATAAACTGCTGTGCAATATCAATAAAAATGTAAAGGCTTGCTTTAAACAAATGTAGTAGAATAAAATATATATAATCATGTTACATTCAATATTATAAATACAAATAATTATATTAAATGTTATGTAGTGACTTAAATATTGTCTTGCTTTTGAATAAAATATAAAAATCATTTAAAAGGGGGATGCGCAATAGCGCATATTTTTACGTTTTTTGCAATTTGCACCTCAGTAAGTACCAGGTTGTATTGTAATCTGTAAATGTAAAATTTTGCGGGCTACTTTAGCGCTTTCACTTTAAAATAGCTGTTATGTCATAACTAAAAATGTATAATAGAGATTAGTGTCCGACCAAAAGTAACCGGCCGGTAGTAGTTTTAGGCCGAAACCAGAACTTGCCGAGGCCGAAAGTCATGTTTTCGACGAAATAAAACATACAGTACTAGATTCGAAATAATGTTATATTCACTCATATATAAAAGCATAACACTCGGCGTTCGCAGCTCAGCAGTGCAATTCTGTATGGAATCACCCGCGAATTTAAATCCTATCTCATTTAGATGCCTTTCTGGTGGGGTGGGGTGCTCACCCTTTTTCTTTAAAATTAATTTATAATGCTATTACCATATTAGAAGCACTCTTGACGATAATGGCATGTTTGTTCTAGAGCCTGGTAGTATTATCTCTTTTGAAAAATTGGATCGCATCCAGTCTAAAGCATTAGATAGATACGTATTATTTCTGGTGCCATGAAATCTAGCCATTTCCGATTTCACTTACTTGAAGTGAAAAGTATTTGCTATTCTCAAAAATAGAAACGTAAAAATAGTTCGCTTCACCTATGTTATCACTTAGTGGCGCTAGCGTAGTTTTCATCTAGTTACAGTTTTCACCTTGGAATCAGAAGTGAGAACTGGAGTGAGTTCTTACAGAATAACCACGAAGTAAGCTGTTCGTGAGAATAACATAGCAGTGCATCGAATATGTCCGATCGCAGCGCGAAACCTCCCGAACGTAGGTTATGTGTCGGGCGTAGTTTCGGCCGGACGGCGGCCGAAACCTTAACTAAGCCGAAAACAGTTTTCTTGCCGAAACTAGATCGAAACTGTAAATTTGGTCGGACACTAATTCAGAATCTCCTAGTTAATGTTCCATATAAATTTACCATTTTTCAATCGTATTTTTTGTTTTGGGTTTTGTTCTATGTACTTTTTCTTCAATTTTAAGCTTTATATACCGTCTTTAGATACCGTCGTCAACTGATTACCCCTCACGCATTAAAAAAGGGGGTTATAAGTTGATGACGCTGTTCGAACTATTTTTCAAAGATCAAAAGTTTAATTTAGTAATTTCACAATTCATTGTCTTTGTGACATTGCATATTTTTCTCCTGTTATCCTACAAATGTAATGTAAGCGCATTGCTACAAGATTATCGTTGGCATAATTATCAATGATCTCTATTATTTTGTTTGTTTACATAAATTAAGCGACTCTCTAAAAAATATTCCACTTGCCATTGAAATTCAAATGATTATGTTGCTGATATACTTAATATAAATTATATATTCTTCGATAAACTTTATATCTTAGATATAATATACATATAATGCTGTATTATACGTACTCCTAGACTGTAGGCAAGTAGACACAAAATATATAAAAAATGTAATATTATATTGTAGCTTTAATTCTAATGTGCAATAAATATGTTATGCGGCAATGACATAAGCAGTTTTATTTTTGTAAAAAATAAATAAGTAAAAATACAATCATCATCTTCATCATCAGCCGATGTCCACTGTTGAACAAAGGCCTCCCTCATAAGTGTGGGCTGATATAATCCCCACGCTTGGCAGACGTCTTGGGTATCGCTGTAAGGTTGTTAACCTTTTAACCGCCCGACTTCAAATCAGTTGTCGTGCCTCCAGCGCCTGGCACAGTGAATAATATTAGTAATTCATCTAACTTCGGACATTATTTTTAGGATTTCTAATTTAGAGACTAAAGTGTATTCAATTCTAAATGATTACTTAACTAACTATTTACTAAATATAAACATCGATATAGAATGCAGCGTAATAAAATAAAATAACAGACTTAACGAGCTGTGGTATTTGGTCGGAAATATACAACGCTGGCGTAATGGACACTAAAATATTTGTCGCATTAATCCGATGTTAAAGGGTTAAGTACACGGAAGCCATTGCTACCCGACTTCTGAATTTTGTCTTAGTCGCCTCGTACGACAGCTTCGGCATGATATGGGTGGGTGCTATTCTCCCCCGAACACACCACGGGACAAAATCAAAAATACTACGTGACAAAAAAAAAGATATTTTTAAACAGCGTTACGCGTTCGTATGCGGTAGCGAATCACTGCGTAACTACTGCGTAACCAAATATCTGCGGAATGTTAGTACACTGCAGTTGTTTCGCAAAGATACGTCATTGTAATTTTCCCGTGTTTTCTTGAACTTCCCTCCATGCCACCTCTTTTTTGTACGCATTTTTATAATCTGCATGAACTGCATATAATTCGGGATAATTTCTAATTGTATTTAATATAATTTCAATATTTTCGGCTTCCATGGTGCGAAAATCTGTCCTCACCGACAGAATACGTGCGGACGCCTTGCGATGCGAAACACCACTAGCGAAACGTCTGCGTCTGTGTAACGACGATTTCCGCAGTTCCTTGCGAAACAATACCGACAAGGACGCAACTATTTCATGTAGCTAGTGTTAGTGTGAGCCATAACGTATGCGAAATTCTGCCATACTACTGACAGTTTTCGTTGTTTCGCTGCCGCATACGAATGCGTCGGTATACAAACAGCGTAAGAAAGAACGCAAATTCAATAAATATGAACAGTTTCTACCCAAAACTTCGTCAGTGTAGTCTTTAAAATTAAGCCAAAGTGCTTAATTTTGTCACCATCCTATCGCCCATTGCCATCCACTGCTTAACGTAGACCATCACTAAAGATCGCCAGCCAACCCGGTCTTGGGCAGTCCAAACCCATCCGCTGCCAGCCACCTCTTCAAATCGTCAGTCCATTGTGTCGCACGGCATCTGACACTACTCTTGCTTGGTCTCCACTCTATCGTATCTGCTCCATCTACCGTCTATCCGTCTGCAGACCATAGCCAGTCCACTTCCTCTTTCAGCGTGCTGACTCTACGCGCAATGACTTTAGTTCTTTGGCGAATGATAACCATGAAATACTTCTTCTTCTTCGTATCGCTGGCACGATAGTCTTTTAAATTTGTTTGGCCCAAAATTCAGCCACTTCCACGGCGTCGTCGGTGGCAGCGCATAATTCACCCCGATCGCATGCTTTGGGGCACAAAGGACATGACATGAGGTGCGGCATGGTTTGCAACTCGGCGCCACATGCGCACCCTGCTGCTGCTCTGTCGAGGTAGCCCCATTTTGCGAGATTGGCGTTACACCTTCCCACTTGGGTCCTTAAACGGTTCAGGGACTTCCAGATGGACCACGGAAGGTTAGACCCTGCGGGTAGATGCTCGCTTGGTGGTAGATATTGAGTGGGTGGGGGAAGTGTCCTGCCACAGTTTGCAGCGGGCATCAGCCGGGTCTCCTGACAAAGGAACTACCGATTTTAGGAAGCTGTGTCTGCTTTTTAAACGCTGCGTTGGTAGTTGGGGTCGGCTTCTAGTCTAGCTGAATGCAGCTGAATACCAGTGTTTTACATGGAGCGACTGCCTGTCTTACCTCCACAACCCAGTTACTAGGTAACACGATACCCCTTGGTAATACTCATGGATATCCGAGTAATACTGTGTAATAAATTGTAATTTTAGCTTTTGACTACCTCTAACGATAGTCAAAGATCTACGAATGACAGCCTTGCCCAACAGCTTTTACGTGCTTTCCAAGGCACGGAGGGGTCTCTGTATGGAATGGATGATCACCCATCCACGGACTGACCGCGGCAAGCGCAGGTTAACCATGACGGTTCCGATCGTATGGCTTTTATTTAATCTATCTCTTATAACAGTAGTAGATAGTAGGACAATCTATACTAATATTATAAAACTGAAGAGTTTGTTTGTTTGATTGAACGCGCTAATCGGATTTACTGGTTCGAATTTAAAAAATATTTTTGTGTTGTATAGTCCATTTATTGAGGAAGGCTATAGGCCCATGCGAAGCCGGGTCGGGCCGCTAGTAATAAATAAAACTTCACACAAATATTTAAAATGTTTAATAAATACATAACTGTCAGTATTAACATTTTTCCTATTTTATTTGAGCATTTTATTTAAGATTTTACTACATTTCGTGGTTATTACGGGCCGAGTTCGCTGGGGAATATCAATAATGGCTAAAAGCATAATTATTATTAAAATAACTATTATATAAAATAGGCCAAGCGTGATAGTATATATTTGCATGGTTAATGTTTTTAATACACAATCATTATGTAATTAAAAAAAAGCGACCAAGTGCGAGTCGGACTCGCCCATGAAGGGTTCCGTAGCAGCAAGTAACATAACATAAAAGTTCTTATTTGAGTTGATTGAATGAAAGGTAAATTGCGGTTTACGATTTATGACGTATTAAAAAAAATAAACTATTTTCTAGATCTCGTTTAAACCAATTTTCGGTGGAAGTTTATATTGTAGGTAATGTATATCATATATTTTTTTTAGGTTTGTCATTCTCTTATTTTAGAAGTTACAGGGGGGGGGGACACATTTTACCACTTTGGAAGTGTCTCTCACGCAAACTATTCAGATTTGCTATATTATTTTAGAAACCTCAATATCATTTTTGAAGACCTATCCATAAATATCCCACACGTATGGGTTTGATGAAAAAAAATTTTGAGGTTCAGTTTTAAGTATGAAGAACCCCCAAAATGTATTGTTTTTTTTCTATTTTTGTGTGAAAATCTTAAAGCGGTTCACAGAATACGTCTACTTACCAAGTTTCAACAGTATAGTTCTAATAGTTTCGGAAAAAAGTGGCTGTGACATACGGACGGACAGACAGACAGACAGACATGACGAATACATAAGGGTTCCGTTTTTTGCCATTTGGCTACGGGACCCTAAAAAGCAAAATAAATACTCGCAAAAAATATGAGAGGGACAGATCTGTTGAATAATTACAATATATTTTTCTAAGCAAGGTAACTCGTTTTCCACAATAGGTAAAAATAATAATATTAGATAATATATAAATATACGCTATACTTAAAATATAAATGTATAATTATTTAAAAATATAATTCATGTTAAGCAATAAATACCTACTATTTTTTTTGCAATAATTTCACTACGTTAGGTTAAAGATATTAGGAATAAATAATACTTGCTTGAAATATATTATAGCGTACCTTGCCCGTATCTTGGTAATCAATATCAGTTAATTGCTTCATGAGCAAAATATATGAATAAGCTCATTATAATTATTAATATAATTTAATTAAAACAAAAATAATTTATAATTTCTACAATTCAGTCTTAACACTAACTTTAAATCTATGAAATAACAATAAATAAATGCATTTTTCAATAATTTACATTATTTTCTTAATATTAATAAACTAGGACAATATACAACATTTATTTAAATTTTAAACCTCATTTTTGGGTTTTTGACGCCAAATTAAAAATGGAATTGGCCACTTCAAATTTCAAATTTATACACCTAATTTAAATTGACAATTAAATATAAGAATATTCAATCAGTCATAATATTTTTTTATATAAAACAGGGTTTGACTGTAAGACAATAAACAACATTTAGACTATTTCATAAAATTTTATCAGAATTACACAATTAAGTATACTTTTTTATTAGAGAGCTGTTATATCTATACAAAACCGAATTTATTACAATTGCTACAAAACTTTTTAGACACACAACAGTTGCAAAGCAGAAAAACTAAGAAACATAATACATTTTTTGGAAAAAAAAGGAAGACGGTGATATAATTACTGTTGACAGTACGGAATGGAGGAAAGAAGTGATGCGTATTGTGTGTGTAGGGGGGTACACCCATGCCTAACAGGTGTAATGTTATTTTTAATAAAGAAAAAACATATTAGTCTACATAGTTGAAGTTGATAAAAATATAAAATAATAGTTAATTATTAAGTTTGAATAGTAGCGATGCTATTCAATAGTTAAATTTAGAAAAAATCTTTTGTTTTTTATATTTCACAGAAACACAAATAAATTATAAAAGCATTTTAGCAAGTTTGAAAAATTCATCTACTACAAAACATGCGATATTGTTTTTTAATTTACTTCGTAAACGAATAAAAAATATTGGATGAACACCTTATAAACATTCTTCAACAATATAACACACAAAAATGTCGCACACACATACACTCTAAAGGATCAGACACACACAAATCCCATCCGATTTTTTGACACAATTCATTCTCACAATTTTTTAATCTAAATTCAATGAACACCTGTAATGCTCTTCAGCCATGGCTTATAGAAGGTGGTCCTCATATACACTCCAGGTAAGAAGGGAGCTGCACATTTGATTCCATGGGAGACAGTTCCAACTAGCTGCCATTTTCCATCGTCACGTTGCAGAACAAGGGGACCGCCACTGTCACCCTGGAAGGGGAAGAAAAAGCTTGTTTTATTTACTTATTTATTTATTTTCAGTTTGTATTGTCCCTTTCCCTTTCCAACCC
This sequence comes from Charanyca ferruginea, assembly GCA_947361185.1. Classification (NCBI taxonomy): domain Eukaryota; kingdom Metazoa; phylum Arthropoda; class Insecta; order Lepidoptera; family Noctuidae; genus Charanyca; species Charanyca ferruginea. The sequence continues at coordinate 6,248,141 of OX376084.1, read as the reverse complement.
TCTCTGTCTAGAGCTAGTGTGGAACAAACCCTCCTGTAAGCGTGAAGATCATCATGCTCAAAAGCATGTGTTAAATTAAATATTTTATTCTAGTTTTAGAGGATGAGGAACAGAGTAGAAGATTCCTCATCCTCCATAGAAATAGAGGATCCTCCGACAAGACGGCTGTTGTGCCTGGCCGGCTACTATCTATACCCTGTCCATTGGGTTATTGGTTTTTTGACAGCTGCCCTATAATGTAATTATTCCCGATTACCTTAAGTGAACTTTAAAATGCGTTATAAAATAAATATATAAACTGTCTTATCTTGTTGGATTATCTTATTTATGACCTCTTACAGACATTGTAATACAGGTATGCGTACCTATCAGTTTTTACAAAAAACACAAATATTGTTCACTAGTTGCAGCTGTCAAAAAACAATTAAACCAGTGGACAGAGTGTAGTATGATATGATTTATGCCAATGTCGCGGAGAACTTTGATAGCGCGATCTTGGAAACGACTGTTGTAGTACGCATCATGAGCGATAGATGTCGCTTACAGTTGTAGTTCGTGTACTGTGCGATAGATGTCACTACAAATTGGTAACCAGTTTAATTCACCAATCTGAGGTTAGCGCTGTGAAAGAAAGAAAGAAAGAAAGAAAAATAATTTCCAATGGATTAGGTTGGAAAAATCAGTAATATATTTTTTTTCCACTACAAGAACATACTTATTGTACTTTCTGAGTTTATCTTGGACATCACTAACATCGGTGAAGGAAAACATCGTGAGGAAACAAAGGACTTAAAATTAAAGGTCTGAAATCGGGGAACCAATCACTTTTCCGAATGATTTTTGTTCGAATCTGAGTTTACCGAAAACTATTGACCGACGTCTTTTTTACTATATGTATTATTTGACATATTTTTAGATCATCGAAGTATCATGTGTCATAGATATTATTTTACCGAACTATATTTCTCCGATTTACAAAATAACATTTTTCTATTGGCCGAAGCCTCTTTTGAACTTTTTCATTTGCCAAATGGTTTATTTGCCATATTTTCACCACGTCGAAACAACATTTTACGGAATATTATTTGATCACCAATATATAGCCGGTTACTTGGTAGCATTTTAAACATTCAATTAAAATAGTGTCATAAAAAGTCAATATGTTACAAAATTTTGTGACAGAAACGAATCGCTGCGACAGTTACCTAGAGTGTAATTTAAGAACGCGTAGGCGCGGAGGGGTGCGGCTGCAAAATTTCGGTAAAAAGTTTTTTGACCAAATGAAATGTCGGAGCAAAGAAAAACATCGAATTGATAATAGGTCAACTGTGCCAGACGTGACTTCAATGAAGTAAAAAAAATCGAAACGAGAAAAGTTGAAAAGTTTTAGGTGAAATGAAATTCGGTCAAATATTTTTCGACCTTATGATAGGTAAACCCTGAAATCGCTAATCCGCTTTGAGAAAACGTGGTAATTACTCGTACCTTCTCTTACTTACCTCACAAGAATCTTTTTGTCCGTTAGCGTATCCTGCGCAGATGAATGAGTTGAGGATTTTCTTCGAGTGACCAGCTGTCTGGAACATGTCTTGGCACGCACTGTTCTCAATTACAGGCACCTGAAAAACCATTTGAAAGATATCTTTATTGCGAAATTTCTTTAAACAAATAGGTATACTTACGAGTAGTAGGCAGATAGGTTGTGTAATGACCTAGTAATTAAACACTGGTCACACCACAACACACAGTGGTTAAACTGGTTAATGAGATAAATAAGCTAACCATGCTAATCCCAAACCACTGCAACTACTGAAAGCCTCAACAGTGGGAACCCCCAAACAAGCGTCAAGGCAGAAGCTCGACAAATTCAGGTGAAACATTAGAACTGCTTTGGATCCCGCATCAAAATTAATCAAAGAAAACAGTGGAGGAATAAGAACACTAAAACATACTTTCCACTTTCTTCCATATCAAGCAGGAGACAGAACAAAACTAGGCCTAAAAGCATATCATCTGCCTAGCCTTTTTCCAACTATGTTGGGGTCGGCTTCCAGTCTAACCGGATGCAGCAGAATACCCGTATTTTAAATGGAGCAACTGCCTATCGGACCTCCACAACCCAGTTACTGGGTAACACGAATCCACTTGGTAAGACTGGTTGTCAGACTTCCTGGCTTCCGACTACCCTTAACGATTGCCGGCAGCAACAGCCGGGACCAACGGCGTGCTTTCCGAGGCTCGGAGGTAACTCAGTATGAAATGGATGGTCACCCATTCACAGGCCTAACCTTTGACCGATCGATCTGTACGGCTTTTTCTTAGCCACGAGCTAAAAGTATACAGGAATGTAAATGAGATAAAGGAAAGTAAGCCAATGTAAGTTATTACCTGTACTTCCTGGAGTATAGCTGGCACTGAACCGCCGTACTTGAGTCGTCCCCAGCCTGTGACGGTCGCTACACGGCCCGTGAAGTCTGCCTCATCAGGAGGCATGCAGATTGGCACTGGAATTTAGAAGTTGAAAGAATTTTAAGACAGGCCGGCACCATTGCTACTTGGGTCATGTTTTCATGTGGCTTTTAGGGAGTTTCTACTACCACGTCAACCTTTAGACGCCCACTGCTGGGCTTAGGTCTCCCCATAGTGGGGTATCAGCCGTAATTGTCATGCTTCGCCGATGCAGTAGGTGTTATGGTACTCAGAAGGACGCTGCTGCCCATCCTCTGGTCAATATCCCTCTGGTCGCCTTCTACGACACCCACCGGTAGAAATTTGGTGGTGCTCATCGTGGTCGGCACCACACGGCTGGCTGCTATTTTAATACTTACTATCTGCTATACTGGTGTGAGGAACAGGGTTGAAAGATCCTCATTCTCCATTGAAAAGGGAGAATCGTCCGACCAATGTTGTGTCTGATGGTTGTTGTCAAGATTTTGTAAATGTAAAATTATGTTAATGCCGCGGATAGCTTTAATATTGCGATGTCAGATAACGTCAGTTTCGGTTACGTAGGCCTATCGCAATCGACACTAGCCAACTCCGCAGGAGATATTATAGTGCACAAGTATACACAGCAACACACAAACAAAGGTGCACTCTCTCTTCCCTCACTCTCATAGTCCAATGGGACGGCAATCCGAGATGACTGGTGAGAGATCAGGCGTAGGACTAACGGCTTTACGTGCTTTCTCGAGACACAGGGTTATCACACCACCAACTTCCAAACTCCAGGGTCCTACTGAGAAATTCCTAATGAAAGAACCCAATAACTCTTTTTATACACACAGTATTACTTACCAATATGTGCATCAAACTTGATAGGTGCTTCCAGTTCTAACAAAGCGAGGTCATTTTCGAAGGTGGCTGCATCATAGGAGCGGTGCACGATTACTTTCCTCACGTTCCTCGAGACTGGTTTCTTTGGCTCGAAGTCTCCGGATATGTCGTTCTCACCGAATACGGCTACGAGAGACGCTAGGAAGCTGAAAGTGGGTAGAAAAATAATTAATTAGTAATGAAATAAACGTAATGAAAAATCGACTTCTAAAAGATGTCAATGTTTTGGGTGAAACAGATAAGAGAAATTCAAATTTTCTTAATTTTTTGAATTTTGCTGCTTATTATCAGGTTGTATGGTAATAACAAACGTAGATGTGACAGTACGCGAATATGCATAGACGACAGCACTTCAAGCTATTCCAAACTGTCAAATTTTACTAACTGAACATGAACCTTATTCTTTCTTAACATAGTTGAAAAACTATCATAGAAATTTGGCAGATTGGGGTAGCTTGATGTATTAACGTCTCTACTTACACAATATTATAATCATCAACATAACTCTTTACGTTAGAGTTACGTGTAAATGAGCAATGATGATTATGATTCTGTTAATAAAAATTTGTTACTGCCACGTCAAATTTTTAGTTTGTATTGTTTAGTAGTATTTTTGTATGAAAATCGAGCTGGTCTCATAGCAAAACTTGTTCATATTTATTCTCCAAAAAACCCCATTGTCTTAACAGTCCCCCAACTTTTTTCTGCGAAACATTTTTAAATCTGAAGTTGCAACATCATACTTACCCAGGTTGGCAATGAGCAGCGGTGGTAACAAACTTATTGGTGATGAGGACGCCTCCACATTTGTTCTTGGTGAAGAGACCGAGCCAGGTGGACTCCCTGACCAACACCTGCCAGGGCCACTCGCCGAAGGCAGCGCTTTTACCGCCGACGATACGACCCGTCTTCGAAAGGGGACGGACTCCACACACTGGAACAGGGTATTTTACTCTATGTGAGAAAAGATCTAAAAATATATTAAACTAGCTGACCCGACAACAGCTTTTCTTTCATTTTCTCCTTACAATAACAAACACAACAAAAAAAGAATAAGCTACATTGGTCCAGCCGTTGAGGTGTGATGCCGTGACCAAGGGAAATAGCGATTTATTTTTATATACATATATATAGATAGATTTTGCCCGACTACGAGTTTTTGTCGTGGTTGTGGTTCGTCTAAATAGACCCTAATTACTTACAATTTTTATCGTTGTAGTCTACGGGGCGTTCCACATAGTTCTCTGTAGTCAACTCGTCTGCTAGCTCTGTGGCTGTGGTGGCGGCTTGTGTGGTCGTTGTCACTTTCTTTGTTGGCTTTGGCTTTTTTGTGATCGTCACCTAAAAATATTACATTTACAAGACGGCGCACCTGTTTATATGATAACAAAGCTATGGTATAGAGTTATTTCGCATTTTTTTCTGGAATAGGTACAAGGATATACACTGCGGAAAAGACGTGACGCAAAAAAAAAACCCAACCAGATCTAAATTTATAATATTAGGTCTTTACCTATGAAATTGTCGTTTAGTATACAGAAAGTATTTTATTAGTTTTTAAAACAGTGGTCACGCAGTTTCTTGCTCGTTCTTCTCTATAGAAACCTACTGTTTGGAACGAGTAATTAGCTTCAACTTTCTGACTGATTGACTCCTTGGCAATTAAAAAGTTCCTGTTAACGGTATGTTTGAAATAAATAGTTTTGAGTTTGAGTGTGAAACCTATTCCACGATTAAAAATATCAACGGACATTTTAACGCTGGATGGTTAGACACATAGATTCAGTTTAACAAATAGGGTAATTTTTATCACATTCTGTTTTATTATTGAAGACTTTGGCTTAATTTTGATTTTTTAGCAGATTAATTTGCGGACAGACAGAAGGTAGTAGGTATTTTTAATAATTGTAATAGTTATTAGATGATTATTACGAAGTTTTTCTTTTCTCCAATAGTGTTAGAAGTAACTCCAGCTTCTATAAAAAACTACCTTTTGCCCATCATTTATTCGTCTGCGTGAATTTTCTTAGAAATCCCTAAAATATCAGAGATAACAGCTTCCTAGTAGTGTAACAATATTAAAAATCGGATCAGTTATTCAGGAGAGTAGCTCGTTCAAACAAACAAACAAACTCTTCAGCTTTATAGTATTAGTATACTTGTTTATAATCTTACCGGCTTTTTAGTTGCAGCGGTTGTGGTCGGTGGCTGCGTTGTGGTCGGCCGTCGATTCTGCGTGGTCAGCCGGGTTGGCTTTTTAGTCGTCTTCACTGGCGGCCGTCGCGTGGTCACCTTTGTCGTGGTCAACCTCACTGGTTTCTTTGTGGTCGTCAGAAAAGGCCTTTTCGTCGTTGGCGTCGTCCTTTTCGGTTTCGTCGTTGTCGTCTTAACTGCAGTTTCGTTTGGTTTCTTACCTAATATGACTATATCGTGTAGTTCTTGGAATGTTCCTTGGAGATTTCCAACTATTTTATTGACGAATACATTCATTTTTTCATTTAGTTTGTCATCCATTTCCCAAGTTGGCGTTGTGAATTCTACATCATGGAGTATGTCTAGTTCGTTGTCAGATAGAGATATGCTTGTGTTGTATAAAGATGGGTTTGAACCAGAAGCATTCAACATCGGATTCCGGACTGGTGGGAAGTTGATGAGATCATCAGGCGACGTCTGCATTTCTGGTTTATTCGTAGTTGGTGCTTCAGTAAATTCCACATATGGACTTGTTAAAATAGGCACAGGTCTAGTAGCTACTGAAGCTTTTATTGGATAAGGTGTCGTCACAAGTCCAGGTTTTGGAGTAATAACTACAGTAGGTGAAGAAGTAGATGGGTAAATCGGTTTTCCCATATAAATATTGTTAGTAGCAGCTATATGATTGTTAACTGTGATTTGACTAATTGGTTTCTTGAAAGGTTCTTGAGATATTTCGACGAATTGAGGTTCGTCTGCATCGAGAGGTGTTTTTGTTGAGTGTAAATCATTTAATACAATGACAGTTGGTGTCACACTTGAGAAAGTGTCAACAGTGTCAACAGCGTCATAAGTCACCACGTTTGATGGAAGTACTGGCCTTCGAATGGGGCTAGCTCCGGTAACATAGCTGGTAGATGGAGGTTTTTTAGCAGCCGTGGGTCTTGGAGTAGTTGTTGAACTAACATAACTGAAGGTAGACAAATCTCCAAAATCAGTGGGATCTGTAGGATACCTATTGAAAGCCTCAATAGCTTGACTAGTAGACTGACTAGGACTCGGCGATGAGTAGTATGATGATGGCTTATCATCCTGTGGCAAGCTGTTTGGAGTCGTGTACACGTAGTCATAAGACGGTTTTTTGCTTGGCTTAGGTTTTTTTGTCAAATATGTTGATAATGATGTAGGTTTGAGAGTGACATAGTGACCCGTGGATGAGAAACTTGGGTAAGTGTACGAGTATGAAGGTGATGGCGACGATTTCGTCTCCATTACATCAATAGACGGCGTCACATCTTCTTTCATGCTTGGTGTACTATCATTAAGCATCTGAATAATACTATTAATTGACGATAATTCTGGAGTTTGCTGCACGTTCTTCGTCACTGTTGAAATTATGACGTAATTCTCAGTTGTCGTCACAGGTTTTGGCCTGAAGATTGGTTTGATTGGTCGATGGGTTGACACCGTCTTTTGAGCCTCTGTCGTTGAAGTACTTGGAGTAACCGTAGGCTTCGTCTGCATTGACGATAACTGTATATGGAAATCCGAAGGTCTAACTACCGTATCTACTAGAGACCCATTAGTATGTACTAGTATAGTTTCTGGACCACCATGATCTATACTGCTGTGGGTATAATAATCAGGTTTTGGTTTCATATAGATAATACCGTTATTGTCTTTGGGAGGCGAGCTGAGTAACGTATTTGTGATCTGCGTCAATCCTTCGGAAATCATCTCCGCATGTTCTCCTTCTGTACTCAAATCTTCTGGTTTCAACGTTGTAGCCGAAGTTTTATCTGCCGGCTTATACCCTGGTGTTACAACAGGTTTGTAACTGTTATGCCAAGCACTTAATTCTTCAGCATCATAATCTTCTCCTTCTGTTGCTTCTGGGTAATCAAGGTAACTTGTCATGACAATTCCAGGTCCTTTGGGGATATGTGACTGGCTGTCAGATTTTAGCTGGCAACAGGCTCCGAAGAGGAAGCCGTCCATGCAGGCCCCGACTACCTCTCCCCCTCGCTGGTAGCACTCGTGGTTGAACATACATATCGTGTTTCCTCTGTTATATTTTGCGGCGCGTGATGCTTTGCAGTAAGTCGGAGTTATTCGGTAACCGCCAAAGAGTTTTCTTGATTCTGTGGAAGAGAGAAAGATAATTTTGTTAATTGATTGATTTCATCTATTGCAATACTGACATTTAAAGAAGATGTAGGTCCAAATGAAACATTCTAAGTAAAAGTAGGTTTAATGTATTTATCATTGTAAAGATCATGGCCACCTCAGTAACACAAAATTACTGAGGCCAGAGCAAAGATAATATACTAAATTAAGGTGGGAAATCAGTGATGATACCGATTCGAGCTGTTTGCACGCTACAACCCATATGATGGACATGGATTGCTCCTTCATTGAGGCGGGAGTCACGTGCGTATCCTCTTTTTGCCACCAATATCTGTCGTACGAATGCAGGTCAGCGGGCGCCTCTGCACAGAATTGTCAAAACTTATAACAAGTACTTTACAAAAGTTGATATATTTGCCTCAACTCGTTCTGGTTTTTCAAGGGAGTCGAGATCCATTTTGCAAATTAATGAGCCAACTTCAACTAACAATTGTCAAGTGTAGCTGTTACGAATTTATGTATTATCTTGTTGATAAGTTAATATAAGTTTACATAATATTTAACGAACTTTAGAATACAATAATTACGTGTCACTGTAAATCATTCTGTAATACGTGAAAACGCAGTTGACTATACATTAATATATTGGTTAAGCTTATATAATTAGGTTAAGATGAAATGTATAGTTGTTTGTTTTCCAAATAAATAAATAAATAAATAAATAAATAAATTAGATAAAACTACATGTTCGAGTAGTGCGGTCCTGATCCAATGTTTCTCTTGTTGTGTGTCTATTTCATGTTGTATTATTTAAAAAGAAAGCATACATGGATGATTATAATAACTACTATGACAATTGTAATTTATCTGAAATAAATGATTTGAATTGAATTGAATCTCTCTATTTTATTTTTCTTAATTATTTTGTTTTTTTGTTTAGTGAACTGCATCAACGCCATACCTATTTCTAAAGTTGAACAAATTTATTTTTTGAGTTTTCAGACATCACTCTCTCTCTCATTTTTCATTTATTTTTAAAGTAGAATATTTTTCAGTCATACCGATTACTCGTATCATCTGCCTAACGTTTTCCCAACTATGTATGTTAGGGTCGGCTTCCAATCTAACCGGATGCAGCTGAATACCAATATTTTACAAGGAGTTACTTTTAAAAGCTTTTAATAAATTTTTAAAGATAGCAAATGACATTTGAAAGTTCATAAATTTTACACAAAGCGATGAACATAACCAAGGCAACATATCACGATGTTTGTGTAAAATAAGCACTACTAAAAAGCTGTACATCTTAAACATTGTCAGTTCAAAGACTGTGTTTAAAATCTAGGCACGTGAGAGTTGTACCTAGATTTCCCCGTCTGAGTAAATTGTAGTTTAGTTATATGTGACACTTTCTTACAGTTTCACCAGACGTGAGCCAAGTGATTGGCGTTACATGACTTGCGGGATTCTTATTTACGTCTTTCTATTTTATTGTCCAGGGTTGGGCTTCAGTTTCTACAGAAAATTTAAAAATACTTAAAAGGAGGTTTAGACATTCAGCAATGTGCTTTGGAAACTTCAAACGTCCCCAGTGAGCTTTTTCTCTTGGTGATCGTAGAATGACTTACGGGCTCAGCGCCGCTTAAACATAAGCAGTACCTAGCAAGGAACCGTCCTTCAAGCTAGAAGCTAGAAAATAAATAAAAGGATATATCATGTCATGTTATCACTATATTCAATGTCCCTCTGTTAGAGTTTAAGGTGCAGACAAGAGCCCCCTAGCACCACCCATCATTTTATTTTTATAACTCCTAAATCAGATCAAAAATAAAAAATCTAAAACAGTACTTAACTAGTAAATGACCACTTTTAGCGTTATGCAACGATTCTTTTAATTTATGAAATGCAAAATAATGGAAAGGTACTCCAGAAATACTTTAGGTAATTTACTAGTTAAGTACTGTTTTAGATTTTTTATTTTTGAAATCCTACCAATCAGCTTTAACTATTCTAATCATCTACCTAGCATTTTTGATAGGTTCGGCTTTCAGTCTAACCATCATCTGCCTAGCTTTATCCCAACTATATAATGTTGGGGTCGGCTTCAGTCAAACTGGATGTCAAAGTCAAAGTCAAAGCATTTATTTCAATTAAACCATTTACAGGCACTTTAGAATTGTCAAGGTGTCGGTCAGTTAGTCAGAAAGTTGTAGCTAGTTGCTCGTTCCAAAACGTAGGGTAGGTCTCTATGGAGATGAACGAGCAAGAAACTCCACGGACACTCTTTAAAAAACATTTTTTTACAAATTACTGCTTACATTGTTCTTGTTGCTTCTATATGTGAAAACAATAAAGGTAATCTAGCAATACAAAATAAAAAAAATAATCAAGATAAAAGCCATGGCAGTTAAGAGTTGACCAATATCTACTGACAGCGCCCGTTCACGAACATGAGTTGATGTTGTTAAATACTAGTGTTTTACATGGAGCGACCACGAATTTACGTCCTTTCCGAGGCACGGAGGGATAAAATGGATGGTCACCCATCTACGGAGCAACCGCAGCAAGTGTAGCTGCTTTTACTTAGCCAGCAGCTTTTCCACCTGATCTAATAACCCAAATGTACTTTTAAGACTCAAATTCGGAGGAATCTGTATCAATCGTGCGTTAAACAAATTATCGTACGTCCATTAATAAGTTAGCATGTCTGTCATATTAATGAATGAGTTGTAAGTCTTGTTAGGTAGGCAAAGCGAGGAGAATAATGTAAAACAAGCTTTTGCTCGCGACAATCGTCCACATGATACTTAAGGTGATCGCACATTTATCTGAGCCGAATGAGTCGAAGTCAAGGAGGCCTCGCACACATATTATCCGCACCGAAAAAATCGACCGCGCCGTGAAATCGTCAAGCGAGGTTTTTTTTTTTTATTTGCTTTGTGCGGCTGTATGATATCACTGCGACCAGAGTTGGTCTATTGCAATCGCCGCTTGTATTGGTTAGAGATCGCCGCCAAACCCTGCAGCTGTTATGAACTGCAGGATCTGCTTTGGGGCGATCTCCATTAGTTCATCCGGGCTTAACAGGTATTTGCCCAGATGATTGTTGCGCTTGTGCATTAGTGCTCCGCATTCCCCCAGAAGGTGAAGTGGCATTTCATCAGCCTCACTACAGCGTCTGCAGGTTTGCGTAGCACTTAACCCCAGGTGGAACATGTGCTTGTTTAAGCAGCAGTGTCCTGTAGTGCCTCTAGCTACAATGCGCAAGTTGTTCTTACTGAGTGCTAGGACTTGGTTACTAAGCCTTCTGTCATAGGCTTTGATAAGTGCTTTCGACTGTAACATGCCCGGAGACTCCTTCCATAACTTTCTGGAAGTTTCGAGGCATGCTTTAGTCAGGGTGTTTTGAGGTAGGCTTTTCGGTATACCACAGAAGGGCTCCGGACCCTGTTGCGTGATATGCGCCCCCGCCCTTGCAAGCTCATCGGCACGTTCATTGCCAGTGATGCCTGCATGCCCAGGCACCCATCTTAATACTACTCTATTCTTATTGCCTAGAGAGTTAAGTTTAGCCATGCATTCCTCTACTAGTTTCGATGAGACTATACACTCCAGCGCTAGTAGAGCAGCTTGGCTATCTGAATTAATGTGTATGGTTAGGTTGACGTATTGCCTTTGCAGATTTATTTCCGCACATTCTAGGATGGCGTACACCTCTGCTTGGAAAATGGAGGCGTACTGCCCCAGGTTTACACTTTTGCTGAACCTCGGCCGCACTCCATTTATCCCACAACCTACTTTAGATCCTATTTTGGAACCGTTCGTGTACCAGATCCTGATCCAGATCCAGACCTGAGGTGGCTGGCTTTTGGTCCAGTAGTCCCTTGAAGGAATATCCACGAGCCAGCAACTACTGCCCCGAACCTTGGCCCTGTACATGCTTGCTTTTGGCTCCTTGTGTATAAATACATGCAAAGGTGATAATCCAAGCATGGCATTGAGTGCCATTCTCGCATGTTGACATAGCTCCTGCAGCCATTTTACTGACAGTTCTCTGAAGACTGTCTAGTTTCTTTATAGTAGTGGTCTGATGTGCTTTATTGTGCCACACTACTGATGCGTATGTTATGATCGGCCGCACAATAGCCTGTGTACGTCCACAGAGTGTTTTGGGCTTGATGCCCCAGTTGCTACCCATCATTCGTCCACTAATACCAATTGCCATCTTGGCTTTTTTTAGCACATTGTCTATGTGAGGGTTCCACGTCAGCTTTTGGTCGATTGTTACGCCCAAATATTCAATCTCCGTGGAGAAAGCGATCTCCTTCCAATTCAGCTTTTTCATTGCCAGTTTGTCCAAACGCCGTTTTTTCGTCGAACAAGGTTTGTGGTGCGAGCGCATCAGACGAATCGACCGCATAAGCTGCGCCGAATTTGATGACGTCATCCGGATCTAGGATTTCTGGGTTTTTTCCAGATACGGACGATTCGATGCAGGCAAGTGTGCGAGGTTTCATAAGATTTCTTACGCAGAATTCTAAAATTCGTTTCGTTCGATGCATCGACGCGTTCGGCCCGGATAAATGTGCGTTCACCTTTAAAGTCAAATCCGTTCTTAGTTGACGTTGCTTTCATATTGAGGACACGGTTGCCGCAGAGGTTGAGTGGTTGGTTGCTACGCTGCGTGTCGCAGGTTCGATTCCCGCCCAAAAGAAATATTTGTATGCCTACTTATCTGGTTGTTTAGTGTATGTGAGTTGAATGTGTTAGTAAAAGCACCCACGATACAGGGTAAATTCTAAGTATGGCAACGTGTCTTAAAAAAGAACTACCTACTTAACTGCTGGTTAGCTTCGTAGGTCAAGTAATTTTTGACATTTCGATATTAATCAGCGAGTGGTATTTTGCTTTTATAAAATAGCTAGCTAGCTAGCTAGCTACCTTTTGCCCGCGACTTCGTCCGCGTGGATGTCGGTTTTCGTTGATGCAAGCGAAGTTGCGGATTAAAAAGTGCCTATAAGCCTATAAGCGTCCTTCCCCGGGGTTCAAGCTATTGTCATACCAAATTTCATCAAAATCGGTTCAGCCGTTTCATCGTGAAAGCGTAACAGACAGAGTTACTTTCGCATTTATACGGTGGAAGGGACATTTTCATCATGAATTCAGTTTATTTAGTCCCGCCAGTGGATCTTTTGTTTATTAATAAAATAAGTGGCAATGAGCAGGCCACATCGGTCGAAGAACCGATAACCGATGGGGAAGAAAGGATCTCGAGTGGCGACCACGAACCGAAAGACGCAGCGTTGGTAGGCCTCCCACCAAATGGACCGATGACTTCGTTAAGGTCGCGGGTAACCGGTGGATGCACGAGGCATGTTGCCGCTTGTTGCGGCGTTCTATTGGGGAGGCCTTTGTTCAACAGTGGACGTCTTCCGGCTGATGATGATCATAATGATATTGATGGAACCTTATTCAACTGCATAGTCAAAGCACAAAATATAGAGGGTGCAGAAGGACCGCTCCCGCCATCTTCAAAAATAATTACCTAAACTTGCCAGACTCACTAAGGGTGCTACTGTTTTGACTCTGTAGGTTTTATTTGTGACAATACGAAATTTTATTGACATTGGTTGGAACTCTGCAATTTTTTATAAAAAAAAATTCTTGTGCGTCGTAAAATGTCAATGTCTCTCATTTATTCATATAGACAACACGTGACAGTCGAGACTGAAGTCTGCTTGAAACTGCTTGAGAATGCCTATAAACGTAATGTCAATGTGTGCGTAGTAAAAATGGCGGTTTGTTATAAGCGGTCTCTCTACTCGGGCGCGACGCAGCCTTACGTATTTTGTGGTCAAAGTTAGTTCGTTTTAACCTGATATCCTTGTTATTAACACGCTTTTATATTAGCTTCACTTGTAACTATGTAAGAAAATCTTGGTAGTCGAATTTAACCAACTTCTAAATGTCGAATCGCTTTGAAACTTTGCCTATGTACCTATATAAAACCTTTGACAATACAATAATATGGATCTGATGATGGAACCAGAATTCTAAAACGGAACAACGCATCTGAGTTGTGTCTGGGCTTGTTAGAATTGTCTTGAGATGCACAATAATAGTGATCGATTTTTAAGGTCTAATGATGGAGACGGAAAGTAGCCACTGGAATTAAATAACGAAACAATGGTGCCAATTCTGTTGTGCACGAACTAAACTAAACTAATTTTACGCTATTTATATCTCTTTCTCTCCAACAAAACAAGAAAGAGACATATATTAATAAGAGCTGTCAATTTGGGTTGATCTAAAATGATCATATAATATTATAGTTGTCATTTCAGAACGTATTGATTAAAACACTTGACATCTCTAACTTAGTCCTTGTCTGTCGCCGTCCTTTTCTTCAGCTGCCTGGTAGTAAGAGATGCCAAATCCCTAATTTTAGTTTAGTTTGTGAACAAGGGAATCGGCACCAATGTATCTTTGTCGTGTTTGGACTTGTTACAATTGTCTTGCACTTTGATCATAATTAGTCTTTAAGTTCTGATGATCGAGCCAGATATTTAATAGGCATAGTCGTGTTTGGGTTCGTTACAATTATTTTGATATGCACTTTGACAATGATTAGTTTATAAGGTCTGATAATAGAACCGGAAGATAGGCATACTTAGAAATTTTAGTCGCTTTTGGACTTGTTACAATTCTCACAAGTATTTTTCAATTCCCAGATTTAACTCGGAATTGACAATAGTTCACGTATTGTTATATTTAATAGATAGTAACAGTAAAAAATATATATTATGTATTTATACACGAGCAGGCAAGTACGCAGGACTCGCCTGTTCGTGTGCTCATTTATTTGTCGCATTTCGTTACGTGGCGATTTCTACTAATTCGCACTACCCGTAAGCCGCGTTAAGGAACATTGTTCCAAAAATACGGGGAGAGCAGAGTGTACTAAAATATATTATAAATAACAAAATTAAATATTGTTAAAAATCAAAGATGGTCGTACAAGAAACGTGGCTTTTTTGTGTTTTTTTCTTCATCATAATATTGTACGATAGCACGGATCCCTTTATGTGCGATTTATATCGTATTTGGTTTAATTTTATAGCTCCACGATCGCTTTCACCCACCGCACGTGATGTGCAACGCACCTCACTTACTAAATTCGCAAGTAAAGGGGTCAACCGTTACGAAGCTACTATATATGAACAATTTTGCATAAAATGATGATTCGTAAACGATACCAATTCTGTTCTGCATGGCACACCAGAGCTGTTTTTGCAGACTAGATCTTCTTTATTTATTTATTTATTCTTAAGGCACATCAACAACATAAACATTAACAAATACCTAAGAACAAGAACATGGACTAGTGTTTACGTCAATTACACACGTGCACAGCATTCACAACAAATTAGAATAAAAAACACAGTATTCACGTTACAAAGAAATATAAAAGAAAACAGAAACATTAAAAGAACAAAAACTCTAACTAAAATCACGGTAGTAGAGAGTATACCCTTAATGACTTTATACATAGACTCTAGATTATTATATATATTATATATTCTTAAGCATGTCATGTTTTATTTTACACAACGAAGTACTCCCCGCGACTTCGTTCTCGGTGTAAATAATATTTTTCTTTTTTCTTTGACCAGGAACCTTCACGGCCGTACCCAGAACCCACCAAAGTTTCGTCACAATTTTGTCAATGATTTAGGAACGCATATAGGATAAATATACATTGTTATTTAATTATAGGCCTACAAATACAAGCTGGCGATGACAATAGCACATTACAGGATTTATTATTTATTATATTTCATGGCAGGATTTGGTAATTCGGTGTAATTGCTTTATTGAACATTAATAATATTAAATTATGGCGCTTAAACTTGCCGCTCTTCTCACAGATTAGTAAACCAATATTTCAAATGGTGTTCTATTTTGTTTACATTTATATGCCCTTTAATAAGTTTGAAAAACAAAAAATTCGGTGATAGAATAGTTTCAAAATATTCTTATGAACGAATATTCTTACGAGGGTAAGCAAGGCTATGTACCCTTTTATTACTGTTTTGGTGTGCACATGGTCTGTGTCAATAAACATTTTTCTTACTTTCTATGTCCCTTGACTCCATGAAGTAGTAAGTGGTCACTGTCACTTATCATTTTCAATACCAGAACTAGATATATTCATGTTTGACTTTGATTGCAGGCTAGTAGTCATTTTGTCATCTCGGAGACAAAACCAAAATTTGTAAAAAACCTAACGATCAAAACAGACAGCAGTAGTATGCTCAAACTATTTTTCTTGATAATGACCCAACTAAAATTACATAATTGCATTCTTAACTAGTTTAGTTCATTGACAATTAAAAACTGAAAACTATTTGCTCATTATTGCTGGTTAGTTTACGTTGACCCTTAGTTAGAAGACAATTTTTCATGTTTCGTCAAAATTTCAACAACTTGGTACATTTTCCTAATTTAAACATTAGAATTTCCAATGTTTGTTAATCAATATCAAATATATCTAACCTAACCTAACCGAAATTCGAATTTCATAATCAGAAATACTTCTTGCACATCTAGGTAAATCATAATTTAGATGTGCAAATAGTAATTCTGGGTAGCTTTAGATTTTTCTAGTGTGCGGTTAATAATATTCCTAAAAAAACGAACAAACACTTTTTTTTTATACTTTATTTTAGGCCAGAAAACCTGATTCATTCTGAATTAAATGAAAGAGTAGATTTTTAGTTGCTTTGAAATCAATAAATAGTATGTCAATTAATTTAGCAAATAATTACGTCACATTTTGATATGGCAATGCAAAAAATATAGGAGAATCACGTTTTGCAACTTTGGCAACTTATAAAAACTATGTCAATTGATAGACCGTGCTGTTTACTATCTAATTAAAAGTTATGCTAACTCCTTCCGGCCCATAAACCGACCACTTTCTATTTCATTCAAAGGAATGTCAAACTAAATTATACGAGCTATTTGACATGCTTAAATAGTAACAAAAAAAAATCAGGAAAGCAGGTAAAAATTAGGACAAGCCCGTCACATTATTCCCAAACCACTGCAATTTCTGGAAGCCAGAATCAACAGTGGCGACCACTAGAAAAGTGTCGAGGCAATGAAGCTCGACTAGTCCCGGAGAAACATTACAACTGCCTTGGACCCCGCAACGAAATTTATCAGAAAAGAACAGCGAAGGAGTAAGAAATAGTAGATTGTATGACAAGGGAGCGAAATAATATTTTTACGGCGAGGGCGCTATTTTGAATTCAGAGTGAAGCGAAGGTTTCTAGAATAGAATCCCGAGCATAGCGAGGGATACTAAAATAGAATTCTGAGCGTAGCGAGGGATTCAAAGTACATCGCCTGAGGGAAAAATATTTTTGCTCTCGAGTCATATAGGTACTCTACTTTTCATCTCTTTCTATGAGAAAATATTTCTCCCGGGATTTCGTAGGTATATTTAGTTTTGTATGACGTTGTTAGCTTTTATTTTTATTGTTTCAGGAGTTAATACACTATTACTTTCAGAACTCGACGTACAACTATTTTTTTTTGCAAAATACAGTAAAGTCCGTACCGTTTATAAGAACAGGGAAGTAAATCGCGCGCTTTTGTTTTTTTTTTAGTTACCGCGCCTCCCCGCACTGTGCAGCCAACACATACAGCCAGTAATCTAGACAATTTGCGTTCGATTTCAATAAACGATTCATGTTCCAAATTCAAATCTCATTACTGCCCGCTAAAAAGTCTAGTGGCGAAAAGAGCTACTTTGCTACCGCTTATAGGGGAACAAAACGACACTTTTCGAATAGAAGGGATGAAAAACATATTTTCTTCTTCCCTCCAAATCAAGCAGGAGACAGAACAAAGGGACGTTTACAACTGCGGGAGACCCAGTTACCAAGCACCACGGAATTCAATTAAGGTTATTTAATGGGTCCTAAAATGTGAGCTGTTACATTTGATTCCGATTATAGGTATGGCAAAAACCCTTTGATGCACGGAAATAAGCTATAGTTTCTACATTTAGTGCACGTTAAGCCGTTGGTCCTGCGCCTAACCTCTCCCCGGTCCCCAGGGGAGAGTACTGTGTACTTAACTAGCCCCATTTCTACCCGTGGGTGTCGTAGAAGGCGACAGTGATATTGACCAGAGGATTGGCAGCAGCGTCCTTCTGAGCACCATAACGCCTACTGCGATCGCCAACATGCCTCGGCCAAGAATGGCGATTACGACTGAACCCCTCCCTTAGGGGAGACTTATGTCCAGCAGTGGGCGTCTAAAGGTATGATGATGATAACTTGGCTAGTCCATGAGTCCATTAACAAAAAATATTACCCCATCGTCTGCCAAACCTTTTCCCAACTATGTTGGGGTCGACTTCGGACTTCCAGTGTAACCGGATGCAGCTGAATACCAGTGTTTTACATGGAGCGACTGCCTAACTGACCTCCACAACCCAGTTACAGGGTAACACAATCCCCCTTGGTAAGACTTGTTGTTCGACTTTCTGACTTCTGACTACCGGTGACGACTGTCAAAGATTTATAAATGACAGCCGGGACCAACAGCTTTACTTTCCGTGGCATTGCTTTTTTAACATATTAATAGTAAGTACTTAAGTTATTAAATAAATAGAGACATAAATAGTGTCAAGAATTTGACCCACCGTCTAGTATTAGTGATAGCTAGAAAATAGTCTTTTATTACCCACGAGACGATAACGTTACGATTGGTTTTATAGATATGAATAACTTGTAGTGGTTATTGAAAGATTATTTACATACAGCTTTCCTTGGCCTTTAAATGCAATGCGTGACCGGCTTTTAAGGGGCTATTTAACGACTTTTACAGATTTTAAACTGACAGTCACGTCAAAATGTGCAGTGTAAATGATTTGAAAAAAACATATATGTTGCCGCGTATCAAACTTACGAATCGGTTCATCGTTACTGATTAGTTTGATAGATAGATTTTAGTAAAAATATCCTACAATGCCACAACACTGGTCGGCCGCTGCGATTGGCTGCGCTTAGATGACGCGAGAGTCGGCGAACCAATAACGGAAAGCTAGTGAAAAAACAAGTGCTTAGATCTAGTCGTCATATTTTTTACATTTTTCTTGTCATACGAAGAAGGAAGTTCACTGTAATTTATTTATCAAATTATACCATTATAATCCTCACGGAAGTCTTGAAGTTATTGCACCCTCAGTCACCCTATAAGTAGATATACGCGCAGCTACAATATGTTACACTAGAACATTCTCTTAATCATTTAGTATGTGAATATTTTTTATTATATTCATATTAAACAGTTTAATTAACTCGTGAAATTGTGTCTGACGCGGACAAATCATTGACAATCACACAAAATCTACCGAGTATAATTAAACGAAACTAATTACACCATCTTACAGACAATTTTATTGTCTATCTTTTAGTATACGCCTTTTTTTAAAGTTAAAGAATAGTACTGTTATTTAATTTTTTGGACTAAACTTGGAGAGTTTTGGACGCAGAGAGATTCTCTGCATCCAAAGTTTAAAATCTGTAAAAGTCGTCAAATAGCCCCTTAAGTTTAACTATTGTGTTTCCTAATTGACAGTTGAACTCATATAGGGTCGCGAATAGCACCACCCCATAGCACCTACCCTCTACCCGTGGGTGTCGTAAAAGGCGACAGAGGGATATTCACCAGAGGATGGACAGTAGCGTCCTTCTGAATGCCATAACACCTCCTGCGATCGCCAACATGCGTAGGCCAAGCATGGCGATTACGGCTTAACCCCCTATTAGGGAGTTCAGCCGTAATCGCCATACCAAAAAAATCTAATTAGTCCGTCAGTTAGATTATCGAAAAATATTGGATACGTATTTTTTGTTTTATCAAATCAATAAAAACTGACGAAGATAAAACACATCAAAGATCATGAGTGGGGGTTTGTGACGTCACTTCGCCAGTCAAAGTGTACTAACATAGTGACGTCACTCGAGTTTTCGACGCACTGTATCGTCTTCATTTTTATTTACGTGCAAAAAGAAAAAACACGTGTCCAATATTTTTTGGAAATTTATCTGACGGACTAATTAGATTTTTTTGGTAAAATACCCTATTGGGGGAGACTTTTGCCTTGTAGTCTGTAGGTGTCTAAAGGTTGACTTGATGAGATGCCAAGAAGACAGAAAAATAAGAATGCTGGCCTATTATAATTGCAACTAACGTAAATCCAAGATGGCCGCCATTGACGGGTATTATAATTGATCGGACGCAATAATAAAATCGTGCGCAAGTTTGAAGAGAAGAGTGATGTGATGACCGGTTCCTAGAACCTACCTAATTATTTTTAAGTATAGAGGCCAGCACATCAAGCTACTACAATCTGTCAAATTTCTTTGATAGATTTTCAACTTTATCACAAAACCATAAGGTTCATATTTAATTGGGAAAATTTGACAGTTAGGTATGGCTTGATGTGCTGGCGTCTGTACATTATCTACATCATCATTAAATTGATTTTCAATAAAAGGATTAACTTAAAAAATATACCTATTTTTGTTTGTTTAAAATGTTAAATATTGTATCGTACAAAATTTGTCGTGTGGGACCAGATTTGAACTTGACCGTTTTTTCTTAAATTTCGTTTATTAATATCGTCACACATTCGTCTCATTACTTCTAAAACACTACATACAAACACGTTTTAAAGCCGGAAGGATCGTTAAAGTTGATCAGGACGCAATGTGTGTCGATCACGACATGTATCGAATACTAATTGATGCTGTCCGAATCGATTTCAAATTCTAATCGAGTTGTACACTTTCGAATCGTAAGTTGTATCTTAGTGCATTTTGAGATATTACATTTGGGTAATTCGCTGGTTGCTTGGCCTTGAATTTTATGTTGTAGAAGGTATTTTTTTACGATTTTTAATTCGATTAATGTTTTTTTTTTTATTATGGTATTTAATTAATATGATTATTTATTTTATCAGCCTGTATTGTCCCACTGTAGCCCAAAGGCATCCTTTTCAGCCAACTTCAAAAAGAAGGAGGTTCTTAATTCGACAGTCGAATTGAGATTTTTTTATTTATTTTTATTTTTTTGTATACTTGTTACGCGATTTCTCCAGCAAATGTAAACCGATTTTGAAAATTCTTTGTTTCATGGATAGGGCATACCCTCAACATACAGACACATGACAGATATTGAGACATATCTCAGTGGTGGTACCATACAAATTTTATCGAAATTGATTCAGCACTTTTTGAAAAAAAACAACAAAATCCCAAAGAAATTACATAGACGACGTTTTAATTTCTTCAATCTTTGGAGTACTTTCAATTTCTGTTTTAACTGTGTTGCCGTTTCTTAATGGATTTGGATTAGAAAGAGGTACTAAAAAGCAGAAAATAAAAAGCTTTTTTACAAAAAAGACAACCGCCTTCAAAAAAAGGAAAGTGAAAAATTACTTTAAAACAGAACACACACAGGCTTTAGTTTCGGAAGTCAATGGCTTGGCTGTTCTATTTGTTATTTTGTATTGCCACCGACATCCGAAACTAAAGTTATGTGTTCTGTTTTAAAGTAATTTTTCACTTTCTGGTTTTTGAAGGCGGTTGCCTTTTCAACCGACTTCAAAAAAGGAGGAGGTTATCAATTCGTCTGATTTTTTTTTTACGTTTGTTACCAGAGAACTTTGGACTGGGTGAACCAATTTTGATGATTCTTTTTTTATTTGAAAGCTAGTACTTCCCGTGTGGTCTCATTTTAATTTGGTCCAGTTCAAACAATGGTATCCATGAGAAAACCATATAAGTCTTAAATTTGCATTTAGTTTGCGCGCGATTTGTTACGCGATTTCTCCGGCAAACGTAAACCGATATAAAAAATTCTTTTTTTTGTGGATAGGGTATACCTCAGGAGTGGTCTCATATAAATTTTATCGAAATAGATCCAGCATTTTTTGAAAAATCAACAAATACCCAAAAATTGTACAAAGACGACGTTGTAGTTTCTTCAATCTTTCGAGTAGTCAACTTTCAATTTCTGTTTTAACCGTGTTGCCGTTTCTTAATAGATTAGGATGAGAAGGAGGTACAAAAAAGCGGAAAATAAAAAGCTTTTTACAAAAAAGACAACCGCCTTCAAAAACCGGAAAGTGAAAAATTACTTTAAAACAGAACATACATGACTTTAGTTTCGGAAGTCGGTGGCAATACAAAACAACAAATAGAACAGCCAAGCCATTGACTTCCGAAACTAAAGCCATATGTCTGTGTTCTGTTTTAAAGTAATTTTTCACTTTCCTTTTTTTGAAGGCGGTCAAGCTATTGACTGTTAAGTTGTCAAGGTATTGAGCCATGTGTGTTCTGTTTTAAAGTTATTTTACACTTGTCGGTTTTTGAAGGCGGTTGTCTTTTTTGTAAAAAAGCTTTTCTCCTTTCCAACCCTCTCTGTCTATTGCAAGTGTGGACAACCGCCAATCCCTCCTGCAAGTTCATCCCACCATCTATGCCTAGGTCTACCACGATGTCGTTGGACTTTTTCCGGGACCCACATTGTGGTTGTTTTAGCCTATGGTCCGTTCGAAATTCGGTAGACTAGGCCGGCTGAGTCCCACATAAGCTTGGCTACTTTTTGATTGACTTCAGCGATTTTCGTCTTGGAGTGCAGTGAATTAATTATTATGTAGCCATCACGAAACTCCTGGCAGATGTGAATCATCGAAACTATATTGTATAGAAAACATACATGAAAAGATTGAATACTATGTCTTAGGTCTACAAAAAGCTATGAGGATTTGCTCCAAAAACCTCGAGGTCAAGGCTTCGTTCCGAATAATGATTAAATTAAAATTCAAAACGTGAAGTTGCTTTCGAATCCAGTGTTCGGACATATTTACTATCAAGTCAAGTTCAATGGGTTTTGAGAAAGCTCGGTGTTGGCGAAATGCCATGGTGCTATGCAAAAATAAAGTACTATGTAAAGTTAAGTTAGAGACATACTAGGTTAGGCCCTGTACGTATATCCTCTAAGATGCACGTGTAGAGGCACTTTGGGCACTGTAGTATGTGGGCTATTGTCTGGTCAGGATCACCGCACTCACACTGAGTGTCGGTGGGATCTATAATCCACCTGCATTTTGCTAGGTTATATTTGCAGCGGCCTACTTGGGGGTGCAGTCTATTAAGCATTAAGTAACAGTACGGTGTTACTGTCATCACATGTCATTATGGCTCATTGGTCTATCGCGCATGAGGTTGGGTTCAAAACCAGGCAAGTACAAATGTGAATTTCAATTCATATGTACCTACTTTCTAACGTTACCTTGGACATCACTGAGATCGTTGGAGAATTGTACGGAATTTATAATCCATGCATTTCCATACTTTATCCATATAAATATTAAACTATTATATTTTTATATATACCCATACTAATTAATATATAATTATTATAAATGTGAAAGTAACTCTGTCTGTTACGCTTTCACGACCAAATGGCTGGACCGATTTTAATCAAATTTGGCATGCAAATAGCTTGAACCCTGGGGAAAGACATAGGCTACTTTTTCGCGACTTCGTCTGCATCCACGATAACCGACATTCATGAAGTCGCGGGCAAAAGCTAGTAATATTATAAATGTCTATCTGTTACGCAATCACGATGAAACGACTGAACCGATTTTGATGAAATTTGGTATGTAAATAGTTTGAACCGTGGCGGACAAGGACATAGGCTACTTTTTAATCCGCGACTTCGTCTGCATTCGCGATAACCGACATTCACGAGGACGAAGTCGCGGGCAAAAGCTAGTTTAATATAAGTCTGAAATCACCACCCCGCCTTGAACAAGGGTGGTGATTAATGGCGATCTAAGACTTATAATTATTAACGTCAAGTTTTTTTTTTTAAACGTTGCCCCACACTAGGACGGGTGACACTCCTGTGTCGTGGGTGCGTTTACAAACATATAAACTCACATACACAAACAGCCAGACCCGGAACAACTATCTGTAGGCCATACAAATATTTGTTTCGTGCGGGAATTGAACCCGCGACACGCAGCGCAGCAGTCGATCGCTCAACCACTATGCCAACCGTGAAGAATACATTATCAGCAGTAGATTGATAAGATACTTACCATATTTTTAAACCCTATAATTATAATATAACGAAATAAAAATAACACTTTTTCGTTTCATTCCGATGCCCATTTTGTGTTTATAAAAAAAAAGAAAGTGACAAGCGATGTTAACGGATCTATCAAATTGGCAGACAAGTGATGTGACAAGTGTGTGGAAAAAAATTATCATTATTTGTGTTACTATTTCCCATAAAACGATATAATTTCAATGTAAAAACAGCAATACGAAGGCTGTGGCTGAAGTGCCACTGTTCCTGTCAGTCGCCGTTTCGTTCTGAAATAATGCGCTTTTCGTTAAACTATTCACTTTTTTCTGCGGGGTTTTAAAAATATTGTAAATGCCTGAAGATACTTTTTAGGTAGGTAGGTACTCGAGAGTATTCTTTTTTTCTTTTTTTGCTAGCCTTTGCTTTCCCACTCCTGGGCAAAGGCCTCCCCCCATTCCCTCCATTTCTCTCGATATTTCTCTTATACTCAAGAGTATAAGATTATGAATTTCAACTTCTCTAAACATCTTTACTTTTTTTGTACAAATGCTGCCATGATCCTTTGTTCCGTGCTGGAATCCAACCCGTGACACTCAGCGCAGCAACCAATCGTTCAACCACTGCGCCAACCTTACAAATACCAACACGAACCGGATGGCATAACAACTAAGCAATTTAACTGAATAATAGAAAACCGATGACATGTCTAACTGTAATCGACAAAAACTTGTAATGACGTCATCTGGTGAAAGTCACTTTTATTTTCACGAAGTCACGCATTCAAAGCGACCAATTTGTCGTGGTTTTACGTAATTTTAAACTGATTATGGGAAGAAATCGATAGCGGAAATTGGTTGAGTGCCTCCGAGTTTATTTGACAGATGGTATATTCTATTCTTTGACGACACGGCTGAGCGATCGACTGCTGCGCAGCGTGTTGCGGATTCGATTCCCGCCCAGGGTAAATATTTGTGTGATGTCTGGGTGTTGTTTATTTTTCACCCATTCCGTTAGTCACCCATTCAGGGACTGAATGCGGTTAGCGTAGCTTAACCTTTGACCGATCGATCTGTACGCATTTTACTTACCCGTTGTCCTGGGTGAACGGCAAACGCGGTAATGCGACGCGACGCGAAAATGTCAAATAGTCGTTGTATGTATGTACTAATAGGGTATTACACCCATTTTTAAAAAGTGTCTCAATAATTCTGTAGTGCTAATTATGCCACCAAAAAAAACACAAAATTTTTATTCAATCGATAAGTGCCATAAAGAAGCATCTAAAATTTAAATTTTCAAATTACGCGCGTAGTTTGACGAAAACGCCTTTTACTGGACGCTGGATTACTCAGCGGAAATGACGTCAGTTCGTTTAGTATCAAATGCGCTCATATTAAATATGATAATTATATATAATTTAAAAATAATTAAAAGCATATTTTGTAACAGGTGTAATAATTAAAAAATTACGTTGGTTATGAAAGTAATAAAAGTATAAAGCCTTTATGCCAATCGGTTGACTGACAGTTGTCAATTTTTTGTTTACACAGCCGTACGGCGTAATGATATGGCCGCTAGTGTTATAAAACTGATTAAAAAACTGAAAACTTTGAATTGAATTTAAAAATTTATTTCGCGATTTTATGAGCTAAAACTAACATTTTCCCATTTTCCGACTACTTTTTACCTAAACTATCTCAATAATATATTTATAGTTTTTTTCTCATCATCATCATTATCATCATTTCAGCCGAAATACGTCCACTGCTGGACATAGGCCTCCCCAAGGGGGGGGGGGGGGGGGTGCCATAATCGCTACGCTTGGCAGGCGGATTGGCGATCGCAGTATGGTAGTTACAAAGGCACAGAGAACGCTGCTGCCCATTCTCTGGTAAGTCCCTTAGTCGCCTCTTACGACACCCACGGGAAGATATGGGATGGTGCTATTCTTTACGTCCGACTCCACACGGTCCGGGTTTTTTACTCATATAGAGTAAAATACCCTATTGGTGCCTACGTTGTCGCCATAATCAATGTGCGACAAAACGCTTCAAGTGCGGATTTGTGCGGCGACACAATAGTTTATTAATAATTAAATATTTACTATTTTAAGTACCAGTGTTATCCTTACAGTTTACCCTTGAGCATTTGGGCGGAGCAGAATTTGTGGACGAGTGCGAGGGTGATGTAGGCGCAGTCTTTAATCGAACGCAAAAAGTAACAAAACCAAATCATTTTCCTTTGTATTGCAAAGCAGTAGATATTTTTTTTATACTTTTTTGATAAGAAATTTAGGAGTAAAATGGTTTCATCTCAATAATTTGGAGGTGATTTGACATTTTTTTTGTAATTATGTGATACCGATAGAAAAATTGTGGCTAAACCAAATTACGTATCCATGTAGATTACTAACAATTTTTTTCAGATGTAAATGCCGACGAAAAGTTGCTTTATCGGCATGCTTCTTTCAAGCATTTTTCGAGAGAGCAGCCTTAAGAGCGCCCAACACCGTCGAGCGACCTTCCACCTTCGACCTTCACCCAACGCAAAGCTCGAAAACAAACGAGTGAGTGAGAACGCGATAACATCACAGGAAAATTGGCGCGCGGAAATTTACGTGAACATCGCTATGGGCCTAGTGTGATTATTTAATAATGCTAAGATAAATACTGTAAAAATGTTATTCGAATTTTTCAATAACTTAACTAGGCCTCTACGAAAGCGGTTTTGAATTATTCGTATTATTTATATGCTTTATTTAAGCTTACAGTTGCGCTAAAATTTCCTTAAATACTCGAATGTTTAGAGGGTCCTAACTTTCAAACCAACTTTTTTTATGGAATTCTGGCTTCGTACAGGCGTAGGTAATATCAAAACGAATTAATATCATCCTGATTTTCTAAAATGCAACCATAAATAGAGGAGTAATCACCTGTCGCCGTTTGTATAGAAGATTGACCGGCTTGAACAGCCTTAAGTCAATAACGACTTCTCCTCAATAGAAATAGGTTTTTGAAAATTAGTTATTGACAGCTAGGTTACCGCGGCCGCATTACCGCGTTTGTCGTTCACATAGGACAACGGGTAAACCACGAGCTCCTCAAAACTCGTCGTTATGAATATATATTTTATTATTTTACATTCTTGTAACCACATTCCGAAAAAGTATTAACATTCACTCCTTTAAAAGATCTCTTATCTTTACTACCATTTATAAATCAAAAGCTAAAAAGAAGCACATGGCACAGTTTCCCTTTCTTGCTCACAAAACCATGGACAACCAATTACCGAATCTTTTTTTTCTTAATTAAAAACAATGAAAGTTTTCGTTGTACACAACTGTAGTTGTCGTAAAAAGATAAACTCGTCTATGGAAAGTACAACAACTTTTTTTTACAATTACTTTGGAACAAAGAAATTAGTTGAACTGTCTGATTTTAATCTGTTCTGAAATATAGATTAGAGTGGCCTGCTTACGCCAGAGTAGGTTAACTTTTGACTCAGGGTTATCTTGACAACATGGTTGGCGTTGTATGAGAGATTTGCTGATTGGCTGTGGTACCGGTTCGGTTCCCGCATAGAATAAATATTTTGTAAGTAAGTAATTTTTTGTGCCGGCCGCGAATAGCACCACCCCATTTCTACCCGTGGGTGTCGTAGAATGCGACAGAGAGATATTGACCAGAGTATGAGCAGCAGCGTCCTTCTGAGTACCATAACACCTACTGCGATCGCCGGCGGAACCCCCCCTTGGGGAGACCTACGCCCAGCAGTGGGCGTGTAAAGGTTGACATGACGTAAGCAATTGATTTTGCCAATATGGGTACAGTACATGGTAAACAGATAACAGTTAGATACAGCCATATTTTCCCACTAGCCATGCAATAATTATAATTTTACTAGCTTCTGCCAGCGGCTTCGCCCGCGTGAAAAGAACGATTATCCCAAGGGAACCTATTACCGGGATAAAAAGTATCCTATATGTTAATCCAGGACATGGTCTATCTATGTGCCAATTTTCATGCAAAGCTGTTCAACGGTTTGCGTGTGATTGAGTAACAAACATCCAAACATCTTCACAAATTTTCGCATTTATAATAGTATTAGTAGGACGATAAAACAATAAAGGTAATTAATAGATTGACACTGAATAGTTTTATATCACAACTTATCTACATCACTGCAACGCAATTTGTATTGTATAGATGGACAGTACTCGTTCAAAATTCTTTCTCAATATGGTATTCGCTGACAGGCTGTATGCGTTAAAAAGCTATAGAGCCTGTTTTTGAATAATGATAGCGGCAATTCTATCTATTGCTTAGGTAATTTATTGTAGTTAGGTACTTTTTTTTGGTCACTAAGGGCAGGTTGTTTCAAACAGTCGGTTAACGTTACATACGGACGGTTAAAAAGTTACTATGACGTGCGATGTTTAACGTACGTTAAATGTAACGGGTAAAAATTAAAATCCGTCAGTTAAAGTTATTCAAAAAGAGATTCCATAATATTTTGATGTTTGCAGTAGCTGTTTGACATCTCAAAATTACGATGACTGGTCGGTTATGGTAATAGTAACTTTTTGACGTATGATTTTGTGAAACAGCCCATTTTTTTATTTGACGATAGTTAGCGCCATTTTTGACTATTACCGGTCAGTAATGGTTAGTTGAAGCAACCCGCCCTTAGTAGTTTATGTATCTGAGTTTATATGTTTATAGATACTTACAAAACTGAAGAAATTCCTAGACTAGGCAATGTAGTATATAAAAAGAAAATCTTTGACATAATTGCAAAAACAGGTCCAGTAGGTAGACATTTTGTTATTTTCTTTCTTTCTGCTGGATATCTCCTAAACCCATTTTGTTGCGAATTTCAAGATTCTCAGCAAGAATATAAGTCAATGCTCTATCTATGCTGTATCATCTACAATCTGCGCATGCTCATTCATCTTTAAAAGTCGGGTGAAGTCACCAGTTGTAATCCATGCATATCTCGTAACGTATTATTATGAATAATAATAAATTCTTTATTTCAGACCACTAGTCCACTTTGTTAGTAACAATTAACTTATGAACTATGTTAGTAGGTAATTGAAAATTAAAAATTAAAAGTAGGAAGATTCATTCAGGGGCCGATCGAATATTCTACTACGAGGTTATTTAATCAACACCCGAACGAAGGCTTTCATAATTGGAGAGTCGAATTTCTCCGTAATAACCTGTAACCGCAACCTGCTAAGTAATGAAGCAGTTCTTTTATGAATGATGGCGTGGAAACCATCAACCCTTGCATCCGCAAACATATTCAAATCACTACAGTAACGGTGCAGCCCCAACAACATCCTAAAGCCATTATTGTATTGGACTCGCAAGGCACTGTTCGGCCTCTGTGTATATGTAGTCCACAGGCTGCTCGTGTAAAATGTTTGGCAGTATGCTTTGAACATGGTGATTTTAACCTGTGAACTGCAACGAGCAAATCTGCGTGCCAGCATAATTATTTCTGACCGCCAGTGCCCTGCGCTCCCTTTCAATATCCATTTGATCGTCAAGGCTCTCTGTAAGATAGTATCCTAGATATTTAAAATGATACACTCGACTGAGATCTGCTCCATTCACTCGAATTGGACGTTATTATTATTACTTACGTTATTATTGGACGTATTGAACGTTAAGAAAAAGATAAGGGAAAAAAGACTTTGAAAAGAAATAAAATACCTAACTAAAAACATGGCTAGATAGATGAAAACATGTATTTTCTTGCAGCTTCTTTCAATGTTTTGATAAAATATCCAATGACCTTCTTCTTCTTCTTCTTCTTTTCGAATTGATGGTTTTCCTTTTTGATGAATGACCTTCTTAATTAGAGACATTGTTCTCACGCTGCACCTACCTACAAATACAACATTAATGATTTGTAACCTTCTGTGACATATTTTGATTTAAAAGCGTTTAAAATTATATAGAGTTTCTAGCTCATTTTCCTCTATAGACCTACAAATCGATCCGACCTACTGACCGATTGTTTGGAACGAGCAACTAGCTACAACTAATTAACTGACCGGATTCCCTGACAATTCCAAAGAGTCTGAAAATGGTTTATTTTTATTCTGGAGTTCGATTTTTAAACCTTAGTAAGTAACTAAGAGGAGGGGTAATTTATTTCTCAGGCACGTCACTTAATAATAATCCATCGTTTACTTTAAGCGACCAGCATAAACGGGAACGCCTCTGTCAAAAATGTTACCTATTGAGAAAATTTCAATGTTGTTGACATGCGATTCTGGTCAATTAAAGTTAATCATTAATTATTATTAAATGACGTCTCTGAGTGCGGCAGTAAGATACTAGTTTGCTTGAAACAGAATTAGTTAATTACCTCAAGTTTAAACTTTATAAACAAACGTTATGACGTATATACTCTTTGTGGTTATAACAAATTAGCTCTGCAATTGTGCAACCGCTAACTCAGTGCGTTTGAATTACAGACCATTAAAGTTCAGTTTTCTTACTATCATTTCCCACGGCATAGACTGAGGTGTCTAACAATAACTTACATATAGCTTTATTTAATAACTATCTTCTCCTCGCGATTTTTTCTGTGTAGATCTTTATTATTAAGCCAAAGTCTCAAAATCACACATGAAAACATAATCAGGATATATAAAATATAATATAAATATCCTTTGTGTTAAGCTGGCTTAATATAGGTACAAGGTGTAACGTTAAATACGCAAAACCTGAAAATAGTTTGATTAGAATACCGAGCAGAATCAATTGAACCACTTTTTAATATAGGTCACATTTTTCAAAAAATCTTCATTATACATGTTGCCCTGTCTATTTATTATTAATTCAAGCCATCACGTGCGCAAACCTGCCAAAATAGGTAAACAAACACAAATGGTTGTCGTCCAATTTAAATTTTCTCATACGCGTGTTAATAATAGTTCTTATTTCAATGCAAATACGAGTCTTGGTAAAACTAAAACAGCACATAAAACCTTTAAATATTTTTTTATGATTTTTTTTGTATCATAATTAGGTTAATTGAATTAAAAATCATTTGGGGTGTCTGTGGTTTTGCGTGTTTAACGTTACACCTTGTATGTATAGGTATGTGTACCAAATTTCATCTTTTTTTTTTTATCTATTGATAGGCACACGTTTGACCACTATCTCACCTGATGGGAAGCGATGATGCGATCTAAGATGGAGCACGCTTGCCTAGAAGTAACCTATTCACTCTTGCCTTAAAGACTCCCAGGTCCCAACATCTAATTCTGTTCAGCCGTTTAAGCGTGAAAAGGTAACAAATATTCATCCGTTCATCCTCCCAAATTTTCGTCATCATCATGTCAACCTTTAGAGGCCCACTGTTGGGCACAGGTCTCACCCGAGGGGGGTTCAGCAGTGATCGCCATGCTTGGGCGATGCAAGTTGGCAACCGCAGTAGGTGTTATGGTACCCAGAAGAACGCTGCTGCCCATCCTCTAGTCAATATATCCCTCTGTCGCTCTCGAATTTTCGTGTCATAATAAAAATCAAAATAAAATTCCATAGGGATGACAACTGTTACGCCTACCCTACGCTCGCAGCAGACGGAAGTGCACCTATTTGCTAATCAGAGCGTGATAGAAACGCATACCCGATACAGTCTCACGATACAATCATAATTGTATCTTAGATATGAAGACTTCATTGGGTTAAGCCAGTTTGAAGCAGTGGATAGCATAGATTTACAAATCGTTGAGAATCGGGCTGATTTTAGTATAAAGAGTGGATTTTTGAGACGGGACGGTAAAGACTGGTACTTTAACCATTATAATATACAGGGAAATTAAAAAAATACCCAAAACCTCTTAATCTGGAATTCGTATCATCACCCGGAATAACATTTGTTCTACGACTTTGACCTCAACTAAATAACTTAGCCAAAAACTATTTATTTGAAGTCTGTAAAATGTACGTATACTACGCGCGCGCACACCCATATGATAGCGAATATGATGTAGATAGTAGATAGGCTAATGTACAGGCACAGCTGATTGCAGGCCTTTCGTCGGCCGTGTCAGAAAAAAATATTATTTGTGCAAAATTTTAAGTGTGTTTATATTTTTTGTATGAAAAAAAAAATGTCGAATTTTGAAAAGTCGTAGAACAAATGTTGTTCAGGGTGATGATACGAAGTGAGAATTAAGTGGTTTTGGGTATTTTTTCAATTACCCTGCATAGTTACAGGAAATCGTTCCTAGAAGACCATCCATAACTTTTTGATTGATGTTTTGAGCACAGAACATACATTGACTTTAGTTTCGAAATTCAGTGGCTTTGTTCTGTTTGTTGTTTTGTATTGCCACCGACTTCCGAAACTAAAGTCAATGTGCAATTGTGTGCAACTGTGCTGAAGTTATTTTTCACTTTTTAGTTCTTGAAGGCGGTTGTCTTTTTTGTAAAAAGCTTTTTATTTTCCGCTTTTTAGTACCTCCTTCTCATCCAAATCTATTAAGAAGAGATTGAAAGTTAACTATACTACAAAGATTGATGAAACTAAAACGTCGTCTATGTAAAATTTTTGGTATTTGTTGAGTTTTCAAAAAGTGATGAATCAATTTCGATAAAATTTATATGGGACCATCCCTGAAGCATACCCTAACCATAAAAATAAGAATTTTCAAAATCGGTTTACGTTTGCCGGAAAAATCGCGTAACAAATCACGCACATACTTAATGCAAATTTAAGACTTATACGGTTTTCTCATAGATGCCATTGTCAGAACGAGACCAAATAAAAAATGGGACAAAAAAATGGGACCACACGGCAAGCACTAGCTTTCAAATAAAAAAATAATCATAAAATCGGTTCACCCAGTCCAAAGAAATCAGGTAACAAACATAAAAAAAAAATAAAAAAAAATACAGACGAATTGATAACCTCCTCCTTTTCCTCCTTTTTTTTGAAGTCGGTTGAAAAAATAGCTTGAATCCTGGGTAAGTACATAGTTATTTTTTTCTTTGCTGCATCCGCGATAACCGACATTCACGCGGACGAAGTCGCGGGCTAAAAGGTAGTTACTTATATAGATTTCACACCGGTAACAATTTTTGAGTTCAAAACAAATCTAATTTATATGTGGGGTCCGAGTGTTTATCGCCTTTTTAAGGAAATTTCCAAAAGGTTAGTTGACACTTCCCGTGATCCAAGAGCTGGTTTTTACTTTGGGCAGAGGTTAAGCATTGCCATCCAACGTGGCAATGCAGCCAGCCTCTAGGGCATATTCCCAGATGACGGCGACGTTGAGAAATTTTTTGATGCTTTATTATAGGTATTTGTTTATTTTTTGTTTAATAGTTATAGGTTTTTTTTTATTGTACGTGTAAATATTGTATATTTGTTACTTATAAATAAAACATCATATAGAATATAAATGAAAATAATTATGTAAATTATTCTACTTTAACATTTAAACCAGGTCTAATACAATAGGCATACTTTTAATTATCTACATAGAATTCCCCTGTTTAACCATGAGATTTTTTAAACTTTATTTGTAACAGAAACATAGTTCCCAACTTAAGAAAACAATTAATTTGAATAGTACACAGAATGATTGTTATAAATAATTTTTATTTTTATTGTAAAGCTGAAACTGTAAACTTAATCTCCCTTCAAAATGGTTTTTTTTTCTAAATTATTAATTAAAGGTAATGAGCATTTTCTCTTTAGCTTCGTTATTCGCTTTTTTACTCACCTTTTGTAAACAATAGTCTCAATATTGTTAATAATGAAGGGAAAGAGCGAGATTGACCCAACACAGTTAAATTATCAATTACTTACTGGGGATGTGTGACAGTTTTGAGACAAAATAAACATTTTCGTATTAATTATATTCAATCAATCAATCAATCATTTATTTTGTTAAACATAGGTATAGTTACAGATAGTATGTTGTCTAAAATACGTGCACTATGTTTTGCCAATATATGGCGTTTGGCGCATTATTCTTTTTAATTTTATTGTTATTCAAAAACATGCCTTATATTTCGACTTTAAAAAAAAATTATTTCGCTATTTACTACGCCGAGCAGACTAAACATAATAATTATAATTATGAAGCAAGGGATTATTAATTTCCTTAAAAAAACATCGGATTAAGATAGCCTGTGTCATCATCAGCTAGAAGACGTCCACTGTTGGACAAAGCCCTCCCCAGAGGGGGCCATAGTCCCCACGCTAGGCAGATGTCTTGGGGATCATAGTGAGGTTGTTAAGGACACGGAAGCAGCTATATTTTTTTTTATGGGACAAGTCCGCCACACTATTCCGAAAAAACTCCAACTCCTGTAAGCCAGAACCAACAGTGGAGAGCACCAGAAAAGCGCCAAAGCAATGAAGCTCGACGAGTCCCAGAGAAACGATTCAACTGTCTTGGATCCCACAAAGAAATTGATCATAAACTAAAGAAAGAAGCCGCTGCTGCCCACCTTCATGATTTTCCCTTAGTCGCCTTCTATGATACCCTCGGCATACCCGCAATACTCCATAAAACGAAACGATATAATTGCCTACACTACTACTAAAATAACAGACTGTACAGATACATGCGTGTGTGTACGTGTCTACGCGCCGCTCGAACAAAAATGCAGTTCCCAGAGCAGTCGTTCGACGCGGGGAGAGGTGAGGAATGGTTTCAGAGGGAGGCGGAGCGTGTAGCTACTGTACGATTTTTCTTTTTTTTTTCGGATTGGCGTCTCGCAGGTCAACCTAGGAGGTTGTCGGCTGCTTAACCGGACTTTCCTGTGGTGCCTTAAAAAAATTTATTTTTAGGGCCTCCAGCCAGGGCAAAATAGCTTACAAACTAAGCGACTACACGCTAAGGGCACCCCCTGTGGGGTACGAGCCTCGGCTTAGGGCGTCGCTGGGAGAGGACAGCAAAGGGACAGGCTGGATCGGATTTCCATTATTTAGGGACGAATTTAAAACTACAGGCTCAGCGGTGCGGGCTGGCACGAGCAAGGGTCGGGGGCTACTGTACGATACTGTGCCCTCGGTATTATACGGGTGGGTGTATGTGGGTGGGGGGCCCGGACATCCCACGGGTAACCCGAACAACGCAAGGGCAGGCCCTCATAGCCAGTGTGTTAAACGATTAAACTATCTTTGATCACGCCTGGCAACATAACTATTGTCAAACGCATGACCTCCCATTTCCTCCACAGTTGAGTAACAAGGAAAGTCGTAAGAGTAATTCAAGTGCACATAGTAATAGCTAATTCAATTTGTTCGCGACATTTTCTAAACTTTCACTGGTAGAAGTCAAAAGTAAACACATCTCGCTCTGCTTGCTATGAATGTCAAACATGTAATATTTACGAAATGTGTTGTAAATGGAACTGTGATTTTATTTTAATTTGCTTTTTTTTCTTCGCTCTCTTTAGCCGTTAATGTCAGGGGCAAGTTAATGACTGCTGTTGCATTTTTGAGACAAAGAGTTTATGTAATTTTCGATAATAATTATTCTCCCAACAAAAGCTCACGGCGACTTATCCCAAAGGAGACAAGCCAAGTGCGTAGAAGATATTACAGTGCACAAGTGTGTGCTCCAACTCAGGTGGAGTGTACCTGTGTTGACGCACACTTGGAATTATATATAATTATAATTAAATAAACTATGTTACACGTTGCTACCTGTAACATAATTTATTTAAAAAACTGCACCATGCCTTTCCATGTCCTGTGCAGCAGTTTCCAAGAAAAATGTCTGTGACAGACAGGCGAACGCAGGAATGATCTTATCGGGAATGGCTTTGCTTTTTTATGTTCCAAACTATTATACGTATTCCATAGCCTCTTATCGAGATTAAAAAAAATGTGATTCTTCCTACCGAAAGGACAATGCCAAAAACTCTATAGAACTTTGCCCCACTCAGTAAAAGTCATGTACAAGCTTGCAATATGTAGCATCTTACTGCTTATTAATTGCTGATAACCAAACATTAACAATTTCTTTACTTTTTCTTATAGGTAGTCTATATTATCACAAAAAAAAAAACAAATATAAGGAAAGGAAGCATTTGGCTAATCAACTCCACACAACTCCACACTCGAGCCTGTCTCGTGGAAACAAGTCAAGAACGCAAGTTCGTAAATTCGCAAGTTCTAAAGAAAAACAATTTATTATAATAAAGTTGTTTGATCATTACAATTATTTTATTAATTTACATTTTCTGTACATGGGTGGGGCAGGATCTGGCATTGTCATTTGGTCACGGTGACCATCTTAATGGAGATCAGCTAATTACGCAGAAGATATAGTATGACTGACTCCCTCTACCTTTACTCTCATAGTCTGGTGGGACGGCAATCCGAATTTTGATTACCTACTAACTTATTTATGTTGCAATTGATAA
The DNA here is from genome assembly GCA_947361185.1 of Charanyca ferruginea. Classification (NCBI taxonomy): domain Eukaryota; kingdom Metazoa; phylum Arthropoda; class Insecta; order Lepidoptera; family Noctuidae; genus Charanyca; species Charanyca ferruginea. Next base: position 6,211,887 of record OX376084.1, on the reverse strand, counting down.
ACTATAACCGATAAATACAAGTTAGTACGAAACGGTCAATACGCGTGGCCGACTAGCACCGGTTTTTTTTTCAAACATCCTAATTGTCAAAATCACAACGGTTTTGTCTATAACATCTCTTACTAACAAGTAAATATGAAAAATCGCACATTTTTTCTATTTGTTTTAAGCCAGAACCTACCCGCACATTATTTAACAGTTCTGCTTTTAGAAATAGTAGAAATTCGGTACAAATAACGTGTGTTTGACAATTTTGTTTGAAATTTAAAGTACAAATATTAGTAACTCATCATCTACCTAGCCTTTTCCCAACTACATTAGGGTCTGCTTCCAGACTAACCAGATGCAGCTGAATACAAGGGTTTACATGGAGCGACTGCCTATCTGACCTCCACAACCCAGTTACTAGGTAACACGATACCCCTTGGTAAGACTGGTTGTCAGACTTTCTGGCTTCTGACTACCCATAACGACTGTCAAAGATCTACAAATGACAGCCGGGACCAATGGCTTTACGTGCTTTCCGAGACACGGAGGGAATTCGGTATGAAAGGGATGGTCACCCATCCACAGATCGACCGCGGCTAGCGTAGCTTAACATTTGAACGATCTGTACGGCTTTTACTGGCAGTTCTGACTTTTTGATCTTAGATTAAAAATATAAGTTTCGAATTTATTTTTTACACGACTCAAAAATAGAAATCTCACCCCATTACAAGTTGCATGATGCATATATGAATGATCTTAATGGAATGCAACAGTGAAAGTTTCTCCAAGCATCATCCGGTTTTCGAGACAACCGTAAAAGTTGGACTGATAAAAGATAAAGAAATTAAGGCTCTGTACATTAACCAGATGATTTAAGGGGGTTCCGTCAAGTAGATAGCTCGAGAAATTCGAAGTTTCTTACATTTTTCACACATTCAGAACTGTAGGTCGATTCTGTAAAATTCAAACAACAACTCACATCTCACATCGCTATTCACTCTCACTGCGCATAAGGTCAATTCATTTCAGTTCAGTTGACAGCTGACACGCTCGCAAGGGTGGCGCTAGTGTAAATTCGAATTATCAACCGAGTTTTTAGAATGCCAATCAAGAAACTCACAGCGGATTCAGATTCGAAGTTTAGAATGAGGACTTATAGAATCACAACCCTGTTTTAAATCGACTTCAAAAACCTTTTTTACAAACAAGCCAACCACCTTCAAAAACAAAAAAAAACGTTAAAACTTTAAATTCGCAAATCGGTGACAATACAAAACATCATAGAAAAAGCTTTGCGAATTTAAAGTTTGTTTTTTTTCGCTTTTTAGTGCCAACTTCTTACTGTACAAATTAATTACGAAACGGTGACACCAAAAAAAAAAAACAGTCATCCCTTAATTTTCCACTCTAGAGTTAATTTTCCTCTCTATAAAGTTCTTGAAAAGATTCCACCAGTAGGTGGAATCTTTTCAAGAACTTTATAAGGGATCAACTTTGAGGTATACACCGGTGATATCGAAATCGGAATACACTGAAAAAAGTTATGCTCCTTCTTTTTTGAAGTCGGTTAAAATTGGTGGTTGTTTGTGTGTGTGAAGTTTGACCATTATCACAGATTAACTAACGCTTCTAAATACGAAAAATTTCTTGAACGAAATCAGAGTGTTTAGACGAAACATTTAGTCAATGGTTGGCCATAAGCATGCAATCTTTACAGTACCAATCCAATATTGCGTCTGTATATGAAGTTATGTTCGTGGTTATCGGACATAGAGCAAAACGCGTTGCGTTGCATTAGGTTATCGGATATCGATGTTTATGTGGGCATCTTAAACCTTATTATAACGACAAATCTTCAAAGTCCATGTTCAACTAATGCGCCTTATTCACCATCCTTCTTGCTGTACGTCCCGCCAAGGTCATGCACCATGCACGATGCAAAACGACCGTGAATAAGCTTGCTGTACGTCAATGATTATTACAAATTGTTTTTTTTCATGCTACCTTTGCATGGCCCACCTTGGCGGGACTTACAGCAAGATGGATGGTGAGTAAGGCGTTTAAGACGTGCCTAAAACATCTTTGCATCTCGCTCTAACACCTACAAACAAAAGTGTGTAATTTCACCCACACTTACACACTTCAAACCGGAACACAGCCATCCTGCTTTATAGTTATGTGTCCCGAACGAAGTCCTTCACAAAAAAGCTCTATTTTTCTGTTTCACTCACGGAATAGACATAAGAAGTGGAAGTATCCACACCAGGGGCCCTAGCCCAATTTCCCAAAATGACAATCAACAATCGATAACGCTAATAGAAAACTATTCAAATGTATGGGAATGACGTCATCTCAACGATAAGTCACGTGATCGAAAATCAAAAATGGATTACGACGAGGCGTTAATTATTGCGGAAAGAGAAACGATACGTAACGTTTATAACTTGGCTAGGGGGGCAGGGCAGGCATTATATATGACCTTATATGACCTTATTGGTCTGAGTATATGACCTAATGATATTAGGTAACTTGATATAATTATTATTTCTATTATTCTATTATTGTGTGTTCCCAATTATTTTCATTTGTTTTTGTACAAAACCTGACATGTAATTTTTTGTAATCTTCTGGTATAAAAAGAATAAATTGTTGTTCGTTAGTCTCGCTAAAACTCGAGAACGGCTGACCGATTTGGCTAATTTTGGTTTAAAAATATTTGTGCAAGTCCAGGGAAAGTTGAAACGGTGAGAAATTTGGAAAAAATAACGAAAAAAAAAAAACTCCGTATGGTGTCGGACGTAAAGAATAACACCAATAACACCGTAAGAGGCAACTAAGGGACTCACCAGAGAATGGGCAGCAGCGTTCTCTGTGCCTTTGTAACAACCATACTGCGATCGCCAACCCGCCTGCCAAGCGTAGCGATTATGGCAAAACCCCCCCTTTGGGAGAGGCCTATGTCCAGCAGTTGACGTCTTTCGGCTGAAATGGTGATGATGATGATGAACGAAAATAAAGGGTAGTCAGATAGGGACAGAACAACGTCTATCGGGTCAGCTAGTTACAGTATGGTCAACGTATCTTGGCGCGTCTGAAGTTAGCCGATTAGCTGCGCAGTAGACAATTTCGTTTCTAAAAGTTCCATTGCGCAGCCAAACAGCTAACTTCAGACGCGCCAAGTTACGTTGACCGTATTGTATTAAGAAATAAACTATTGAAACCCCACGGGTCCTCGCCATTTATCCGAAATATCTTACGCAAATACACAACCTACAAAACCCAACGTAAACGACACTACAAACCTAGTTTAAGCACCTGCACACCTGCGTCGTTCTATTCTGTGAAGGTTTCACTTTCTGTGACCCAAACGTTTTACTTTCGACGTTCCGTACCGACTTCGCAGTTTGTGATCTGATTTTGATTTAGATTTGATTGTTTGTCGTTGTGTAGTTCGAAATATTACTAAGTTATTTTTTGTTCGCAAATTGCGGCGTTGTTTTATTTTGTATGTTGAATAAATGAGTATTGTGATATCATTCACTTGCGCTTAACTGTTGACATGACTCTTGGAGCCGTACTGTCATTATTTAACTATTGTGTCTGCTTATTGGACAGATGATACAAATATCAATGTAGCATTTGAAATGCGTTTTCAATACACACATAGGCAGAGGCAGACGTAAGCACATCATTTCATTCCAAAGTGTAAATTTTTCCATATGAATATGAACCTTAAGCTCTTGTAATAAAGTTGAAAATCTATCAAATCAATTGTTGTACCTTGATGTGCTGGTACATAATAATATTCTTTGGTTAAAATTTAAAATGATTATTTCGTTAACAGAGGTACAGAGTTTACTGAAAAAGTTAATCTCACAGATATATCTTTACGTTATTATTAATTAGGAGAAAAAAATGTATTTAGGAATGTAGTGCAAATTAAAACTAAAAAAAATTGAAGTAAAAGTATCATAAATCCATTAGAGACAGTATAAAAAGCAAGTGACAGTTTGACAACACTGTTGGCACAGTGGTTGCGCAGCGGTTGAGCGATTTATTGCAGCGCTGCGTGTCGCGGATTCGATTTCCGTACAAAACAAATATTTGAGGAGGTGAAGAACAAAACCTGACTTTTCCACTTTTTCTAATTTTGGAGAAAACAGTAAAATGTAAATAACTAAGAGACTAACTTTGAGTATAAAGTGTGGTTTTGTTCGAAACTCTATATTTGACATGAAAATTCATATAAGAAAAGTGGTGTTTTTGATAAGGTTTAACTTATTTGTCAATATCAATTCCAAATTTTTTTGCACATAGACTAAAAAAAAAACATTTAAAAGAAAAATGTAAAAGTTAGGTTTTGTTCTTCACCTCCTCATTTGTATGGCCTAGTAGTCGTTCCGGGTCTGGCTGTTTGTGTATGTGAGTTTACATGTTTGTAAACGCACCCACCTTACAGAAGAAAGTTCTAGTGTGGGGCAAAAAAAAAATAGGAATTAAGAGATTCGTTATAGTCAACCTAACAAGTAAAAGGTCGACCCCAAGTAACATGAGACAAGTAGGTCGATTCTGTAAAATTCAAACAGCAACTCGCATCTCACTTCGCTATTCACTCTCACTTCGCATAAGGTTCAATATAACCTTGATATATTTGACACTTTGAATCGGGTTCCAGGTCGAAGTGACGGGGAAATTACCTTACAGAATGCCACTTCTTACGTCATGTTATACTTTATACGTCAAAATCTCCCTGTCAATTTAGTTCAACTCGCTGACACGCTCGCAAGGGTAGCGCTAGTGTAAATTCGAATTATCAACCGAGTTTTTAGAATGCCAATCAAGAAACTCACAGCGGATTCAGATTCGAAGTTTAGAATGAGGTCTTACAGAATCACACCCAAGGGCAGGAAGCCTTAGGCCAGCCATACACGAGCAGCTTGAAGCAAGCAAGATCGACTGCTTGAAACTGCGACTGCATAATGAACTTTAGTCTCTTATTTACACACATACACAGAGCCGTTCGAGCAATTGCGACTGCTCCGGGCGATCAGCAGTACGGTGAAATTTTATCTTGCGGCCAAGCAGTTGCCTGGCATCAAGAAGCATGCCTGGCATACACTGTCTTTTCGAGCTGTCGCCTTTTTTTTTGCTCGGTGTAAACCCTCATGAACTTCCTCAATCGTGGGGTGACATACAAACATACGGGTCGGACTGAGAAAATTCTGTTTTTTTTTTAAGTCCGTTAAAAATCACATTGGTATTTGCTCTTGCTCAGTTGTGAACCCACAACTTCGCATAAGACAGCCATCGACACGACAAAAAGCCACAATACCAAGAATTACTTTTCTTCCAATTCTGACGTCCATAAATCAGTAACCAACCGAAATTCTGTACCCAAACAGGCCACAAAAGGTAGTTAAACTCATTATCGGTTCTCGTAAATCGTTAAACACTGAGTCAGTCACTGCGTAAAATACGGGCGATCTGTTATCTGAGGTACAGGAATTTCGACAATGTTTTTTAAACTGTATTTTGACCTCGAAAGGATACGTATTTATTGTGTCTGTGTTGTAAATATTTTGATTTCTTTTCGTGGTTTCGACCTGATTAGAAAGTGAAATGATTTTTGTTGCTACCTGTCAAGCAGGTCATATAAATTATGGCTACATAATCCATCAGCCTGGCTGAAGGCCTTAAATTCACTTTTAAGGCACCACAGTAAAGTCCGGTCAAGCAGACGACAACCTCCTAGTACTTCTCCATGACTTGGATAGCACGATAATTAAGCATTGCTCCCGGCTGTCATTCGTAGATCTTTAAATGCCGTTATGGATAGTCAGAAGTTAGGAAGTCTGACAACCAGACTTACCAAGGGCATTGTGTTACCCAGTAACTGGGCTGTGGAGGTCAGATAGGCAGTCGCTTCATGTAAAATACTATTCAGCTGCATCTGGTAAGACTGAAAGTCAACCTATAGTCAGACGCCATGTATATTGCCGCCACCTTCAAAAATTATTGTCATATTTCAGTCAATTTACATTTTTTTAATTATTATTATTGATAGGCATACGTTTGACCACTAACCTGATGGTAAGCGATGATGCGGTCTAAGATGAAGCACGCTTGCCTAGAAGTAACTATTCACTCTTGACTTAAAGACTACCAGGTTGTAGCTATCAGGAAAAACAGACTCAGGCAGGGAATTCCACTCCTTAGCTGTACGCATAATGAGTGTGTTCCCAAAACGTTTTGTGCGTGTGGGTGGGATATCCACCATGTACCGGTGGCGCATCGCCGTACGTCTTGTGGTCCGATGATGGAACGGGCTTGGCGAAATTAAATTGTTCAATTCCGTCGCACACTCCTCAAAATACAACCGATAGAAAACCGACAGGCCAGCAACTCGGCGTCGATGCATTCATAACAAGATCAATACATTAAAGCTTAGCAAATTATACACTTAAGCCTTCCTTCATTAATCACTTTGTCTATTGATAGAAACCGCATGAAAATCCGTTCAGTAGTTTTTGAGTATATCGCGAACGAAACGGCCGGCGGCGGGGGTTTTTGATTTAAAATAATTATGCACATACATGAATAAAGTCAGACTTATTACACTAATTCAGTTTAAAGTATTGAAACGCACGACTACAAGTGCTAATACAAATAAACTGCATCACGCCATACAGCCAAGCCGTTACCGTCTGAGTCGACCTTAACTCGAATTAATCAACCTCTTTTTGGACCACCGAAAAAGTAGCCCCATTAGTGTTGCGACCGGTCGGTACCGATACCAGTTTACCAGTTTCGGTACGCACCTGACCGGGTTTTTGGTAACGCGGCCCGAATAGTGATGCGATTATTCTGTATGTTGGAATTTTTTAATCTAGATTTTCGTACAGGATATTTTTATTAGTGTTGTATTAAGTTAATGGTTTGTAAATAATTTTGTTATTATTTTAATTTGCTAATGATGTTTAGTACTAGTTCCTGATTTTTAATAATAGGTAATAATATTATTTTAATTAAGTAATTCACAAAATGCTTTTGCAAGTACCATATTATAATTCATCATTTATAAAAATTACAAATTGTAAATTGTAATTGTATTTTACAAGTTACAATTCTACAAGTGTCTGTTTAATAAAGAATATAATTTACAAATTTACCATGGTGGAAAACTACAATTTTACATATTTCTGTTTAATAAACATTTTCTTTTTACAGGTGACAATTTGTAAGGAAAACTGTTTTATTACTCATTATTACACTTATTTTTTTTATTTGAATAATGGTTTTATCGTAAGATTTCAAGCAATTTACACAAATAATAAAATATTATACACCTAAACCTTCCTCTTGAATCACTCTATCTATTGGTGTAAACTGTTTGTAGTTTTTGAGTTTACCGCGAACAGACATACAGACAGGCGGCGCGGCTGGAGACTCTATTTTTTATAATAAATGTTAGTGAAATAATAAAATTAATAATTAAAAGGATTGATTGAATCTCTCTCCTAACATGCACAAGTAATTATTTTAAAGAATCCAATTAAAGTGATCGTCAGATAAAATTATTTAATTAACGGTTAGCTACAGTGCGTTTGTAATGGTCATCCTTACTATTCGTGGAGACCGCGTTTGGGCAAGCGTAGTGTGGGACGCCCTGCGGCACGATGGACCGACCGTTTGAAGAAAGTGGCTGGCAGCGGATGAATGCGGGCTGAGACTAAGTTGGTTGACGATCCCTGGGGAAGGCCTGCGTTCAGCAGTGGACAACAATAGGCTGATATTGTCGTTGATAGTCCAATACCGTAACTAAAAATTGTCTAATACCGTTATTTAACCTTATGTCCGTCACATTAGTACACACAGCTCCATAGAAATCTCACCCCGAGCGGGTGAGAAATCTCAGCCGGAGAGGGTGAGATTTCTCTGGAGCTATGTGTACCTACTTGCTCGTGTCCGGTTGCGAACCCACAAACTCGTGCATCAGGGGCAGGCATTAACCGCTGGGTCAACACGAGTTTTATACATGAACTAGCTGATGCCCGCGACTTCGTCCGCGTAATTGTCGGTTGTCAGCAGGGGTTTAATTATTTTTGCATGCTTATACGGAACCCTATCTTTTTCTAAAATAAAAGTAGCCTAAGTTACTCCTTATAACATCAGCTATCTGCCAGTGAAAGTCCCATCAAAATCGGTTCAGCCGTTTCCGAGATTAGCCGGAACGAAAAGACAGAAAGACAGACAGACAGACAAAAATTTTTTAATTGGTTTTTTTGGGATAGGTACCATACTTACTTTCATATGCATTTAGTATAAAGCTGTTATTTGGACACAAACAGACACTTCAATTTGATTTAGTTGTATAGATGTATAGATAAAAAAATCTATTACCACAAGCATAAAAGTTCGTCATCAGAGAGGAGCTAGTGGCTAAGTTTAGCCGTATAGGTCGATTGGTCAAAGTTTAAGCTACGCTAACCGCGGTCGATCTGTTGATGGGTGACCATCCCTCTTCAAATAATTTTTCCCATTGGTCCCGGCTGTCATTTATAGATCTTTGGCAGTCGTTATGGGTATAGTCAGAAGCCAAAAGTCTGACAACCAGTCTTACCAAGGGGTATCGTGTTACCCAGTAATTGGGTTGTGGAAGTCCGATAGGCAGTGGCTCCATGTAAAACACTGGTATTCAGCTGCATCTGGTTAGACTGGAAGCCGACCTCAATATAGTTGGGAAAAGGCTAGGCAGATGATGATGATGAAAAAAGTTCATCATTCGAGAACGGCTCGACCGATTCAGATGTTTTTGGTTGTGTTTGTATTTGTAAGGACATGGTTTGTGTAAAATATTTTTTTTTTTGGAAGATCCAATATAAATGTGTGAAGCCGGGGCGGGTTGTTAGTTTTAAATACATAAATGACGAACAATAATGTTGTGTGTGTTTGTTACTCAGTAGCTCCAAAACAGCAGGACGAATTTGAATGAGATCGAGAGGTTAGGAGACGTTAGGAGAACTACACTTTCTGCTCCTGTCTCATGTAAACATGGGGATTTCTTCCCTCATTTTCATAGAACGATAGGACGTTAATTGGCCACGAACTGAAATAATTGATTTGCAGCGGCAAAAACAAAAATATGACATAACATTTGCCTGCACCTCCGTCTGCACTGCACCGAAGTTAATAGGGTGTTTTACTCTTTACGAGAAAAAATCTATGAATTGAGACAGTTTATGCATAAAACAGTCGGAAAATGTGTTTTACATCATAAAATAACAAAATAAACTTTTAAATTCAATTCTAAGTTTTCAGTTTTTCTAATCTGTTATAAAACACAATAAAATAGTAGCGGCCATGTTATTACGCCGTACGGCTGTGTAAACAAAAAATTGTCAACTGTCAGTCCACCGATTGGCGTATATAGGCTTTGTACTTTTATTATTTTCCTAACCAACGTAATTTTTAAATTATTACACCTATTACAAATATTTAACATGAGCGAGGCGAGGCGTTTTCGTCAAACAGCGCGCGAAATTTGAAAATTTTAAATTTAGATGTATTTTATGGCACTTCTCGATTAAATTAAAAAAATGTGTTTTTTTGGTGGCATATTAGCACTACAGAATTTTATTAAGACACTTTTTAAAAATGGGTGTAATACCCTATTATATCATAAAATATATCTTGCAACAATCGGCAACAGCCAGACCAGCACTTCTAGATGTTATCTCTTCCAAACAAACCAACAATTTTACATCTAATATTAGTTTGGATCAAGAATCACACGGCAATTTGTGTAAGAAGTAGGGCTCATAAATAATTGCTTTATAAGCTAGCAAATTAATGTAAATAAAATACTTTACATTTTATTTAAATTTATTACTTCTGTGATGAATTTATTGCACTAAATATAAGGTTTACTTTTGCAAATCACTGACTGATTTAGGATCGCTATACACGTAAGCGGTTCGGCACGTTCGGTTCTGTATTTCCCACGGAATAAGGAAAACCACAACAATTATGCGGGAAAACTTATGTGTAAAATAAAATAATAACAATTTTCGTCTGTTGTAATAAGTCTTAATTTTGTATGAAGAACAAAATTCAACTTTGACGAAAAGCTTATTTATATCACATTAAGAAGGAATTTGAAATTCGAAATTCAAATTAAAAAAAAATGTAATTGAATGTCAAACCGGCCTACGTTGTGACACCTGATGTTCGATGATCAACAACAGATAAGTGCTTTCATTTCATCCCGCAAATAAATTTATAGCTTTCACAATAAATCAAAATTTCCCAAATTTTTTTATGAAGTATCACAAAATGTCATTTTCAACTTTAAACATGAGAAGTTCAAACAATTGACACTAACTAAGTGCCAATTAAGTGACATATAACTATAACCCTATAGAGGCTGGCACTAATTTATTGCCTCTGATTAACGGGTTGATTTATGACTAAAGACGGCACTTTCTCCTCACTAGTATGTTGATGCGTTTATGCATTATGGTATATGGCACGTTGTCTATGGGTTAAATTGTAGTAGAGCCTTGTTGGTCTCGTAGTCGCAAGTGTGACTTCTAAGCACCCCATGCTTAGAAGTCCTGGATTCGATTCCCAAGTCAGGCAAAAAGTTTTAGTGGCTTTATTTTTATTTTTTAGAAGTCACCTGTAGTTTCAAAGTTGGTGGTGTGAGAACCCTGTGGCTAGGAAAGCACGTTAAGTCGTTGTTCCTGCGCCTGATCTCTCTCCGGTCGTGTCGGATTGCCGTCCCACCGGACTATGAGAGTGAGGGAAGAGAGAGTGCACCTGTGTTTGCACACACACTTGTGCACTATAGTACCTCCTGCCTACTTAGCTCGTCTTGAAAGGGACTGACTGCCGTGACTGAAATGCGACCAGGAGAATATTAAGTACAATATGGTCCACGTATCTTGGCGGTCCTGAAGTTAGCCGATTAGCTGCGCAGTAGACTATTTCGTTCCTAAATGTTCCATTGCGCAGCCAAACAGCTAACTTCAGGACCGCCAAGATACGTTGACCGTAGGTACTATATTAGAGCTAATTTCATTTCTCTGGGTTCTGTAACCAAAGGGTCCAAACGAAGGCTCCATTTTGTTATTGCTTGCGTCCGTCCACCCGTCTGTCTATCCCTCTATCACAAGTCTGTATCTATCGACTCCAATAGGTAGATACTTGACATTTTCATAGGTGTATTACTGTACCATTACAACAAAATAAAAAAATAGAAGTTATGAATTAAAGAGGATGTTTTTTTTGGACCTACAACACTATAAAAAAACTGGCCAAGTGCGAGTCGGACTCGAGCACAAAAACGGCAAAACTTCACGTTTGTTGTAGTGTCCAAGACCAGTGTTGGTAGGTTTAGAAACCTGACAAGTCTCACTGCTGACTAAGCGGTTAGTCAAATCTTTTGACCACAATCTCTACGCCATTTCTAATAGTCCTCTCATGACCACACGACATACATGATTTAAGGCTTGAACACACTATGTGCTAAATGATCGGGCAGACCACAAAATTATGTACCGTTCTGTGGTTTTCGCTTTCAGATACTGTAAGTACTATTGTGTGTGTGTATGTGTGTTTACTTGCCAGTGGTATTAAACATTTGAATGGTAGGTAAATTTTTATGCATATTGGTGTTTCTTTTATAAATACAATAGGTGACTTTATTTTGAGTTTTTTTATTGCTAAATATGAACAGTTTATCTTGAATATCACTGATTTTACCACTGAACAAAAATACCTAGACTATAATCGAATAAGTCGTCCGTAGGGATGCCGCATGCGCGCGTGAGAAATATTACCAAGAATCCGATTCTCGACATCCCCTCTACAATTACACAACAGCTCCGGGTAGACTTAAGAGTCATGAGAGTTTTTTTCGCAGCACACAGGCCATCCAGGACCGTCCGCGTACGGTGAGACGTAAGTTGTGGGAGAATCTTCATCCACCACCACCCAACTTCGTTCAATTCAAGAAACACCTGCCACTCGGAAATGATTTGCAGTGGCCTGTATGGAAAGCGCTCAATAGATTGCGCACCCAGGTAGGCCGCTGCAAACACAATCTAGCAAAATGGGGGACAACAGATCCCACCGACACCCAGTGTGAGTGCGGCGATCCTGACCAGACAATGGCCCACTTACTACAGTGCCCAAAGTGCCCCTACACTTGCACCTTAGAGGACATTAAAAACGCCACTAATGCTCCGATAAATGTGGCTACCTACTAGGCCCAAGTAGTCTAGCATAAAGGAAAACCATCGATTCGAAAAGATGAAGAAGATTTGAATAAATCTGAAATCGCCAATAACCGTTGAGCAAGCATGGTGCTAAATGCCCAAGTCTTCTTTATATGAGAAGAGGCCTTCGTCAATTTGACAATAATTAAATTCCACAGTTTAGTTTCCTGTACTTCGCCTCTAAAAACTTTAAATTTGCCTAATCTCAGACTCTTCGATGCGTATAATTTCTGCGGTCGTATATTATGTGTTTACACACAACCGAATTATACTTTCTTCGTCCATTATGTTAATTTTGTTCTGCACAAAACAGAATAACTCGTTTATAACGATGTTACACATTATACACTTTATCTTTTCGGAAGACATTTTTTCTGGACCCGAACGTTGCCGAGTTCTCGCGAAGACTGATGACATGACTGGTCTGGATATTCAGTATGTGTATAAATAATTCTATGAAAAGTTATCATACTTTTGGTGTTCTATTTACTCTTAACCGATTTTGGTCTCGTCAAAAGAAACGGTTAAAATTACGACTTACAATTCTTTATCCAAATAAAGCGTTTATCACCATTATAGGTAACTGTAACCTAGCGGTTACCTATCAGATCTCTTGTGGGGCAAGCACGAGTGCACTAACGTTTATGTTTTTTTTATACCAATATGATGGTAAACAGGCAGCCCTGATGGTCACCATAGCCTATATGGACGCTTGCAACCCCAAAAATACGGAACCTATCTCTAAGTGCCACCGGGGTGGTTTTATTGTCTAGTAAGAATTCCACACTTGTTGTTATTTGTGTGTTTCGTCCTGTGCGGGCTAATAAATGCTTTTTCTTTCTTTCTTTCACACTTCTCGGTCTTATCGTGAAAGACTGGGACCCCATTGAAGGTTAATCCCCAAATGCATTCGATTCAAGTTAAATTTTGTACGACCTAAAGATGTTTCAGGTCAGATAAGGACATGTTTCATACTGGGCCCAGTCTATGTACACCACTTCAAAAAAAGAGAAAAATCCGTAGAATCCGGGAAAAATACAGATAATTCATTTAAATGTATACTGTTGTGGTTGTAAATTGATAATTTAACAATAATTTTTATGGATTTTCAACATGGCGTCACGCAGATTTAGCTACTCTATAAACCATAGATCGACCATTGATCATAGAAAGAGAACTGTCAGCTGTCAGTGTCACAACAGTCTCACATCAGTCACTTCCGTCTCGTTTTGTTTTTAGTTTCTAGAGTACTTTATAACAACCTCCCTTTCGTTTTTTTTTTTAAATTGAACACCGTTTCTGTCCCATCTGTTTACCTGGCTATCTACAAATCGACGCAGGAAATCAGAATTATAAATGTCAAACGTCATTAATCAATCAAAATGACAGTTTTTGTTGTGTGTTGCAATTTCAAGTACAATTTCTTGTGTTTTACGTGATCACAAAGCTATTTTAAATTACTTGGACAGTTTAGAACTATTTAAAATGTGTTTTCCTATTATTAAGTATAGGGTACAAGGACTGGACCCAGGCTCCATTCATTTTGAAACAACTCCTTTGTATATGTAAGCTCGAGCTCATAATGGTTGTAAACGCATATACCAGGATATAGGAGAATTTCTTAGTGAGGGGACTACGTATATTCTTAACAACAAAAAAAAAATAAACGATAGCATCAGTGTCCCGGGTGTATAAGGGTCGGTATACATATAGGGGGGCGGCAAATTCAAAGTTGTATGGGCCTTGCCGAACCGAATCTATGGACACACTTGTGTATAGCGACCCTAACAGGTGTACAACAGATAATGGCGTAGTATGTAAATGTTGAAGATGACTTGTCGTAATCCAATGTCACTTTCTACAAACAATTGCCTCCTGTGTTGGTTACATTGGTTGTCATCACGTTGTTACGGGATATTTTGAAAGTGAACTCGATACCGGTTTCTATAACTCGCTTAATTTGTTAAGGTGTCAAATCTCATGCCAACTGATTTGAATGGGCTGCTTTTACGGTTTCAGAAATTTATTTATCAAAAAGGTTACAAAACACTTAATATGAGAAATACAAGGTAATCTTAAAACTAAATATAAACTAAATACTCGTAAATAAGTAAGTTAGTAGACACACAATTTTTACAATGCTGTGGGTAAAAGGAAAAAGTGAGTGAAATATTACATATTGATTCTTGAAGGCAAGTCAATAGCAATTACACATTATACTTTTAGTTTGAGCAACCAAGTTGAGAATATTGAGTGACCAAAAGAGTCATGAATATTGAGAGTTGAACAGTTGGGAGTTTGGAAGTTGATGGTATAACACCTCCGTGTCTCGGAAATCATACATAGATATTTGACAGTAGTTACCAGGTAGAGAAGGTCGAAAGTCTGACAACCAGTCTTACCAGGAGGTATCGTGTTGCCCAGTAACTGGGTTGTAGAGGTCAGATAGGCAGTGATCAATGTAAAACACTGGTATTCGGATGCATCCGGTTAGACTGGAACTGACCCCAATATAGTTGGGAAGAGGCTAGGCAGATGATTGAACTGTATACATTTTACTAATAATTTGTGTGTCTTATTTTAAATTACTACTTTCAACATTGGTAGATTGTACAAGGGACAAAAATGCTGTTAACATCAAAAATTTATATACATACCTACTTTCTTATTAAATAAAGATATATTATTGTTTCTATTTTATCAGAAAATTCTCGTGGCAACCTGTAATTGAATTTTGTACCGTGCTTGTCTATGTCCCCTTTTACATAGAAAAGTTGTATGGCATCTAGGCTCCTACATAAAATAAATCACACACGTACCAATAGACTATAAGAAAGTGCATAAATATTAATTATTAAACATGTCTAGTCTATGCCTAGTGTAACAGTGACATATTTCCCACACCGGTCACAACTTTCGCGCCATGATTATAAACAGGTATTACTCTATGATTTTCGTCTATGGATTTTTTACTATCAGCATGACAGTGAGATTCTTTTGTTTCTTTTTCATGATCGTGTGTTTGTTTGAATTTGGAACAGTTGGTACGTTAAACATAAAAACTTAATTTAGTTATTTTGTTTTTGTTTTCTTCTAGTCTAGCCGTTTTGATGCAGATGACTTATAAGTTAAGTACAATGCAATGGCATAAAAGTATCAACGGAAATAGTCACGTCAAGTTCAAGGTTAATTGATTATGAAGCTTCAAATGCCGTTATGGGTTTTCAGTAAATAAGTAAAGAATTAAAAAAAAAACATTATCACACGATAATGTCTAGCACGGTTTACTTAATATTTTTTTTTATAATACTTTAAAGTAGCTTACCTCTATCATAATCTTCCCCCTTACAAGATAAGGGCAAATTGTCCAGAACAGATAATATCACTAAAATTAAAAACATCATTTTCACATCACTACGGTGGATAGATTTTCCAAATTTAAACCACTTCCGAACTGTCATTTTGACGTTTAAATTTGCGCGCGCAAAAAAATCGAAACTTATTTTTGTTTTTCGATTTCTTGATCACATTCACATTTTTTTAATCATTATTATTTTTTCAGCTGCATCCACAAGATTTTCTCGACATGATACTCGTAATATTTTTTGTTAGTTTTATCGAGACGTCTGCTCGTCGTCAGAACTGCGAACCTACTAGCCAACTGACCAACTTAACACTGTAAAATAAGAAACATACATATTACTAGCAAGGATTTACTTTGACAATGTCCCATCATACTTTCTCCTGACAAATAAAACCGAACTCTACCTTTCTAATTTCAAGACTCAAAGTATCATAGCTGGTTACACCAGAAACAACTCGGTCACATTTAGTACCGACTTGCTAAACAAGTGAACGGTGAAATGAGAAATTGTGAGAGATAGACACATGTTGGAAAGGGACAGATAGACATTTCTTTTTATGGTACAGCTGGTGAAACTGAGAACTTTAGAAATGTAGTCTGATCATCGATGAGGTATTTATCAAAGATAATGGTATCCTGTTTTGTTATCTGTGGTTAACGATTACAGAATCGAAAAATACCTGCTAGGATTTATGCCAGTATAGTTGTAATGCCTAAAATGATGTTGGATGGAATTTGAATAAAATAAAATCACAAAAAATAGGTAATTATTAAATTATTATTATTATATCTTAAATAACTTTGAAGGACACTCATGAAATTTTGACAAAAGAGACTCTAATTTTCATCAAAAGATACACACAGACACACGCAAAAAAATGCATGCTGCTTGCAATGTTGCATGTTAAAAATTAAGTCAAGAAGAAATATCACATAACCCGTCCATTCACAAAACAAACATTCTAACAATCTGGATCAAGTTAGAGCAACACTCCATTTACTAAAAACGGTTGAGCAATTAGAACTATACGAGGACACAAACAATCTCACATTATAACGAAGTTTACCAATTCCAAATCCGTTCAGTTCAAAGTTTAAGTAGCGTCAGCACAAACAAGACACGCTAGAGGCATCCATATCACTTTTTTCTAACATATTTTCAAATGACATAATTATAGAAAAAAAAAACTAGTTCAAACCAACCTCTTTTAGATCACATTGAAAGAGTTTTACATCATAAAGTAGGATTATCTATTTATACTTTTATACTAATGTCCATTATGTATAAAGAGTTAAAGTTGATGAGTTTTTATGTTAAGAGGTAATCTTAAGAAATTATGGTCCGATTACAAAAAAAAAAAAAACACTGATAGGAAGTTACATTATTTATGGTATACCTAAGTGCTTTTGGCTGCGACATCGTCCTTGTGATTTTTTTTAGGGATTCGTATAGGCATTTTTAATAACAAAACATATAAAAGTAGCTTTTCATTAGCGCAAGAATTTACAAAGTACTTAGTTCCGGAGATTAGCTCAAACAACCATAAGCTCAACTTAAATTTATAATATACTAACGACTCGCCCCGGCTTCGCACGGGTGCAATGCATTAAAATCCGTTGCGAAGTTTAAGGGTGTTACCACACCAATCGATCGATCGTCGATCGATGCCATCGATCAATGGTAGAATTGATTAGTCGACGTCGATCGCTTCCCGCCCGCGCCTCGCGCGCTAACTACGTGGCCAGTATGTCTATTCTGTTACAATCTCCCTCGGTGAACACCTAGGTGAAGTGAGCGGTCATCCGTTCTGGGCCTCAAGTCTGCTATTACAATAGTGTCAGAATGGTCTATCATTGATTTAATAATTGTTGATTTTGACAAGTTTGGTAATCTACTAATATAATGGCGTCATTATGACTTTCCATTGGTCAACCACTGACACGCCATTGAAAGAAATGATATAGAATGGTAATCTCGTACAAAATGACAAATGAACTACTGGCTTAGGCGGTAATCTGCTAAAACTTTGACAATTCCTTTGATCAGTGACCTACCATTAGAACGTCATTGTGCAGTCATTGCTTTTAATTCGACCGACCAATGATCGACCATTATGAATTTAGCAGATTACGAACTTTTTGCAAAATGACAATGGGATCGTGTTGAAATGACGTATTTATAAAAATAGCAAACTTGGCCCCAGATACTAGGGATTGACAAAGCAAACGGAGGTATGACAACTCACTTTACCTAAGTGTTCACCGAGGGAGATTGTAACAGAATAGCACTACTGCAGTGCTATTCTGTTGCAATCTCCCTCGGTGAACACCTAGGTGAATCGAGCTGTCATCCGTCCTGATGCTAGGGATTTATAAAGCACTACAATCGTCTACAAGTCTTCTGCGTTTGCGTCTCTAAACTAGTACGAGCAATATCGTACTGGCCAACAACAACGCGTCCTCTTGTCTTATCTTCGAAAGAAACTGATGGAATATAGCCAGGGTTAGTCGATCAACGTCGACCGATGCCATCGACCGGCAATCGATCGATTGGTTGGTCGATCGGTATCCGTCGATCAATTAAAACTACCACACCAATCGATCAACGTCGACTGATGTCGATCGATCGATTTGTGTGGCAACACCCTTATAAGCGTACGTTTTATACTATGATGATGATTTGGCTACCATGCGAACCAAGTCGAGCTAGTAAGTCATATGCCTTACTACCTTCTGCCCTAACCAAACAGTTACGATTTCTTCAATGAATGGATGGCACACATGTTGGTACTTGTACGTGGATATCTAAACCAGTGTAGAGTCAAGCATACAGGCACTTTTGAATTGTCAAGGAATCGGTTAGTTAGTCAGAAAGTTGAAGCTAGTTGCTCGATCCTAAACGTAGATCTATAGAGAAGGACAAGGAAGAAACTACACGGACACTCTTTTAAATCAAGTTTAATTTTTTACAAAATACTGGTTACATTATTCTTGCTGCTTCTATATGTGAAAACAGTGCAGGTAAAGAGCAACACAAAACATAAAAAAGAATCAAGATAAAAGGCATGGCAGTTAAGAGTTGACCAATCTCAACTGCACAGCGGCCGTTCATGAACATGACGGGATAAAGGGAACTGAATGATCCAACCCACGCGCCACCATATAGATTCTTACAAGTTATTGAGGTCGCCAGTTGTAGCTGTAAATCAGAACACATTTTTACTAACAATTATTGCAACATTATTAAAACAGGTGTAAAAAGGGGGTCAGGCCACCTTGACACCCAAAACTGACACTTCTTCCATTCTTTATTCTGGATCATACCGTGGAGGAGCTCGTGGCTAAGTTGAAGCCGTACAGATCGATCGGTCAAAGGTTAAGTCATTCACTGCCGGGCCAAAAATGTTGAAGGTAAAACCTCCACAAAGGTCGGTCACCGGTGACCTACATGGCGTTAAACATGTTAAGCTACGCTAGCCGCGGTCAGTCTGTGGATCGGTGACCATCCCTTTCATACCGAGTTCCCTCCGTGCCTCGGAAAGCACGTAAAGCCTTTGGTACCGGCTGTCATTTGTAGATCTTTGGCAGTCGTTATGGGTAGTCAGAAGCCAGAAAGTCTGACAACCAGTCTTACCAAGGGATATCGTGTTACCTAGTAACTGGGTTGTGGAGGTCCGATAGGCAGTCGCTCCATGTAAAACACTGGTATTCAGCTGCATCCGGTTAGACTGGAAGCCAACCCTAATGGAGTTGGGAAAAAGCTAGGCAGATGATGATGATGACCGTAATCCATACTAATCCATACTTCTATACATACAAATATTATTATTATAAAAACGAAAGTAACTCTGTCTGTTACGCTTTCACGACGACTGAATCAGTTTTGATAAATTTTAGTATGAAAATAGCTTGAACCCTGAGGAATGACATAGGCTACTTTTTAATTCGCGACTCCGTGCTACTCTGAAATAAATATGTGAACACGGACTAGAAAATAAAAGAAAGACTCCACGCCACGCATATCAAAGGTAAAGCACCTATAGTACGCCGGACCGAGACGCACACATAGATTGGTACGGTCGGTAGTCGGTACTTTCGACACGGAATCCATTTTTTCTAGTACGTGCTATGATGTAAATGTGTGCGTGAGGCATGTTTGTACAAACGGTCTGGCTTACTTAGGGTGCTTCACTTTCGATATGCGTGGCGCGGATTCCTTCTTTTTTGTCTAGTCCGTGTTTAATAATGCCACTTTTTGTATGGAGGGTAGACGTAGAGGTAAGTAGAACTATTTATGTGTATCAAAAAGTGTCCGTTACAATCGCGACTGGGGAACAATATTCTAACTCGGCATACTTCACTCCGTCAACAACTGCTACATTCATACCATACCCTGTGCCTACAGTAGCGCCATTTTGGCGGGTTTTGGAACTGTTATTTACTGCTTAAAGCTGGACTTTTTCCACTTTCCCCCCATATGAGATAGTTCTCCTTGCCTCTACCATACCCGCAACACTCCATAGAAACGAAACGATATGATTGCCTACACTACTACTAAAATAACAGACTGTACAAATACGTGCGTGTGTGTGCGTGTCTACGCGCCGCTCGAACAAAAACGCAGTTCCCAGAGCAGTCGTTCGACGTGGGGAGAGATGAGAACGGTTTCAGAGGGAGACGGAACGTGTCGCTACTGTACGGTAGTACAGTCAACAGCAAAAGTAGATGATCAAAATCAGAAATTCAATACTAATGAACTGAGTTCGCGTCAGAACTGTGTGGCGTCGAAGTGATTCTAAAGTATGTGTGTGACAATCACATATTTTTAATAAAGAAACTACTATTAAATTATTTAAATTAGTGTTAGTAAATTAGTATTGAATTTCTGATTTTGATCATCTACTTTTGCTGTTGACTGTACTAATATTTACACTGTGCCTCTACCCTCCATAAGTTGTTTTTTTTTAATCAATTGATAGGCATACGTTTTACCACTATCTCACCTGATGGGAAGCGATGATGCGGTCTAAGATGGTGCACGCTTGCCTAGAAGTAACCTGTTCACTCTTGACTTAAAGACTCCCAGGTTGTAGCTATCAGGAAACACAGACTCAGGCAGGGAATTCTACTCCTATGCTGTGCGCACAATGAATGTGTTCCCAAAACGAGAGAAAAAAACTAGTTTTAACTTAATTATACTCTCACAAAGTTACGATCCCCAGTACTTTTGCATCCGTAAGCAATCATCATCATCATCTCCTAGCCGTTTTCCAACTAAGTTGGGGTCGGCAAAGTATCCATTTAAGCTAAGCAATCATAAATCTTATATTTAAAAATCTTATGTGCGTGTGTATAAAAGTGAACTCCTCCTAAACAGCTGTACCGATTTTCATGAAATTTTATGTGTGTGTTCCAGTGGATTCGAGAATGGTTTAGATTCAGAATTGGACCCGGTAGGTGGCGCTGCAGTCGAGTTGTAGGACTTTTTTTTAAGGGCAGGACATCGTCTGCCGTTCCCGCTAGTAAGTATATAAAAATCTTATGTGCGTGTGTATGAAACTGAACTCCTCCTAAACAGCTGTACCGATTTTCATTAAATTTTATGTGTGTGTTCCAGTGGATTCGAGAATGGTTTAGATTCAGAATTGGACCCGGTAGGTGGCGCTGCAGTCGAGTTGTAGGACTTTTTTTTAAGGGCAGGACATCGTCTGCCATTCCCGCTAGTAAGTATATAAAAATCTTATGTGCGTGTGTATGAAACTGAACTCCTCCTAAACAGCTGTACCGATTTTCATTAAATTTTATGTGTGTGTTCCAGTGGATTCGAGAATGGTTTAGATTCACAATTGGACTCGGTAGGTGGCGCTGCAGTCGAGTTGTAGGACTTTTTTATTTTAAGGGCAGGACATCGTCTGCCGGGCCCGCTAGTAAGTATATAAAAATCTTATGTGCGTGTGTATGAAAGTGAACTCCTCCTAAACAGTTGTACCGATTTTCATGAGATTTGATGTGTGTGTTCCAGTAGATTCGAGAATGGTTTAGATTCAGAATTGGACCCGGTAGGTGGCGCTGCAGTCGAGTTGTAGGACTTTTTTTTAAGGGCAGGACATCGTCTGCCATTCCCGCTAGTAAGTACATAAAAATCTTATGTGCGTGTGTATGAAACTGAACTCCTCCTAAACAGCTGTACCGATTTTCATTAAATTTTATGTGTGTATTCCAGTGGATTCGAGAATGGTTTAGATTCAGAATTGGACCCGGTAGGTGGCGCTGCAGTCGAGTTGTAGGACTTTTTTTTAAGGGCAGGACATCGTCTGCCGTTCCCGCTAGTAAGTATATAAAAATCTTATGTGCGTGTGTATGAAAGTGAACTCCTCCTAAACAGTTGTACCGACTTTCATGAGATTTGATGTGTGTGTTCCAGTAGATTCGAGAATGGTTTAGATTCAGAATTTTACCCGGTAGGTGGCGCTGCAGTCGAGTTGTAGGACTATTTTTTAAGGGCAGGACAACGTCTGCCACTCCTGCTAGTATATAATATAATAGAATTATAATCAATGTTTTGATTGTATTTAGATACTGTGCTCTACCAAAAAGTGACGTTTCATACCAAAAATAAAAGTCGTTTCCGAACAGCAACTTTAGCTAATTCAGAATAATATTAAAAATGCGAAAGTAACTCTGTCTGTCGGTAACGTTTTCACGACGAAACGAGTGAACCGATTTTGATGAAATTTGGTATGAAAATGGAATAAATGGAAGATACTTTTAATCTGCGACTTCGTCTGCATCACGCGGACGGAGTCGCGGGTAAAAGCTAGTATTATAACAAAGAGGTTAAGGTTTTTTTTTGTTTGCTTGTATGTGATAAACTCTATAATTCCTGGTCTGATTACAAAACCTCTTTCACTGGTAGAAATTAAGCTACACTTTTTTTTTTTTTTTCTGTATGGCATCTCGCAGTTCAACCTGAGGGTTGGTTACTGCTTAACCGGACAATCCTGTGGTGCCTTAAAAGTGACTTTTAGGGCCTCCAGCCAGGGCAAAAACTTATAAACTAAGTGACTACGCTAAGGGCACCCCCTGTGGGGTACGAGCCTCGGCTTAGGTCGCCACTGAGAGAGGGCAGCAAAGGGACAGGCTGGATCGGGTCTCCATTAATTAGGGGCTATTTTAAAGCTAAGGGCTCAGCGACGCGGGCTGGCGCTAGCAAGGGTCGGGGGGGGGGGGGGCGTTACGGGGTCGTCGCGAGGGACCTCGGCGGCGAGGTCGGAATGACGGTAATCTGTATTAAGCTACACTGTTTCTAGGCTGATACTTATATAAAAGTTCCCGCGACTCCCGGTGTAGGTGTGAGATGGAACATCGAGGTGGTTCTTAGTCAGTAAGAGCCTCACAGACCCCTCCGTCCCCCTAAGGGTGTTACCAGACCAATCGATCGATCGTCGATCGACGGCATCGATCGATGGTAGAATGTATTAGTCGACTTTGATCGATAGTTCTAGAGACCAATCGATCGATTGTCGATCACGATCGATCGATGGTAGAATGGATTAGTCGACATCGATCGAGCTGCTTGATTATTATTAGTGATTGATTATAGCCGGAGTTAATTGATCAACGTCGACCGATGCCATCGACCGGCCATCGCACGATTAGTTCGTCGAACGGTAACCGTCGATCAGCCAAAGGTACCACACCAATCGATCAACGTCGATCAATGTCGACCCATAGCGATCGACGTTGTTACTACACCAGTCGATCGATCATCGATCTATATCGATGATCGATCGGTTGGTGTAGTAACACCCTAAGGTGGAGAACATTCATGTGGATTTTCCACCGCGAACCAAAAACAAAAGTGTTTGTACTCGGAGCTCCATACCAGAGAAAATCTGATAAACGATCCTAATTTGACTCTTTAAGGAAACAAAACAACAGCAAGAATAATCTCCCGTGCCGATCTGCATATGTTTAAATCAATAAAACCAACTTCATTAACCTCCAATTCACAGTAAAGAGAGAGACAAAAAAACTTCAAACCAGTACGTGTAAAAGAGACGACAATCATTCTGTCATTCCATCGTTTACCACGGTAGATCGACTCAAGCGTCGAAATGATAGCTAATTGAGCTAATTCAATGCAAACGGTAAAATAATCATGGTAGTTAATGAATATTTTCTTGCTTTATCTCATTGGATCAGAGAATGAAGTAATAACGGCATTTTTCTTTTATTTTCATGGTTGAGGTGGTATTAGGTCGATTTAGTCACTTTCTATGATAGTTACGCTTTTGTTTTATATCGGGACTGGATGGACACTGACCTCATCCATCAGATGTATAATATGTGCGTCAGTTCCTCGTGAATAAATAGTTTTTCTTTCTTTCCGATATTCTCTCCACTATCCTCATCATCTGCCTAGCCCCACAGTTCCTAACCTGGTGGTAATTACCACTGCGTGGGTAAAACTGGTATTCTGTGGGGGTAATAAGCTGGTAAATGTATGACAAAGATTAGACGAATAACACCGAATCTAGCTCGCCAGTGCATTTCATACCCTAGCTGTGTATATCATTAACTGTTTATCTTTATATGTACTATATTCATTGGTAACATGAGTGGGGGGGAGAGGGTTAATCAGTTTCCCTAGCTAAGTCATAGGGGTGACAGGATCGACAAGGTTAGGAACCACTGACCTAGCCTATTCCCAACTATGGTGGGGTGAGGGGTCGACGTCCAATTTAACTGGATGCAGCTGAATACCAGTGTTTTACATGGAACGACTGCCTATCGGACCTCCACAACCCAGTTGCCGCTACCGGAGAAGCTTGTGGTTAATTAAAAGCCGTACGAAAGTCCGTTAAGCTACGCTTGGAACGGACGTTCTGTGGATGAGTGACGATCCGTTTTATCCCGAGACTCCTTCGTGCCTCGGAAAGCACGAAGAGCCGTTGGTCTCGGCTGCCATTCGTAAAGCTTTGGCAGTTGTTAAGGGTAGTCAGAAGTCAGAAAGTGACAACCAGTCTTACCAAGGGGTATCGTGTTACCTAGTAACTGGGCTGTGGAGATCCGAAAGGCTCCACAACCCAATCCTCCGCTGTTCTTTTCTGATTCATTTCGTTGCGGGATCCAAGACAATTGAATCGTTTCTCAGGGACTCGTCGAGCTTCATTGCTCTGGCGCTTTTCTGGTGGTCGCGACTGTTGATTCTGGCTTACAGGAGTGACAGTGGTTAGGGAATAGTATGGCGGGCTTGTCCCATAAAAGGCAGTCGCTCCATCCCCTGATCCCCATATAGTTAGGAAAAGGCAAGGCAGTTGATGTCATTTAGGGAGTAGTAATGTTGGATAGTAATTTGTCATTTTTGGTTTTATCAGATATTTCTCTATCCTATGCTGCCACTGCTAGGAAAAGACCTCTAAGTCCAGGAATATTTTTCGGGCGCCACTACAAACCAGCCTTTGAGGTAATTTATTTAATAATTTAGAAATTGTAAATTAACTCGTTTGCGACTACGATCCATTTTGCAAGTATCATTTATTTTATAATCTACTAGCTTTTGCCCGCGGTTTCGTCGGTTATTGCAGATTAAAAAGTAGCCTATGTCCTTCCCCAGGGTTTAAGCTATTTTCATACCAAGTTTCATTAAAATCGGTTCAGCCGTTTCATCGTGAAAGCGTAACAGATAGAGTTACTTTCGCATTTATAATAATATAGTATGAATATCAGATAAACAGATACTTGTTATGTTTTTATAGAGACTACATTTTTTGTCGGCCTTGAATCAACTAATATCTTCCATAAATTAAATATACGGATGAAAAAAAAACGTCTGCCATTTCATAAGAAATGGAACAAATAAGGCTGATTCATCAACCGTTACTCATAAATTTAAGAGTATGGTATCTTTATCAACTTTCATTTTCTCGTTAAAAGTGTGTCAATATCAAGGTTTTGATCTTTTGTCGTAAGATATCGATGCGTGATTTTACTAACTATAATGCACATCACTAGCCTCCTTGACAGCGTGGACTTTCGCTTGGAGGTCACGTCTAGGTGATTAGGGATGTGCTGTGTTGTGAGGTGTTGATTTATCGATGTTTTTTTTGGGTTCCCTCTATCTGCCAGAAACTTGTGGCTCCGAAATTTGTTAGGCATAATCTTCTTTAAACGAATATTTTTAAGGCATAAAAAATATTTAAACAATTGGTGTTTTGTTACCCTATTATAATTATAATTTATTAGGTTACCATGCATTTAAATAAAAAGTCCTTGTAAATCAAATCAAATCATAAATATTTATTTGCTAAAATATGATTGGCAAAACTTGCTGTAGCATTATTTCATGATACTGATTGTAGAAGTGGATAATTATAATAAAATGTCATAACATACCTCAAAACAACTTTCATCTCCATTATCTCTCCTCCCTTTAGATTTAAACATCTAATAACACACTCTATTATAATACTAAATAGAGAATGCCCATAAATTACAAACAACCATACACCTAACGATAAAACACAATTACATTATCGATAAATCACTACACGCACATCACTAGCCATTATCGATAAAGTATTCGACACAGCCCGGCACAATAGAAAGTTTATTTGTGTACGATATTTACGTAGCGTCAGCAAAAAAAGTAAATAATTGTTCAACTTTTTTTTGTTTACTCGCGTGGGATGCCTTTTGGTTACCGATTTGAGTAAGAGGCTTTTAGAAAAAGTTTTGTACTTGTAGACGTTTGGGATTTAACAAGAATACATTAATATTGTCTTTTGATGTATTTTTGGGAAGTACCTTCAAAAAAAGGATTTGAAAAGCACGTGGTTTTAGTAATGGGTACTGACTTACAATAAAAAAAAATATTGGTGAACATTAATATTATTATTAATAATTACGGGGACATAATTCTAAAACTATAGAAAAAAGCACAGTTAATGAACTTAATGACATTGATAATTATTGAGTTATAAATTACAAATTAGATTTTATTTTTGACGACACGGTTGGCTCAGTGGCTGAGCGATCGACTGCTGCGCAGCGTGTTGCGGGTTCGATTCCCGCCCAGGAAGGAGGCCCAGGAGGTGTGATGAGCACTTGTGTTTGCCTTGTGTCTGGGTGTTGTTTATCTATATATGTATGTATTTACAAAAAAAAAAAAAAAATTGTGTATGTATGTCAGCTGTCTGACACCCATAGTACAGGGTCTCCCTAGTTTGGGGTCAGATGGCCGTGTGTGAAATTGTCCCCACATATTATTATTATTACTATTTTTTTTTTTTTTGGGCACTGACATAAAATACAGATTTTGGTAATAACTACTGTTTGAGTAGGTAGGCAATGGGTGGATGTGGGTCGCCCAAGACTGTGTTGATTTGCGATCTTTGGGGGAGGTCTACGTTCAGCTGTGGATAGCAATAGGCTGATATGATAATAGTGATGGTTTAAGTGAGCCTTAATTAAAGCTATTGTAAATACAGTTGACTCACACATAGCTTTATAGTATGTCTAATATCCATAACTATACATCATAATGAGTAAACATAATAAAATAAGAAATATTTTTAAAGAAAGGTGATAGAAACACACAGTTTTCTAGTGTTGAATAGAAAGTCGATAAATATTTTACTTTTGAGCTTAGTTTTAACACTATCACTACGTAATTATAAAGTCCCCTATTGCACTGAGTTTATGTTCGTTTGGGTTTATCTCAATAACACCTGTTTGGATTTTCATATGGCTTTTACTAATGTAAAAATATTTGTTAAAGATTTTAAATATGAAAATAGGCTTTAATTTTCAAAAGTACCTGTAAATGGTTTAATTGAAATAAATGATTTTGAGTTTGAGTTTGAGTTTTATAAACAAATGAATACGAACGAAATCTCAGGCAAAAGTTAGTAAAATAGAAATTACAGATCTAGACTTTCGGGAGATAGGGCTAAATACTTGGCAATTTGTGTGCTATATTATAACAACTTACTGGCTTGTAAGTTGTAACATTATGATTGTATTTGTTTGGTATGTAATTATTGGAAAAAAAAAAAATTGATCATTGTTATTATTAACCTGTATTTCAAATGTCAAATAAATGTTTTTTTTTACAAAGCTCTTTATTGGTTTATGAGTACCTCCAATTTTTCACCTAAACTCACGACATACCGCATGTGTAATGCTACTTTTAATATATTGTTCAGCAGTGGTATTCTGTAAAAATCTCCCTCGGTTAATTTGGGTGAGGTGACCTTGAGATGAGCTGTCATCATACCAATACGTTAAGGATTGGCAGCTCAGCAATTTGTTTTAAAAATATATACCTACCTACCTACATAATTAGAATTACCATTCCCGAACAGCTTTTATTTATTAATTGATTTTTAGCATTAATCAAGAAATATTCTCGACAATATGGCAATAACTACTGTTATATCAAAACAATAAATACAATTTACTGTAAATCAAAACCCACAAAAACAACAAATATTTTTCCGTCTAATCACGGCCATTTTTTGCTGACCATCAAGGAACCATTCAACGTTAAAACCACAAGTAACAATGTTTTATATTAAAGGCTGGCTTTTTTTGCGAGCGGTACGTTATTGTAACATTATAATAGACGGCAGGTATCGGAGGTTGAATGCATCGTTAGGGTGCGTTTACACTGAGTTATAAAGGAGCGTTTACACCAGTGGTACAACTTTAGCGATTTTTTATCTACCAGCCCAGGGACAGTATTAGGAGGTGGTAATGCTATATTATTTTTTCCAGTGCGAGAGAAAGTGATAAAGTTATAAATGACCAATAGCTCTATCCTTTTTACACAGGAACAGCAGTACCTGATAATTTTTCAAATTTATTGATAATCCATTCTTCATTCTGTAAATATTTAATATCTAGTATTGTAATATCTGTGCTACCTAATATTTTACAGCGATACAATGAAAATGGAGCTAAGTTACTTCTACCGTGGATTATTTAGTTAGTAAACGATAACTAGACTTATTAAAATCGGTTGAAAATATGCGTTTCCATACATTTTGACTGTGTAAGTGCATGTACTAAGTGTTTTGTATGAACCTGAAACAGCTGTTTTTCTTCAATTGCCGTCGAAATTTTTATCGCTGGATGACCTATAAACATGTAGGTACTTAGTAATAAGTATGCCTTAATTGAGCAAACCGTCGTCTTAGAGTGAAAAGCTCGGGAGTGCAATTTTGGTCAGCTTTCTTTTAATACATTTTTTTAAAGAAAATAACAGGGAAAATCTATCTTATACATCTCAAAAAATATGAGAATACACTAAAAACATAAAATTAAAAATCCTGCGGTAATAAAATTTTACAGGGCGTAGTTCTTTCGTCCTCCTGTAAAGTTGACTCTTTCATTCTTTCTTTTCTTACGAGGTTTTCACTCTAAGGCGACGAAACAGTTTTTGACTTTGACTCTTGGTTATTTTAGAAGGTTAAAGAATAGCGCTGAGTTGCCGTGCTCATTGGAGCAGGCAAATCCTTGGCCATATCGTATCTGACACCGTAGCGGACAACCTGATTTTATGGACCGTTAACCAATATAGAGCATTGCATACAAATGTAAAATATTACCAGCCTATCATTGTCCCACTGCGTGCAGAGAGGGCAAAGTGCTGCAAAATACCTACTGTAAATTGTAAATTACATTCACAAACACCCTGACTCGGCAAAATCAGTAGGTTATTTGTCCCCAGTTGGGATTGAACCCGCGACCCTAGCAATAGAAAGTGGCCATTCCACTGCTGTACCATTTAGTAGGAGGATTTCACTTTCGTCTGATTTTTGCAATTATATGCTAAATGAAACGCGTGAGCGAGTCGGGTGCGGGTCGGGCGCGGGTCGGGTGCGGGTCGTAAGTTTATTGTGTTACGATCTTCCCACACTACTCCCAAACCACTGCAACTCATGTTAGCCAGAATCATCACAGGCGACCACCAGTAAAACGCCGAGGCAATAGGTAAAGCTCGACGAGTCCTGGTGAAACGATTCAACTGTCTTGGATTCTGCAACGACAGTAATTAACAAAAGGACAGCGGGATTCCATATCAAGCGGGAAACAGAACAGAAGTAGGACGGCACACTCAACCCGCACCCGACCCGCCCCCGACCCGCAACCGACCCGCACTATTGTCATCAGGAGGCCATTATAGCTAGTATTAAACTGACAATAACAATTGATTTATTTTACTCTCTATTCGTTTTACTTATTACCATAAATGACATCACATTAGTTGACATTTCACTTTCACGTAAACAAACTTAATACCTACTTATTTGACAGTTTCTTTTTATTTCGTAACTTCAAATATGCAACGCGGTTACTAATGTTTTTAGTCAACTTCCAAAAGAAATGGTTCTCAATTCGTTTGTTTTTTATATATTACTAACACTTAGGCCGCATGAATTTTGTCAAGGATCCCAATTTTTTTAAATAGATAAATATAGTTTAGGTTACTTCAGGGATAATGTAGCTTCCGATTGGTGAAAGAATTAATAATACAAATCTTTCCTCTTTATAATATTAGTATTGATATAGAAGTATAGATTAGTTTAGGCTTGCCTGTGCCCCCGACTTCGTCTGCATAGATCCGTATTCCGTATCCCGCTGTAGCGCGAAAACAAAATGGGATCAAAATTCATCAATATCTATAATATACCTACTAGCTTTTGCCCGTAACTTCACTTGCGTTAAAGGCCTATGAAGACCGGGACGGCACGGCAAGAGATTTTGCCGTCAGTCAGCGCACACTAGCCGCTTAGATACCGCGGCATTCCAGCGCCTTGCCACGGCATGCCACGGCGTGCCGCGGCATGACAAAGCACGCCTCGGCAGCTCCTGATGCCCGATACACGGTATGTCACAACGAGCGCCGGAGTCCTTGGCATGCCGTTGCCTAACGCAGTACGCCACAGCATCCCGCCGCGGGAGCCCGTGGCACGTCTTTCAATGCCGTGTAGTGAAATCCCTTTCAATGCCACCACGGCAACATTTTAAAGCATAGCAATTTATATCGTATTTCTATATCGATACGTTTGAATGTCCATTAGTTAAAATTTTAATCCCTTGCCATGCCGTCCCGGTCTGAGTAGGCCTTAATTCAGAATTTGACAATAAATTTGGTTTTAAACCGACTTCAAAAAAGAGGAGGTTATCAATTCGGATGTTTCTTTATTTTTATTTTTGTATTATGTTCGGACATAACTCTGCCATATATAGACGGATTTGCATTAAAAAATCTCAAAATTGATTCAGCTCTTTTTGAGAAAATCAACAAAATACCAAAAAATAACATAGGACGTTTTAGTTTCTTCAATCTTTGGAGGACTTACAATGTCTGTTTTAAGTGTGTCGCCGTTTCTTAATGGATTTGGATGTTAAGGCAATACTAATAAGCGGAAAATAAAAAGTTTTTTCAAAAAAAAAGAAAACCGTCTTTAGAAACTAAAAAGTGATAAATAACTTGAGCACAGAACACACATTACTTTATTTTCGAAAGTCGGTGGCAATATAAAAGTTCAGAAGCACGGCAGAAGCACGGCAATATAAAAGTTCTGAAGCACGGCTCAGAAGAAGGGCTGCTGTCCCGTTTGTCCCCATGCAGGCTCTACACAGTAGGCTGTCTGTTACTCCTATGACAAAAAAATGTTTATTGAAAGTCAAACACATAATAATTTACTTGATAAATGGCTCCATGGTATTCACATTTACAAATTAAAATAATGCTGCTAAATTATACAAAACTAAGGTTTCCAATTCTACTTACTTACCTACTACTAAAATCTTGCAGCTCTCGTGTTAATATGAGAGAAGAAACATTAAAATAAACGATATTGCTAGAATATTATTATACAACTGCATCAAATTCTGTCTCTGACTCATACCGACGGCGAAAGTGTTTAAATTGGAAAATGCGATCACAACATGCATATAAAGTGTCGTATTTATTACTGTAAAACGAAATAATTTTAACTTTTTTTATGTGCGAGAGTAGCTACGACTCATGGTGAAAATAGTAATAGATGAAGCAGACACGCTTATATTTTTTATATTTAGATTGGCCGCAACTCACCTGATCTTAAGTGATAATGCGGCCTAAGGTGGAGCACGCTTGCCTAGGATAAACCGGTTCACTCGTGCCTTGAAGATACCCAGATTATATGTCTCGCGGAATAGAGAGGCGGGCAGTGAATTCCACAATCTGGCAGTTCGCACAATAAATGTGGAAGCAAAGCGCTTGATTCAACCGTATAGCGGTGACGCTACTCCGTTTCCCTGCTCGTCCGGTGATGGAATGGGGATGGGGGTATTAAGTTGTGCAATTCCAAAGCACACTCTCCGAAATGTATCCGATAAAAGACCGATAGCCTGGCAACGGCTTAGAGTGGAGACCGGGTTTGGGCAAGGAAGCTACATAATTCCAAGCCAACAACTTCTGTAAGCTAGAATCTACAGTGGCGACAATCAAAAAAAGTGCCGAGGCAATGAAGTTCGACGAGTCCCGGAGAAACGTTACAACTATCTTGGAACTGTCTTCAATTGTCCGCAACGAAATTAATCAGAAAAGAACGCGAGGCGAATAGTAGTGCGGGATGCATTGCGGCACGATGGACCGACGATTTGAAGAAGGGGGCTGGCAGCGGATGAATGCGGACTGCCCAAGACCGGGTTGGTTGGCAATCTTTGGGAGAGGCCTCCGTTCAGCAATGGACGGCAATAGGCTGGTATAATGATGATATGATGATTTATATCATCTACAATTTAGTTCTTCACGATCCTAAACGGGCAGAACTTTTACTGCATTATTATTACCAATGCATCTGCTGTTGCTGTTACGAGATGTTCATGGCTAAATAAAAGGCGTACGGATCTATGACGTCACGGATGGCGCAGTGGTGGAGCGATTGACTGCTGCGCAGCGTGTTGCGGGTTCAACTCCAGCCCAAGGTAAACATTTGTGTGATGATCACTTGTGTTTGCCTTGTGTCTAGTTGTTGTTTATCTATATATGTATGTATTTAAAGGTTTGTGTATGTATATCAGCTGTCTGACACCCATAGTACAGGGTTTCCCTAGTTTGGGGTCAGATGGCCGTGTGTGAAATGTCCGCACATATTATTATAATTATTATGTATCGGTCATGGTTAGGTTTGCCGCGGCAGCTCCGTGGATTGGTGATTATCCATTTGGTAACGCCTCTGTGCCTCGAGAAGCTCATAAAGCTGTTGGTCCCGGCTGTCGTTCGTAGGTCTTTTATGGCCGTTGTGGGTAGTCAGAAAGTTTGATAACCAGTCTTACTAAAGGGTATCGTGTTCAGAGATAAGGGTATCGTGTAACCCAGTGACTGGGTTGTGGAGGGCAGACAGGGTAGTCGCTCCACGTAAAACACTGGTATTCAGCTGCATCCTCCGGTTAGAGACTACGGATCCAATTTGGATAAAATTAGGGGTTTGTTTTTGTATAGACTTATAGGCTTACGTTTGGCCGCAACTCACCTGATCTTAAGTGAGGATGCGGCCTAAGGTGGAGCACGCTTGCCTAGGATAAACCGGTTCACTCGTGCCTTGAAGATACCCAGATTACATGAAGCGCACCTAAAGTATTCCTCGAAATGTACAGACAGCGCCATCAACTGCTAACCCCCTATGCGAAGAAATTTCAACGCGCGGGGGGTTAGCAGTTGATGACGCTGTCTGTACAAGTGAGGTGCGCTTAGGAATTAAAAGCTTTTTACAAAAAAGACAACCGCCTTCAAAAACTAAAAAGTGAAAAATAACTTTAGCACAGAACACACATTGACTTTAGTTTCGAAATTCAGTGGCTTTGTTCTGTTTGACTTCTTTACATTTTAGTTTTTGAAGGCGGTTGTCTTTTTTGTAAAAAGCTTTTTATTTTCCCCTTTTTAGTACCTCCTTCTCATCCAAATCTATTAAGAAGAGTATGAAAGTTAACTACTACAAAGATTGATGAAGCTAAAACGTCAACTACTTATGTAAAAAATTTGGGTATTTGTTGATTTTTCAAAAAGTGCTGAATCAATTTCGATAAAATTTATATGGACCACCCCTGAAGCATACCCTATCCGTAAAAAGAAGAATTTTCAAAATCGGTTTACGTTTGCCGGAGTAATCGCGTAACAAATCACGTACATACTTAATGTAAATTTAAGACTTACACGGTTTTCTCATGGATGCCATTGTCAGAACCGGACCAAATTAAAAATGGGACCACACGGAAAGCACTAGCTTTGAAACAAAAAAAGAATCATCAAAATCGGTTCACCCAGTCCAAAGAAATCAGGTAACAAACATAAAAAAAAAAAAAATACAGACGAATTGATAACCTCCTCCTTTTTTGAAGTCGGTTGAAAATTAAAAGTACTATAATCTTATTCCTCGAAAGCACCCAATGGTGTGGGTAGAGATGGGTTATAGCTAACGGAAATATCGATACTAAATAATGCACCGTGACTTCGTCTGCATCCGCAATAACCGATATTCACGCTAGTAAATATAGCAACCGAGATACTGTGGGTTAGTTCATTTTAACAGAAGCTCACTTGTAACCTTTACCCACATAGGTAACCCGCATCCGTTAACCTAAAACCGAACGCACATTGAATGTGTTAACTTAAGGCCGTGAGCCCAAGTTTCTCTAACACAATAGCTTATTAAGAATCATCGCACACTTGCAACTTGTCGTAGGAAAGTCTTCAGTGTTTTTTACCTTATGTGTCAACAAAATGTCTTGCCGATAACACACTTTAGATTGTCGCACAATGCTTAGGCAAAGAATATTAACTACTAGGTTTACTTTTTTAGGGTTCCGTACCTCAAAAGGAAAAACGGAACCCTTAGAGGATCACTTTGTTGTCCGTCTGTCTGTTTCTCCGTCTGTCTGTCAAGATCCTTTATCTCGGGGACGCGTAGAGGTATCGATTTGAAATTAAAACTATATACCCTTGAAGCTGTGAAAAAAAAAACAAAAAAAAAGATAACCGCGGCCGTTTATGTCGCAAAAAAACGTACATTTCAACACTCTCAACAGAATCAAAATTTATAGGATACTTTCCGTTGACCTAGAACTATGAAATTTGGCAAGTAATCTCGTATAATCTTATACTATAACTACAGCGAAAACTGAAAACTACACATTTGTAATTAAATCATAAAAAATATATTCTTTACTTATAACGAGCTTTTGCCCGCGATTTGGTACGTGTGAATGTCGGTTATCGCAGATGAAGAAGAAGTCTCGGATTAAAAACCCTATATTATGCTTTTACCACGGCTCAAGCTATTTTCATAGGTACCAAATTTCATCAAAATTGGTTCAGCCGTTTCATCGAGAAGCGCAACAGAACGAGTTACTTTCTCATTTTTAATATTAGTATGGATATACAGTCACCAAAAGAGATAAGTATCCATGTCGTCGGAAATAGTTGAAGTTCTTAGAAACCAATGGAGGCTTTCAAATGAAATTTAATGAAATCATTGAACTATTTATTCTCTTTTAACTGTATTGTATTTTATTCATAAACACCCATCGGTTTCTAAGTAAACTTCAACTATTCCTGAAGACATGGATACTTATCTTTTTTGGTGACTGTACCTACAAATTTGTACGGAATCATCGGTGAGCGAGTCGTGATGGCCCATTTGTTATGACACCCGTCTCTCATGCAAGAGGTTACGGGTTCCCAACCCGTCACGAGGACGTAGCAATGTGGCTTTTTCAATTCATATGCACTTTCTAAGTTTATCTTGGACATCATTGACATCGGTGGAGGAAACCAGGACTTATAAATAAGTAATAATTCAGGTTAAGGCTTGTATACATGCCAATAACCTTGAGCATTTAGCCCGTACTCAATTTGTGGACGAGAGCGGGGGTGATGTAGACGCAGTCTTTAATCGGACGCATTTTTTATTTATTGTAATAAAAATAATACATATTTGTAAAAAGTAACAAAACCAAATCATTTTCCTTTGTATTGCAAAATAGTAGATATTTTTTTTATACTCTCTTGATAAGAAATTAAGGAGTAAAATAGTTTCATCTCAATAACTTGGAGGTGATTTCACATTTCTTTTTCTTATTATGTGATACCGATAGAAAAATTGTGACAATTACGTATCATAACATGTAGATTACTAAAAATTATTTTAGATGTAATTTCTCTGTAAATGCCGACGATAAGTTGCTTTATCTGCATGCTTCTTTCAAGATTTCTTTTGAGAGAGCAGCCACTCATGGGGGTCTGAAATCACTATGGCGTTTCTCAAGGCTCGATATTAGGTCCATTTCTATGGTTATTAATGCTCGTGCCTTCGCAGTATGAGAAAAGGCCTTTGCCTTGCAGTATGAGACATCAATAGCACAAAGTACATAAGGCTGTGGCTCGCCCGAGCAGAGAGACCACTCAGAACAAACCGCCAAACGTTTATAGGCATTCTCAAGCAGTTTCAAGCAGACTTCAGTCTCGACTGTCACGTGTTGAATAAGTGATGTAATTGACATTTCACGACGAAAAAGAAAAAAAATGTTTTAATAAAATTGGAAAGAGTTCCAACCAGTGTCAATAAACTTTCATATAGTCACAAATAAAACCTACAGAGTCAATACAGTAGCAGCAGTATAGAGTCTGGCAAGTTTAGGTAATTATTTTTGAAGATGGCGGGAGCGGTCCTTCTGTACCCTTTATATTTTGTGTCAATAGGTTGGTATTATTATTATTATTTTACCCGCGACTTCGTGAGTGGCCTATATCCTCTCTTGAGGTTCAAGCCAAGCCTCTACCAAATTCCATCAAATTCGGTTCCTTACTTTATCCGTGAAAGTATAAAAAACAAACAAACTTATTTCGTGGTACAGTTAAAGCGACACTATTTAGATTATCGTGCCCCTCTTCTTCCCCGCAGGTTGCTGGCGCAGCCTATCAGTAAGCATGGCAATATACCTCACGAGCCTCGCTGCCTTCACTCACTGCGTACCTATGCAAGAGATTTACATAATTACAACTATCTCAGTGGAGAAGCTTATATGCAGCTTTTCAAATTAGCAGGACTGCTCATACAAACTGGTGGCCAAGTCTGCTATTTTTATAATTTCGTCATTCCAACACGATCCCATTGTCATTTTGCTAAAGATCTGCTAAATCCATAATGATCGATCATTGGTCGGTCAATGTTCTCGTAATAGAATTGTGTTATAATGACATTGTCAACAAATTTGAACATTTATTCATGCCAGCTTTCTATTATGTATATTTTTACATATTATTTAAAAGTATTCTATGCAATCTGAAGTAGTAAGAAGTTCGTAAACTAAGTCAGTCATTAATTTGTCATTATGTACGAGATTACCATTCTATATCATTTCTTTCAATGAAGCGTCATTGGTTGACCATTGGAAAGTCATAATGACGCCATTATATTAGTAGATTACCAAACTTGTCAAAATCAACAATTATGAAATCAATGATAGACCATTCTGACACTATTGTAATAGCAGACTTGAGGCCCTGAAGTCAGTTTTTGTTTTTGAACTCTAAGCCTACTGAGCTAAAGTACTCGGGTGAAACATGACAACAACAACACAACACAACAAGAACACACATCACAACACGATTACACGACACAACATTGACAACTTTCGATAGGGCTTGACATAAACTTAGACTTGGGTTTGATAACAGTTGTTTTAAGAACTATATCAGAGATGGAACAGAGTTTGAAATACGTAAAACTGGCTTGAACATTTAGGCTTTAGTTTAGTTTTTGTTAATATTGGGCTCGTCTTCGTAATTTGATGACTCAAAATGAGCCCACCTTGGAACGATAACTTTGAAAGCTAACGTCCTAGAAAGTAGTGCCCACCTGTGTTCTAATAAAATCATGCTTTAATGAGCAATCAGTTAGCCAGGTGTTGCGAATGAATCCTTAATGAAAGAGCTTCTTTCCGGCTTTCCCCCTATCTACAGCGGTACCTATTATTTATCTGAATATCTTATAATTATACATAATTCTTCAATTTCAATGGAGTACATTCCATTTACAAAAGCAATAGACAGAAGTTGAAAAAGGTTATTTTGAATGCACCTTTTGTAACAAAAGTGAAATAAACATGTGTACAGTAACGATAGACGCCGAATATATTATAACCTATTTTTAAAGCAACTATCCCACATATTTTTAACCATTTTAAATCATTATCTTACAAAATTCTGTGGCTTTCATTTAGTTGTATTATTTTATTTGAATTTAAAATTACAGTGTCAATGCAGTTTTTAAACCCAAAAGAAGTATAAACAATACCGGGAACGTTATTTGTTTCACTCTATTACTACAAAATTTAAAATGTCACCTGTAGGTATGTTTATTCTGTTACAATCTCCCTCGGTGAACACCTAGGTCAAGTGGACTGTCACTAGTCCGTCTGCTTAGTCAATCCTTCACTTCACCTGGGTGTTCACCGAGGGAGATTGTAACAAAATAGCACACAGCTGTAGAGCTATTCGGTTATAATCTCCCTCGGTGAACACCTAGGTCAAGTGAGCTGTCATCCGTCCCGATGCTAGGGATTGACAAAAAAGACGGACAGATGTCAGCTCACTTCACCTAGGTGTTTACCGAGGGAGATTGTATCAGAATAGCACTACTGATCTTTTAAATGATTGGTTTATATTAGTATACGTCCATAATTAATACTATCTAAGAACTACATATAAGTATTTATAAAATTAATTTATGATTAAAAAATATTAATTATTTTTTTTTAACTCATCTTTGAATTAAAATGTTTATCATTCCTGCTTCTACGAGCCTCTTTTTTCTATTGCTATTATAAATGGAGTATAAGTACGCGGAAGATATTACAGTGCAAAGGCGTGTGCGTAAACACATGTGCACTCTCTCTTCCCTCATTCTCATAGTCCGGTGGGACGGCAATCCGACACGACAGAGAACAGATCAGGTGTAGGACTAACGGCTTAACACGCTTTCCGAGGCACGGGGATACTACACCGCCAACTTCCAAACTCCGGGCGGCAACTGAGAAATTCTTAAAGGAAAACTAATAATCCTTTTTACCCAACCTGGAAGGCGAACCCAGGACCCGATGCTCAGAACTTGCTTTGTCACCACGACACCAACGAAGCTCTACCACTTCTAATAATTTAACCATAATGCATGAACGCATCAACATACTAACTTTTTTTTTTTTTTTATGGGACAAGCCCGCCACACTATTCTCTAACCACTGTAACTCCTGTAAGCCAGAATCAACAGTGGCGACCACCAGAAAAGCGCCAGAGCAATGAAGCTCGACGAGTCCCAGAGAAACAATTCAACTGTCTTGGATTCCGCATCGAAATTAATCAGAAAAGAACAGCGGAGGAGTAAGAAAAACATATTTTCCACTTCCCTCCAAATCAAGCAGGAGACAGAACAGAACTAGGCCAATAGGCACAAAGGGACGTTTACAACTGGAAGAAACCCAGTTGCTAAGCACCACGGAATATAATTGACATAATTAATGGGCCCTAAAAAGTGAGCTGTTACATTAAATTTGATTCCAATAATAGGTATGGCAAAATCGCTTGAACGCACGGAAATTAGTTCTAGTTTCCACAAGGTCCGCATAATAAACTGCTCCGGATGTAGCCTGAACACTATCCAACATAATATTGCGTTCTTTCTGCCAAATAATACACTCCCATAAGATATGATGTGCGGATTGTTCGTATTCATAGTCAGATGTAGAACATTGACACAAAGGCGAAGCAACAAGCTTGAAAGAAAATAATTTACTTTTAAAGTTGCCATGACCTATAAGAAATTGGGCAACACAGTGGTCCACCTCCAGCCATGTCCTGGCCAGCCGCTCACGAACGGATGGAAAGAACTGATGAAGGTGACGGCCCTTGCTAGAATCATTCCACCTACACTGCCACTCGGATAAAAGTTCCTCCCAGACGTCAGTCTGTGGTTTAAATAATCTAGAGATCTTTAAACCTGTCTGGGAGGAACTTTCATCAAAATACTAGTGCCTTCATTCTCATAGTCAATCAGAAGAGGTCAAACTCCGAGCTTTTATTGAGAACTACTAATACTATTCATTTGCATATCTCCCAATCATGTCGAGATCGAACTGGGGTGTGATTCTGTAAGACCTCGTTCTAAACTTCGAATCTGAATCCGCTGTGAGTTTCTTGATTGACAGCCTAAAAACTCGGTTGATAATTCTAATTTACACTAGCGCCGCCCTTGCGAGCGTGTCAGCGAGTTGAACTAAATTGACAGGGGAGATTTTGGCAGATAAAGTATGAGATGACGTAAGAAGTGGCATTCTGTAAGGTAATTTCCCCGTCACTTCGACGCTCACTTCGCATTGGAACCCGATTCAAAGTGTCAAATAAATCAAGGTCATTTTGAACCTTATGCGAAGTGAGAGTGAATAGCGATGTGAGATGGGAGTTGTTGTTTGAATTTTACAGAATTGACCTACTGTAGTCTAATCTGATGCAGCTGAATACCAGTGTCTACATGGAGCGACTGCCTGTCTGACCTCCACAACCCAGTTACTGGGTAACGCGTTAAGCCCGTCACAGACGTAGCTATAATATATATTAATATACGTCAGACGTAGCTATAATCAAGGCATATTACGATCAGCTATAATATATTTTTACTACGTCACCAAAATATGTGGACAAATATAGCAAGGCATATGATCGCAGACGTAATAAGGGCGAAAATATCTTATTATTTTAAAGCTACCGTGTTTGGTGTGGTGGCTAGCTATAATATATATTATAGCTACGTATGTGACGGGCTTTAGGCTTTGGTTACTCTGGTTGTCAGACTTTCAGGCTTCTCACTACCCGTGACGACTGTCAAAGATCTACTAATGACAGCCGAGACTAAAGGCTTTATGTACTTTTCGAGGCATGGGAACTACTTCTTGTTCTTCTGCTCCTAGTGTCTCTCCGAACAAAGAAGGTGAGCAGTCAGCTCTACGTGAGATGAAGAGGAAAATATATTTTTTTCTTACTCCTCCGCTGTTCTTTCTGACTAGCGACCGAACCCAGCTTCGCATGGGCCTATAGCGTTTTTTTTTTTTTCAATTCGAACCAGTAGATCCTGAGATTAGCGCGTTCAACTAAACAAACAAACAAACTCTTTAGCTTTATAATATTACTAGCAACCCGACCCGGCTTCGCATGGGCCTATAGCCTTCCTCGATAAATGGACTAACCAACACAAAAAGAATTTTTCAATTCGACCTAGTAGATCCTGAGATTAGCGCGTTCAACCAAACAAACAAACAAACTCTTCAGCTTTATAATATTAGTATAGATTAGTATAGCAGTATAGATTAATTTCGTTGCGGGATCCAAGACAGTTGAATCGTTTCTTTGGGACTCGTCGACCTTCATAGCTTCGGTGTTTTTCTAGTGGTCACCACTGTTCTGGCTTACAGCGGATGCTGTGGTTTGGAAATAGAATGTCATTAAAAAAGTCAGTTCTGCATACTTTTCCTTTTCTTTCGCGGCGCTCGAGATACCAATACACTTTCGTAGGTTTCTTAATGAAGACTTCCTCCTGCAACCGATGCCTTGCTTTCCAGGTATTTTGTCCATCATGATAGTTTCTAAAAGGGCGTAGGTATCTTTCGTGTCTTATCACGGTTCATGCACGCAATTACTATTACTAAAAATCATGTACATCTTCGTGTACCACCATGACGCTTATTTAACACAGAAACCACTTTAACAGTCGGTCAACCAGACCTGCGTCCGCGCAGTCGGTCAAGAGTTCACTGACCTCTGCCGGTATTACCCACGTTAACTCACTTTTACTCATTCCCGGTGAAAGTGACTTTCCCCGGTTACAGTGCGAATTTGATATAGACCTTGATATTTGTTTATTTAATAGTATTGACATTTGATAGTGTGAAAGAAAAGTGTGCAATTTTATATGATCTGTGGGTGTGTGTACATTTTTTTTTATTGGCTGTCAATAACAGGTTGGTGTCGGGTTTGAATACAGTCGTTGGCAAAAGTTAACAAGCATTCGTTTTTTTATACCTACTAGTATAATACCAGACAAATTGTATTTTTCGACATTTCTGTCTTCTAGTCGGCTGAAGATTAGATGATTTGGTTGGTTAGTTGATTTGTTGTATTATAATAATAATAATAAAAACGTTTAATTCGACCACAAAGGACCATAGCCACACACATTTATAACAATACCAGAAACACAAAACAATTAAATAAAACAAAAAATATAATTAAAATACACACATGTTACCTACTAATTTCGATTGCTCAGTAGTATTGATGATATTAGAAATGGAAATGGTAACCGTAATCTGATGATTTTGAAATTTAATGCATTTAATATAAATATTTATTATTTTGGAATGTTGTTCTTATTATTTTAATTGAAACTTATAATATGGTTACTTTAATTCCGGAATAGAATGCGATACAATCTTTTACCAATTTAATATCTAAGTACAATAGTTTAGTTCAACATCAATAATATTAACTTATCTTTATAAAATACTACCTTTTGCCCGCGACTTCGTCCGCGTGAATGTCGGTTATCGCGAATGCTGATGAAGTCACAGATTAAAAAGTATACCCTTCCCCAGGGTTTAAGCTATCTTCGTACCAAATTTCACCAAAATTAGTTTAGCCGATTCGAACATCTACAATTAGGAGTTCATAAGATACTAGCTTCTATCCGTGACTTCGTCTGTGTGGAAGTCAATTATACCATATAACATATCCTATGAGCAATAGAGTAGTGTCGAAATGGCAAACAAATATAAAATACATAAAGATATACACGCACTCACAAACCACCTGTTGTTTCAACAAAACATTTATAAACACGCGTCCTTCGACTTCCTTCCTTCGTCCTTATTCTCAAAACAAATTCGTATATTCATTCGTATCTATTACATAACAGAACTGGCATGAAAGCATTTCAAACAACAACCAAATTTCCATTAACGGCTGTTTAAAAAAAGCAGAGTCCTGGGATACAATATACATAAGGTTAAACAGGACTATTCGTACAACAAAAATTAAAAAAAAAATACACCGATCGTAATCTTTCTATCTCAAAACATTCTACTATTCAATCATTTTCGCAATATCTGTATATTTTTAACTGACTTGATTCTCAATAACGAACCTAGCATTTTTTTTAAACCCTTTTAAATTATCAGCTTCGCCTGTAGTCAACTTTAGAACTTCTAAGTATCGTACCTATCTATTTGAAAGATTTTATTTTTTTATAATTATAATCGCCCTAAAACGCCTACTTTCAAAGCTAAAAATAAATGCAATTTCATGCGTTTAGACAAAAAAACACCATTAAAAAATTGGTAGTAAAACTTAATTAAAATTGGTTAATTTT
This sequence comes from Charanyca ferruginea, assembly GCA_947361185.1. Taxonomy (NCBI): domain Eukaryota; kingdom Metazoa; phylum Arthropoda; class Insecta; order Lepidoptera; family Noctuidae; genus Charanyca; species Charanyca ferruginea. Next base: position 6,168,784 of record OX376084.1, on the reverse strand, counting down.
CTGTTAATAATCGACATAGTTATAAAATTTAACAATGTAGTTAGTGTATGGTTAGTTATTAATTGTTTATGGTAATCAAGTTTTAGTACGAACACCTTTTAACAGAAGGCCAATTTTAGTAATTATATTACCGCGTGAATGTCGGTTATCGCGGATGCAGACCAAGTCGCATAGCCTATGGACTTTTAGGGCTTTTATACACGAGCGGCCCCATATCTTCACGTGGGTGTCGTAAGAGGTGACTAAGGGTCTGATCGAACCAGAGGATGGGCAGCAGCGTTTTTTGTGCCTTTGTAACAACCATACTGCAATCGCCAATCCGCCTGCCAAGCGTGGCGATTATGGCAACACCCCCCCTTGGGGAGGCCTATGTCCAGCAGTGGACGTCTTTAGGCTGCAATGATGAAATGATGATTTTTATTACTAGCTTTTACCCGCGATTTCAGGATGATGCAGACCAAGTCGCGGATAGCCTATGGGCTTTAAGAGCGTGTATTCGATTCGTGACGAAAACTTCTTGTTTTCGCGTTTTGCCCAGAGCAATATCGTAATGATGTGAGCAGATTATTTAAAGACAGTTACAGTTTTCGAAAAGATTAAGTCTTGATTTAGGCAGCTACAGAGTAAAAGTATAATTTTTAATTATGATTTTTTGAAACGAAGACAATTCTTTCGTATCGTTTTACGAAAATAAACGTCAGAGTTAACTTTCAGGACGAATACAACCATTACAATATGCCAAAATATTTTGTTTTATGCGTTTTTCCAACAGTATATACAGTCATAAAGGCAGCTACAGTGCCAAAATTACGAAAATATTACTATTATGTATTAAAAAACAATGTTGAAAAAGTAGAAAATCGGTTCACTTTGACAATTTTTTTTCACCAGTATTTGAATAAAAACATAACTGATATATTTATTTTATGAAAGTAAATGTTATGCTTAATATACAGAATATTTTTCAGTCCGTTATAATATAATAATAATAATAATTTATTTAATTCAGATTACAAAATCCATATATGGTTAGTAAAAGTCTTAACCTAATGTTAGTAAAACGACACTATACAAAATGGAAACGACTGACACCTACGTATGCAGCCGTATCCAGTGCGCCAGCATGGGGCTGTCCCACCTATCACACAATGTACTCAGGATGCTGTGGGAGCTAGCACGCAATCTACCGAGAATAGAAGCGCACCGTTTCCGTATGATGGCATGAAAACCATCCACCCTGGCTTCGGTGAACATCCCGGAAGCGCTACAAAAGCGTGGTAGACCCAACAGCATCCTAAATACATTGTTGTACTGGACACGCAGGGCGTTGTATGCCTTCAGCGTATACCTGACCCACAGACTGCACGTGTAAAAAGACTGGCAGTATGCTCTGAAAAGGGTTCATTTCACTTGTGTCGTACAACGTGCAAATCTGCGGATCAGCATATTACCTCGGACAGCCATCGCCCTGCGTTCCCTCTCAATATCTAGGTCATCATTCAGGTCATGAGTGACCCAGTGACCCAGGTACTTAAATTTTGTTACTCTGGATAACGGAGTGTTATTTATGGTTACGTCTGGCACGTTTGTGTAACATTTGGTTTGCCCGCCTTGAATACCAATAATTCACATTTTTTTGCGTTGTACCTGAGTCCCTGAGTGACCGCATAGTCTTCACACATCCTAACCAGACGCCTGAGTGCGCTAATTGATGGACTCAGCAGCACCATGTCGTCAGCGTAACTTATATTGTTAACGCAAACTCCGTCAATGTGACAACCTATACGGGTGCTGCTGAGTTCAACAATCAGCTGATTAATATAAAGGTTAAAGAGACGGGGTGAGGTAATACCCCCCTGTCTCACCCCACACTTCAACCCATACACATCAGACAGAGTTCCACCCCACCTAACATAGTTCGTCTGATTCTCGTACCAATACTTAAACAAAACGTACCAATACTTAAGTTATACGAGCTTATTTATTTTAGACAATTATTTTAAAAAGCACTTTAAAACATCGCGCGCTGTCGTTTGCCGATCAATTTCAATGATTCGTGCTTATTTCGTGCATATTTTTTTTTCTGATGCACACAAACAAACCATTGTATTGTACTAGTGTGTGTCAATGCTGCTACGCCGTTCTAGCAATCGTTTAGGTTTTGAGTTGCGCTAAATCGAATACGCGCCCTTAAGGGCTCTTATACACGAGCGGCATGTTGCCAACGGCAGACGTAACTGCAGCCGTCGTCACGTGTCAGCAGTAGCCCTTGACGCGTCAAGGACAGCCGTCAACATGCCAACTTCAAAGTTCAGAGGCAGCCGTCGTCGTCGTCGTTTGAAGTTGGTATGTCGACGGCAGCCGCTGACGCGTATCAACAGATTGCTGCAGTTACCTGTTTATGTAAGAGCCCTTACACACGAGCGGCATGTTGCCAAATGCCAATGGCAGAGGTAATTGCAGCTGTCGCGGCAGCCGTCGAAATGCCAACATCAAACGACGAGCTTTAAAGTTGACATGTCGACGGCTGCCGTTGGTAATATGCCGCTCGTGTGGAAGAGCCCTAAATCCTTTAGCAAGGTTCAAGCTATTTACTTAACAGACAGAGTTACATTTATAATGTTAAGTATGGATTTTTATATTTTAACCTGTGTTGTCCAACTGCAGAGGAAATGCCCTTTCTCCTTCCCAATCCTCAGTGGGTCAAAGCCTGTCGGGGGTGAACGGTGAATGCTTATGCGAATGCGGCCATAGGCATAGGTGGAACACCACGGTGGTTTCAGCCGGTAAGAGTCCACCATGTCCCTTTCGTCACCCCCACGATAGAGGAAGTCCATGAGCATTTCCACCGCGTAAAAAAAAGACGTGACCGGTTCAGCCCCATTTCAATTTTGTTTATAAGATGGCAACGTATCTGTGAGGTTTCTTGTAATGCAAATATCTATAAGCAGCGGCGATCTAATGATTTCGCTGGTGGTGGCGCGTATGTTGGATCTGTCAACTTCAAAATGGTTGACCTAAATGGTGCTGATCCACGCGTCATGATCGTGAATGGGTGCTGTCAGTTTAGATTCGCCAGTTTTTGACTGCCATAGCTTAAGCCATGTCTTTGTTTCATTTTTATCATTGCCTACATTGATATCACAGACTTATAAAAGCAACAGGAATTATTAACGAGGATTTTGTAGGAACTTGATTGAAAACTGTTTCCGTGGAGTTTCTTGCTCGTTCTTCTCCACAGAAGCAAACGTTTTTGAACGAGCAACTAACTTCAACTTTCTGACAAACTGTCTGACTCCTTGACAATGCAAAAGTGCCTGTTATTTGGTTCAATTGAAAGAAATGTTTTGATTGGAAACATCGTTTAGATTTATTTACTTCTAGTCTAAAATCGACGACGCATAGTGCGCATGCGTAGTGATCAATACTCATGGATCTAGATAACATTAACAGGCAACAAGTGAAACGTTAACGCAAACGGTAAAAATCAAAGTTAACGTTCCAAACTTCTAGATAAAATAAAAATATAAAGTTTAAAAACTAAAACCCGACCACAACAAAAAGTAATCTAAAAAGTACAAAACAAGAAAATATTTCACACAGAAATCAAGACATAGGTACAAAATGGTCAAGGTAAGCCGTGGTTGCATGCCTGTATCCCATATGAGTGCGATGAACATGAATATAATGGCATGCAACCACGGCTTACCTTGACCATTTTGTACCTATGTCTTGATTTCTGTGTGAAATATTTTCTTGTTTTGTACTTTTTAGATTACTTTTTGTTGTGGTCGGGTTTTAGTTTTTAAACTTTATATTTTTTTTTAAACCATTTTGGAGTCACAGCTAAGTATTATATATTTAATAGGTACTCAGAACCCCTTTCCAATGATACTAAACACGGTATGCGTATCTTACTTTATTTGGTAATCTTTCCTTTTTTTACAATAATTTGTGACAAATTACCACTAAATATTATATAAATTTGAAATGTACTAGTGAACCCCTTTCCAATGATACCAAACACGGTATGCTTGTCTTTATTTTTTTTTTTAATATTGCTTTTTTTGTCCGCCAGAGGGTGCCACATTGGATTCGGTGATACGTCATATAGCCTATAACCAGCGGACGATCAAGACGCTTCTAACGATACCTCATTTGTTCAGTTCTGATAAGAAGTTTAGGAGCTATGAGCGTACAGATGAACATACATACATACATACATACATACATACATAGCCTGTCAAACTCATAACCCTCCTTTGGCTTTGCCGTAGTCGGGTAATTAACAGGCAACAAGTGAAACGTTAACGCAAACGGTAAAAATCAAAGTTAACGTTCCAAACTTCTAGATAAAATTAACAGGCAACAAGTGAAACGTTAACGCAAACCGTAAAAATCAAAGTTAACGTTCCAAACTTTTACGCGTTCGCGGTTTTAAAGTAAATAGCGAAAGTTTGTAACGCAATTGTGACCAATTACGCGTTTCCATATTTACCGGTGCTCCGATTATTTTCGCTCCATAATATTTGGTTGTTACGCTTTTGATTTTAATGTTTCATGTCGCTTTCGAAATGTACCTATAGGATGTTGTTTTCAAAACCTGCAAGTGTAAGATATAATTTATGAGTCGGAATTGCAAATAAAGGGTTCTGTACAACTGTAAAATATTAAGATCGAGCAAAAAAGGCCGGAATAAAATGGTTTTTTGTATGGGGATCACCTTCAATTTATATTTTTTTTGTATTTGTATGATTTTTTTGTAAAACTGTTATAGTAATACTCGTTTGACGACACGGTTGGCGCAGTGGCTGAGCGATCGACTGCTACGCAGCGTGTTGCGGGTTCGATTCCCGCCCAGGGTAAACATTTGTGTGATGAGCACTTGTGTTTGCCTTGTGTCTGGTCGTTGTTTATCTATATATGTATGTATTTACAAAAAAAAAATGTATTTGTGTATGTATATCAGCTGTCTGACACCCATAGTACAGGGTCTCCCTAGTTTGGGGTCAGATGGCCGTGTGTGAAAATGTCCCCACATATTATTATTATCACCATTTATTAATTATAGTTACCTATAAAATACATTTTTAAATATTAATAAAAAATAAAAACATTTAAAAATGTAAGAAATAGTAGCTCATCGGTATCGGGAACAGGGTCCAAGCTACCGGCGGTCAGGGCTCCAGAGAGAGAAACCTCCTTACAATGCGAGCCGTGTCCAGAAGTACTGCCTTCTGAATCAAGCCCTTGATCCAGCCGCCTAACGAGAGCCTCCTTAGATGTCGGTCGTGGCTCTTGGCAATTAAGCCATTGGCTGTAACAACTATCGGCACAATGATCGCTGAGTCATTATTATTATTATTATTACTCATTTTCTGAAAGTTTCAAATGCTTACCTATTACGATTCAACTGATACAGCCCTGTGACAGACAGAAGGACAGACAGACAGACAGACAGGCTGATAGCGGAGTCTTAGTAATAGGATCCCGTTTAGTAATTATTGGGTGCTATATCTAAAAATGGTGGCCAATCGAAGAAGCTTATCATGCTATTTCACTTGCACAGTATAGTGAGCGAGCAAGAGGACATGAGCGCCGCCGATTTTACGTAATCCGAGATTGACAAACTCAATTAAATGATAAGCTGTCAAACTGTAGAGTTATAGATTTAAAAATTGCTGGGTAAATGCATTTTCGACGGTTGTTTTGGAATATTTATTCTGACACTGGTCATACAACGTACTTCCGTTGATGCCTTTACGACTCTGAGTTAAAGTGAGCTAATTAGCGAAGTTCCAACGGGCCACTCACGAAACGTTAAATAACTTATGAACTTATCTACACCTTTTCACTTGTTATATTATTGTTTGTAATAAGCTATAGACAGACAGATCTGGGGGCCAAGTCTGCTATTTTAATAATTTCGTCATTCCAACACGATCCCATTGTCATTTTGCTACGTAATCTGCTAAATTCATAATGGTCGATCATTGGTCGGTCAATGGTCTCGTAATAGAATTGTGTTATAATGACATTGTCGTATTGCCATTATTATGAAACCCGTTGTTGAACATTTATTCATACCAGATTTCATTTATATATGTATATTAAAACATATTATTTATAAGTGTTATAAGCAATCTGAAGTAGTAAAAAGTTCGTAAACTAAGTCAGTCATTCATTTGTCATTATGTACGAGATTACGATTCTATAACATTTCTTTCAATAGAGTGTCAGTGGTTGACCATTGGAAAGTCATAATGACGCCATTGTATTAGTAGATTACCAAACTTGTCAAAATCAACAATTATGACATCAATGATAGACCATTCTGACACTATTGTAATAGCAGACTTGAGGCCCACGTGAGTTGCAGCCAATGCAAAACAAAATAAAACATCTAACTACAACAAAATCTAAACTCGACACCCTGTATACAAAACTAATGGCCGCCAAACGCACGCTTTACGTTATATCATCATTTAACTATAATAGTAAGTTGTAAGGCAATAACTACGCTTTATTAGGTACAAATGCGATGAACGTTTGTGTCATAACGCCATTAATGTAATGTAAAATGTTCTCAATATATTTAAACTCGTAAATATATTGAGAACATTTAAAGGCACTCGTGGCTAAGTAAAAGCCGTAGGGATGGTTGAGCTATGCTTGCCGCGGTTGGACCTTGGATGGGTGACCCCCCAATTTCATGCCAAGGTCCCTCCGTATCTCGGCAACCACGTAAAGCTGTTGGTCCCGGCTGTCATTCGAAGATCTTTGGCAGTTGTTATAGGTAGTCAGAAGCTAGAAAGTCTGACAACCAGTCTTACCAATGGTTATCGTGTTACCTAATAGCTGAGTTGTGGAGGTCAGGTAGGCAGTCGCTCCATTTAAACCACTGGTATTCAGTTGCATCTGGTGACTGGAAGCCGACCTCAACTTGTTTGGGAAAAGTTTTCAGGGTTAAACCCTGCGCAGCGTGGTGTTCCTGATTTTTTGTCCTTTCCTGTCTTTTTGCTCCCAGAATGCTGCGCTCCATTCATCATGTCAACCTTTAGGCGCCCGCTGCTAGGTATAGATCTCCCCCAAGGGGGGTTTAGCCGTAATCGCCATGCGTGGCCGATGCATGTTGGCGATCGCAGTAGATGTTATAGTACTCAGAAGGGCGCTGCCGCTCATCCTCTGGTCAATATCCCTCTGTATACGACACCCACGGGTAGAAATGGGGTGGTGCTATTCGTGACCGGCACCACACGGCTAACCGTTGAAAAAACTGTCAGGCTCGAGTGGGATTGGGCAGGTCACGTCAGTCGCATGCAGAGTGACCGGTGGGTGTAAATCTCCACGCAATGGGTGCCTGAAGATGGGCGACGTCGCCGAGGACGGCCCAGAAAGAGGTGATGCGATGACCTTGTCGCGTACCACGAGGGCTGGTTTGAGGTGGCGCTGGACAAAATTTCCTGATTTGGGGGCGGCCTTTGCCCAGCTGTGGAACAGCACAGGTTATGAAAAAAAAATTGTAATAATATTTATACTCATGCATAAAAATACAAAGGCGGACTTAATGCCTTAGGCACTATAATTATTTACCTACATTTTCACTTACCAAGTGAAAACTTAGTAAACTTAGTTTAGTGCTTAGTAATTTTCCCGTTTTACTGTTAAGTAAGGTCATGAACTTACTCTCTCTTTGTAACTTATTATAACGACTTGTAAATACTAATATTTTGAAGACGTAAAGTTTGTTTGTTAATGTTTTTTTATTGTTTTAAGTGGTAATCTCTCTACCCTGGACTTTGTGGTCTTTTGGCCTCGTACAGGACCAATTTCGTTTCTTTTTTTTTTCTTTTACAATTTAACAATGTTATTTTTGTGTGTTTTGTCCTGTGCGGGTTAATAAATGCTTTATATTTCTTTCTTTCTTTCTTTACCTAGCTTTTTTCCTGATCCATGTTGGGGTCGGCTTCCAGTAGGTCGATTCTGTAAAATTCAAACAACAACTCGCATCTCACATCGCTATTCACTCTCACTTCGCAAAGGTTCAAAATGACCTTGATATATTTGACACTTTGAATCGGGTTCGAGTGCGAAGTGACGGGGAAATTACCTTACAGAATGCCACTTCTTACGTCTAATCTCCCTGTCAATTTAGTTCAACTCGCTGACACGCTCGCAAGGGTGGCGCTAGTGTAAATTCGAATTATCAACCGTGTTTTTAGAATGCCAATCAAGAAACTCACAGTGGATTCAGATTTGAAGTTTAGAATGAGGTCTTACAGAATGGTACTCCAGTCCAACCGGCTGCAGCTGAATACCAGTGTTTTACATGGAGCGACTGCCTATCTGGCCACCACAACTCAGTCACCGGGTAACCTTAGTAAGGCTGGTTGTCAGAGATTTTCTAACTTTTGACTGCCTATATATCCCGTGGGATGTCCAGGTCAGAATAGCACCCACCTTTTTCATCCCGAGGGTGCCGTACAAGGCGACTAAGGGAAAATCCGAAAGCCAGGCAACCTCACTGCGCCTGCCAAGCGTGGGGATTATGGCAAGACCCCCTCCCCCTTTTGGGGAGGCCTTTGTCCAACAGTGGACGCCTCCAGGCTGATGACGATGATGACTGCCTATAACGACACAGCCATGACCAACGTCTTTACGTTTGCGAGGCTCGGAGAACCCTTGGAATGGATGATTACCCATCCACAGACCGACCGCGGCAAGCGTAGCTTAACCATCATGACCGGTCGATCCGTATAGCTTTTCTTCTTCTTCTCGAATCGAAAAGAAGAAGATCGGTTGAGTTTATTATTTTATTGTGTTAAACTGCTCGCTGCGACTGCTGCGGCTGCTGGCTGCTCGTGGCTAAGTTAAAGCCGTACAGATCGATCTGTCAAAGGATAAGCTACGCTTACCACGGTCGGTCTGTGGGGTCTGGTCTGTTGGGTCCGGCTGTCATTTGTAGATCTTTGGTCTTTAAGGGTAGTCAGAAGCCAGAAAGCCTGACAACCAGTCTTACCAAGGGGTATCCCGTTACCTAGTACTAGTAGAAGCTGTGGGGGTCCGATAGGCAATCGCTCCATGTAAAACACTGGTATTCAGCCGCATCCGGTTAGACTGGAAGCCGACCCCAACATATTTGGGAAAAGACTAGGAAGATGATATTTGACATTCAGGCGGACATAGGCACGAGTAAAAGTTAGTTATAATTTCTAATTAAACTCGCTTTTGTTTTGTCATTATAATGTCAGACATTTACAAACACTGATGCATCACGTTTCTAATAAACAGATGGGAATTAAAATATTAATTAATTTCTCTTTCTAATATCAAAATTAGAAGGGCTGCTAATGACAGCTACACGTAGAACTATCTAGATCAGCAGTGCTATTCTGTTACAATCTCCCTCGGTGAACACCTAGGTGAAGTGAACTGTCATTCGTCCCAATGCTAGGGATTGACAAAGCAGACGGTCGTATGACAGCTTACTTCAGTTAGGTGTTCACCGAGGGAGAATGTAATAGAATAGACATAAAGCAGTGCTATTCTGTTACAATCTCCCTCAGTGAACACCTAGGTGAAGTGAGCTGTGATTGTAGTGCTTTGTAAATCCCTAGCATCGGGACAGATGACCGCTCACTTCACTTAGGTGTTCATCGAGGGAGATTGTCATAGAATAGACATACAAGAGACCTACCACATGCTCTTAACGCGATCCAAACGCGATCCATTATATCACCTTCTGTATTTTGTTTCTGTCAATTTAGGTCCCAAAATGGAACGCGTTAAGAGCTCGTGGTAGGTCTGCTGGTCTCACAGTCTAGCAGTTCGCGCAATAAACGTGGAAGCAAAGTGCTTGGTTCGAGCCCGTGGAACTTCAAACGTATCGCGGAGACGCTTCGCCGTATCTCTGTTCGTCCGATGAAATGGGGATGGGAGAATTAAGTTGTGCAATTCCAAAGCACACTCTCCGAAATGTAACGATAAAAGACCGATAGGCTGACAACGGTGTGGCGATGTTCAAGGCTCTAAACTCTAGCCTTAACCAGGGAGTCGTTGTCAATGAGCCTCTTGTATGTATAAGCATGTAATAAGCTTCGTTACGTTACGATAAATATAAAGCAATGTATGTACAGTCAGCAAAAAAGATAGGTATGCAGTGTCGTCAGATATAGTTCAAGTTTACTTAGAAACCGATTTGAATAAAATAAAATAAATTTAATAGAAAATAAACATTTCAGTGATTTAATTAAATATCATTTGAAGACATCCATCGGTTTCTAAGTAAACTTCAACCATTTCCGATGACCTGCATACCTAACTCATTTGCTTACTGTACATAAAAAATGATGTATCACTAAAATGCAGCTATTTCAACAACAATAATTCTGCTGACCGAATTTCGGTTTCCGTGGCCCATCTCAATGGAGAATATATAGAAAGAAAGAAAGAAGAAAGAAAAGCCATTTACTCACGCGAAAAGCGACGCACGTATTGTTGGTATAACAATATTAACTTATAACTAAACAAGTAAATAAAAAAAAAAGTAAAAGTAAAAAATATGTCCGAGTCAAAAACATGCGTAACCCGCGCGCGAAACGGCCAACGCTCAGCATAAATGCCCAGCAAGGCACGAACCACGGCACTGGTTATCAGCGTCGACTGGAATGCCGCTGTCTCGGAACCATAAATAAACATCACAATAATTACACTACCTGTACACTCTCATAGTCTAGTGGGCCGGCAATCCGACACAACGCCGGAGAGATCAGGCGCAGATCCGGCTTTACGTGCTTCATCGACAGCCGGAAGATGTCCACTGTTGAACAAAGGCCTCCCCCATAGAACACCACATCGAGCGGCAGGGTGCCGCTTGTGTGGCGTTCTATGGGCATCTACCGGCAGCCCACGACATTGACAATGTCGTCGGTTCATCTAGTGAGAGCCCTACCAAAGCTGCGTTTTCCGGTTCGTGGTCGCCACTCGGGAAGTTTTCTTCCCCATCGGTTATCAGTTCTTCGAGCGATGTGGAATGCCCATTGCCACTTCAACTTGCATATTCTGAGAGCTTTGTCAATGACTGACGGTGGCTTGGGCGAATTTTCTCATTTCAGATTTTATCGCGTAAAGAAAGTCCGAGCATAGATAGCTCTCTCCATGACTCTCTGCGTGACTCTGAGTTTCTCTAGGAGGCCAGCAGTTAAGGACCTCGTTTCTGCGCCTTAAGTCAGTACGGGCAACACACACAGTTATAAACCTTCGTCGTTAGGCACTGTAGTATTTTGAACGAAAAGATATCTCGTAGATTCTCGAACACTGCTCATCCGAATAGGATTCTTTTACGTGCTTAGTTTAACAATATTATTCTAATAACCAGCGTTACCTATTTGTCAGCTTTTTTTCTAATGCTGTCAGATAATGGATTATTTATAGGAATAGATAATGATCATTTACACTTTCTATCCACTTGGATGCAAATCAAGTAATGTTCTACATTCCATTCAGATTTCCCATCAAAAACATAAATTAAACTACCCGCATTGCGCAAACCAAACGAAATATATGCACTAGAAAGTGAAATGATACAATGTTAGCATATTCCTTTAGTGCAGTTTGCGGCGAGAAAGTGAAGTGCATTTTAGAAAATAAAGTAAAAGTGGTCCCTTGGGCTTTTGACTCGAGGACTGGCATTACAAGTAGGTGGTTATGAACTGGCTTCAACAAAAGACACTTTACATGCATAATATTCTACTTAAGAGCTTTCTGTGTGGAAGAAAACGGAATCGACTAAGATCTAGCTCCGTTCCTAGCCATTGATAAGATTCACATCACATAAATTCTGTATTTCAGTTGATGTTTTTAATTTGACGATTGGCACTGTGGTTGAACGATTGGATGCTGCGATGCGTGTCGCGGGTTCGGTTCCCGCACGAAACTAATGTTTGTTTGTCTACTTATGTGAGTTTATGTTTGTAATCGCACCCACGATACACATGAGACTTCCTAGCGTGGAGCATGTTTTTAAAATCAATAATAGAGAAAAAAAATGCTATGAACTTTTACAAAAATTCTTGTTAACTGTACATGTCATATATGTTAAAAAACAAAGTTTACCGCTGTCTATCAATCTGTACGCTTAGATCTGTTAAACTACGCAACAGACTTCTCGCACCAATTTTTGTTTTTTTATCGCGTTCTCACTCACTCGTTTGTTTTCAGACATTCTGACTGAAAACTATAAGCACACCTAAAGAACCACCCAAAAGAACCATAAGTACACCTACGGCACTCTATGCAAAAGAAAAAAAAATGATAACCTACACTACTAGCAAAATAACAGACTGTACAAATACGTGCATGTGTGTGCGTGTCTACGCGCCATGAGAACTAAAAGCAGTTTCGAGAGCACGTTTGACGCGGGAAGAGGTTAGGAACAGTGTATCGGAGGGAGACGAGGCGTTTAGCGCTATTGTACGGTACAAGTAGTACTTAAGGGGCTATTAAACGACTTTTACAGATTTTAAACTGACAATCACGTCAAAATGTGCAGTGTAAATGATTTGAAAAAAATATATGTTAAACTAGAACATTCTCTTAATCACTTAGTAAGTGAATACTTTTAATTTTATTCATATTATATAGTTTAATTAATACGTGAAGTTGTGTCTGACGCGGACAAAACATTGACAATCACACAAAATTTACCAGGTATAATTAAACGAAACTTACACCATCTTACAGACGAGAGAGTTTTGGACGCAAAACTGATGCAGAAACGACGCAGTCTGCGTATAAAACTTTCAAAATTTAGTCGATAAAATTAAATAAAAGTAGTATTCTTTCAAAGTTTAAAAAATGGCGTATACTAAAAGATAGATAATAAAATTGTCTGTAAGATAGTGTACGTTTCGGATAATTATACCTGGTAGATTTTGTGTGATTGTCAATGTTTTGTCCGCGTCAGACACAACTTCACGAGTTAATTAAACTATTTAATATGAACTTAATGAAAAATATTCACTTTCTATATGATTAAGAGAATGTTCTAGTTTAACATATATTTTTTTCAAATCATTTACACTGCACATTTTGACGTGATTGTCAGTTAAAAATCTGTAAAAGTCGTTTAATAGCCCCTTAAGGCTGTTCAAGCCGGTCAATCTTCCATACAAACGGCGACAGGTGATTACTCCTCTATTTATGGTTGTATTTTAGAAAATCAGGATGATATTAATTCGGTTTGTTATTACCTACGCCTGTACGAAGCCCGAGTTCCATAAAAAAGTTGGTTTGAAAATTAGGACCCTCTAAACATTCGAGTATTTAAGCAAATTTTAGCGCAACTTTAAGCTTAAATAAAGTATTTAAATAATATGAATAATTCAAAACCGCCATTCGTAGAGGCCTAGTTAAGTTATTGAAAAATTCGAATAACATTATTTTTACAGTATTTATCTTAGCATTATTAAATAATCACACTAGGCCCATAGCGATGTTCACGTAAATTTCCGCGCGCCAATTTTCCTGTGATGTTATCGCGTTCTCACTCACTCGTTTGTTTTCGAGATTTGCGTTGGTTGAAACAAAAAAAAATTCAATCACGTTCGCGTCGAAGTTCGCTCGATGGGGTTGGGCGCTCTTAATATGTATACTGTGCCATAACTAGTGTGCCATTGCTACTAGCTAGTGTTAAGTAAAATAAAGGCGAATATTATTTGAAATGCTTTTAATCGTAGTCTTACAAAAATCTTTAATTAAGTGCTAAATTATTTAAAGTTACAGTTTCTTAAAGTATTGCAATCAATTTCTTTGTGGTAACTTATTTCGATTCGGTAACTAAATAGAACATTAATTATCACAAAATTACTTTTTAAATAAACAATAAAAATCTTGTTTTTAAGAGTTACAAGAAATAGAAATATTTTCCTTTTTAAAACTCATATTTTTAAATACCGTATACTTAGCCTTATTACTTAACAAGTAGATCTTAAAGTTAAGATAAGCATCATTATGATTAGGTACATAAATAAATACATTTAAAACTTTAATTTACTACTAAAATATTTTAAATATAAATATTATTTTATTTATATTTATTTTATATAATTTAGAATACGCATCGTCAATTCAACCCTAACAAAAATAATTCAAAGTCAAACTGACAATTTATTTAAAGCACCAATCCATTTACTTAAAAACATTAAATGTTAAATATTTAATTCAAAACTTATTTATTTTTATTTAAAAAAATATTCTCTTACATTAGGAATTCGAGTTTCAACTTCAAAAGACCATATATAAAAAATACTGCGAGAAAATATGAGCATTAAAAAAAACTATATTTTCCTCGAATTATCTGTACTACTCTCTTGCTTACTCTTTTCTCTCTCCAACAATCTCCTTCTTACTTCTTCTGGATTATACCTCTTTCTGTAAACCCTTCGGACTCTTCTTACCGGGTTAACATTTCTTGGTTTTATAATCTTCTTACCAAAACTCGCTGAAGATGCTAGATTTGTAAGTTTAGAGTCATCTCCTGATCTCAAACTCTTACTTTTTCTAGTTGAATTAGTTAGAAATATATCTCTCTGTTCTCTTATAGTTGCATCGTAGTAAACTTTTCCATTAACAATAGCTTTTCTAATATTTTCTGTAGTAGATAGAACTCTAGGTGGTCGAACGAATGTAGTCTCACTAACTTCTAAACTTTTATCAGCTCTTTCTCTCTCAATCTCATCTTTAGTCACTTTTTGTATCTTTCCTCTCCTTTCTACATGGAATCTGTTTCCAAAATTAAAATCTACCAAATCTTTATCGACAACTATACTTTTAGCTTCTAATTCTTTTTGAGAGCGTTTGTCTAAAACTAGTTTTCCACCTCTTCTTGTGGCTATAATCCGACCTATTTCTTCAATCTGTCTTTCTTCGGCCTCTAAAGTCTTAAGATCAGATATTTTATCACCTTTTACATCATCTAGGTCTAAAACTTCAATAGAACTAGAGAAATCATCTAACTTATCATCTATACCTTTAATAACGTCTTTGATTTTAACACTCTCTGGTTTAACCAATTCTACTTCTGTTATATTTTCAGTAACTTCTTCAGGTACTACGGTAGTAGTACTAGTTGGTTTATATGTTACAGTCGTAGTTTGTTTTACGTTATTTGTAGTAGTTTCTAGAATGTCATCATAATCACTCATGTTGCGTTTCTTCTCGTCTCTGTGTTTCTCAGTATGGTCAGGTCGAGGTGGGACTGTTGATGGCTGATCGGTCGTGTAGCGTTCTGTTGTTGTTGTTGTTGGTGGCTGTGGTTGAGACTCGTTGAAGCGGAAGTATGTTGTGTTGGGTGGTGGACCTTTGTGAAGGTAGGCTACGGGCCAGTATCTGAAAACAAGATATTTTTCAAAATGTTTGTCAAAATAAAATGGTGTCACACGAAGTATTAACTGAGCAAGTAAACGAAGTGCTTTTGATTATTATTTATGTTTAACATGCTTTTATTAGCATCTGCTGTATCTAACAATTGTGTCACAAAAAGATGTTTTAAAAATAAAATACATAAGTACCTCTTTAATATATTTTGCCAAAGCCTCACTGTAGAGAATATTTAAAAGTTTGTTGTTAAATTTAAGGAATGTAGGAATAGTTTTATCTCAGTAAAGGTGAAAAAGTGTCATTATAGAATAATAATATGTTTAAAAACGGAGCTACGTCTGCCAACAAACTGTTTCGCAGTTTGGCAGAGGTAAATATAGCGTGTAACAAATTATTTATGTGAATAAACACTTTTTTAATTTTTTTTTTTTTTATTTTAACTATGAAAAAAATCTTGGAAATCGAATTTAACCAAGTTCTAATTGTCTCATTGATTTGAATCTTTGCAAATGTATGTATTACCCATGATATACAATAATATAGTACCATCTAACAGATTTGACGATGGACCCAGAACTTATAGGCTGTAGAACTCCATAGCAGAACTTTACATACTCATTGAAAAAAGCATTTTATTTTGTGTAAAGCTGCAGCCTACGCTTTTAATAGTATTTTTTACTTTGGAGTGCAGTACATAAGAAACCGTATCAAGTTCGATTTTTTGAATTATTTTAACTTATATGATGGAACTTTTTAATTTAGAAGCTTTTTACATCGTATCTTTTACAAAATATTTGAAGAGTATGTTATGTTTTATCGGAATATTCGGAAATAAGAATCAAAATTAGTAAAACACTGATCTTGTTAACTCCTAACTCACACAATAGAAGATACAATATCTACATACCTTGGGGCTCCTAATCCATCAGGAGGTTGTCCACCAGACCATTGTGATGGTTCCACAGGTAGCCAGTTCCCACCACCAGGGTGAGGGTAATTGTGAGTGACTTTGATGTGGGGACGAGACTCTGTTGGAACTCGGGAGTAACCTGAAAATTGTAATATACTAGCATTTTTCCCGTGCCTTCGTTCGTCCACGTGAATTTTCTGAAGGATCCCTATTTTTTTCAATTTATAAAATATATAGCCGATGTTACTCAGGGATAATGTAACATTCTGGTGAAAGAATTTTTGAAATTGGACCAGTAGCTTTTGAGTTTATTCGATACAAAAATACAAATCCTTTTGTCTTTATAATATTAGTGTAGATTTAACCTTTCCGTGAAGAAGCCTGGCTGACTGGCTTTTACCTTGGCCAGAAACTAAGCATTGCCACCCAACATGGCTATGCTGTCAGTCTTTTGGGCATATTATTTTAGTTTAATTCGCTAATCGTCGGTGTAGAATATATAAGCAAAACCGATTAAAAATCTGGAATTAATTCCCACCTGGCAAAGGATTTCCATATTTATCATAATACGCTTGAGGTCCATTATTGTACAGGTTGTCCCAGTACTTCCTATCTCCTTCTGGTAGGTAAGGTCCGGGAGGTCCAGAAGGTCCAGGTATGGATCCAGGTCTGTCTGGGTACCCTGGCCTGCCTTGCCAGGACTGGGGGTTAACTGGACGGGGTGGTAAGTCTTCTGTAAAGAGTTTAAGGTTTTTATAAGACTTTAGTGGCATTGGTCATATGAGTTTCCTAACTGTGTCGGTAGGTATAGCTACAGCTATTCTCTGACTTCATCATTCGTGGCTGTACTCGACGGTGAACTCGACACTCGGAAATCAACATCGAGCTGAACGACAGTTTTTGCTTAGCGAATATTGTTTTTCATAGAAGAACTGTCATAAATTACATTTTATTCACCTTGTATCCACCAAAAACCGTTAATTCACGTGGCTCCAGTGCTGCATAAGCAAAAGTGAGTACGAAAATGTAACTCGACGCTGCCGCAGCGTAACCGCACATTGCCTTTGTGATAAAGGACTCTAAGCTAGGCACTCTACGGGCAGCTCTAAGGGTGCTAGTGCACTGGAAGACGCAAGGTTAGTAGACTCCCTACAAGGTGGACCGATGACATGATAAGAGTAACACGACGAGAACGGTACAAGACCGGTTTGCTTGAAAAACCTTCGGAAAGACCTCGGCAGTCTGCCGGTTGTTCTGATAATCTGAAGATCTACCATCAATTTAATGGACGCAAACTATCAGAAAGTTACTGCTCCTATCCCTGTTTATGCGATACAGGTACTTCCCGAAGCAACCATGCCCGAGAGCACCTGCGTCACCCGAAACGACTGGGAGCCGTGCCTCCTCCCGAGCCAGCGCTCGAGCACCGGCTGGACTGCCTCGATGATGACAAGGCCGGGGTACGGCGTGAAAGCCTGAAATTCCACGTGCTATTGAACCACCCTGATGTCGCCACATACAGGACAAAGGAATTTGGTAACCCAAATACGAGGGTGCTTGGGTTAGCAAATTCCTTTGCCGAGAACATTAGTGACATCAAGGTAGTTTAGAGGTATGAGGAAGAGAGTGGAAAGGTGTTCATCCTCTTTAGGAAAAGATCCTCCGACCAGACGGGTGTTATGTCTGGTGGGCTACTGCCCGCAGTTGTAGTCGGGATTTTGTGTACATGCTAATGTATCGGAGTACTCTGCTTGCGTGATCTAGTAAATGTCGGTTGTAGTACGTATCTTGTGGGATAGATGTTGCTACAGTAGTAAAGAAAATGTTACAGAAATTAATCAAAAATAATTACCTCTATGCCCCGGTAACTGCTGATGGCCTGGTATATGCTGGTGAGCTTGGGATGGATGAGGAACCTTATGCTGGTGATACGGGTAGTACTTCTCGCTGCACGGACGCCATTGGTCTTCATTTGGTCCTACGTAACACCTGTAATATTTGAAAGAATCCAGCTTTAGAATCTGAAAACCTCAAAACCATTTATCGAATAAACCCAAACAGGCAATTTTAACTGTCAAGGAGCTGGTTAGTCAAAAAGTTGAAGCTAGTTGCTCGTTATAAATAGTACGTTCCTATAAAGAAAAACGGGAAAGAAACTACATGAACACTCATTTAAAAAATCATTAACATAATTATTAAAAGTTACCTACATCTTTCACGTTGATTTTACGAGTAGGAATATGAGAACAATGTAACAAGTCATGCACGTTTAGAGGTCTAGTACAAGCTATAATAAAAATGGACCATTTAAGATAAATACATTTATTAGAGAGACGAAATATAGAAGTATTTAACATACCAAGGTTTATGGAAGCCTTCGCTGTAACCACATCGGTGAGTCGGTGAACAGCAGTAGTCCCAAGAACCTGCAATCAGAAAACAAACATGTCTTTTTTTCTGACTAAACCTGTCTTCTTTTTGACTTTATTATTTCATAGGTATGTACTTTCAATTTTTTTTTCTAAGAAATTTTTTTTTTTTTAAATCTGTAAGTTCTACATAATATTAATGTTTTTATTTCTAAGCCTTGTTTATATTTCATTCGGTAAGTTGTTTAAAAATAAAATGAAATCTATTCGTTTCTCTTGGACATCATTAGGTTTACAGGTGGCGAAGATATGGACGACAATTAAAAAAAAATTAGACAGTCCGCCACTGAATCAACTGGACAAACATAACAGCTATCTTAGCGCCCACAACGAAATTAATCAACTAAGAAAAGTGAGGGAGTAAGAAAAACATATTTTCATAAAATACAGTCGAATTCAGGCCCCTTTTTTGAAATCGGTTAAATGTGCACAATACTTATGCCAAAAGAGTAGCCTGTCTTAGGCTACTCTCTTGGAGTGTGCGGCAGCCGCAACAGTATCCTGAAGGCGTCCTACAGCCACCATTGTCCAATCACCAACCCAGTCACCCAACTGGCACAGTCGTCCGACTGTGCCAGTTGGGTGACGCTTAGCTACCATTGATTATTATGAAAATTAATTTGTGAATGCAACTTTTGACTATAATATTAAAATATTTTTTATTATTTTACCTGATTTTTGACAGTTCTTTTAAATTTAACTAATGAAATTATTTACTCTAACCTTTATTTATTGTGATTCTAAATTCTAACTTTTATACATAATTATTATGATTTTTATGTAAAAATGTAATAGATATAAATATATAAAACCAGTTGTCTGATTTAAATAAATCATTATTATTATTACTTACCAATCTCTCCACTCTCAGGCTCGCACGCCCAATGCCCGGCGATCGTGTTTTGAGCACAAGTACTGCCGGCTCGGCACGGGAATCCGGATACTGTATAGTGACGCCATGACACTGAATCTGCAAGAGGGGGGGATTGAAGAGAAAGGGGAGAAATATCAATGTGTGAGTATAGTCATTGTAACTTACTTACTGGCATACTCAGAGATGTCACTTAATAATAATGAATCATGAATTGACCAACATAACTTGGCACATGTCAACAACATTACATTTTTGAAGTGATAACATCTTATAAATCGAGGAACACCGGCTGCACGCACGAAAACGTGTCACGTTCCGCCTGAGCCTAAGCGTGCAAGTGAGAGCACCGAACAAGCGATAGAGAGGCACGATCGGCCCAAGCAACAAGCTCCGCCCACCTCGACGGAAGCCATTATTTGCTTATGTTATATATGTTAGCCATTATGTTTCTTTATGACGTTATCACGTAAAACTATCGTCCGTAAACCGACTTAACAGACAACCAATTTTTTCTCAATCTGTTATATTTTCGACTGACAGCGTTCCAAGTTATGTTGCTGAATTAAAGTTAATGATTCATTATTATTAAGTGACGTCTCTGAGAGTGGCAGTTGTTGTCCTTTTAACCCTGTCCAGCCCTGGTAACCTTTTGACGGCCACTGTCATGTATAGATGACAAACCAAAATGTGCCCAGCACGTCACGGTCACGACTACATGACAGACTTCTATACGTAATTTCATAGAGTAAGTATGTTACTAAACTGACGCAGAGGGCACATTCTTGCTTTTATGTCGTGGCGGTAAAATGGTTTATTAGCTTTTGCCTGCGACTTCGCCAGCGTCGACACAGATGAAGTCGTCGATTTAAAAGTAGCCTATGTTTTTATTCAGATCTCTAACTTGTCTTCATCTCGATCAGTACAGTGGTTTTGGGGAGACGAGGTAACAAACAGACAGACAAAGTTATTTTCGTAGTTAATTAATTAATATTATTTTAAATATAAATTTATCAATAATAATTAGATAAGTTATTTTGAGGTTATGTGTGCACACTGATAATAGGGTATTACACCCATTTTTGAAAAGTGTCTCAATGATATTCTGTAGTGCTAATATGCCACCAAAAAAAATACAAAATGTTTATTCAATCGATAAGTGCCATAAAAATGCATCTAAATTTTAAATTTTCAAATTTCGCGCGTTGTTTGATGAAATCGCCTCTTACTAGACGACATTTTCCGACTGCTTTATGCCTAAACTGTCTCAATAACATGTTTATAGATTTTTTCTCGTATAGAGTAAAATACCCTATTATTTTGGTGACGACTGGAGTGGTGGTGCATAATTATTTAAATATGAAAATGATTTTTATTCTATACTTCTACATTTGAAACATAATTATAACCGATTTTATTTAAACCTGCAACAATATTTAATTAAGTTCCAGAATGCTTCATTCCCGAACTGAAATAAATATTTTCTTAATAAAACAATGCAAGGCAATTAAATAAAATGTCATTTAAAAATCCTTTCAATTTAAAAGAAATAAATTACTTACAAAAACAAAAAATAAATACTAACTTGGTTCATCATCAGATCTATCTGGATACCCAGGTTTTAGACCTGGTCTGCCTGGCCTAGTTGGTCGCGGTTCATTATAAACCGGCCTATTTGGTCCTGGATACCCAGGCCTACGATCTGGCAAATATCCGGGTTTCTCAGGCAAATATCCGGGTTTTCCTGGCAAGTATTCGGGTGGGTCCGAAATTGGCCTGTACACTGGTCTTTGTGGTGGCGCTGAAGGGCGGAAACCAGGTTTTAAATCAGGATCTGGGAGATACCCAGGCCTGTAGCTAGGACCACTAGGTTGACCCGGATATCCGGGTTGCAGATTAGGATTGACTGGCGGTGAGTAAGCAGGTTTAAAGCTAGGACCTGGTCTTGGATAATCGGGTTTATAGCTCGGTCCGGAAGGACCAGAATACTCCGGTTTGTAATTTGAACCTGGGTATCCAGGTTTATAATCGGGTCCTGATGGTTCAGAGTATGGCTTGTGTGGACCACTTGGTGGGTAGCTTGGTTTGTAGCCCGGTCCAGAAGGTTCAGGATATCCAGGTTTGTAGCCCGGTGGTTGAGAACCGGATGAGTACGGTTTGAACCCGGGTCCACTCGGTGGACCTGATGCTGGGATGAATGGTGGTTCTGTCAACAAGGATATTTGTTATTAATTTGTTCCCAAAAAAAATAATCATAGACACTTTTTTTTTATAATTAAGTGCTATTCTGACAGAGGCGGTAGCTGTCACTTGTCACTTTGATATAAGTGTATATCCTTATATTAGATAGATGACACATGATACGCACACACGCTCACACTCACACATACACACACACATTCCCACACACACTTCTATATCCGTTTTACTTATTAAGCTCATTCATTGTGTAAATCATTTTTACTTGCTGTAATATAAAATGTGTGGTGTGGTGTTACTATCTACCACAGGCACTAGCGAAGCACATCCAGAAATTGTTAGCAATTTGGTGTTTGTAAAATATTGTTTGTGGTGAACAATAAACACTTTTTATAATTTATGTTATTATTCTACTGACCACCACCGCCCCAATCTGGATGACTATCAGCAAAGATTGTAAATTGTAACTACTCTATTAGCAACAGCATCGTGTTGAAAATGTACAAGAACTTAAAAATGTAAAACTACTCTGCTATGTGTCAGTGTGTATCCATCTATGTGTGTGAGTGTGTATCCGTCTATGTGCGTAAATGTGTGTGTGAGTGTGTATCTGTCTGTCTGTGTGTGTGTGATTGTGTATCTGTGTGCGTGTTTAAAATTATAAATGTTAAATTCATGAACACGACTGCATCAGTCAATTGCTTTATTGTTAATATTATTAAGTATTTAAGTCATTCTTACCATTATGATTATGTTCAGGCGGGTAGTCAGGTCCGGACGGGCCGGATGGCCCGGACAGTCCGGTAATCCCAGGAGGTCCGGGAGGTCCGGACGGACCAGATACGGCGAAAGGTTCCTCGACATGTGGCGCGGAAAGAGGGCGAGGGATTTCATGGGCTGGTTCACTGTAACAAATTATTTTATTAATAATACCGAATTTTGTTAGAAAGTTAGAGAGCAAGATTTGCGAACAGTTTGAATGATACATTCGAATTCTCCCAAACTACTAGTCTAACTCTGAATTTTTTTTCGCTAATAGGAAACTGCCATTATACTCTGAGTCATCATCTGCCTAGCCTTTTCCCAACTATATTGGGGTCGGCTTCCAGTCTAACCAGATGCAGCTGAATGACGACACGGTTGGCGCAGTGGCTGAGCGATCGACTGCTGCGCAGCGTGTTGCGGGTTCGATTCCCGCCCAGGGTATACATTTGTGTGATGAGCACTTGTGTTTGCCTTGTGTCTGGGTGTTGTTTATCTACATATATATGTATGTATTTACAAAAAAAAAATATTTGTGTATGTATATCAGCTGTCTGACACCCATAGTACAGGGTCTCCCTAGTTTGGGGTCAGATGGCCGTGTGTGAAAATGTCCCAAATATTATTATTATTATTATTAATACCAGTGTTTTACATGGAGCGACTGCCTATCGGACCTCCACTATCCAGTTACTGGGTAACACGATACCCCGTCCTACCAAGGGGTATCGTGTTACCCAGTGGTTGTCAGACTTTCTGGCTTCTGACTACCCATAACGACTGCCAAAGATCTACGAATGACAGCCGGGACCAACAGCTTTACGTGCTTTCCGAGGCACGGAGGGCACTAGGTATGAAATGGGTGGTCAACCATCCACAGACCGACCGCGGCGAGCGTAGCTTAACCTTTGAGCAATCGATCTGTACGGCATTTACTTGGTCACGAACTCCCACCAGTCCTTTAATTAAAAAAATAATTAGGAATCCCAAAGAAAAACTAGTAATCAATAAACATAGTTTATCCGTAGGGGAACACCCAAATATTTCGAAATACTTTATTTCGATATTCTGATTTTCAAAAGTCCGAATTTCATAATGCCTGTGCATTAAATGTCTATTATTTAAAATCACGAAAATCGGTATTTTGAAATTCATATTTCTGACTTTCGGAATAAAGTTTTTCGTATTTATGTAGTGTACCCTTATCCGTAGGCGTGAAATCTCCTCACCATTTTCAAGAGAAAAAACAAAGGTCAATATCTTCAAATTCAATATCTTCAAAAATATAGGGTGACTGTTATTTAGTGTACGATACTTAAACACGTGATTGTGTTCATGATAACAAACAACTTTCCCGAAGAAAAAATGATTTTTGTACTGGTTCACTTTTATCACAATAATAACTGCCGTATGAAATTCACGCACTCGCACGCCTGTGACCTAAAGTGAACCAGTACAAAAAACATTTTTTCTTTGGGAAAGTTGTTTGTTATCATGAACACAATCACGTGTTTAAGTATCGTACACTAATTACCAGTCACCCTATATAATTATTAAAAATCTATACAAAAATCATATAAAGTCTTTAATTTATGATGTCATCATCATCATTATCATCAGCCGAAAGACGTCCACTGTTGAACAAAAGCTTTCCACATAGAAAGCCTCAACTCTTGCAACCTGCCGCTTGCATCCACCGCGGTTACCCGCGACCTTGACGATGTCGTCGGTTTATCTGGTGGGAGGCCTACCAACACTGCGTCTTCCAGTTCGTGGTCGCCACTCGAAAACCTCTCTTCCCCATCGGTTATCGGTTCTTCGAGCGCTGTGGCCTGCCCATTGCCACTTCAACATGCATATTCTGAGAGCCATGTCGGTGACCTTACTTCTTCAGCGAATTTCCTCGTTCCGGGAATGTTTAATAAGTATGTAGTGATTTACTTACTCGTATTCCCCGACATGCACTTTCCTCCAACATTGTCCGTTAAAGAGATCAAAAGCGAAGAGCCAGTCGTCTTCTGAGTGCTCGTAGTCCACTCCTCGCTGAAGATCGAACAGACGAATCTCAGAGAGGAGGCAATTGTCTGTCTTCGGAGGTGCTTTGTTGCTGGAAATAGAAAAAAGAATATTAAAAGTTAAAAAAAAAAAAAAAAAACCGCCTTCAAAAACTTATAAGTGATAAATAACCTTAGCACAGAACACACATTACTTTCGGAAGTCGGTGGCGGTGGCTTTGTGTTTGTTGTTTTGTATTGCCACCGACTTACGAAAGTAATTTGTATTCTGTGCTAAGGTTATTTATCACTTTTCAGTTTTTGAAGGCGGTTTTCTTTTTTTTGAAAAAACTTTTTATTTTTCGCTTTTTAGTGTTGCCTTAACATCCAAATCCATTAAAAAACGGCGACACACTTAAAAGAGATTGTAAGTCCTCCAAAGATTGAAGAAACTAAAACGTCGTCTAAGTAATTTTTTTGGGAATGTTGATTTTCTCAAAAATGGCTGTATCAATTTTGGTAAAATTTATATGGGACCATTTCAGAGTAAAATCCTTACGAACAAAAAAAGAATTTTGCAAATTCGTCTATATATGACAGAGTTATGCCCGAACATACATAAAAAAAATAAAATAATAAACATTCGAATTGATAACCTCCTCCTTTTAGAAGTCGGTTAAAAATACGAAACACCACCCTGCGCTATAAAACAGGGACCTTAGACGAGAGCAAGAAGGCTGCCCAGCTCAAATGGAATTGGGTGGGTCACGTCATCCACATTTACAGTGGCCGCTGGGCAAATATCTCCACGTAATGGGTGCCTGAACATGGTTGGCGTCGCCGAGGCCGGCCCAGGAGGAAGTGGCGAGATGACCTAGAGGTTCGAGGCTGGCGGCTCAAAAACAGAATACCTGGAAAGAGTCGGGGGAGGCCTTTGCCAGCAGTGGGACACAACGGGCTAATATAAAAAAAAAACAATAATAAAAAAAAAACCCGATTATTCCGTAACTTCTACATAGTATATAAAACAGAGTCGCTTCCCGTCGTCTGCCCCTCTGTACGCTAGATCTTGTAAACTGCGCAACGGATTTCAATGCGGTTTTCATCAATATATAGAGGGATTCAAGAAGAAGGTTTATACTTGCAGTTAGATATTGTTTTGTGATAATTTGTTGTAAAGAAAAACGGCAAAATACGAGTAGGACACGACACGGATTCCGTACAAAAACAGACAGAGAAACATCTTTATTATGTAATTCTTTTGTGCGTGTTGAACTCCTCCTAAACGGCAGGACCAGCTTGGATGAAATTTTGATTGTATATTTCAATGGCATTTTGGATGGTTTTAAAACAAAATTAGACCCGATAAGTGGCGCTGCTGTCGGTATGTCACATTTGATTTTTTGTGTGAGTTCGAGTGAGTCTCTGGATGGTTTAGAATCAGAACTAGATCCGGGTACGAAGCACTGCAAAAGGGTTCTAGGATGTTAAGGGCCGGACAACGACTGCCGGGCCCGCAAGTTTGGTATATATTTTTTATACAATATGGAGCTCACTTTTATGCAATAAATGAAACCTCAAGTAATACTAGTCCACAGAAGTATAGCAAAATTAAATATTAAATAAAAACTCGAAAATTAAAAAAAGTTAAATGACAATGACAGATCCTGCCCCACCCATGTACAGAAAAGTAAATTAACGAAAATAATTGTAATGAATATAGAACCTTTCTATAGTAAATTGTTTTTCTTTAGAACTTGCGGATTACGAAATACCCACCCACAAAATACAAACTCATTTTACCTAAAATACAATTTAACCTATAATCAATGTCATTATTGTTTTTAGATTTAAACGGAAACCGCAAGTTCTACAGTCACTAAGACTAATGTTTAGTTATCAGCAATAAATAAACAGTAAGATGCTACATATTGCACATGACTTTTATTGAGTGGGGCAAAGTTCTATAGGGTTTCTGGCATTGTCCTTTTCAAACAAAATAAATTCAGTTAAAGTAAACACTCTGTTTAAAGACAACGTACCTCGGAGCGAATTTTATATTTAGGCAAATAACTAGAATAGCATAACAGCAAAGTCAAAGTCAAAGTCAAAGTCAAAGCATTTATTTCAATTAAACCATTTACAGGCACTTTTGAATTGTCAAGGAGTCGGTCAGTTAGACAGAAAGTTGAAGCTAGTTGCTCGTTCCAAAACGTAGGTAGGTCTCTATGGAGAAGAACGAGCAAGAAACTCCACGGACACTCTTTTAAAATCAGGTTTTTACAAAATACTGCTTACATTATTCTTGTTGCTTCTATATGTGAAAACAATGAAGGTAATCTAGAAATACAAAATAAAAAAAATAATCAAGATAAAAACCATGGCAGTTAAGAGTTGACCAATCTCTACTGACAGCGCCCGTTCACGAACATGACGCGTAAATCAGCACCATTCAGCTCAACCATTTTAGAGGGAGCCGAATGACCCAACACACGCGCCACCACCAGCGAGACATTTGAGTGAGCATGACAATTCTCTCAACCGCCATGCTCATTTAAGTCAAACACATAATAATTTACTTAAAATATGGCTCCATGGTACTCACATTTACAAAATTGAAATAATGCTGCTAAATTATACAAAACTAAGGTTTACAATGTTTCTAAAATGTCGAAAAAGTAATTAAAATATATATTTGTGTATAATAATAACGATACTCGTTACTCATGTCAATAAAAAAAAGGGGTAGGAAACAACATTCCTCCAATTAGGAAATTCCCTAAACTGCCTGTGGAGCAGGACCAGCATTTAGCCAAGCATTTTTATCATTGATGTAGTCTTCTAATTTATAATATGCTTGTCTACACAGTGTGCGTTTAATACATGTTTTAAATTGTCTTTCATTTAGTTGAAGAATATCAAGAGGTATTTTATTATAAAATTTTACACAGTACCCCATAAAAGAAGTATGAACTTTTGACAATCTGAATCTTGGCTGATCTAATTTGTTCCTATTTCTAGTATAAACACAATGTCTGTCACTTATTTTATTAAAAAGATGAAGGTTTTTTCGAACATGCATAATGTTTTCATATATGTATTGACAAGGTACCGTCAAGATGTTAATCTGTTTAAACAATTCTCTTAGAGACTCGCGACTGCTGAGATTATAGATGGCTCTGACAGCCCGCTTTTGCAGAATAAAAATAGAATCAATATCTGCAGCCCGCCCCCAAAGCAAGATACCGTAGGACATGATGCTATGAAAATAACTAAAATATACTAGCCTAGCGGTATCCACGTCTGTCAAATGCCGGATTTTTCTGACAGCGTAAGCGGCCGAACTCAACCGCCCTGCAAGAGATGTTAAGTGAGGACCCCATTGCAGCTTTGAGTCAAGCGTAATCCCTAGGAAAACAGTCTTTTCGACGAATTCAAGTATATCCTTATTCAATACAACGTTACATTCACTACTTTTAACATTCGGTAAAGCGAATCTTATGCATTTAGTTTTCTTCTCATTTAATACTAAATTATTTACAGTAAACCAATTATGAACCTTAAGCATAGCGTCATTTACGTCGTCATGGTGCTGTGCCCGTCTATTAACTCTAAATATCAAGGAAGTATCATCAGCAAATAACACCATTTGTGGTTGATTTTTCAACAAATAAGGTAAATCGTTTATATAAACTAAAAAGAGGAACGGACCCAATATTGAGCCCTGCGGTACCCCCATTTTTACTTTTAAGCCCGATGAATTTACACCGTTTACTTGAACTTGTTGCAGTCTATCAATCAAATATGATTTTACTAAGCTAAGCGCTAGTTTACCCAGTCCGTAATGCTCAAGCTTTAAGAGTAGTGTTTCGTGATTCACGCAATCAAATGCTTTGGAGAGGTCGCAAAAGATACCAATAGCATCTTGAGAATCCTCCCAAGCCTTAAATATATGCTTGATTAAGGTGACACCGGCGTCAGTAGTGCAACGTCCTTTGGTGAAACCATACTGCTGATCATGTAAAATTTTGTGACAGTTAAAATGACTGAGCATTTGATCAAGCATTACTTTTTCAAACACTTTGCTAAAAACCGGCAAAACCGAAACGGGTCTGTAATTATTAGAGTCTTTGCAGTTGCCGGATTTAAAAAGTGGTATAACTTTGCTGAACTTCATTAGATCCGGGAAAACCCCTTGGTCTACACACAAATTAAAAATGAAAGCTAAATAGGGCGCCACTGTCTCAATAATTGATTTACAAACATTAGTAGACATCCCCCATAAATCTTCAGTACCCTTAATCTTGAGTTGTTTAAAAGCTTTAATAACGATTGCAGGGTTTATATGTTTAAATTTAAATTCCGTGGGACATGCTGAAACATTCGAACTTAGTAAGTTTAAAGCAAGTGAGGGCGAAGAATCTAAAGTTTCAGTAGTTTTAATAGGAATATCGGTAAAGAATGTTGCAAATTCCTGAGCAACTTCTTTATTAGTACTTAAGAGACCACGGGAAGTCTCCAGAGTGTAATCAGTATTATGTTTTTTGTTCCTGTTTGTTTCATTATTAATTATTTTCCAAACAGTCTTAATTTTATCATCAGCTGATTTAACTTTATTGCTAATGTATAAGGCTTTAGCTGCTTTACAAGCAATTTTAAAAGTTTTAGAATAAGTCGAAACATACTTATTAAATGTTTCGGTGTTAATATAAGGCTTAAGGCCATACAACTCAAAAAGCCTTTCTCTACTTTTTCTGATACCTTTAGTTGCCCAGTCACTAAATAAAAACTTA
The DNA here is from genome assembly GCA_947361185.1 of Charanyca ferruginea. Taxonomy (NCBI): domain Eukaryota; kingdom Metazoa; phylum Arthropoda; class Insecta; order Lepidoptera; family Noctuidae; genus Charanyca; species Charanyca ferruginea. The sequence continues at coordinate 6,139,448 of OX376084.1, read as the reverse complement.
GGGCAAATAGTTTTAATTTTTTTCTTAAAAATGTTATCAAACTCTGTTTGCACAACTGAAAAAAAATCTTTATACAAAATATTACCATTATTCATATTAAGTTCCTGAACGGGTAACTTACTAATTAAAGTCTTATTAAATTTATCTAAATTACTAGATGTTATTGGTCTTGACTGTATCTGTATTTTTTGCAAGGGTGTGTTGGACTCAAAAGCAATGGTTTGACCGCTGTGATCTGAAGGGAGATAATTTACAATAGCTTTATCTAAATAGTCGCAGCTACAAAAAACATTATCAATACAAGTAGCAGTGGTTGCAGTTATTCGTGTTGGTTCTAAGAACACATTTGACAAATTAAACGATTTAAAGAGGCTTAATAATCTACTGCTATTTGCGTTATTTTCTAAAATATTAATATTAAAGTCTCCACAAATTATTATTGATTTATTACCAGTTGCAAGTTTAGTTAGAACATCCTCCATTATAGACTCAAATATAGAAAATGTTTGATAATTCGGGGGTCTGTAAACGCACACTATGACATGCCTATCTAGCTCAACACAGGACAGTTCAATAATATGTTCAACCTAGAGTTCAACTATGTCTTTGCGAGACTTAGATTTAATATTACTTTTTAATATAATTAGTGAACCACCACGCAGCATCGATTTCCGATTGAAACAACTGCTCACAGTATAATTTTCATAATTAATTAACATTTCATATGATTTCAACCAATGTTCAGTTATACAAATAATGTCGAACATTGTCTTCTCTAAAAACAATTCAATTTCCAATTGCTTGGAAGAAAATCCTTGAATATTTTGATGGAATAATTTCAAAGAATGTTGCTTAGCCCCTTTTTTTAAACTTGCTGATTGATTGCTAGAAGATACCTTGTTATTGATAAGTTGCATTAAATTGATACTGGTACCTTCTGTTGTCTTGCTAACTAGTTTAAACAATTTGGGCTTACCACCTTAATATTAGTATTATTACTAACTATTGTGGAGCTAATTACGGAACACTTCGACATATTAATTATGTCTGAGTTAATATTAAATGCTAATAGCCATGCTATCTGACGTCTAAACCTAATAGGCAGATACACTGTATCCCTAGTCGAATTCAATTTTTCAACAAAAGTGTTGGTGTCAAGAAACATAAGCTTGTCATTATAATGACTAGCTAATAAATGCATATGATTATTAAGCATATGTATGTTATTATTTGTCCTATTTGATAGGTGCCCAAAGTAAGGAAAAGCGCACAATATTATTTTCTGACAATTAATTTTCAATATTTCAGTGACACTGTCAGTGATATCATTTAATCTAACACTTGACAGCGTCGTGACAGTTTGTAGTTTTGCACTCCGTGACAACGTCGCTTTTCAGTGTTAAGAGGATTCAAGTTCATTGAGTCATTGACCTAGTGATGCAATTCTACAGAGTGTTTAAATTTGTTCTAAATTAAAACTCTACTTTTTGACCTAATTACTGGACCGATTTCGTTAATTTTTTGTATATCGTCAGAAAAGGCAATAACAAGTATGTCGTATAATTGATTGCATTATGTGGTTCCCATTCTGTATATAGACACATATTGTTATTTAATTTAATTAGGACTTACTTGAAAGAAAAACTAAGACATCTGAATGGAGCATCGTTACACGCGTGCCCGCAGGCCTGCTCGTCCTTGACGCGCGCGTGACCGCGGATGGACGGACCGATCAACTTGGCTGCCTTATCGTATTGGAGGTAGCATTCTGAAATGGAGATACGAAGTATTGAAAGAACTCCTAACCACTTACATCAAGTGAGTTCAGTTTTTAGCGACATCTATCGTACAATAGACGAACTACAACTATATGTGACATCTATCTTGCATAATGCGTACTACTGCGTGGTTCCTAGATCGCGCTATCAAAGTTCTCCGCAACATTAGATAGTAAATTACGTTTCATATATTACTGTAGGGGCAGAGAGGTGAGAGCGCGCAAACATTTTCTTTCTCTCATAGCCAGTTGCAAACGGATACATACATATAAATGGAGCTAAAGAAGTTTTACTTCAGTCGTATGGTCTAAAGCACACTTGTATTTAATATACAAAATCCCGACTACAGCCGTCGGACAGTAGTCTACCAGACACAACAGAGGAGGGTCCTCCCTTTTCTAAAGAGGATTAGGGACTTTCCACTCTTTTTCTCATACTTCTACAAGTTCCACTAGAATGCGCCAACCTGTCAAATAATTCTTTCTTTTTTAAAATACGGTGCCTCACTAGGAATTTTCTCTATGCCGTGAGTGCGTTTACCAACATATAACCTCACATGAACAAGGAACCAGACCCGGAACAACTACCTGTAGGCTGTACAGTTATTTGCTCCGTGTGGGAATTGAACCTGCATCACGAAATACAGCAGCTGATCGCTGAGCCTCAGCGCCAACCATGTCATTTATTTATTTATTTATTAGGTTAGCCAACAGTTATATACACTATTACATTTGTGGAGTACGATTTTACAAAAAATACATTTGTAAGTGTAATAACTACTTACTGGCTAACACAACATGCACACAAAAAAAAAAAACGGATAACATTCATTATTAAACGATTTTAAATTAAACAGTACAACATGAAGTATTGATTAATAAAATAATAAAAACAGGATCATATTAATTAAAACAAGTAAATTAATTAATTAAATCTTAAGATTATTATACAATTACGATGATTAAATTTTATTTTATTTTAAACAGCCCTCAGAACACAATTGAATAATTGATTTAATAAATTTCCCGATACTGTCATGGTGTATATCGATTACGTCACTGCAGCTGTTAATTATCTTGCATAATCGGGGAATAGCCGAGTTTGCACCAAGGACGGTTCTACGCAGAGGTGGATAAAGGGGAGTAACATTACCACGTGGGAGTCTGGTAGGGGCGTAGGGGCGCGGAATCTAAAAAGGCCAAGCAATGTTGGGCAGTCAATTTTATTTCTGATCAGTTTGTAAAAGAATAATGCGTCTGTAATATTAGCTCTAGTCGATAGTGGCAGCATCCTGAAATATCGCAATCGGGTGTGGTATCAAGTAATAGTCATCATCATGCGCCTAGCCTTGATGCAACTTAATACCAGTGTTTTAAATGGAGCAACTGCCTATCTGAATTCCACAACCCAGTTACTGAGTAACACCATACATACCCCTTGGTAAGACTGGTTGTCAGACTCTGGCTTCTGACTACCTATAACGACTGTCAAAGATCAGCCAGAACAGAACCAACGACTTTACGTGCTTTCCGAGGCACGGAGGAGTTTTTTTTCTTTTTATTCTGAATTTATTTTAGGGACTTTTACGCACAGCGTATGCTAGTCCCATCATACCCTTATTCAAATACATCACTACAAAATTATAAATTACTACTATTACAAATACATAATTACAATATTTGGGTTATAAAGAACAGAACCTTTACTCCGATACTACTTGGCTGAGATAATATTTTGTGGAATATGCCTACGTCAGCAATGTTTAAATTCAAGGCCACCATTCAATTTTTTCTTGTAGACTCATATCTAGCACACTCCATTAATACACGGCACGAAGGATTCTCGGTGCGAAATAGATGGTCACCCATCTACAGACCGACCGCGGCAAGCGTAGTTTAACTTTAACCGATCGAACCGTATGGCTTTTACTTGGCCACGAGCCAGTTCATGACAAATGTGTTTACCAATAAACAAAATAATATTTTCAAAAGTTAGTTAAGAACATTTACCTTCATCCCGATTCTGCACATCATCATACAACGCTGGTTCACATCCCCTACCATAGTTTCCTCTAGAGTATAACTCATGTCCACTGTTAGGACGAAGCCCACGCCCACTCTCTAGAGAGGTAGGTGGTGATGAAGTGAGGATACAGTTCTCTAGGTCATCGCCTATGGTTGGAGAGTCAAATCTGGAATTAAATAAATAAATCATTTATTTCTAAGTTACCAGGTTCAAAGTTAGTTAGTTGGAACTAGTACTACAGACTTCATCATCATCATTTCAGCCGACAGACGTCCACTGCTGGACATAGGTCTCCTCAAGTTTGGGGGTTGAAATAATCGCCACGCTTGGCAGACGGGTTGGCGATCGCAGAATGGTTGTTACAAAGGCGCAGAGAACGCTGCTGCCCATTCCCTGGTAAGCCCCTTAGTCGCCTCTTACGACACCCACGGGAAGATATGGGATGGTGCTATTCTTTACGTCCGACACCAAATGGACGAACACCACAGACTTACCGAAAACTAAATCCTCTGCAGAAGAAAGCGTGTGCTCTGATACATTCAGCCTCACAGGCACCAAGACCTGCCACTGTTAGTGCTGCCCTTATGGCCGTGTCACTTACTGCAGCCCCAGAACGCACGTGCCAGAAACATTCTAGAAAAATAGAAAAGTTCCAATTACGAATTAGTTTTTTTTCGGACAATCCCTCCACTCTATATACGACCATAACCACTGCAACTTCTGAAAGTCAGAATCAATAGTGGTGAACCACAGATAAGCGCCGAGGCAATGAAGCTCGACGAGTCCCAGAGAGACTGTTCCATTTCCGAAACAAACCGATTCGAAAAATAACGAGGACGAAATAGAATAGTGATGAATCTTCTCATAGATACACTAAGCCTGCATCTAGTGAGCATTTAGAAAATTCTGACTTGGAGGGAAAGGCCAAGTGTACATTGATAAGGACTTTACATTTCTACCACTAACCTATGGCGTATCATTCTCGCAGGGAAATAGATAAGTTATAGATTTGATCAAATCCCTAAGGGATTTAGACAAATCACGGCAGATTCGGACTTTACGTTTCTACCACTAAACCAAGGCTTATTCATTCTCGCAGGCCAAGACTACAGGGATTTAATCGAATTCCTAAGGGATGACAAATCACGGCAGATCCCTTTTTACCATTTCACTAAGCCAGTTTAGGGATTGGATCAAATGACTAACTTTCTTCAGGGAAATGACCCAATAGAGTTGTTATTTTAGCATCTACCGTATTATTGTACCATTTCTCTGCAACATAATTCTGAACAAACATGACCATGGAGTTACAATGTATGAGAAACCGTAAAAATCATAATCGTTCCAGTGCAAGAAAGAGATGAAGTTACTCGTTCTCTATAGCTCCACAGCTTCCACGCTCTGAGACACACTTCAAATTAATTTACTTTGAGGTCCTACAATATACCTATATACTCGAGATGCCCATTATCAGGCAAATCTACTGAAGTAGTCTATAAGCAACTGCATCTTGCATTTACGTGTATACTCATGTTTTAGCAAAATAAATATACTGTATCTTGTATCAAGTTATGTTACTAGAATCATCCTTACCGCTTTCAACCCAAGGTTTATAGTTGATAGTCACACAGCCCTGGTCTTGTGGCATGGCGTAGACATCAGAACTGCTATCTGCTGTAATCTCTAGTCCTCTGTATGGACGCTCGCTGAGGAAACAGTTGTCTGTGCCGTGGGAGTTCGAATATCTGAAAAAGGTTAGTAATTCGTAACGGTCAAATTCAGTTTTAAATTCAAATTCTTTTATTTGGCAGTTGTTTTTCGTTTCTTTATCTGAAAGTAGCGTGTCCCTGAAGTTACCAGTAACATTTAATTATGGAATTTATAATAAAAAGTATCTGACCTCCACAACCCAGTTACTGGGCAATACAATATCCCTTGGTAAGACTGGACAAAAAGAAAAATAATAAACAGCGAAAAGTATCTATCCTTGGTGATAACTTTATTTTCGAGCCTATTGGGGTTAAATTAAAACCCTCGGGTCGTGGGGTCCGAGTGCTCATCTCCTTTTTAAGGAAATTTCTGAAACGTTGGTTGACACTTCCCGTGATCCAAGAGCTGATTTTTATCTCGGTCAGAGGTTTAGTTCTGGCATCCAACGTAGCAAGTCTCTTAGGCATAATTCTAGATGACGACTATATGGAGAAATTTTTTGATGCCTCAATTCAATTCTCAATTCTCAATTCTTTATTGCGTACCATAATGTATCATGTAGTTGGTAGGAAAATATTATATAAGTCACAATTATGGACCCTGTTTTTTTGGTTTTTCTTTATTTTTTTATTCGTATAAATATTGTACAGATGCCAGAACATCAAGCTACAACAATCTGTCGAATTTCTTCGATAGATTTTCAACTTTATTACAAAAAAATAAAGTTCATATTCAATTGGGAAAATTGTCAGTTCGGTATGGCTTAATATGCTGACGTCTTTACAAAGCAATTTCGTTGAAATATACGTATTAGTTCTACCTCAGATTATGAAGCAAAAGACAGATAAAACGCGCGAAAAAAAAAACTAATACAATCACGAGATTGTAGTTACCCGCTTTTGAATTTATATTTGCTTTTTTCGCTTCACTCTCAGTGTTGCCTTTTGTTTCATAATCTGAGAGTTTTTTATACAAAGTCCTATTTCATTCACTTACCGATAACTATAAGAAACGCATTTGAATTCTCTCTCACTGAAGCACGCTGCCTCACATTCCACCACATTACGAGATATAAGGGCTCTTCGGATGGCTCCAGTACCTAAAGACATGCCTGGTCGACGACGAGAAGAACAATCTGGAAAATATATAAAAATAAATTTAACCTTTTGACAAGCATCTCCCTTCTTCGTCGTGACACTCTTGTCAGAACGGTCGTAGTCATCATGAGCTATTTGTAGAGGCTGATGTTATGCTCCTCACGATTTCTCGCTATTTGTCGCGACATTTGGTGTTTCTGGAGCACTCATGCAATTGATTGCTCACTGCGGATTTAATTTGGTCGGTCCATCGCATGGGGGATCTTCCTCGTGATCTTGGTGCCTTCCACTCTACCTTGTACGACTAGACGCTCAATGGACTCAATATTTCGTCTTGAGACATGTCCGAAGTATTTTAGGATGCGTGTTTGGACCAGAACAGTTAAACGCTGTTTGACGTCGAGCTCTTGGAGAATGGAAACATACAACCATAGTCATGTATAAATGACAAACCAAAGCGTGCCCAGCCTGCCACGGTCACAACTACATGACACACTTTTATATGTAAATAAAGCTCATGAAACAACGCTGTTTTTTTATTTCCTTTGTCAATTGTGTTCCTTGACTCATCCTAGTTTATAATTAGTTGCACTTCTTTCTTTATACTTCATGTATATTAACATAACATGACAAAAACTAATACCAATTATAGGAATTGGTACCTATTAAAGGATGAATTCGTAGCTTTACGCCGAGGGCACGTTTGTGCTTTTTTGACTGCAAATGCTAAATAAGTAGGCGTTTAACTGTAACAGCAATACGTCTGTGATCCAGACACGCCCTTTATGATGTAGAAATTTGGCTTCCCAAATTGCGTCACACAATTTGCAATTTGGGAAGCTGGGTTTCTTTTGAGAGTCGCCATCATTGATTCTCGAACGTTTAATAACGGACATATTCCATCAAACAGTGATGCAAGTTTTCTACTGCATAAATCAAAACGCACGAGAGTCATTGATGAGAACTCTCAACTTGAACGGATTGAACATAAACATGATTTACGAACTGTTGTCCAGACCGTCATCTAAAACAGTTAAAATCATGATTTTTAGTTCCCATAATGAATATAAGTTCCCAAAACTTTCCCAACTAGTTCATGTCTTTTATTACGATGGAATTGGCATTATTCTAATACTATGTCCAAAAACACCTTAAAAAAAAGAAAAAAAAAAGTATATATGTTGAAATCAAGGGTTCCAAGCTTCCAAAAGAAATAGGGGTTATAGGCGCAAGACTAAGGAATAAAAAAATTTAGTGTTTGTTGTCTTACCTTTAGTTCTTCCATCATCATTTCGATCTATAGATTCATGGTGGTGCGACTTCGGCTTATAGAAACTTGCCTCCTCATAATCTAACGCATTCCCTAAACTCCCTGAATTCCCAGAACTATTCCACCTTCCCCTTTTCCAAGACCCATATCCATATCTATCACCAGTCCAAGCTCCTCCATTTTTACCCAGACTGTGGTAGTCAAAATTGTCACCATTCTTGCCTAAACTATGGTAATCAAAGTTCGAATTTGCATGCGGTTTGACTCCATAGGACGGGCGTTCCACATCGGTGGATATTTGCCAATGACTAATAGATTTGTGGTAGTCATTTCTGTCTTTATAATATCTGTCGTATCCGCCATATTCTCCACCATATTTACCCCAATTTTCTTGATCGTCGTTGGTGCGGGCTAGAGCTGGAATGTAGATTAATATATAAATAATACATCCTCTGCCCAACCTTTTCCCAAATATGTATCTTCACTACATATTAAATAACAAACTCCCCCGCCGCGTCTGTCTGTCCCTATGTATGCTTAGATTTTTAAAACTACGCAACGGATTTTGATGCGGGTTTGTTTAATAGATACCTAGAGTAATTCAAGAGGAAGCTTTAAGTATCTCATTTGTGAAGTGGGCGATCAGCTAGTATATTATAATTAACAACTAAATCTAGACTCAAAAACTTCTGAAGGCCCTAGCTGAACAGCTGGATGCCCCAATGCTAAGGAATTTTAAAAATGTATTGGTGCGACCATGTAGCAGCCATGTCGTCCATAATGTTGCCTTTGTGTGTAGTTCTAAATTAAGTTACTAACCCGTAGATAAAATGTTTCTATTTAACCAACAAGCGGATCCATGTTGTCAAATAAATAAATAATAATAATTATTATTAAAAATTTTTTTTTTACAAAAAAGACAACCGCCTTCAAAAAGTAAAAAATAACTTTCAATTCGCGAGTCGGCGGCCTTGGTTTTGTAAAAAAAAAAATTTTTCGCTTTTTAGTGCCTACTTCTCATCATAGAAATGAATTACGAAACGGCGACACCAAAAAAAAAACTGTCATCCCTTAATTTTCAACCCTTAGGGGTGGAATATTTTTTTGAAATTTATATGGGACCAAATTTGTGGTATACACTATCAATTAAAAAAGAATCATCGAAATCGAACTACACTGTAAAAAGTTATGCGTGGTCAAACATAAAAATAAATATATCAAAAATAAAAAAAATGTTCATAAAATGAAAACTACTAGGCCAAACCATATTTAATTTTTATGGGACCAAATGGCAACTATTACGCATCAAACTAAAGAAGAATCACGTAAATCGGATCATAAATCTCAGAGTAATCGATGTACATACATAAAAAAAAAAAAACCAACCGAATTGAGAACCTCCTCCTTTTTGAAGTCGGTTAAAAAGTCAGATTAAAAAATAACACTCACCTTGATTAATCTGATAAGGAATGAAAACACTATCTTCATATCCCCCTCTTCTGTTCCCTGGACCTCTTCTGTCCCCATCAAACCGATCCCTGTGTCGTCCATCCAACCCGTCATACCTATCCCTCCATCCACTTTGAGCCCCATCCCCGTCTGGTATCCGATTGGTCTTTGAGGATAAAAAACCAGAATGCAAGACCCCTGGTCCTTTCAAAGTGTCTGGGCAGTTGGGTTCCAAACTATTTCGGTCGAGCTCGAAAAAATCGAAGTCCTTGTCTTCAACGAAGTCGCGGCGAAGGTCAAAAGCTTCTATTGGTTTTGTCATCAGCTCACAGAGTCCTTTGCCGCGGAATGTGCGGTCTAATCTGTAGAGTAAAAAAATAATGAATGATTTATTTTCGAATTGTTATGGCTCCGAACCAACGAAAGCCTATTACCTACTAAGTCCGTCCGTCCGAACTGTGATAGATAGACCCTTAAAACTATAACACATAATTAAAATAAATTTAAAATTTAAAAAGGGATCACCATACAAGAAACGCGTTTCTTTTAACTAAATTATGTGTTCCCTGCCAGATTTCAGACACGGAAGCCAATCTTAATGGAGATTAGCCAAGTACGCAAGAGATAAAATTATAATCATAAAAACATTTATTTTCAGTTATAGCCTAAGTAGGTACACAATATATAACACAAAACAACAATTGTGTTAGTAAATAAAACTTAAAACTATGTTAATATCACTTCGTTGCACTAAGTCTTTGTGCGTTCCGGTGGCATTTGCCACAAATACATGTGGTATTTGTGGCCAAATGCTTTCTTCCAACACCTGATGCAGGTAGCATATTGGTATGCGCACCGAGCGTGTATTCGATTCGTGACGAAAAGTTCTTGTTTTCGCGTTTTGCCCAGAGCAATATCGTAATGATGTGAGCAGATTATTTAAAGACAATTACAGTTTTCGAAAAGATTAAGTCTTGATTAAGGCAGCTACAGAGTAAAAGTATAATTTTTAATTATGGTTTTTTTGAAGCGAAGACAATGCTTTCATATCGTTTTACGAAAATAGACGTCAGAGTTAATTTTCAGGACGAATACAACCATAACAATATGCCAAAATATTTTGTTTTATGCGTTTTTCCAACAGGATATACAGGTATAAAGACAGATATAGAGCCAAAATTACGAAAATATTACTATTATGTATTAAAAAACAATGTTGAAAAAGTAGAAAATCGGTTCACTTTGACAATTTTTTTTACCAGTATTTGAATAAAAACATAACTGATATATTTATTTTTTGAAAGTAAATGTTATGCTTAATATACAGAATATTTTTCAGTCCGTTATACGCGCTCATTTATTTTAGACAATTATTTTAAAAAGCACTGTAAAACATCACGCGCTGTCGTTTGCCGTTCAATTTCAATGATTCGTGCTTATTTCGTGCATATTTTTGTTTGTGATGCACACAAACAGACCATTTTATTGTACTAGTGTGTGTCAATGCTGCTACGTCGTTCTAGCAATCGTTTAGATTTTGAGTTGCGCTAAATCGAATACGCGCCCTTAAAGTTGACGTTGCGATGCGACTCCAGCAGCTGCACTCTCGGCGCCTACTTCAGCCTTTGGCCCACGTTCTTCACGATGTCTTCTGCGACACATGATGATTATGATAGTGCACAAGTGTGTGCGCAAACACAGAAAGAGGCAACGCCTCTTTCTTTACCATGATCGGGGAGAGATCATGCGCGGGACCAACGGCAACATGACCGCATAGAGACATAGGGTTATTATACCACCAACTTCTAATCTCCAGGTTGGTACTGAGAAAAAACTTACCTAAAACATATTGCCCGACCTGGGTATAAAACCAAGAACTTCACGTTCAGCAGTCGCCCTTGCGACCACGATACCAAAAGGGCAGTAAAACTCAACCACTTGTATGAAGTTTCTGCGACAGTTGTGCATACTATACCTAATTACTAATTTCACTTTGTAAAAGTAGGTTATAGTAATGAGAATGGCCTAGTTTCTCAGTAATACTTATCAAATGGTAATCATATAATGTCTAGCGAGGATAGTATCTAATTAGAAATGCTAATTTGATTTTCTCTGTAACTCAAGTAGGGAAGTTCAATATTTTCCCAACTATATTGGGGTCGGTTTCTAGTCTAACCGGATGCAGCTAAATACCAGTGTGGTATGAAATTCAGTTGCACCGTGTTAGACTGGAAGGCGACCCCAACGTAGTTAAACCTAAAGTTGGACGATATTCCCTTGATGTCGAGTCGCGCCACGTCGAGTCGCGCCACGTAGAGTCGCGCCATGTCGAGTCGCCGCCACGTCGATACGCCGTAGGCTTTTTATTAAAAAAAATATTCAATTATTACAGTCTAAATAAATAAAAATATTTTAAAGACTGTATTATGATTTGAATAATTTATTGCGTCGACTGTACCTTTCGTCACATTCGACTTGGCGGCACAAGGCAGATTTTTTAAAAATAAAAAGCAAAACGAAATATTAAAAGGACAAGTAGACGTGACGGCGACTCGACGTAGTGGCGACTCGACGTGGCGGCGACTCAACGTGGCGTGATTCGACGGAACAAATCGACCTAAACCCTCCTACACCTATACTTTTATTGTATTACTTGTGACCGGGTATTTAAAACAAAATTCGGTCTGGCGAGTCATAATAAAAAAACACGCAAGGATTTCGATAACGGCGACCCTTTAAAAGAAGCTATGTAGCTTCTTTTAAAGGGTCGCCGTTATCGAAATCGATAAGCACTATATATATTATGTCGTATCCGGTCAATAGTACAGGCATGAAACGAATCGCAAGTCCGCCATTATCGAGAACACGTGATCTACCACTACTTTTGGCGCGCTTCTCCAGAGTCGTGTTGTTTTCAGCCCACAGCGAGGAAGACATTCAGAATCTAGTGTCTGATCGCATCGGAGCTAAGACGTCCCGAAACTGTACTCGATTCGTTGTGTTTAAGTGTTACTATGTATATTTTAATTTGAGTCTGACTTTGTTTTAAATTGAGTTTGTGCTAAATGGTCGTTTTAATAAACTCCGTGTTTTGTACCCAGTGTGTTTGCATTGCACGAAACCCAACTTCTGGCCACATGACGACCGAATCTAACGAACTAAATCCTGATGATCTGACATATCTTATACTATATATCTTCTGTGCGTGTGTATGAAAGTGAACTCCTCCTAAACGGCTGGATCGATTTTGATGAATTAGTTAGTGTGTGTTCCAGTGGATTCGAGAGTGGTTTAGATTCACAATTGGACCCGGCAGGTGGCGCTATAGTCGGATTGCAGGACAACGTCTGCCAGGCCCGCTCGTATATTATATATATAGATATATATATATAGTTATATATATATAGTTATATATATATATAGTTGGGAAAAAGCTAAACAGACTGACCGTAAGAGCGTGTATTCGATTCGTAAAGAAAACTTCATGTTTTCGCGTTTTGCCCAGAGGCGAGCAATATCGTAATGATGTGAGCAGATTATTTAAAGACAATTACAGTTTTAGTAAGATTCAGTCTTGTTTTAGGGAACTACAGAGTAAAAGTATAATTTTTAATTATGGTTTTTTAAAGCGAAGACAATCCTTTCATAGCATTTTACGAAAATAGACGTCAGAGTTAACTCTCAGGACGAATACAACCATTACAGTATGCCAAAATATTATGTTTTATGCGTATATACAGTCTCAAAGTACATAACAGAGCCAAAATTACAAAAATATAACTATTAGATATTAAAAAGTAGTAATAAAAAAGTAAAAAATCGGTTCACTTCAACAATTTGTTTTTTACCAGTATTTGAATAAAAACATAACTAACATAACATATTTTATGAAAATAAAGGTTATGCTCAATAAACACAATTTTCTTTTAGTTAAGGAACTGAAAAAAATTGTGTTTATTGTACGAACTCATTTTATTTTAGACAATTATTTTAAAAGCACTGTAAAACCTCGCGCGCTGTCGTTTGCTGATCAATTTCAATGATTCGTGCTTATTTCGTACGTAGTTTTTTTTTCTGATGCACACAAACAGACCGTTGTATTGCACTAGTGTGTGTCAATGCTGCTACGCCGTTCTAGCAATCGTTTAGATTTTGAGTTGCGCTAAATCGAATACGCGCTCTCAAGCAATTTGGTGAACACTTTCAACACCTTGCTCAGGTAATTACTCTAGGGGAAAAATGTTTTTGTTTAGTCGATTTATCAACCTTACAAATATCAATCTTTGAAGACCTTCATCACATACTCGTACTATTTGAACGTCATTTGGACTTAATTTTTCCGTCACACCCTGTTGGTCTTGCGATCTCATTCGCACAATGGCCGCTAGTACTACAAGCAACCTTGGTTACATCCCAATTATGTCACTTGGCTGTTCATATAAATGTGCGCCATTTGTGTACATAGAGCAGTGATTCCCAAAGATGACTGGAACGTGACCCCACTAACAAAAACTTCCATATTCGGAACTCACATCTTTGCTGTTAATGAGAAAAAAGCAGCATAGTTATACTTCGACTTTTAATTCTTTTCAGTATCTTGACAGTTCAAAGAATAATAATGCTACCGTACTAAAACTAATAGTGTTGGGGTAGTGAACGATTTTGTGTAAAGAACGAATGATAAAAATGGTTTAATTTAAATATTTGTATGTAAGATGTGGAATATAAGAACGATTAATAATTGTTAAGTAATAAAATAATTTCCTTTCTTTTTCTTTGAATAGAGACAAAATAAAAATCATGTTATTTTACTTTTTTTTTACTTTTGTCATTATAATAGTGTATAGATGTGTGTGGTGTGTATGTATAGATGTTTAATGGTACATATCGTGTTTTAAGACAAGTTATTAAATTTAAAATAAAAATTTGCATATAAGTACATTATTTAAGTTCATTCAATTTCGTTCATTCTTAGACCACCTTACAATTTATTTTTGTAAATTTCTGCTAACCCTTCAAATGTCAAGATATTGAATAGAATTAAAAGTCGCAGTATAGAGAGACGGCACGAGTTACGATTGACTGCTGCGCTGCGCGTCGTGGGTTCGATTCCCGCACGAAAAAAATATTTGTTTGGTCTACAGGTAGTTGTTTCGAGTCTGGCTGTATGTGTATGTGAGTTAATATGTTTGTAAACGCACCCACGATACAGAAGAAATTACTAGTACGTTTATTAAAAACAAAATGAAAATAATAGCTAAATAAATGAATGAATGAATGAATGAATGAATGAATGAATGAATGAATGAATGAATGAATGCATGAATGAATGAATGAATGAATGAATGAATGAATGAATGAATGAATGAATGAATGAAGGAATGAATGATTCATTGAATCAATTAATGAATGAATTAATGAATGAATACATGAATGAATGATATATTTGAAGGTTTGCTTACTTTAAAAATCACAATTAAAGGAAATAATCCGCAGTAGTCACACCACACCACAACACAAAATCAGCTTATTTTGCAGTTGGTAAACTAACCATCAACTACAACATACAAGTTTTTACTCTAGACGTTATACCTTCGATGCGCAAATCAGACTCGCGCTTAACCGGCTTTTTTGTCTTTTGCATGGCTAAAACCATGGTAAGTTATGGCTGAACTTGTTATAATTTTTGCCTTTCTTTACCATACCCTATTTTGTAAAATAAAATTATCTTTAAATAAGAAAAAAGAAAACAATTCAGTTACAATCGAACATTTTAATAGATACCTACTTATTTAGATACAAGAAAGAAATAAAATACATCCTTAATTTCACTAGTACATTTCACAGTCTGAGGAGGGTCTCAGGTGGTACTTCTCAGATAGCCGTGTTGTACCAATCATTGAAGCAGAAAACAATTCATGCCTATACCACAATCCAGCACCTTCAGGAGCACCAGAACATTGTGAACTCTCTCCAGCAGGTTAAAGAGGTTGTTGAAACGAAAATTAATTCAAATGGTAATAGCTCTTATGCTAGTATGGTGAAGAAAGGTGCCTATAACTTCGTCCGTCCGGCAAATTTGAGCTCAGTCGCTATCTATCCCAGCGATAAAACCCAAACAAGTGACGACACCAAGTCACTTGTCCAAAAGATAATCTCCCCCGAACAACTTAAGCTCCATGCCCGTGGCTTGAAAAAAGTGAAAAATGGGGGCGTTCTGATCATCACAGAAAACAAAGGCGATATAGATAAATTAAAGAATTCAGACAAACTAGTTTCATCAGGCCTTAGAATAGAAGAACCTACAAAACGTCGCCCAAGGGTCGCTGTCATTGGTGTTCCCATTGCCCTTACCGAGAAGGAAGTATTTGACTGTATTTACGAGCAGAATCTTTCAGACAAGTTGCCAAATATATCTCGTGAGTCTGTCCTTGAGCCACAGTGACTAATTCTCCGCTTTCCGATTATCAAGATGTTACATTAGAAATAAGTTCACCTAGAAAATATTGCATGCGTAGCTACACTAAATTAAATATGAAAAACATTTTATTTACAATTTGTCATAATAACATACCGCTTACTAATCCAAACATTTCCGCACATAATTGTAGCAGTGTAAGTACGCTGACACTGCATGTTTTTGCACCACTTTAGCTAAATCTGACATTTAAAATATCTAGGTCACTTTTGACTGCAATCTAAATTTCCGTAAACATTACGACTTATTTATCAGCGATTTATAATAATAAGCTCAACAACTCATAGATAATTTATTCCCTGTAAGTATTTACTGTTGTATATTTACATAGGTTTAGTTTTTAGATAATAATGTTCAAAAATGCTTTTCTCAAAATTGTTAAGAGATTATTTTATATCAGTTTAACTTTAATCTTAAAAATGAACCAATATAATTTTAAACGTAAAGTGATGGCCTGAAACACAGGTTTGTAGTAACCTAGTTCAGGCGGGTCGCTACCTAACATTATAACTCCGATTCATCATAACTTGCACTAGTTAGGCATACCTACAAATATTTTAGTTTTAGTTTATTTTTAAGCAATAAACATATTTGTATGGAAAAATATTTCTACTATAGACTAATGTACACTTTTTTGTAAACGATATTTAATAAATACATTATTATTATTATTATTATTTATTATTTATTACAGTATGAAGGATGTATGTCACCTATAGTTTGAGAAATGCTGACCGATTCACATCATCTTTTATGCAAATTATCGTTGTAGGGCCAAATTTGGATAACGTGTCGTGTTTTTTACGTGGTAAGGGCCAAAGTGCATGATGAAAATGCAGAGCAGAATTAAATTTTGTACGCAATTTTCAACTCCATTTCTATTGTGGATTAGTTGATTATCAATTAAGCAATGGAAACTACTCCAATTCAACTGAACCTTAGAAGCGAAGAGTGTTATCTACTGATTGTTAATTTTTTACGAGTATAATATACTGGCTTATTATGCCCGCGACATCGTCATCGTGAATTTACGGATTACATTTTTTTATACGATGCTGCGAAGACACAAATCGCCGATGTCAGTAAAAAGCAGCCAAGTTTAAGTGCGACTGGGCCGGCCACATCTGCCGCATGTCAACGAATCATGGGCTAAAATAATCACAATGTAGCTTCCGAAACGTCCAGCGACCGTGGCAGACCCAGGCGAAAATGGTGGGATGAGGTTGATGCTTACAGTAGGCCGATTCTGTAAAATTCAAACAACAACTCTCATCTCACATCGCTATTCAGTCTCACTTCGCATAAGGTTTAAAATGACCTTGATATATTTGACACTTTGAATCGGGTTCGAGTGCCAAATAAGCGTCGAAGTGACGGGGAAATTACGTTACAGAATGCCACTTACGTCATCTCATACTTTATTTGTCAAAATCTCCCTGTCAATTTAGTTCAACTCGCTGACACGCTCGCAAGGGTGGCGCTAGTGTAAATTCGAATTATCAACCGAGTTTTTAGAATGCCAATCAAGAAACTCACAGCGGATTCAGATTCGAAGTTTAGAATGAGGTCTTACAGAATCACACCCCTGGAGGGATTGGTCCATACTAGCTCTAGGCAGAGAGGGTTGGAAAGGAGAAGGGAGGCCTTTGCCCTGCAGTGGGACAATACAGACTGATTTTTTTTTTCATGGAACGATACTACCAAGAGTTCCATGGAAAAAAAAAACATGGAAAATTCCTTCACTTAGCTAATGTTATTCCTGAGTGCTATAATCCAAAAATTAAAGACCCTTAAGTAAACTACCACGAACGAAGTCGCGGGCGATAGCAGGGGCGGGTAAGGATATATAATGGATTGTTGCGTTACAGCTCAGGGCCCCGCGAAAATAGGGCCCCTAGCCCCTATTGAAGACAATGGAAAACAAATATTATGAATATAAAAAAAAAAGCTATCGTGAACATCGACAATAGTAGATTGTTATACAAGGAGCTAAAATGACCCATTATATACGAGGTAGTTTTACTCCCGAGCATTAGCGAGGGAGTAAATAGAAACCGAGTTTTAATGGGTTTTAGCGCCGTGTGTTACACTATACTTTTCACTACGATTGCGAGAAATTAATTACGGTCACTACCAATTCAATTTACAATTAGAGAAAAATTATAAAGATTTCGCGCCAATGTTTTTTTTTGTTTCTTCTGTAGCCGCAACACATTGCATGCATTCTACCAGAGATCGCCGATTTTAGTTCCATTTTCAAAATTAAAATGAGGTTCTTTTTTTATGAAACAGTAATAAGTGGAGTCTTTATTCATGATTATTCTACTTATGACTAAAGACTTTTTCGTTTTTGCAGGCTCATTGTCATATTTGACACACAAAAATTAAAAAATAAACTTTTTCCCTTAGAGGATGAAATGCTATTTTATCCCCGCTCTGGTATGCTACAATGACGGCCTTTTTGATCAAGAGAAGTGAAAAAATCGTTTTTTTGTCAAAGTGGCAATTAGTTGATTTATTAAGTAGGGCCCCATATAGTGGTGTTAGCACAGGGCCAAACAGAGATAAACGCATGCTCCGCCCCTGGGCAAAAGCTAGTATCATTATAAATATGAACTCTAGACGTTATAACAAATAGCAGATTTTAACATTAACCCTGCTACAGCACACAATGCTGATGCATTTGATAACTAAGTCGAGGTTAAGCGTCATGGATTACGAGTTAGCAGTTAGCGTGATACTTTAGCAAACTATGTTTCAGAGCTGAATTCGATAGTATACGTACGCCATGAAATATGGGGTGTCAAATAGACACAATACATGCCTATCCATACTTGATATTATAAATGCAAAAGTAACTCTGTCTGTCACGCTTTCACGATGAACCGATTTTGATGAAATTTGGCATGAAGATAGCTTGAACCCTAGGGAAGGCCATAACCGACAATCAAACGGACAAAGTCACGGCCAAAAGCTAGTTCTGAATAAAATAATGAATGAATAAAAGAAAATGAGGTTATATTGTAAAGGAAACTGTTTAAATCATAATTAAGAGAAAGAGATGAAGCCATTCACTGTCTACAGGTCCATTGCTTCCTCGCTCTGAGACACTCCTAATTACATTAAGTACTTTGAAGTTCTACGATATATTTTCGAGATTTTGATGTTTGGTATGAAAAGCTTTGTTCAGTTTGATGTTTTGTATTGCCACCGACTTCCGAAACTAAAGTCATGTATGTTATATGCTAAAGTTATTTATAACTTTTTAGATTTTGAAGGCGGTTGTCTTTTTTGTAAAAAAGCTTTTTATTTTTCGCTTTTTAGTACCTTCTTATCACGGCAACACTGTCAAAACAGAG
The DNA here is from genome assembly GCA_947361185.1 of Charanyca ferruginea. Taxonomy (NCBI): domain Eukaryota; kingdom Metazoa; phylum Arthropoda; class Insecta; order Lepidoptera; family Noctuidae; genus Charanyca; species Charanyca ferruginea. The sequence continues at coordinate 6,120,282 of OX376084.1, read as the reverse complement.
ATTGAAAGTACAAGGTTGGAGAAAATTAAAATATCATCCATATATTTTTTGCATTCTGGCGATTTTTTCAAAAAGTGCTAAATCAATTTCGATAAAATTTATGTGGGACCACCTCTAAGGCATACCCTATCCATCAAAAAAAGAATTTACAAAATCGCTTTACATTTGACGGAGAAATCGCGTAAAAACTATTAAAAAAAAACAGACGAATTGAGGACCTCCTTCTTTTTGAAATCGGTTCAAAATAGCTTGAACCCTGAGGAAGGACATAGGCTACTTTTTAATCGTCTGAATCTGCGATAATTGACATACACGCGAACAAAGTCGCGGGTAAAAGCTGGTAGTTTATAATTTGTTGTTGTTGTAATTTATGCTTCCTCACCGGGAGTTTTTGCCTGTAATGTAACAATCCAAGATTCGAGTTGTAGCATAATGTTACAGTACAGTCAACAGCAAAAGTAGATGATCTAAATCAGAAATTCAATACTAATGCACGGAGTTCGCATCAGAACTGTGTGGCGTCGAAGTGATTCAAAAGAATGTGTGTGACAATCACATACTTTTATTATATATACAATAGTAATAAATTATATAAATTAGTGTTAGTAAATTAGTATTGAATTTCTGATTTTGATCATCTACTTTTGCTGTTGACTGTACTACCCCACTGACCGAAAATCATTCACATAATTATTCTTCTCAATCACTGAAGCAATGGTCGACTCTGAACAAAACTGTATTAGGTATTCTGTAACTCGATGAAAACTACACTAGTGCCGCTAAGTGAGAATAATGTAGGTGAAGCGAAGTAATTTTAAGTAACTATTTTAACGAATACCAAATATTTTTCACTTAAAGGGCAGACAAGAGTATGATCAGATCAGTAAAAAACAGCGAAGAAGTTAGAAAAAAAATATATTTTTCATCTTTCTCATTACCAAGCAGTGTGCGGGCTTGTCCCAACAAAAAAAGGCTACGAAGGATAAATATGGCGGCACGTACTGGACAGATTCTTCCAAAACTGAATCGTCTCTCACAATTCAACCGTTAGCTACCAGCGCAGCCGCGCCAGCAAGCCCTCACCTTTTTACTTGTCAATAAAAAACTTATTTTATCGTATGCAATTTTAGACTCAAGTATTTGCTATGTCGGAGCCATAATGTTATACTGAGTGAAGACTCTTTATTCTTGGAGGCAGAGTGTATCCACAAGTATATCCCGACAAAAAACCATCAAATCCAACAACTATTTCCCCCACCCCTTCCATCATTGGAAGAGCAGAAAGACGGTGAAGCGTCACCGCTATATGGTTGAAGTTCCACGGTCTCGAACCGAGCGCTTTATTGTGCGAACTGCCAGACTGTTGAATTCACTGCCCGTTTCTCTGTTCCCCGATAAGTATAATCTGGGTATCTTAAAGGCACGAGTGAACGGGTCCACTTTAGACCGCATCATCACTTAAGAGAGAACGCAAGCCTGTAAGATATAACAAAAAAAACAAATGTTGTCAATACATAAAACATCAGAGTCAACCCTGTCTTGTCCCAGATGCTCACCAACCATGCAGAGAAGGGCCAGTACATAGGTATTCATACTATTATGTAGATTGTGAGATAAAATTGTTGTGAACCATCTGAGGAACTACCTACTACTGTTTAAAACAAAGATTGCGATGATAGGAGATTGTGTGATGAAGATTCTATGGCACTTGACCTGAATATTTAGCATACATCTTTTTAAAGAAAACGCGACGTATCATCTTGTATGGGTACCACAGAAACTGTTATAGTAGACACGGACATTTCGATATTAAACATTCGAGAGCAATTCAAGACTGAAGTGAGAATTAGCGAGCCATGTCTGCCATGCCAAAAAACTGAAGCCCTGACATAGTTAGACGGCGTTGCGGCAGACCGAGGAATAGATGGCGGGACGCCTTGGATGGCTTCCTCAGGAATTGGTGAGATAATACATATAATCAGGAGATGGAAGGAGTATAAGTTTATTAAGGTGATTTTATAGTGATCATCATCTTCTGCCTAGACTTTTCCCAACTATATTGGGGTCGGCTTCCATTCTAACCGGATGCCAATTACATGGAGCGACTGCCTCCACAACCCAGTTACAGGGTAACACGAAACCCCTTGGTAGAACGGGTAGTCAGATTTTCTAGCTTCTGACTATCTATAACGACTGTCATCTACGAATGACAGCCGGGATCAACTTTACATGCTGTTCGAGGCACGGTGTCATGCCATCAACTTCCAAACTGCGAGCTGCTGGACGATATTATGGTGACATTGTTTCTACCAAATCTATATTAATACCGCATGTTTGTTTTTTGTAGTATATCTAGAAGTCCTGGTCCAGCATCATCTGCCCTAGCCTTTTCCCAATCATGTTGAGGTCGGCTTCCAGTCCACTTCCACTTAGCTGAATACGTGTGTTTTGTATGGAGTGACCGCATATCTGACCTCCAAAAACTCCACTCCATTAACTGGATAACACGATACCCTTGGTATAACTGGTTGTCAAATTTTCTAGCTTTCGAGTCACGCGGTATGAAATGGATGATCATCCATCCACGACCCTAACGCGGCAAACGTAGTTTTACCATAACGACCGGTCAATCTGTTTGGCTTTTACTTAGCCAAGAGCTTCTCTAGAAGTCCTGGTCCAATTACAAAAAATCTTCTACTAAATAGAAAGTTACCCTATTGCTGAATGTTTTATGGTATAGACAAACTAGTATTCTCTATATCTGAATATCCAATATGAGGAGAACTTTATCGAATGGATAGCTATTAAGTTTATCTCAGGTCTTACTCAGAAACCAACCATAAAGGCTTTTGTTAAAGATCCCAACGTTCAGATAAAAGAAGACCAACACCGTGACGACCTTTATAAACACTGACAACATTTATAACTAAATAACGAACATAGTATTGTCAAATGCAACAGTATCTACCAAAATGTTGTAACAATTAACATTATTAAGGTCACCAAAGATCAGGAAACGCATACAATAGTGCGAACAGCTCGTGTGAACATTATAAAGACATTTGGCTTCATTTTTGTTACTGATTATCTGTCATCTGTGTTAGCAAGTTTGTTTTAATTTGAATATTTGAATAGACATTAAATTGACGTACTTGAACGTGGCTAGAGCCGTAAGAATAACCCTCCTTAGTGGAATATACAGAATTGAGGAGATCTATAGGAGAGTCAAGGTAGCACAGTGGTCACGTCACAAAAAGGCTAAGGGGAAACCCCTTTACAGGCTCGCCAGAATGTGCCTAACAGGCGTTGCAGAGGGCGGGTTATGGCGCGGTCTTTTGAGGAAATGGAATGTGCTGATGGTGACCACAGGGGTGGTTTTAGTAAGGTAAAAATGCCACACTCCTCGATCTAATCCCCAAAGTCCGTGCACCTTTTAAAAGCTTCTCCCCGAAAACAAAAAGAAGGAGGGACACGGTAATCGACATAGCCCGTAGAATTGCCAAAGTTAAAAAGCGGTGGACGAAGCATATTGCCAGCATAACGGATGGCTGATAGGGCCTTATGGCCTTCCTGGGTTTGATTTTTTTGGGCAAAGTAGTCTGGAGTTTGGGAATTGTTGGTGTGACTACCCCCGTGCCTCAGAAAGCACGTAAAGCCGTTGGTCCGGCGCCTGACTTATCACCGGTCTTGTCAGATCATTGTCCCATCAGAATAGTATGATACGACGTCAGTTCGATGGCCCTCATAGGAGAGTGAGTGAAAGGCGAGTGCACCTATTTTGTGTGTTTTTGTCCTGGCGGGCGAATAAATGCTTTTTCTTTCTTTCACCTATATTACGCACATCCTTATGCACTATAATATCTCCTGCGTACTTACTTGGCTAGTCTCCATTGAAATGTGGGCGAGAGAATATTCACCATCACGTGCCAAGCCTTTTCCCAACTATGTTGGGGTCGGCATCCAGGCTAACCGGATGCAGCTGAATACCAGTGTTTAACATGGAGCGACTGCCTATCTGACCTCCTCAACCCAATACCCCTTGGTAAGACTGGTTATCAGACTTTCTGGCTTCTGACTACCAATAAAGACTGCCAAAGATCTACAAATGACAGCCGGGTTTTGCGAGGTTTCCGAGGCACGGAGAAAACTCGTTATGAAAGGGATGGTCACCCATCCACAGACCGACCGATGGATGGATTGTGTGATAATATGAATGAAAAGCAAGTCAGTGAAAGCATGAACAAGACGGAATGGAAGAAGAAAACATGTCACGCGAACCTCAAGTAACATGGGATAAGGGTAAAATGATGATGATGGAAAGTCAGGCTGTTTGCCACCCAATCACTTAAAAGCAGAGTACTTATTAATGGACTCACCTATAATTAAAGCTCTCACACGGAAATCTCTTCTCTTCTGCACATTCTCTCCTGCAGTCCTCCAGTCTCTCGCAGGGGACCACTTTTCTGACATGACTTCTTAGAGCTCGCTTCCCGGCTAGGACGCGGCGAAAACATGCTGTGGGAAGAAAGGGTGTATTACACATTAGGGGAAAAATGTCGCTGTATGGCTAAAGATGCCGGGCATAGTCAGGTGACGTTGGGGGATGTCGACTGGCGTCATCAGACAGCTTGTCTTGCCATCATTTTCAAGAACATGTCGCCGAGTGTTGTCAGACTAACGTATGACGTCAAGCAACGTCTCTAGACTTCACTCGACATCTTTAAAGAATCATGTTGCGGGACATGTCTCCCTTAGTAAATAAGAGGCTTATAATGTTTTAAATTAGAATGGATAAAAATAGAGGGGGTAGATCAATGATATAATACACTTAGATGCGTTACCCGCGCTCAATAATGGCAATATCAAAAGCAAGGCAATTGCCGGGGTTTCACTTAGTCACGTACCACCCAGTGTCGCGGCTATACGTCAGTATCGCTCGTAATTCACACATTACTGACGTAACAAAATTTGTATGTTTATCTTTTTCTAACAGGTGTACGCTGTATGCTTATGTCCTTTTCTTTGCACTGTTTAATTGTATGTGCCTACTGGTATGTAGATATAAAATTTAGCGCCGTTTTAAAGTGCCCTAATGTTCGTGTATGACCCGTCTATTTATAATATGTCATTGGGGTAGATGTCTGATTGTTTATTAATTTAATTTAATTTAATGATGCCCATTTTAATTAATTTTGTTATATGATTGAATTGGATTTTTATATTTACTAATATAGCTTTAGGTAAACATTGTTGACAAAGTGTATGTTACTAAACCCTTATATGAGTGCAAACTTGAAATAAATGATTAAATAATAATAATACAAGTATGTCAATTAATTAGAGGTGTCTATGACATAGACACAATTGTTTTTTGGGAAATGACTAAATTAAATAAATAAGTCAGGTTATTATCGGATGAGAAGTTTTTAATATTAATGGCTGCTATCCACACTTACAAACTTTGCCTCTTACTAGTCTATACCAGTAAGAGGCAAAGTAAATAACCTACGTTTTGGTACGAGAAACTAGATTCAACTTTCTGATTCACTGTTAAAAAGTGCCTGTAAATGACTTTATTGAAATATAAACAAACATAGCGAAAGTATTTATTGACACAGACAATGTGCGAAAATGATAGTAAGGGTTATTCAATAAAAAACAGAAATAAGCATAAAAATCTATTATGTGCCCCACAGCTTTTATATTACGTAATAATGACATGAACCGAAGGCTAACCTATTCTTGGGCCAAAGAACCAGCATTATTGCCATATAACGTGGCAATGCTGCCAGCCTTTAGGCCACATGTTCCATTGACGAGTGGACGAGATTTTTTTAAGCCCTATGACACCGTCTTGTACAGAGGCCAGCACATCAAACTACTACAATCTGTCAAATTTCTTTGATAGATTTTCAACTTTATTACAAAACCATAAGGTTCATATTTAATTGGGAAAATTTGACAGTTAGGTTTGGCTTGATGTGCTGGCGTCTGTACATAATATTACTTTATGAATGTTTCTAAGTTGTGTATATGCTACTCTGAAATTATGAAACAAAAGGCATATAGACCGCGTGGAACACTGAGAGTGAAGCCACCTAAGCAAATACAAATTCAAAAGCGAATAGTAGTTCGGACTTTTACAGTAACACACATATTTAATTCTAGTTTCAAATAATTAAAAATATAAATTAAAGCATGCTATTTATGTCTTAAATCAACACCACTGATCTCACTGAAATAATGGTTTTGACTTTGACTTTGACATTCAATTAAACACCCAAACATAATCTTACGTCATACTATAAAAACGTCTATTTCCTACACACCTACCCAAACAAGACATTAGTTAAATTTAATTACGTGAGGAACAATAAATCCTAAGAATTTACTGACAAAAAAATGCGCGAATAGCAGCCTTGATGAAGATCCGTTAAGTCAAATGTATAAATAAATATGACCTACTGAGATAAATCAGCTTAGTTCTGTCAAAAGAAACCAACCCACAATCTCTCAATAATTAAATAATTTACATGAAACTCGAGACCGATAGAAATAATGGAGTGAGATTATGTTAAAAAGAAAATTAAACTTTAATTAATTAATCAGCGGGCAACACTGTAGGTCTTTGAAAATAGAATATAAGTTCGGTCTATGTGGTTTAGTTTATGTGTGCTTTTATTTTTGCAAAGCTGAGTCTTCTTGCTGTACATCTTTACAATAGCTATACTCCATTTTTATAAATGGAGTATAGCTATTGTAAAGATTAGATAGCATTAGAAAAAAAGCTTTTTACAAAAAATATAAAGTCAATATGTGTTCTGTGCTAAAGTTATTTTTCACTTTTTGAAGGCGGTTGTCTTTTTTGTAAAAAGCTTTTTATTTTCCGCTTTTTAGTACCTCCTTCACATCCAAATCTATTAAGAAGAGATTGAAAGTTAACTACTACAAAGATTGATGAAACTAAAACGTCGTCTATGTAAAATTTTAGGGTATTTGTTGATTTTTCAAAAAGTGTGAATCAATTTCGATAAAATTTATATGGGACGACCCCTGAAGCATACCCTATCCATAAAAAAAACAAATTTCAAAATCGGTTTACGTTTGCCGGAGAAATCGCGTAACAAATCGCGCACATACTTAATGCAAATTTAAGACTTATACGGTTTTCTCATGAATGCCATTGTCAGAACTGGACCAAATTGAAATGAAAATGGGACCACACGGGAAGCACTAGCTTTCAAATAAAAAAAGAATCATCAAACTCGGTTTACCCAGTCCCAAGAAATCAAGTAACAAAAAAAAAAAAAAAAAAAAATACAGACGAATTGATAACCTCCTCCTTTTTTGAAGTCGGTTGAAAAGAGCCTCATAGAAGCAGGAATGCAAAACATTTTATTTCAAAACTTAACAATTTTTATAAAACTTATTTTAACATAATTTTGGTAAATAAGTCTAAGATAGTACTAAATATGGACATATAATAATGTAAACATAATAAAAGTCTTTTAAAGATAAGGTAACATTTTAAATTTGGTAGAATTACAGTGAAACGAGTAACGTTCCGGGCATTGTTCATCCCTGCTTCTGTTAGGTTTTTAGCATCTCTTAACTGCCATGGCTTTTATATTAATTTATTTTTAATTAGAATGTTTTGGATTTCTCTTCACTTACATTGTTTTCACATATAGAAGCAACAAGAATAATGTAGCCTGGATTTTGTAAAAGCTTGATTGAAAAGAGTGTCCGTGGAGTTTCTTGCTCGTTCTTCTCCATAGAGACCTACCCTACGTTTTGGAACGAGCAACTAGCTTCAATTTTATTTTGACTATTCAAAAGTGCCTGCAAATGGTTTAATTGAAATAAATGCTTTGACTTGACTTGACTTGAGCATTGACACTATAATATTAAATTGGAATTTAATATACAACTAAATGAAAACCACATAATTTTTAGAAGATAAATGATTAAGATGATTACAAATACGCGCGACAGCTACTGTAAAAATAGATTATAATAAATTCGGTCTCCATCGTAACTTTAACATGTTTATTGTACTTTTGTTACAAAGTGTGCATTAAAAAGAACCTTTTTTAACTTCTATCTAATGCTATTTATTGTAAATGGATTATAGAGTGATTCAGGAGGATGGTTTATATAATAGTTTTTTAGTATCTACATCTACACTAATATTATAAAGAGGAAAGACTTGTATTTTTGTATGTTTATAACGAATACACTCAAAAAAAGACTGATTTTAAAAATTCTTTCATCAATAGAATGCTACATTATCCTTGAGTAACATAGGCTATATTTTATTATTCAAAAAGTCCCAGGGAAAGAAAAGATTGTTTTTCTGAAGAAACCATAAATTCAATAAGGCTGCTTTACCCGGCAGTGGGGTAATAGAGGGTCATCATCATATGTAGCTTTTTCCAAGTCCACCTTTGTAGCTATGTCCCTAGTGCATAAAGTTTAAATCTATATGTTATATACATAGGTGTACCTATATAAATAACATAATATAAAAAATGCTATGCAATAGCTTTACCGCGGCAGTCCCCGAGTGTCACACGTCTATTTTTACACGCTTTTTATTAGCTTCACCTGTATGTTTGTATGTTTGTTTGTAACCGACTTCTTTGGGCGCGATTTTGACCCACTTTAAACGGCCAGATTTCGTTCAAACTTTGTAGATTTATCGAGGACCGATGACAATACACTAATTTGATAAAATTATTCCATTTTTCAAACTAAAAAGTAAAAAATAAATAATAGTTTAAAAAAACTAAAAACACGCTTCTTATGGAAAACCAAACTAAAAAATAGAAAATAAATTTTAATAAATTTAAATTAAGACAAGTGTTAAAAATTTCAATAAATATAAATTAATAATAGTGTGAATAAAAAAACAAAAATTTAATTTAAAAAAAAGCGTGGGGTGCTTTTTAAGATATTATCAAAATGATAATCACTCTACTCATATCTGTCAATAAAATATTTATAACTATTGACACCATGCACCCCACGCTTTTTTTAAAATAAAATATTTTTTTTTATTGCACTATAATTAATTTATACCTACTTATTGAAATTTTTAACACTTTTCTTAATTTAAATTTATTATAATTTATTTTCAATTTTTTAGTTTGGTTTTCTATAAAAAACCTGTTTTTAGTTTTTTTAAACTATTATTTTTATTATTATATTATTTTAATTATGTTTTCATTTATTTCGGGCTACGCCCATAGTGTTAGTAACAATTATCTTAACAACTAGTGTTAGTAGACAAACACATTTTATTGAGTGTGGAGTTTCATCCAATGTCGCTTCTTTTGCGTATGATGGCCGCAAAACCATCAATATGTCGTTCAGCGAACATCTTAGAAGCGCTACATCGCCATGGCAGCCAACAACAGTATCCTGAGTGCGTTCGCGTTATTATACTGGACCCGTAGATCGCTGTATGCATGCAAACTGTAACTGATCCACAGGCTGCACGTCTAAAATGACGAGGCGCTATTAAGCGACTTTTGCAGATTTTAAACTGACATCACGTTAAAATGAGTAGTGTAAATGATTTGAAAAAAAAAATGTTAAACTTAAACATTCTCGTAATCATTTAGTATGTGAATATTTTTGATTAAGTTCATATTAAATAGTTTAATTAAATCGTTAAGTTGACGTCTGACGCGGACAAAACAATGATAATCACACAAAATCTACCAGGAATATTTTAACGAAAATTTTACTATCTCACACACAATTTTATTATCTACTAGCTTCTGCCCGCGGCTTCGCCCGCGTAAAAAGAACGATTATCCCAAGGGAACACATTACCGGGATAAAAAGTATCCTATGTGTTAATCCAGGAAATGGTCTACCTATGTGCCAATTTTCATAAAAATCTGTTCAACGGTTTACGCGTGATTGAGTAACAAACATCCAAACATCTTCACAAACTTTCACATTTATATCTTTCTTTTATAATACGCCTTTTTTTGAGTTAAAGAATACTATCTTTTATTTAATTTTTCGACTAAACTTTGAGAGTTTTGGACGCAGCGCATACGATTCTCTGGTCGCTCAAGGTCGCCGGCGTATATCGTCGCCTTAAACAGCGTCATCTTGACCGCCCCAGTAAGTACATCGAGCAAACCTGCGGGCCAGCATGCATGTCGCAGCGTACAGACAGCGATCCAGGATGATTATGTACGACGTTACATTGATTTTTGCTTTTTTTCAGCGATATTTTTTACGAAAAAAATTGTGTACCTAAAGCTAGTATGAAAAATCAAATAAATTAGTACTTTATTGTCGTATACGTTTTTTCCTGCTGTTTAAGAGATACGTAGTTTAAGTAGTTGGGAAAATGCTAAGCCGATGATGATGATGATGATACGACGAAGATCGATGATGACGTAGATCTGTTGACTCTCGGATCTTGGACTACACTCAGCAGTAAGTGCAACAAGGCTCTCAATGATCACAATGACATCAAGACAACAGATACAGCAAAGATAAGGCATAATAACAAAGTTTATCTTTAGAATCTTAACCATTCTTAGAATTTTAAAAGGTCATTTTGACCTTAGTTTATAGTAAGTCATCATAGTCACCTAGGCGTAGCGAAGATACAGCAAAAGATTGTGATAATGCCTTTGTTCCTAAGGTAGATTAAAAACAACCATTTACAGACACTTTTTAATGAAAAAATTGGTTGCCTGTAAAGTCGGTTTACGGATGATAGTTTTACGTGATAACGTCATAAACATAATGGCTATTATTTATATAACATAAGCAAATAATGGCTTCCGTCGAGGTGGGCGGAGCTTATTGCTTGGGCCGCGCTCTCGTGACATTTTTCATGCGTGCAACCGGTGTTCATCGATTTATAAGACGTTGTCACGTCAAAAAAAAATTAAAATGTCTATTCACAGAAATATCTTTTACACTTGACATTTACCTCTGCCAAACTGCAAGTCTGCTATTACAATAGTGTCAGAATGGTCTATCATTGATTTCATAATTGTTGATTCTGACAAGTTTGGTAATCTACTAATAAAATGGCGTCATTATGACTATCCAATGGTCAACCACTGACACGCCATTGAAGGAAATGATATAGAATGGTAATCTCGTACAAAATTACAACTGAATGACTGACTTAGGCGTTAATCTGGTAAAATTTTGACAGTTCCTTTGATCAGTGACCAACCATTAGAACGTCATTGTGCAGTCATTGCTTTTAATTCGACCGACCGATGATCGACCATTATGAATTTAGCAGATTACGAACTTTTAGCAAAATGACAATGGAATCGTATTGGAATGACGAAATTATAAAAATAGCAGACTTGGCCCTTAGTTTGTTCGCAGACGCAGCTCCATTTCTTGCACCTACATTGATATAATTTTTATTTTATAATGACTGTTTTTCACCTAATTGTCAACTGACCGACTAGGTCAGTTAGTCAGAAAGTTAAAGCTAGTAACTCGTTACAAAACGGATTTATTCCCTGAACGTCGGAGTCGCGCCACGTCGAGTCGCCGCCACGTCGCCGTCGAGTCGCCGCTACGTCGGCGTCGAGCCGCTACTACGTCGAGTCGCCGCCATGTCGAGTCGCCGAAATAACAAGTAGACGTACTTGTTCTTTTGATATTTCCTTTTGATTTTTGTGAATAAAAATCAAAAACATAATTTATTTCGTTGACTGTAGGTACCTCTCGTCACATTCGACGTGGCCGTACAGTTTTTTTTTTCAAAAGGAAAAAAGGACAAGTAGTCGTGACGGCGACTCAACACAGCGGCGACTCGACGTAGTGGCGACTCGACGTAGCGGCGATTCGACATGGTGGCTACTCGACATGGTGGCGACTCGACGTAGCGGCGATTCGACATGGTGGCTACTCGACGTGGCGCGACTTGACGTCAAGGGAAAAATCCAAAACGTAGGTCTATAGAAAAGAGCGAGCAAGTTACTCCACGAACACTCTTTTCAATCAAGTTTATACAAAATTCTCGTTACATTACTCTTGTTGCTTCTATGTATGAGAACAATGTAGGTGAAGATCCTGATCATCTGAATAGCCTATTCCCAACTATGTTGGGGTCAGCTTCCAGTCTAACCAGATGCTGCTGAATACCAGTGTTTTACATGGAGTGACTGACTATCTGATCTCCACAACCCAGTTACTGGGTAACACGATACCTCTTGGTAAGACTGGTTGTCAGACCTTCTGGCTTCTGAGTACCCATAACAACTGCCAAAGATCTACGAATGCCAGCCGGGATCAACGGCTTTAAATGCGTTCCGAAGCACGGAGGGAACTTGGTATGAAATGGATGGTCACCCATCCACAGAGTTACCACGGCAAGTGTAGCTTAACCTTGATCGATCCGTACTGCTTTTACTTACCCACGCGGTGAAGAATTAATGAATGTACGTGTAGAGCACTACAAAACAATTAAAAAGAAATAAAGATATTCATGGCGGTTAAGAGATGTCGATCCATGTCGGAATAAATGTCGATAAACAAAATGTTTGGTATCTACGTTGTAGCATAGCCACGACACTCCATAAAAACGAAGTGATATAATTGCCCACACTGCTACCAAAATAACAGACTGTACAAATAAGTCCGTGTGTGTCTACGCGCCGCTCGAACTAAAAGCAGTTCCCAGTACCAGTCGTTCGACGCGGGAAGAGGTGAGGAACAGTTTTGGAGGGAGGCGGAGCGCGTTGCTACTGTAGTACTAATATTTATACTGTGGTTGTAGTCAAACATCGAAACTCGGTGCTCATAAAGTTTGGCTAGTCAAACCAGGAGATCTGATAAGAAGTCTTAATCTAAGTCCAAACCAGTAGTGGGTTTCGACTTTTTACTAACGAAGTTTATGTCTAATCGTAGGAGCGACTTACTTGGATAAACACGGACATTGAATTTGATAAAATGAGGGTTTGACCAGTCAGACCGAAGCCCACCGCGTCTGTTTGTCTGTTTGCGATAAACTCAAAAACTCCTGAACGGATGTTCATGCGGTTTTCACCAATAGATAGAGTGATTCATGAGGAAAGAATCATGGCGAGATTCATACATTCATTTGTATGAAAAAAAAAAGTAATTTAGAGGCTTTTAAATATTTTTCAATGTGAAGAATACATTACCAGGAGTAGATTGATATACTTAGCATATTTTTAAACCCCCGCATAATTGAAATATTACGAAATGAAAATAACACTTTTTCGTTTCATCTCGATGCCCATTTTGTGTTTATATAAAAAAGAAAGTGACAAGCGATGTTAAAGGATCTATAAAATTGGCAGACAAGTGATGTGACAAGTGTGTGGAAAAAAATAATCATTGTTTTGTGATATTTTTTCTCATAAAACGATGCAATTTCAATGTAAGAACTGCGAAACGGCGTCGGTGTCACTGTTACTGTCAGTCGCCGTTTCGTTCTGAAATAATGAGTTTTTCGTTAAACTATTAACTTTTTTTTGCGGGGTTTTAAAAAATTTGTAAATTAAGATACTGAAGATACTTTAGGTACCCAAGAATATAAGAATTAGAATTTCAACTTCTCTAAACATCTCAATTTTTTTTGTACAAATCTCGCCATGATTCTTTAGGTGTGTATAGTTTGTTGAGGTTTTGTGTAAATTGGCTGAAATATGAAGATGATTGTTGAGGGTGGCGAAGAAAATCATGGCAACTGGGAGCTATGTCAATTAAGCTACTGAGCTGGAGCACGAGCACGCTCATTACAGATCAGAGGGCTAATTCACGTAATTTTATGACGCACCGATAAATTTTTGTGCAGTTGCAGTTAAGTTCAAGTTTGAGTGATAAACGGTATTCTTGTAATCTTTAAACTGCGCGTAAGCTGCGCGTGAACTGCACGTCAACTGTACGACAACAAAATATTTCTCACTCAATAAATGAATAGAATCGATTACATTTCAATATATTAAAATAATACCCCAGTACAGATTGTAGTGCTTTTTAACTGTCATTTTGAGAAGTCAAACGAATAGTATAATACCGATCATGTTGCGTTCCGAAGCACGCACCAAAGACGCGCAACAGTAAAATGCCCTTGTTACGCTCGCGTGACGCGAACCTGACGCGAGCGTGTCTGACAGTAGTAGAGAATACGAAAAGCGTTGTTATAATCGAAACTTAACTGCAACTAAACTGCAAGAGCACTTCTTTAGTTACGTGAATTAACCCACAGATTTGCCAGGCAGAGAGTTACGTCCGATTTAGGGTTAATTATAAACCTTTCTTTTGTATAGATTCGTAAGGAACTAAGGAGGGTAAAATGTTTTATATCTGTGGCTACTGTTAAGCTATGACTGCGCCATCTGTCACTCGGGAATAAACGTCAGTGCGTATTCAACCGCTAAAGCCTTTTACTTCTACTGTTCACGTACTGGCTGTGCTCTGGTAGCATACTATTTATTTATTTAGACTTCATGTACAAATGTACAAAAACGGTATAGGAATTATGTTAGTGTGGATTAGTTTACTTTTGACATTTAACTTAAAAATCGATACTTCAAAGTCAAAGTCAGTCAAAGGTCGAAATTGAAATCTTTTTGCGGTTTTCCGAAAGGCGTTGTAAACCAAACCTAGGAAAAACCAGTCATTCCGCGAAAAGGCTACAAATCGATCTTAGAAAATGACATAATTATATAATTTCAGGTAGCTTAAGGAAATCTCTTGTAATACAGTGGTATTTATAATTTTGTAATTGGTCAAATGATTTCAGATTTGACGACAATGCAATTTGTAGATTAATCCCTAATTGCAACTCTTCACGAGTAAGTTTGCATTCTAAGTAAGACATTGATTAGATAAAGTGCTTTCAGTGGGTATTTTGTTTAATTTCTAAAATTGAAATGTTATCTTTATTATAACGCTCTTTCATACAGGCTGATCAAGCGGATTCACTCTCAAAGATAATGCCAAATTAGTTCATTTTCATTTCACAGATACAATACATACTTGGTGCATTCTCCACAAGTATTACTCTGGATCCAATTACAACACACACAAAATAACAAAACAAAAATATTGTAGTCCACAAATTCATTTTCACAACACTTTTTCATTTGCATCATCCAATAAATCCAATTAATGCACTTTTCCACACCTCACATTTATTGAAAGAATTCATAATTGTTATTAATGGAATAAAACAACCAATAATATTAAATTACAACGTTAACGAATTTTTAAATCAGCACTCCATCCCGTTCGAAATTTGAACTAATTCAAGATGTTATTTTATTACGTTAATCATTGAACAACAACCGTTGTCAATTTATTAATTGAATAATTGTTGAGAATTCACGAATTGTTGTTGTAAAATATGCATGAATGTTTGTTTATGGGTCAATGAGATCGCGCCGCGTAACATAGTGCAACTGAACAGAAGCATTGTCTGCTGTAAGCTTATATGTGAATGGAAAATTGAGTATAGAATAGTGTGGACAAGACCTTTGGCCAAACAATGGGATGGTTGTTGAGATAGACGTCACTCTTTGTTAATCAAATGTTGGGTGGAGGGTTGGAAGAAGATAAATACTACAAATACAAATAAAATTTACCCATTTCTAATGTAAATAGACACACCATTTATTACGTTGCAACAAAAACTCTTAGGTTTTACATTGCTATACAGGGTTTTTTATGAAACACTTATAACATCGCAGCAGTGCAATTCTGTAAGAATGCACTCGCGAATTCGAATCCTATCTCATTTCCGATTTCACTTACCTGAAGTGAAAAGTATTTGGTATCCGCTTAAATAGGAACGAAATAATAGTTCGCTTCACCTATGTTGTCACTTCGTGGTGCTAGCATAGTTTTTATCGAGTTACAGACTACCTAAAATAGTTTTCACCGCGGAATCAGAAGTGAGAACTGGAATGAGTTCTTACAGAATAAAATAGCTGGACTATATTCTGTCAGCTCATGATTCTAGAACCCCAGGGAAAAAAGAAATAGCAGTTTCATACATTTTCACAGTGTCTGTATTCAACTTTTGTATGTAACACCAGATTTTTTAAATAATCGGCATCATTTTCATTTTGGGGTGTCTAGAATCAAATATAACCCCGTATTCGAATATTTACATTCACGTCATTGTTTTATTGAGTTATTGCATTATGTTGCGGTTTCCCATAAAACAGAGTTGAGAAACATTCTGCCAACATTAATACCAGCAACATAAAATGTTTCAAGAAATGATGTTGCTCTGGTTTTGTCTAATAATAAATGTGGTCCTCGCAACACAAAAAAAAGTTGCAGAAACTTGTTGTGTAACTTTGTTTCCCAGTGAACCTGGAACATAAATCATTGTTGACCCAGTTTTTAGGCACAACCGACCTAAAGGTCACTCACTGCCCAAAACGGGAGCCAAGAAAGATTAAAAGTAAAGCTAATTAATGGCATTACCAATCTTGCTTACTGCCAAATTTTACCCAATTCCGATAAGCCGTTTTGGTGTTATTGTGTAACAAACAACGAAACATTCGATTGGTTTGGATTTGGTTTATAGCACGACGTGCATATTTCGGTTATGCAAAACATTCGAATGACAGTTGCGAAAATGGAAGAAATTCTCATGTGGCTTTAATTTTTGAGATTGATGAAATTAGTTTTAGGATGTCCCAACTTTTGTCTAGGATTGTTTAAAAAAAATTGTAATTAAATGAATTAAGTTTTGGTAGTACTGAACAATGAGAAAAAAAAAAGCAAGGTGCCATTTGAAGTGTCAAGCGATATTTAACCATGTGTAGAGCAACTACCAACTGACAACAACAGTCTGTGTCAACTTGACCTGCCCTGATTTTAATTGCATCTGCAAACGGCTATATTACTGAAAGTAAAAACTTAGCTGCTGTGCTGTGCTTCACAGATTTGATTACCACACGGTATAAATATTTGTGTGACCCACAGGTACCTAGTTATTTCGGATCTAGTTGTTTGTATGTGTGTAACCGCACTCACGATATAAGAGAAAAAAAAGCACTTACACGGCATCTTTTATCATGAGACTGACTGTGAAATATAAAAAAAACCGGACAAGTGCGAGTCAGACTCGCCCACCGAGGGTTCCGTACATATTTGTAGGTATATATCCATACTTCTACACTAATCCATACCTACCATCCATACTTTAATCATCTTAATATTATAAATGCGTTTTTTGCGACATAAACGGCAGTATCTTTTTTTCACGTTAACATAGAGGGTTGATTTTTTTACAGCATCAAGGGACTGTAGATTTGAGGATATGGTTTTAATTTCAATTCGATACCTTCACGCGTTCCCGAGATAAAGGGTCTTGACAGACAGACGGACAACAAAGTGATCCTATAAGGGTTCCGTTTTTTCCTTTTGAGGTCCGGAACTCTAAAAAGAAGATGTATTTCCACTTCCTGAAAGATCGTTAGTGATTTTATTGATGCCTAATAGCTGCCTTTTTTGGTTTTGGTTTAGAAGTTATAGGTTTTATTTTTTTAAATGCGTGTAAATATTGTACCTACATACTTGTCTAACAACTTTTTTTTAAATTTATTTACCTTATGTCATGACTGTGGCCGCCCGTGGCATCTCTGCAAGGCCCTCTCAGAATACCAGCGCTGCGATATTTCATGTCGTAGCATTGTGCTGAGACAGGAGCCTTTTTGATCTCGTACAGGTTTCATAAGGCTTTTTTTTATGTTTTATTGTTTTATATAACCCTTTTTTATGTTGTGTTTACCTGTACGAGGTTACAAATAAACAATTTTTCTATCTTTCTCTCTAAATAAATAATTATAATTCAAAAAATATTTTAAAGTCATGTCCACACAAATCCATCGTCGTGTTCATTACATCTGATAACTTTGGCAGCCGGCCTATTGTTTAGAAAAAAAGGATTATTTGAGGCAAAAAGCCTAATATATCCTACCATTGTAACTTCCATGAGAATGTTTAAAATAATATCATGGTGTACATAATGGTCCCATAAATTAATGCACGCAAATTGTGTTTTTTTTTTGGGCTGTTTCAAAACGTTATGTGTCTTGATTATTACAAGACAAATTGGGTGCTAAAATTAACCAGTAATTAAAATAATAAATAAATAAATAAATAAATAAATAAATAAATAAATAAATAAATAAATAAATAAATAAATAAATAAATAAATAAATAAATAAATAAATAAATAAATAAATAAATAAATAATTAAATAAATAAATAAATAAATAAATAAATAAATAAATAAATAAATAAATAAATAAATAAATAAATAAATAAATAAATAAATAAATAAATAAATAAATAAATAAATAAATAAATAAATAAATAAATAAATAAATAAATAAATAAATAAATAAATAAATAAATAAATAAATAAATAAATAAACCAAACCATTTAAAAATTCTCAGATTTATTGACGTGATAACGTTTTATAAATCGATGAACACCGGCTACACGCACGAAAAAGTGTCACGTTCCTCCTGAGCCTGAGCGTGCAAGCGAGAGCGCGGAACAAGCGATAGAGAGGCACGATCGGCCCAAGCAATAAGCTCCGCCCACCGCGACGGAAGTCATTATTTGCTTATGTTATATATATGTTAGCCATTATGTTTGTTTATTACGTTATCACGTAAACAATCGTCCGTAAACCGACTTTACAGACAACCAATTTTTTATGTAATTGTTTATTTAGGATATTTAATGCAAATTTATTGTAAGCATAAGCTTTAAATGAATATTAAATTGCCATTGCTGAATACTAATCAGAGAACATTAATACCCTAGGCGATATTAATCGCAGAACATTAATACCCTAGGCGGGATATTAATTATACACTTTTGGCATATGTAATTATGTAGTTTGACGTACCTAATTAATTTGATTATTGAGGAATTGTGGTTTGGCAATTGGGTACAGTCGAACAAGCTAATTGGTTTACAGGCAAAAATATTCATCTTTCTACTACACTCACAATATTTTATTTTATAAAATTTTCTTATCTCGAGCACGTAGATATCCCTGGTACCTACGCACTAAATATAAAAAAATAAAATAAATAAATATATTGTGAGTGTAGTAGAAAGATGAATATTTTACACCACTAAACAATATTGACATACTCTTTATGAGCTGAAAAAACGCGATTCCTCCAATTTGTCAAGCTATAGTAATTTCTCCCGTATCGTGGATTCGTTTACAAACATATAAACTCACGTACAATCACAGTACAACTATTTACCTGTTGGGCTGTATCTATACTAGTATTATAAAGCTGAAGAGTTTGTTTGTTTGTTTGTTTGGTTGAACGCGCTAATCTCAAGATCTACCGGTTCGAATTGAAAAAATCTTTTTGTGTTGGATAGTCAATTTACCGAGGAGGGCTATAAGCCCATGCGAAGCCGGGTCGGGTCGCTAGTGTACAATAAAATTGAAGCAACCAATTACTTGTATCGTCTAAACATTGTTCAGACTGCAACTTACTGCATTCAACAGGTAATAACATTGCAGTGTGTATACAGCGCTTAAGACGCGTCCCTGTGCAAAACGCAGCGCTAGCCGTTTTTTATTCAGTTTTTTGGACCTAAATACTCTTTATCCAAAAGAAATATCAACAAATAAAAAATAGATTAAATTTCTACATAATCTTGACTCCAAAATGGTAGATCTGATTTTTGTTTACGAAGTATAGTATTTAACTAATCTCCTCACAACTAAACCACAGAAATGAGAAATAATTATTGAAAACATGCATCTTCTCGGCAAGTAACCATTAATTCAAGTTTTTACTAACACTAATGGATAGGTAATTTATTAATGAACATTTTGGTAGAATTTCTTTTTTCAAAATCCCAAAATTTGATTTTATAAAGATTTAATTCTAAAATCTGAGCGTATTTCGCTACTGTATCTCTTGCGCGGCGCAAAGGGAACGAATGCTCAAGGTTATTTGCTCAGGGTACCGCCTTAATATTTATGCAGTGCAAGCATCGAACCCGCGACATTCAGCACAGAAGCCAATCGCTCAACCACTGTGCCCACTGTGTTACCAATTGCACGTAGTGACAGGAACAATAGGTACCAGTTCAAGATGAAGTCTGTAAAAAACGTCAGCAGTCGAACCAAAGTCTTCCGTGTAATTCAACAAATTGTGTGTATCCGGTAACGACTGCGGATTCTAATGCACGGACGTTTTAAAAGTAATTTATTTGTTAGGGTTTCGTGGATGGGATTCGAAAACTATATGCTTAAAAAACTTGACTCACATATTCCATTCATGAACAAACATTAATGAATTTTCAAAATCGATTTACATTTTTCGGAGAAATTACGTAATATACATTAAAAAAAAAATACCGTGGAATTGTACTCCTTGTCGAATTGATTCTCCTTTTTTGAAGTCGGTTGAAAAAGGCTAGCTTTAATTCGCTTTTGGGTTAGGACTATCGCGGACTTTCCCGCCTGCTCAGTTAAAAAAAAAATCCCTTGGCGCCTGCGAAGTCAACGGGGCGGGGTAGAGAGCGCTTCCGTCTTTTGAGTGAAAGCAAAAATGAACTTAGTGGTGGTCAGGCAGGCGGGTGTGACCACGATAGTACCTATGCCAGCAGACTTCTAATTTAAAGCGCATCTTTCAGGAGGTTTAGGTACTTCCAACTTTTATTGTGGGACCAACAATAAGGTACATTTGTGATACCTACCTATAATTATTCTGCTAACCAAATTTAGGTGACGGCGCGGTCAATGTGAATAGAAACTACAGCCAAGTACACAGGAAGTTTTATAGTACACAAGCTTCTTCTTCTTCGCTCTCTCTCATAATCCAAAGGAAAGGCTGTCTGACACAACCGGGGTCAGATTAGGCGCAAGACCGACGCCTATAATGAGCTTTCCGAGGCGCAGGGGTAATACTCGTGTGATATTTTATTTACAAAATATTATAAAATTATAACTACTTACATATTGAAAGTGTATTCTCATGAGAATTAAAACTGGGAAAAGTTACAAATAAGTATCTCATCATCAGCCGGAAGGCGTCCTCTGTTGGCCAATGGCCTCCCCCATATGAGGGGGGAGTTGCATTAAACCCCATGCTTGGCAGGCGTCTTGGGGTTCGCAGTGAAGTCGCTATCTACGACACCCTCGGGATAAAATGGGTGGGTGCTATTCTAACCCAGACGTATCTAATTTGGTAGACACATCAACCTACGGAACCCAACAAGGATTCCAAGAATCAAATTGCCGTATTTTTTTCTTTAAAACAATGAGACTAAGCTTTTAAAACATTCATCCTTGGTGTACGTGATATACCATCGTGTTTAATACTCGTAAACTGTTTATTCATTTTGTATTTAATTGTTTCTAAATAATATATTTTACTCATGTCAATTTTATTTATTAAGATGGCCGAAACATCAATCTGTTATCAAAAAAAAAAATGAATCTGTTAAACTGTGGTGGCATCGTAGCTCGTAAACGACTGAACCGATTTTGATATAGTTTTTTTTTTTTTTTGAAAGGTGACTTGATCGAGAGTGTTCATAGCTATGATTCCAGAAAATCTATTCTGCTGTTTGAACATTATCAGTTAGGGCATCAAAAGACTCGTCCGCATCGCTCTCAATAGTACAAGTGCCCAAAAAGATAGCAGCATTACCACGTTGTATGGCAATGCTAATTCTTTGGGCCCAAGAAAAGGCTAGACCTCTGGGCCTCAAGTCTGCTATTACAATAGTGTCAGAATGGTCTATCATTGATTTCATAATTGTTGATTTTGACAAGTTTGGTAATCTACTAATATAATGGCGTCATTATGACTTACCATTGGTCAACCACTGACACGCCATTGAAAGAAATGATATCTAAATGACAAATTAATGACTGACTTAGGACCTGCTAAACCAGCTTTGCTAAGCCACCTTTTGACAGTTCCGTTGATCAGTGACCTAACATTAGAACGTCATTGTGCAGTCATTGCTTTTAATTCAACCGACCAATGATCGACCATTATGAATTTAGCAGATTGCAAACTTTTAGCAAAATGACAATTGGATCGTGTTGGAATGACGAAATTATAAAAATAGCAGACTTGGCCCCCTGCTCACGTGAAGAGTCGACCAGCCGCTTAGCTATGTCCCTAAAAACAATGTGAGCACTCGGGCCCCATGACCTTAGTGTTTCAACTCCAAACGGCTCAAACATAAAACTTCCAAGAATTTATTTACGCCGTTTGAGGTTTTCGGCCCCCGCAGCAGCCGAATGAGCACAACAGGACGTGCTAGGAAGATGGGATGGCGCAAAGGTATCGAAATAAGTTGCATCCCACACCAAAGGTCTGCTTAACTTCCAAGGCATTACGGTCATTTGGCATATTGAATTAGTTTGATGTAGGTGATTATTTCAACTAGTGGTCGCTTAGTGCATTTTAGGGTTGCAAACCAAAAAAAGGAATACTTTGAATCACTTCGCTGTCCGTCTGTCCGCCTGTAAGTCTGTCTGTCTGTTTACTATTTTAGCTTTCGATACTTCTCCTCCATATAAATTTTAAGTACCTATGCCGGGCATCTCCTTAAAAAGGGGATCAAAGTTTTTATTTAAGTATTATAATCAATTACTCATTTAACAACAATTACATCAATTGCTTATGTTAATTGCTATTTAATTCGTTATTTATTTATTACAATTTAATTTTAAATTTATTGTTAAGCAGGGTCAACTGCTGTAACATTGCCTACGTGCTCAACATTACCTACATTTTAAAAAGTTGAATTATTGCCGCTGAGAAATGTTTTTGCTGTGGTTATTACTAAAAGCAAGTCGGCTATCTATATGGCAAAAAAACATTTCCCAGCGGCAATAATTCAACTTTTTAGAATGTAGGCAATGTTGAGCACGTAGGCAATGTTACAGCAGTTGACGATACTTGTTTTCAATTTTTAAATCTAAATTTATTTTCAATCATTAATTGCGATTTTCTTAACTAACTTAGTTTTAAGATGCCCATTCTGTTGTGCACGAGCTAAACATATTTTAGGCTATTTATATCTCTTTCTCTCCAATAAAACAAGAAAGAGACAGATATTAATAAGAGCTGTCAATTTAAGTTCATCCAAAATGTTCATTCAATAAAGTTATCATTTCAGAACGTTTTGATAACACGGCGAAGTTCAAGAAAAAAACTAATAAGACATCTCTAACTTAGCTGTTATTTGTCGCCATCCTTTTCTTCAGCTGCCTGGTAGAAAGAGATGCCAATTGTCTAATTTTAGTTTAGTGTTTGAACAAGGGAATAGGCACTAACTTATTACTGACTAAATATGGACATTTATATAGTCTGAAATAACCATTTTTATTTGAGGTATTTTTTTTTAATGTAATGATTATTGAGAGTTTGTAGGTTCGCTCGGTTTAGAAAAACTAAGGGTGTTTCCAGACCAATCGGTCGATCGGCGATCAACGTCATCGATCGATGGTAGAATTTATTAGTTGACGCCCATCGATCTGCTTGATTATTATTTTTATTATTCCGTGATTATTACTGATGAATTATAGCTAGGGTTAATCAACGTCAACCGATGCCATCGACCGGCAATCGATCGATTAATTAGTGGAACGGTATCCGTCGATCAGCCAAAGCTACCACACCAATCAATCAACGTCGATCGATGTCGATTGATGGCATCGATCGACGATCGATCGATTGGTGTAGTAACACCCTAAGCTCAATTATCGGAGGTGCTACCCTTGTTGCCACTTAAGACCAAGTCTTCCTATCATTGTGCCGTCGAAAGCCAAGGTTTTAGCACAATGGACAAGATAAATGATAACACTTCCACCTCTTACATCATTCTTTAGAATTTTTGGTGAATTACCGTCCTGTAATTTAGATCGAGCGATTCTGTTTTGTTTATTTTTCGTAGATTGTAGCGAAACCAGAAGAGTTTAAAAGTGTGAATAGGAGTAGTAAAGGTATAATTAAATATGGATTTACTATTTTTTGCCTGTGACTTCGACAGTGTTTGCTCCAGAATTAGGTCAAAATCCTAAGTTTTTTTTCTTTATTCTGGCGGTTTTACGCATAGCGTATGTTAGACCCATCGTAGG
Organism: Charanyca ferruginea; assembly: GCA_947361185.1. Classification (NCBI taxonomy): domain Eukaryota; kingdom Metazoa; phylum Arthropoda; class Insecta; order Lepidoptera; family Noctuidae; genus Charanyca; species Charanyca ferruginea. Next base: position 6,096,142 of record OX376084.1, on the reverse strand, counting down.
TATCCCAAACAATTGTACTTTGACAAGACGCTAACAAGTGACTTTTGCAGAGAGACAATCACGTCAAAATGTGAATGATTTGAAAAAAAATATATGTTAAACTAGAACATTCTCTTAATCATTTAGTATGTGAATATTTTTGATTAAGTTCATATTAAATAGTTTAATTAAATCGTGACGTTGTGTCTAACGCGGACAAAACATTGATAATCACACAAAATCTACCAGGAATATTTAAACGAAACTTTTACTATCTTACAGACAATTTTATTATCTATCTTTTAGTATACGCCATTTTTCAGTTAAAGAATACTATCTTTTATTTAATTTTTTCGACTAAACTTTGAGAGTTTTGGACGCAGCGCATACGATTCGCTGGTCGCTCAAGGTCCCCGGCGAATATCGTCGCCTTAAACTCTTCGCATGATCGCCATTCGGTTAGGATAGAATTGTATGGAACATGCCTACATCAGTGATGTATAAATTTAGGGATCTTACTAAATTATTTCTACTGGATTCATATTGGACACATTTCATCAATAAATGTATCCTCGACCACTTCACATTTCTCGCCATTGGATGGCTATTTTCTTCATCGTGAAGGCAAATTGTTTACATGGAATGTGTCCAGATCTGAGTCTAAAAAATCCTAAGCTAATAAAACTCAATCTCAAACCCATTTATTTTAAATAGAAATTCTGAACTGCAATGACAGATTTTGGAAAAGTTTATCGTTTTTCCCGTTTTTTGAACATTAAGGTTCCATAGAGTTTTTTGACATGAAATAGGTTCGACAGGAATAAAAAATATTTTTAGCATTATAGCATTTTTTCGCTGTCTGCACAATTTTTTCCGAAACCTGTGAGTCCTGTTCAGAATATATTAAAAAGTTATGGATGCTTTTCCTAGGAACGTTTTCCTATAACTATAACTATATACCTGCCCTTACTGTCCTGGCTCAAAAATCCACTCAGTATAATTATAATATCCAACATCCTAAAGGTTCATGGCAGGATTTGTACAAAAAAAATAAAGATGTTTAGAGAAGGTGGAATTCTAATTCTGATACCCTTGGATACCTAAAGAGTATCTTCAGGCATTTACAATATTTTTAAAACCCCACAAAAAACAAATGGATGTTAAAAGTGAATAGTTTAACGAATAGCTCATTATTTCAGAATGAAACGGCGGTTGACTGTAACAGTGACACTGAAAACCGCCGTTTCGCAGTTTAACATTGAAATTGCATCGTTTTATGGGAAATAACGTCATAAAACATAATGATAATTTTTTTCACACACTTGTCACATCACTTGTCTGCCAATTTAATAGATCCGTTACTGTCACTTGTCACAATCTTTTTAAAATGGGCAACTAGATGAAACGAAAAAGTCTTATTTTCATTTCGAAATATTTTAATTATACTTTAAAAAATGGTAACTATGTCAATCTACTCCTGGTAATGTATTCCACATTGGAAAATATTTTAAACTCTATATGTTTTTTTTTTCATAGAAATGAATGTATGGATCTCGCCATGATTCTTTAAGCGTGAAAGAGTAATACAACACATCCAATCAATCAGTACATCCATTAATTCTAGCGTTTATTATAGTTTTGGCGTAACGACAGTAGGATTATTTTTATAAGCAAGCATATTCTTTTCTCAACTCACCATGAAAATAACTCTAAACAAATTAAATAAAAATGAAGACTTCTTAATTTTTTTATAGATTTTTAAAACAAAAGACAATGGCGAAGGCCAACACAAATGGCTGTATGATATAACATTAACAATAAGTTTTGTACACAATGATTCAGAGAATCTTGATATCTGATCTCTATCTCGTTCGGTTTGGTGTAAAGAAAACAAGAAAGCGATAAGCCCGGGTTTGGCGCTAATTATTTGTATCTCAGATTAAAGATTTAAGTACCTATGATTGTCCCACAGCTGGGCAAAAGCCTCTTATACAGAGAATTGACTTAATTTTTAGTCTGTGGCGTCATCTATCGCACCACATGCAAACTACTGACGTATTCTACATCACGATATGAAGGTTCTCCGCGTCATTAGAATAAATACAAAATCCCGACAATAACCGTCAAACAGTAGCCCACTAGACGCAACACCCGTCTGGTTGGAGGATCCTCCCTTTTCAATGAAGTCTTAGGAACTTTCCACCCTATTTCTCATACCTTCAAAAGTCAATTTTGATTATTTTGCTTATAACTTGGCCCAAACCCCAATAGTAAATTGCAAACGGTAGGCCTGGGCAAATTGCTTAGACCTTCCATTATGTGCTATTATTGAGTAAAAACTTAAGGTATCGGCCGGACACGAGATGATATACAGCATAACTATGGAAACGACCTTCGGGAATACTGGTAAGATTGAAAATCGACCAAATGAATTTGAATCTTACGATACTAGTGTAATAAGTACCAAAAGAGTTCGTCCGGGGAAGTACTACGACCAAGACATCCACAGTTAGAAAGAAAAAGTATTTATTCGCCCCCGAAGACACAAACACACACAAAAATAACATTAAAAAAGAAAATAAACGAAAATCGGTCCTGTACGAGGCCAAAGGCTCCTATCTCAGCATGTAAGCAAGCATCAGCACATGCATGCAGTTGGACAAAGGCCTCCCCAAGTGGGTTGCCATAATCCCCACGTTTGACAGGCGTCTTCGGGATCGCAGTCAGATTATTAAGACCACGGAAGCCGCTGCTGCCTGACTCCCGGATTTTCCCTCAGTCGCCTTCTACGACACCCTCGGGGTGAAATTGGGGGGTGCTATTCTGGCCCGGACACCCTACGAAAGTCTACACCTATTCCTGCCAAAAAGCAGCTTTGCTGTGTTCCAGTCTGAAAGGTATGAGTGCCGATGTAATCACAAGCCGTCAGATTATTTTGCCACCCAACGACTAAAAAAAACAGCTTATTACTGTCCCACTGAAGGGCAAAAGACTTTCTCATACATAAAAGGCGAGCATTGATCCACGCTTCACGGCGAGTTCAGACTTATATAAATTATAAGTCTAGGTTTTCTCACGATGTTTTCTTTCACCGATGTCAGTGATATCCGAGATAAGCTTAGAAAGTGTATCGTTCGACAATTTAAAGTCTCCGTTAAACTAATGTTGGTTTTGTACTACTACTCACGAATTTAAAGTCACATTGGTAGGTACCGTGACGTCACTCATTTGCCAATTCAATAAAATCCTGACCTTATCCCAGGTTACTTCGGCATAATACGTTTTTATCTTCCATCTCGTCCTGTCAACCGTCATGATATCACTGACTCCCATCTCTTTCATATCATTCTTCACACAACCTATCCATCTTTTCTTTGGCCTTCCTGTCCACCCATCCACATTTACATTCATAGGTAACTCTTTTGGTCACATGCGTTTCATCCCTCCTCTTAACATGGCCATACCAAAGCAAAACGATTCCCTTTCAACTTTTCTGTCACTGGCTCAAGTTTCAAACTTCCTCTAATATACTCATTTCTGATCTTATCCATTCTGGTTACTCAACACATCCATCCACCATCTCAACATTCGCATCTGCGCTACATGCAATATATCTTCTAATTTTACACTTAATTGTAAATTAATCGGGTTTTCAGGGATAAAATAAAGTGTTTTAAAGAAATTTATCAAACCAACCATACCATAGCATGTAGCCGTGTACTAATTAAATTTTAATTTTTTACCTAAATCATCATTTATTGTAATAATGTTCTATAATCATAATATACTGTATCTATAGGGTGACTGGTTACAATTAGTGTACGATACTTAAACACGTGATTGTGTTCATGATAACAAACAACTTTCCTGAAGAAATTTTTTTTTTCTACTGTTTCACTTTAGGTCACAGGCGTGCGCGCGCGTGAATTTCATACGACTGTTGTGATATTGTGATAAAAGTGAACCAGTACAAAAAACATTTTTTCTTCGGGAAAGTTGTTTGTTATCATGAACACAATCACGTGTTTAAGTATCGTACACTAATTACCAGTCACCTTATATATATAACTGTATCTATTTTGCATTGCAGAATTGTCTATACCCTTAAACAACATCCTATGAACCTATGATCCACAATAAATAATTTTGATTTGATTTTGAACCGGTATTACCAAAAGGATGTCCTACTTACTGCGTACCACAAAAAGCTCCAAATGACATAATACGCCTAGCCTTCGTCTGACCATCATGGCGGCTACACATCGTGGCGTGACATGGTTTAAACACCATTATATTATGGGTTCACGGAATCTGTCCATTATCTTTACGGTCTTTTTCCGTTTAAATTTGGAATGTAATGTCAATGTCAATTCTGCAGTTTAGTTGATAACTATTTCCCATATAGTGTGGAGTTCGGTTGGATTGAACAGTTTCGGGCCTGTCTCTAAACCAGGGATGTTGCTGATGCATATTTTTTTCACAACAGCGGATGCTGATGCTGATGCTGATGTTTCATCATTGACATCAGCGGATGCTGATGCGGATTTTAATTATTTTCTTAAAAAAGCAGGGAAAATGTAGTGGACATTTTGAAATATATATGTAAATCTAAAGGTTGCACAAATTTCCTTTTTCAAAAAGATTGTTTCAATAATTTTGGCACTATCAATAAAAATATATTCAAACTAAGTAGTGTAATAATAATTAGTTCTTACTACATAAGTAATTAAGTACTAAGGTTACCTAGTGTATGTTACGACTCGAACATCAGCATTGATAATCAACATCGATCAATGTGGATACTGACGCTGATGCTGACGTTGAAAATGATGCTGAAGTTCAGCAGATGCTGATGTTCGCAACAACCCTGCTCTAAACCAAAAGATTCCTTCGCATGGAAGTCTAATATACTATGAAACATAGCCTTTTAACACATTGAAATAGTGCAGCTTTTTATCATTGAAATATTTTTGTAATCGGATAGAATTGACTAGTTTACCATCCATCAGCGTCATCATATGCCTAGTCCTATCCCAACTATGTTTCCGTCGGCTTCCAGACTAACCGGCTGCAGCTGAATACCAGTGATTTACATGAAGAGACTACCTCTCTGACCTCCACAACCCAGTTAACACGATACAGTCAAAGTCAAAGCATTTATTTCAATTAAACCATTTCGAGGCATTTTTGAATGGCTTATGTTTAACGAACCTCCAGATATAGTAAATGACCTCCAAAAATAGTAAAGATCACCAAAATTTAACCAAAGTATTGTAGAAATGTATGATTTTGACTGTAAAAAGCGATTTAGTTCTGGCACTCGGCGGCCGCTGCCGCGGCACGCTCGCTCGCATCGTGCGTAGGGGGTCACAGTTCTAACCTAACCTAACCATGTCGGATCCGCCCTAAGGACCGAAGGGACTTAAGGGTCCTAGGATTTGGTGACTAAGATTTGGTGATCATTTACTATTTTTGGTGGTCATTTGGTGACTAAGATTTGGTGATCATTTATTATTTTCGGTGGTCATTATATTTATTCCCTTTTTGAATTATCAAAGAGTTAGTTAGTCAGAAAGTTAAAGCTAGTTGCTCGTTCCAAAACGTATCGTAGGTCTCTATGGAGAAGAACGTGCAAGAAACTCCACGGACACTCTTTTCAATTAAGCTTTTATAAAACCCTGGTTACATTACGAGTATTCTTGTTGCTTCTATATGTGAAAACAATGTTAGTGAAGAAAAATCCAAAACATTCTAATAAATTAATAAACCCAAAACATTCTAATAAATTAATAAACCCCCCCTTACCCTAAAGTAAGACTCGTTGGCAGATTTTCTGGCTTCTAACTACCCGTTACGACTGCCGACTGTCGACTTGTTAGACATAGAAATACACATAACATTTTGCACTTTATTTAATTTATATCACATCTAAGGCCAGTTACCATTATAATGACCTTTTGTAAATGCCCAAAATGCGTCACCTACAACCTCGGGTCGGGCTGCTATTGTTTTTAGCCGCCATCATGGATTGGTATCATTTACATCTGAATGCTTGTAGTTTTATGACCTTACACTCCCATGGTCGGTTTAGATTGTTTAATAAAGTCATGGGGTTCATCTAAATTATGTTTTTAGTTGTTAACATCATTTATGTAAGGTTTATTTATTTATTTAAATTTTATGCGTATGAGGTGGATGACAAGAGCGTCGCCTGATGGTGGCCTAGAGGGGGTGCAAGTTTATGGAAGATAGGAAAAATATGAATTTTAAATACAGTCAAAGGCACATGAAACTTTTGGAATAGCCCCACCCTGGGCAAAGTCCTTGGTGGATGAAATTTTAGGAAGTTCGAAAGTTGCACCAGTGACAGAAAAATTGCAAGGGAATCGTTCGTCTCTGAATGGACATGTGAAGAAGAGAGTTGAAACTCATGAAAAGGTTATGAATGTAAATTAGGATGGGTGGAGGTTATTACTATTTAATTATTTTTATTTTCAGGATTTCTGGAGTTTCCCACTGCAGGTTAAAGGCCTCTTAACTCTCTCTTCCAACTCTCCCTATTAAGGGCTATATGGGGCCAGTCTTTGTCGAAAGAGTCCAGATGATCCTGCCATCTCCGCCTGGGCCTGCCGCGATGTCGCTTGCCATGTAGAGTGACACATTGGCGTGTGCGTTTGGCCCAATGATATAGACTGACATGCGGCAGATGTGTCCAGCCCAATTCGATTTCAGCATGACAGCTTTCCGAGTGACGTCAGTTATTTTTGGAATGGAACGGATGGAGGTATTGTGTAAAATATGATATGAAAGAGTAGGAAGTCAGTGATATCATGACGTTGGACAGTAAGGAATGGAAGAAGAAATTGTGTTGCGCCGACCCGAAGTAACATGGGACAAGAGGAAAAAGATGATGATGCACAAAGACAAAGGTGACTTGTAGGTACTTAATTTGTATTTGGGTAGATCGATATAAAAAATGAAAGGTCACGCAATCACTCACCGACTAACACTAAATCTCAAATAAGCTATTTTTTAAAAAAGACGACCGCCTTCAAAACCAAAAAGTGAAAAATAACTTTAGCTCAGAACACACACGACTTAGTTTTGGAAGTCGATGGCTTGTTCTATTTGTTGTTTTGTATTGCCACCGACTTCCAAAACTAAAGTAATTTTTGTACCTCTTTCTCATCCAAATCCATTAAGGAACGGCAACACAGTTAAAACAGAGATTGAAAGTAGGTATTCCAAAGATTGAAGAAACTAAAACGACGTCTATATATTTTTTTGGGCTTTCGTTGATTTTTCAAAATTTATACCCTGAGACATACCCTATCCATGAAAGAATTTTCAAAAGTTTACATTTGGCGGAGAAATCGCGTAACAAATATACAAAAACAAATAGTCGAATTAAGAACCTCCTTCTTTTTGAAATTGGTTGAAAACTACTTGACTTATGAAGTCGATATTTGGCAGGTAGGTTGTTTACATTATATGAAGACCGAGGTAAAGGGATCTAGGATTTCTGCGCGAATTAAGGCGCGGGCAAAAGCAAGTACAATATAATGTTGACGCCCCGGATCCACTTTGCCCTGGCATACGACCACAGTAATCCTCAAAACATTACTATGAATATAAATTATTTAAATATCAATATATTGCGAGTAAGTTGCATATTTAATAGACGATTATTATAGAATAGTTTTTTTAATTTTTGACTTTTTGTCCTCTAGAAGACGCCATATTTGATATAGAGCAGACGGTCAAGATGCTTCCAATACTAATATTAATTATATGCGGGGACATTTCCATGGTCATCTGACCCCAAACTAGGGAGACCATGGGTGTCAGACAGCTGATTTACATACACAAATACATTTAAATACATACGTTTATAGATAAAACACCAACCAGACACAAGGCAAACACAAGTGGTCATCACACAAATGTTTACCCTGGGTGGGATTCGAACCTGCAACACGCTGCGCAATCGCTCAACCACTGCACTAACCGTGTCGCCAATGATACCTTATTTGTCAAATTAGGATAAGTAGGTATTTAAGAAGTTATGTGGGAACAAATGAACACACATATGCGTCATGTTCGTGAACGGGCGCCGTTAGTTGGGACTGGTCATCTCTTAGCTGCCTCGGTTATTCTAATTTTATTTTGAATTGTTTATTATGATTATATTTTTATCTAAACCTCTTTTAACGTACACGACTTGTTACATTGTTCTCACATTGTACCCTAGATTCAATATGAATGATGTAACCGAAATTTGTAACATATTATTGATTTTAAAAGAGTGTTGTTTATGGAGTTTCTTGCTCGTTCTTCTCCATAGAAACCTACTGTTTGGAACGAGCAACTAGCTTCAACTTTCTGACTGACTGACTCTGACAATTCAAAAGTACCTGTAAATGGTTTATTTGAAATAAATGATTTTGAGTTTGAGTTTGAGTTTGATACATTAGATACAAACTTACATATATACATACAAACCAGTCAAAATGAAAACCCTCCATTTTGCTTCGTCGTAGATAAATAGAATCCCAATGTCATCAATTTGTCAAAACCTTTAACACAAGTACAAACAAACAATTGAGGTACTCGAAAATGTGCGCGCATTACAATCATTTGTTTAAAAACCTTTCGACTAATTTACACTGCCGACCAAAAAAAACTTCCGTATTCTTTCAATAGTTTAAATTAATTGCGTATTGTTTCTTTGCAAGTATGTGTACTGTGCAACGACCGTTGCTAAATGCGTTTGATTGTTGCTATTGCTATGTTATTTGTTTTTTTTAGTGGTTCAATAACAGACAGGAATCAATGTGACTTTTTCAATGCATATTACTTTCTAAGTTTAACTTGGTCATCACTGACATCAGTGCAGGAAAACATCGTGACGAAATCTAGAAAATCTTATAATCTATTCATATAAGTCTGAAATCACCAATCCACCTTGAACAATCTCTGTATGAGAAGAGTCCTTTGCCCAGCAGTGGGACGATATATATAGTAGGCTGGTATTATTAAGCAACATTCTTCTTGCTCTGGAGATGGTGCCTCCTGCCGTGCACGAGCTAAATCTATATCTATACTAATATTATAAAGCTGAAGAGTTTGTTTGTTTGGTTGGTTGAACGCACTAATCTCAGCTCTAGTGGTTTGAATAGGGGATATTACTGCAATGTTCTGACACCAGAGTGCAGCACTAGCATAATCCGTAAACAGTTTATCGACGAGTCGTTCAAAGCGTGAAATTCTGCCTTTAATTGAGTTCAAAATTGGGAAGTGTGTATTATACAATAATGTATCAGTGCTGTGTATTTCGATGAAGAAATGAAGGGAATTATTCATTTCCAAAAGAAGAAAATGTTCGAAAACTTTGGGAAGCAGCTAAAAATCACTCTAAAATATGTTCAGGGTTAAGTATTCAGGTAAGATAGTCGCAATTACAGAATAACGTTCACATTTATCATGTAAGACCACCAAATATTATTTTATTCTGAGCATAACCTAGAATCCACTTTCAAATGGTCGTAGGACGCCATAATATGGTTAAAGTACAGTTAGGTAAGTAAGATTAATTAAAACTTTGATATATTTTCACAAAATACCTAGTTATTACAATTAATAACATAATATAACAAGAATACAAGGTTATGATTTACGGAATGTGCTAGTGGCGCCCTCTGCGCCGAGTTTCGCGTAATGTTCCCTATTGAAAAATTATTTTTGTGTTGGATAGTCCATTTATCGAGAAAGGCTATAGGCCCATGCGATACGGGCCGGGTCGCTAGTTTATTATAAGGTCTTTATACCACTTTTTCTCCAATAAAACAAGAAAGAGACAGATATTAACAACAGCTGTAAGTTTAAGTTGGTCTAAAATGTTCAGACAACTACGTATAGTTGTCATGTCAGAACGTATTGATTTATTGATTGACGGCGAAGTTCAAGAAAAAACAATTTAACATCTCTAACTTAGTTTGTATCTGCGCCGTCCTTTTCTTCAGCTGCCTGGCAGTAAGAGATGCCAACTGTCTAATTTTAGTTTAATTTGTGATCAAGGGAATCGGCTTCATTGTATTATTGTAAGGAGTAATTGTTTACACAAAAAATAAAAGTAGTTAGCCAGATAGGTGTATTTCTTACTAAATGTTACTTAGCTGTATAGGCTGTGTGTGTAGTTGAGGGCTATGTTATGTATCTAATGCTAGCACTTCACTTGGCGTATTTGTACCAATAATTGTGTTACTTGGTTAATACAAAATAATATACCCTATACTTATTGAAATGAAGTCGATTTTGTATTATCCAAATAAGGAATAATAAGGAATGCCAGCATTACAGACCATAAAGATATAAGTGCCTTGTTCAAATCAAAGTTGCGACCCGTACCGCGGTTGCCGATTGTTTAGTCTCTGAACCATTAATGCTATCGTATTATTTATTTATTTATGACAATAAGTACAACATCTTACAGAAAATTCCAATACGATGTCATACACATAATTATATTAACCACATACAAACTGCACATACACACAATGACAAATGATCACCATCATCTTCCTAGCCTTTTCCCAACCATGTTGGGGCGGTTTCCAGTCTAACCGTATGCAGCTGAATACCAGTGTTTTACATGGAGCGACTGCTTGTCTGTCCACAACCCAGTTACCGGGTAACACGATACTTCTAGGTAAGACTGATTGTCGTATTATGATCATCATAACGTCTCTCCAATCACCTGCACGCGTAGCATGACCACGTATGTCTGTGGAAGAATAGACATACTGACAGGAAGAATAGACAAACTGTACTGACTTGTCGATTCTTGCTGTCAGTATGTCTGTCCAACAAAACGACAGTAAGTCAAACCAAAAGTTACGTTTTTTTACAGATCAATGCAATGTTTTTTTTTTTGGTCTGGATACCTGGGAAACTTCTGGCTATAATATTGAGATATTAAACATCACAGAGTCAACAGTTTTTTACAAAAACAAAATTTTAACAGCGCCTACCTATCCCGACTGCCTACCTATCGTCAACGCGAGCATGATTGAAAACAATTTTGTTTCAACCAACGCAATGTTCGAAAACAAACGAGTGAGCGAAAAACGCATTTATTGTGCGAACTGCCAGACTGTGGAATTCACTGCCCGCCTCTCTATTCCCCAATACATATAATCTGGGTATCTTCAAGGCACGAGTGAACCGGTTTATTCTAGGCAAGCGTGCTCCACCTTAGGCCGCATCATCACTTAAGATCAGGTGAGTTGCGGTCAAACGCAAGCCTATAACAATATATAAAAAAAAAAAAAAAAAAAGCGATAACATCGCACGAAAATTGGCGCGCGGAAATTTCACAAAACTTGTTCCACGAAATACGTGTTTTTGGAAGAGCCTCACAAGATTTGGTAAAATTGTTTGTAATTTACAAGTGCAAGGTTTCTATAAAGCCGCTTTTTTAAATTTTTCAATGTATGAGTACAAAATCTACAAGTTCAGATAAAAATTTTGCAAAAAGCAGATTCTCAGACCTGTACTGAATTTGTTTCTCAAAAAAAAAATATTTTTAACTATATTTATATTTATTTATTTATTTATTTATAGAAACTTAAATATAAACCACAACATACTTGTGTGTTCGAAATATCTGGAGAAACATTTGTTTTAACACCGTAATCACGTACGAGCGTTTGTATGGAAGGGAAGATTACATGACGGAGAGACCGCTCTCAAATGTTAAAACTCAATTTTAAAGACCCCCACGTCTTGATCCGTCCGTTACTTGACAAACGTTTTCTTATTCATCAATAAAAAACATTTTGCATCAAAAAAATCGTCTCGTTCTTTCGTCGTTTCCAGCAATAGTTTTTGCTCAATGTCACTGAGTTTGGGCAGTCATCATCTACATATCAGCCTATTGCCGTCCACTGCTGAACGTAGGCCCCAGAGAACCCGGTCTTCAAATCGTCGGACCATAGTGCCGCAGGGCGTCTCACACTACGCTTGCCCAAACGCGGTCTCCACTCTAGAGCATGTCTGCTTCATCTACCGTTTGCCCGTCTGCAGAAATGGTCGGCCTACTTCCACTTTAGCGTGCTAATTCGACGCGCAATGTCAGTGACTTTAGTTCTCTAGCTAATGACTTTATTGCAAATTCTATCCACCAGAGAAACCCCGACCATCGCTCTCTCCATAGCACTAAAGTTCTTTTCACACCTAATATACAGAAAACTTCACTCACCTTTATAAATCTCTTTCCCTGGATTTCTTCCATAAGCATCTTCATATGCACTGATTGCCATTGGTTTAGAAGTCACTACTTCCCCACCAGGTCTAGCTATATAACTAGGTGCATTCATGGGTTTGTCCATTTCGTCTTCGTAAACCGGTTTGACATTCGGTTTTTGATACCCCGTAGTGTTCGGTTTTTCACTACCGTAAGCTGGTTTATCTGGATCGTTGTCGTAGCCCGGATCGCTTGGATTGATGTAGTCGGGTCGGTTTTCGTCGAAAGCTGGCGGTTTTCCGTAACCTGTTTGAAAATAAAAGTTTCGGAGTTGTTTTTGGGGAAGATCGAAGGGATGGTTGAAGTTGCGCGGTCTCGATCCAAGAGAGGAACTCGTGGGTAAATAAAAGCCGTACAGATTGATCGGTCAAAGGTTAAGCTACGCTTGCCGCGGTCGGGCTGTGGATGGGTGACCATCCATTTTCATACCGAGTTCCCTCCGTGCCTCGGAAAGCACGTAAAGCCGTTGGTCCCGGCTGTCATTCGTATATCTCGGGCAGTTGTAAGGGGTAGTCAGAAGCCAGAAAGTCTGACAACCAGTCTTACTATGAGTATCTTGTTACCCAGTAACTGGGTTGTGGAACTCCGATGTAAAACACTGGTATTCAGCTGCATCCTAGGCAGATGATAAGGCTAGGCAGACGATGATGGTCTCGAACCAAGCGCTTTGCGTCCACATTTATTGTGCGAACTGCCAGACTGTTGAATTCTGTGCCCGCGTCTCTGTTCCCTGCTAAATATAATCTGAGTATCGTCAAGGAACGAGTGAACCGGTTCATCTAAGGCAAGCGTGCTCCACCTTAGGCCCCATCATCACTTAAAACAGATGAGTAGCGGTCAAACGCAAGCACACAACGCGAGATGGCAGCGGTTGGCAGCGCAGCGGCCGGCAGTTTTGCTGACAAACTATTTTCAACTTTATCTTTAAACATCAAAGCATAGTATCGTTTAGAGATTTGTATGAGTCGAGCGGTAGCTCGCGTCACCGCGCGGCTCCGCGAGCCGTTGACCGCCGCATAAAAGAACGGCTCGACGCGTCGCTGCCGGCCTCTGCCATTCAGGTGTGACGCGGCCCTAAGAGTATTAAAAAATACTGCCGAAAAAAAGCTCTTATTTGTAAATAATGATATGATTGCCGTAGTGGGTAATCGATTGGTTGTTGCCGCTGAGGGTCGCAGTTAATTCCTGCACGGAGCAAATATTTTATAGAATATGTTTAATGTACCTATATGCCTATAGATAGTCGTTCCGGTGTGTTGTTTGTGCATGTGAGTTTATGTGACATCCCACCCAGGGTAAACATTTATGTGATGAGTACTTATATTTGCCTTGTGTCTGATTGTTGTTTATCTATACATGTATCTATATCAGCTGTCTGACACCCATAGTACAGGGCCTGCCTACTTGCCTATTTTATTTATTATTATTATATTATGTTCGTAAACACACCCACAATGCAAGAGAAATTTGTAATATACGGTACCTTAATTTTTAGAAAAATATAGATTAAAAAATCGTTACATACCTGTATCAGGGTCATCATTTTCATACGAAGGTTTCGGTTTCTGCGGCTTTCCATAGCTAGGTTTATCATTTAATGGTCTATTGCCATATGAAGGTCGATTCTGGTCATTTTGAATGCCATAGGAGCCTTGAGAACCCCCATAAGATCCTGAACTGCTTCCATAGGACCCCTGGCTAGTTCCGTAAGTTCCTGAAGTTCCTCCATAGGAACCTTGGCTACCACCATGCGATCCGGTGTTGAAATCGTTCTGGGCGCCATAGGATCCTTGGCTTCCATAAGAGTTACTACTACTGCTCTGTGAAGATTGTGTGCTTCCATATGATGCTTGGGAGCCTCCATAGGAGCCTTGACTTGCACCGTAAGAGCCTTGGCTTCCACCATAAGACGCTTGAGTTCCGTAAGCATCTTGTGTGCTACCATAAGATCCACTACCATATCCTTGGGATCCCTGGTCCCCACCGTATGTTCCTTGACCCCCATAAGCTCCTTGATCGTTAAATGTCCCATGCCCACCGCCATACAAGCTCTGGTTACTACCATATCCTCCTTGACTTCCCCCGTATGACCCAGTACCATACGAAGGTCTATAATAATCATGGATAGGTTTCTGTAACCCATAACCAGTGTCTTGTTGACCATAAGGCTTATTCCCATAGTATTGACTGCCGTAACTGGCGTGGTTGCTACTGTAGTCATTTTGACTGCTAAAAGATCCGTGGTTGCTGCCGTAAGACACTTGGTTACCGTATAAAGGTTTTTCTGGACCGTAAGATGGTTTTTCAGCACCATAAGATGGTCTGTCGTGACTAGGTTTTTGAGGCTTCGCTCCGCCGCCATAACCGGTATCGCTCGGTTCGTCGTAACCAGGCCGTTCCGGTTTTGGATCTGGTCTATAAGGGTTAGTACCATAACCAGTGTCTGCTGCTGGTTTTTCTACACCATAAGAAGGTTTATCATTCAATGGTCTGTTGTTGCCATATGTAGGTCTGTCATTTGTATACGACGGTTTATCATTTGCGTAGCTTGGTTTTTCAGCACCATAAGATGGTCTGTCGTTTGCATAAGATGGTTTATTGGTCCCGTATGAGGGTTTTTCGGCACCATATGACGGTCTGTCATTTAAAGGCCTATCATTTCCATATGACGGCTTGTCATTCCCATAAGATGGTCTGTCGTTCCCATATGAAGGTTTTATGTAATCATTCAAAGGCTTTTGAGCGCCGTAAGATGGTCTGTCATTTGAATATGATGGTTTGTCGTTACCATATCCAGGTTTTACAGCATCGTACGAGGGTTTTTCAGCTCCATAAGATGGTCTGTCATTGCTTGGTTTTTGTGGCTTTGACCCAACAACGTAACCAGCATCACTAGGTTCTCCATAACCAGGTCGCTCTGGTCTAGGGTCTGGCCTATAAGGGCTTCCATAACCACTGTCTGCTGCAACTGATCCATAATAATGAGATTGACTGTTCTGGGATTGCGAATACGAATTCTGACTCGAGTAGGTTCCGTAACCATAAATTCCTTGCCCATAAGAAGGTTTCAAAGGTGTATATGGTCTTGGAGGGTCTACAATCTCGACATGAATTGAATTGTCATCATATGGGGAATTTTGACCATATCCGCCCGCTGGTCCTTGATATCCAGGCCTTGGACGATCGTATGGTTCCTTATTTGGATACGGCCTTGGACCTGGTAAATATCCAGGGTCGGCCTGACCATAACCTGGCCTTACAGGATAATCATTTACAGGTTTATTATAACCGGTGTCTTCTTGAGGTCTAGGCTTCCTATTTGGTCTGGTGATGTAGTGGTATTCAGGCTTTTCTGGCTCATACGGAGGTCTTGGTCTATTATAATCATTGGCAGGATACCCTGGTCTATCATTGGGTCTATATGGATCTTGTAACTGCAAAACATCTTGAGGATCTGGTCTTGGTTTAAAAGACCCGTTCTGACCTGGTTTTTCTGGTCTATACGGCATATCTTGAGGCTTATGAAGCCCATAACTTGGGCCTGTATCAAAATCAGCTTGAGGATTGCTATAATCATCAGGTCTTTCATCATACTGAGGTTTATATACAGGTCTAGATACGCCATAAGATTCTAGATCTCCAGAAATAAGATAATCGTCAGTGAAAGGCTGTTTTGGATCATCTACAGGTCTGAAGACTGGTCTGTGGGCTGGTCCTGGTCCATCTGAAGGGTCATCGAACTGTGGTTGGATAGGGGAAGGGGGGGACTGTTCGCATTGGAACCGGCGGACGTAGACGTCGTAGTCAGGATGTTTGAGAAGAAGATTCTTCTCTTTGAGTGACTTCTCGTCATTGTTACTGAGGTTACAGGTGGCGTTGCCTTTTGCGCCGACTCTGGAAATGAAGAAGAATATTTGGTAAGTGTATGTAATGTAAGGTATTTGTCTCCATGAACATGAGAGCTCCAACTTAACTCAATCTTAAAGTACACCCTTTAACTATAATATTTACTAGTATACTTATCAAAAATGGGAAAAAGCCATTGATGTAATTTCCACAATAAATTTTGCTGCGTCAGGTGTTGGTTCTTCTAGTATAAGTTTGATAAAAATACCTACCTACTTATGACTAAGCAAAAATAATAATGATAATTTAATAAATGATACACTCGGTAAGAACTAATTTAGTAAGAACCTACCTACCACAGGTTTGTATGTAAAGTAATATTACAATTAGCCCCTCTGCTTAGACGTTTTTGTACATACAATGCTGCAATCCGTCTGGGGTCCCCCGAATTGGTCCAATTTAACGGACGGAAGGGGTTTTCAAAAAGAATTCAGTGAGTGAAGACACTTTTTGTAAGCAAATAATTTATTGATTAATAATAAATATAGGTCGGTTTTATTTTTCTTTTAAAAATATTTTTTTTTAATAATTAATTTCGTAATTTCAATTGTCTGGAGTTTTTGAACTTCTTGTCCGGCATCAGCAATTGAGGTGACGAAACCCATTCTTTGTTTATGTATAATCTGTTTAAATTTTATAACTAGCAACGCCATCTATATTCAACATTACGTACCCATAATCATAACTCTGGCACTGTTTGTCTTGCTTGCAGATCTGTTCACATTCGCGCGTTGTTAGCTCAGTCACATTGCGATAGATGGCGTCAGGGGGCAGTTGTTCACCAATCGATATTCGTTCAAAGCAATCTGGAAGTGGAAGAAATAGATGAAGTAGGTATATGATCAAAAAATAACTTTAAAAAACCGTCCAAGTGCAAGGGTTCTGTTCTACCGTACAATATAAAGATCGAGCAAAAATCGCTGAAAAAGCACGCTTCTTGCATGGGAAACCACTTTTTTTAACTTTGTTTTATTTTTAAAATATGATATTATAGTCATTTCCCATTTCATCCCAAATTTTTCGTAGAAGGCAATTAAGGGAGAATCTGGAAGTCGGGCAGCAGTGGCTTCCGTAGGTCATATACTTAACAACCTCACTCCAATCACCAAGACGCCTGCCAAGCATAGGGATTATGGAAACCCCAGCCCCTTCTTGGGAGAGGCCTTTGTCCAACAATGGATTTCTTCCAGCTGATGATAATGATATTATAGCAGCCATAGTAATACACACTCTGTGTAAATTTCAAGTATCTATCTATTACGGTTCTAAAGATATATCAGAGGCAGACGGATGGACAGATTATTATATATACCTACCTAGTTAGGTCCCAATAGCTCCGTTTGACGGAACTTTAAAAGCGGTGAGTTAGGACTTATTTTTCAACAGCTCCATTATTTATTACTGTCCATTCTTACAACGCAAAGTCAAAGTCAAAGTCAAATCATTTATTTCAATTAGACCATTGGCACTTTTGAACGTCAAATGAGAAAAAAAAAATTGATTCTAGTTGCCCATTCCAAAAGGTAGTTTTGTATGGAGAAGAATGGGCAAGAAACTCCTTAGCTCCACCATCCTCCGCAGCTACCACCATCCTTAAGGATTATCTAAGTTGAACAGCACATACACACAAACTCTTCTACACCGTCCTACTTTACACACACACCCTCACACACATTACACTCCCTCACTGCTAATCAGACTACACCCACATCCTTCACTCATCTTTCAAGTAACATACTAATTCAAAATATTTTGTTTACCTGTAATTTTTATTTTATTTCATTATACGATCGTCGCATTTCACTATTATTACAGACTAGCTTTTGCCCGCGACTTCGTCCGCGTGAATGTCGGTTATGGCGGATGCAAATGAAGTTGCGGATTAAAAAGTAACAAATTCAAACTTAACTTTTGTCCTTCCCCAGGGCTTAAGCTATCTTCGTACCAAATTTCATTAAAATCGGTTCTGCCGTTTCATCGTGAAAGCGTAACAGACAGAGTTACTTTCGCATTTATAATATTACTTAGTATGGATAAGTATAATAAGTACAAATGTAACATTTGTACGCGTTGTATAAGAATGGATATTATGGATTATTGAACAATAAATTGTGTTTTTTTTTTTAATAAATAAGGTTTGATACGTATTTGACGCAAGATGCGTTACGTATCGTCGGTCGCGTAACGCCAGAACAGTCAAATCTTTACATAGTACACATCTTCTTTACATAGTATAAATCTTCTTTATATACCTAGTATAAATCATCTTTACATAATATAAAGCAGTCACTCCCGCTATCTGTACGATTTAGATTTTTTAAACTACACAACAGATTTTTATTGGATTTCAGCAATAGATAGAGTGATTCGAAAGAGGAAGGTTTATGTGTATAGTTTGATCTAGATTACACCCGTGTGAAGCCTGGGCTGGCCGCTAGCAGGTAATAAAATATCCAACCTTACACACGTATCAGGTGATGAGTTAGTGCGTCGAGGATACCGGTGATGATACTTCTGACGCACCTTCCGTCAGATGTGCATCCTTAAGTGTGGAGGATGCTGACGACTGTGACACAGTTTGTACTATTATTATGTAGTAGTCATCATCATCATTATCATGTCAACCTTTAGACGCCCACTGCTGGGCATAGGTCTCCCCCAAGAGAGGGTTCAGCCTTAATCACCATGCTGGACCGATGCTTATGATGAACATTCTCAATAAAGTAATTCGTCATAGCGTACTCTCTGGCTAACGTAAATCGTACTTGTAAACTTTATGAACACAGTGCATCGATATTTTAAACTTCGACGTTCAGTAGGAGTGTTATGGTACTCAGAAGGAGCCTGCTGCCCCATCCTCTGGTCAATATCCCTCTGTCGCCTTCTACGACACCCACGAGTAGAAATGGGGTACCTACTTAGTTCGCGGTCAGCACCACACGGCTGGCCAACGTAGACAACGTAATCTTTTGTATTCATTGCCATGATTTTATACGTAGTAGACTAAAATATTTTACTTATGTAATATGTGGACTGATAGACACACTATTCATATCTATAATACAACTTTAGTAGGTACTATTGGGACGCATTTAAAACACTACCTATGTACTAAGTTCAACGTTATACTAATTCTAGTTACGGGAACACCCAAATATTCCGAAGTATTTCGGAACGGACGACACGGTTGGCGCAGTGGCTGAGCGATCGACTGCTGCGCAGCGTGTTGCGGGTTCGATTCCCGCCCAGGGTAAATATTTGTGTGATGAGCACTTGTGTTTGCTTTGTGTCTGGGTATTGTTTATCTATTTAATATGTATGAATTTAAAATGTATTTGTGTATGTAGGTATATCAGCTGTCTGACATCCATAGTACAGGGTCTCCCTAGTTTGGGTCAGATAGCCGTGTGTGAAATGTCACCACATATTATTATTATTATTTATTATTTATTTTATTCCGAGTTTCGTTATTCCGATTATCAAAAGTCCGAATTCCATAATGCCTAAGAATTATAATGTCTATTATTTAAAATCATGAAATTTATTTTACCGAGTGTCGTAAATCCGATTTGCTTGTTTTCCGATTTTCATATGTTCGAAGAATCAAATGCTTGATTGGTTCTCGGTCCGAAAAACGACATTCCGAATTTCAATACTCCGAATAAACTGCTAAAATTGGGATTCTGATTGAATTCATTTATATAATATTCAAAATTCATAAGTAACGTTTAATGTAATTTAAATACGTCTTAATAACGTCTTATCGTCGTCGTCGTTTTTATTTTTTTGTAAAACACAAAAAAAAAATATTTGTGTGTTAATATTATTTTTTTGTGTGTTCTTCTTCTCCTTATTTACGTATACCTGCGTCGGATGGTGGCCCCTTGTTTCGCAGACAGAAATTTCATAGAATTTCATTTCCCAGAAAATGTTTCTTAATATAATATTTGGTTCGACGATTTTTAATTCGACTATTATTATTTCAAAGATTATTTACTTGAATTAAACATATTTCACAGAAACACAATTTAATGATTTTTTAATAACATTCTTTTGTTTATCAAACTTATCACACAGTAGAATTATTTTTTTACGAATATTGTTTGTTTTTTTTTTCATAGATAAATTTCTACAAAAGTGTATATAAATAGACAATAACACAAATATTGTCTTAAAAAGTCAATAGGTTGTGCTAAAAAAATTAATGACAGAAACGAATTGCTGCGAAACCGACTCCACGTAGTCTTGTCTGCCCTAACCCTAGAGTGTAATTTAAATCAGCGTAGGCGCGGAGGGGCGAGGCGGCCCGTGAGCTGAGGAGCAGGTGGTTTTAACGCCCGCCGAGGCTGAGGCTGGCCGGCTGAGCCGGCCAGTAAGCCGAAGCTGCGGTGGTGAGCGTGAATACCATCTGCGACGATAAGCTCGCGTGGGACCGCCGGAGCCCCGCAACGCCGGAGCCGTTACAGACACCATGCCTGCTGCATGTTGCATACTCGCTTGCATTCTGCATGCTTGCTTGTACGCTGCATGCTTGCTTGCATGTTTGCATGCTTGCTTGCACGTTGCATGCTTGCTTGCATGTTGCATGCTTGCTTGTATGCTGCATGTTAGGTTAGGTAAGAACTATAACCAGCAAAAGAAAATATTTTTATTCGAGAGAAAATATTTCTATTCAAAAGTAATCAATCATAGTTTAAAATGAGAACTAATATACAGCAAAAAAAGATAATCGGTATTTTAATAATCGGAATTCGTATTTTTGATGTTTCGAATTTTCATTATGTCGGACTTTGTGTTATTCGATCTTTTGAAACTCGGTATTTTGAGAATAGTAATTATAATCGTTCGGAATTTTGAAATTTCACAATTATAAACATAGGATGAATGATAAATCGGAGATGTTATATTAGAAATTATGAACCATTCGGAATTATGAAAATTGGTATTTTGAAATTCGTATTTCTGACTTTCGGAATAAAGTTTTTAGTATTTATGTAGTGTACCCTCTAGTTACATGTTATATCGAAAAACATATTTATTTCTTTTAAATACACAAATACCTCTAAAATACGAGCGCACCTTACATACAAATTTTAAGATCAATGCCAGTGGGACAGAATTCAGCAACATTTTATAATCGGCCCTACAAAATCAAATAGTGTGGCAGATTGTTGTGCAAATTTAAGGTACCCCACTTTGCCTCACTAGTAGGACAGTTTGATGGGACAAAGTGGAACAATTCGACTTGACAGTCCAAAACGAGGGCTGTCAGACGGTTAATAACGACACGGTTGGTGATTGGCTGCATGACGCGGGTTCGATTTCCGCGCGGAACAAATAATTGTATGGCCTAGATAGTTGTTTCGGGGTCTAGTTGTTTTTTTTCATAAAAACATTTGAGATTAAAAAAAAAAGAGAAAAATATATGTTATGGACGGAGTTCCGTACAAGACAACATCTCCTTTTTACTATGGGGAATGTGGGGCGTTTAAAACGTACCTAGTTAAAATAATCTATCTAACAATATACCCAACATAATTCTTAGTTACACTTGAAGTAACATTAATGCACCCATCCAACTTACACAAATATTCTGTCAAAGTGTCGAAACTATTTGATAATAATTCCGACGGTTTCCAAACGTATCCGCTGTGTTGCATATAATAACACAACAATAAATAATGCTACATTAAATTATAATAATGTAACGAGTAATTTAATAAGTAAAATACCATTGTTTGACATTATTTCGAAAGCTACCTTTTTTTCTGGAC
This sequence comes from Charanyca ferruginea, assembly GCA_947361185.1. Lineage (NCBI taxonomy): Eukaryota > Metazoa > Arthropoda > Insecta > Lepidoptera > Noctuidae > Charanyca > Charanyca ferruginea. The sequence continues at coordinate 6,074,179 of OX376084.1, read as the reverse complement.
CTCCTCCATCGTGGGGGGTGACGGAGGGGCATACCGGACTCTTACCGGCTAAAACCACCGCGGTGTTCCACCTCTGCCTATGGTCGGGGGTGCGGGATTCGCATAAGCATTCACCGCTCCCCCGACAGGCCTTAACCCATGTTTTTCTTACTCCTCCGCTGTTCTTTTCTGATTAATTTCGTTGCGGGATCCAAGACAGTTGAATCGTTTCTCTGGGACTCGTCGAGCTTCATTGCTCTGGCGCTTTTCTGGTGGTCACCACTGTTGATTCTGGCTTACAGGAGTTACAGTGGTTAGGGAATAGTGTGGCGGGCTTGTCCCATAAAAAAAAAGGCCTTGACCCGCCATTCCTCAGCGGGTCCCACCTCCCAGTGCGGCCATTCCCATAACGACCGCACCCACTCTTGGGTGGCGCGCGTGGAACACTGCGCCGCCAACTCGGGCCTAACTCTGCTACTTAGGTCGTTTATAATATTACTGATTGATACAAATTTTGGCAGCACGGTTGGTAGCTGAGTGGGGTCGTGGTTAAATAAAAGCCGTACCGCGGTCAGTCCGTAGATGGGATACCATCCATTCTATACCGAGACTCCTCCGTGCATCAGAAACCACGTAAAACCGTTGGTGCCAGCTGTCATTCGTAGATCTTTGACTGTCGGTACGGGTAGTCAAAAGCTCGAAAGGCTGACTACCGGCCTTTAAACAAAAATTGTACACACTGGGACTTACAGTGACGTACGATGTGGCTACGTTTGAGATGGCTGTGTCTGGTTTAGTACCTAAAACCCAACTGACTCCAAACCTAGCCCCAGTAATTACCTAGAACCCTAATTACCCTAGCCCTAATAGTAACTACCTACCTAGCACCTTAGTTAAAGTTGGCCTAATGCCCTAACCTACCATACAAACCATACCAAACGTAAGTTATGTCGGCTTTACGTGAGGGAAGTCTGTTACAAGGAGACCTACGGTAACAGACGGTACTTGGGTAGGAAGAGGGGTTTGCGTACGTCGTGCAATGTACGGTCACCAAAGGAGATAAGTATCCATGTCGCCGGAAACAGTTGAAGTTTACTTAGAAACCGATAGGTTTTTATGAATTAAATAAAATATAATTTATAGAGAATAAACAGTTCAATGATTTAATAAAATTTCATTTGAAAGCCCCCATTGGTTTCTAAGAAATCTTCAACTATTCCCGACGACATGGATACTTATCTCTTTTGCGTACTGTACACAGGAAATGGTTTTCTCACTGTCGATCCCACAGACTTATAGGACCGTTTATGGCTAAAGATGTCTTGGCCACAGTAAGAGGAGGTATAGGGTATCGCCCTAGTAACTCGGTTGTGGAGGCCAGATAGGCAGTCGCTCCATGTAAAACACTGGTATTCAGCAGAATTCGTTTAGACTAGAAGCCGACCCTAACATAGTAAGGAAAAGGCTGAATGAGTCACCTGGTGGCTGAGTAATTGCGGCTCCAGAGCTGCGTGTAGCAAGTTCTATTCCCGCACGGAACAAACATTTGTATGGCCTACAGGTAGTTGTGTCGGGTTGTTTGTGAATGTGAGTTATATGTATGTAAACACCCACGATGCAGGAAAAACTTTGTCCCGCACTAGGTGGGACAATGTTTTACACAATAGGCAAAGAGTCTGTAGGATTGACAAACGATTTTTCATAGAATAGCTCCAACAATTAAGTTAAAAAAAAAAAAAAAAAAAAAAAATCGCCTGACCGAATTTTGGGTCCAATGGTCAATCTAAACTAGTCAAGTACGCAGAAGATATTATAGTGCACAAGTGTGTGTGTAAACACAGTTGCACTCCCTCTTCCCTCACTCTCATAGTTCGGTGGGACGACAATCCGACACGACCGGAGAGAGATCAGGCACAGGACCAACCTACTCAAAAAGTATCCAGTATTCATCATGTTTCTGCCCTTTACTTGGGGTCGGCTCAGCAACGTTTTTAACCCCCGACGAAAAAGAGGGGTGTTATAAGTTTGACGTGTCTGTGTGTCTGTGTGTCTGTGTGTCTGTCTGTGGCACTGTAGCTCTTTAACGGGTGAACCGATTTGAATGCGGTTTTTTTATTTGAAAGTAGATTCTCCAGCGATGGTTCTTAGACATGTTTCATCAAAATCGGTTCAGCAGTTTTAAAGTTATCAGCTCTTTTGTTTGCTGCGGTAGGGATCTTAGACGCATACCGGATGTTTACTTTGCTTTCAAACATATTATTATAGGTGACCACACTGACCACACAAAACCAAACTAAATTACATTTAAAAAATTTAAAATAAAAATTAAATTAAAAATTTAAAAAAACCCCCAACGCAAAACATAAAAGCGATTATGTAAAAAGTAAAAAATAATACTTTTGTTGAGCCATCAAATGTTTGTTCGTTGAAATGGCGCTATAATGTCGCGGCGGGGTACCGCTAAGTTTAAAGCAATAACTAAATATCTAAAATAGCGAACTGATGGTAACTAGATCTGCAACAAGATTAACAACTAGATTAGCAACAAAAATTTGATAATATCGAAGCAAATTGGTCGGAAATGCTGGTAAATTAATAGACAGTGAATTTTTAATTTAATTGTTCTATCCCGTCTTGTCAACCGTCGACATGATATCACTGCCTCCGTTCTCTTTCGTATTCATCATTCTTCTTCACACAATCCATCTATCCATTCTTCCTCTTCCTCTCCACCACATTTGTATACATAACTCTTTTGGTCACATGCGTTTCATCAATCCTTTTCACATGCACCTACATACCAAGACCAACGATTCTCTTTCAACTAAAAAAGTATCTAGTATATAAAACAAAACACCAAAGCTCCTATATCTTTAGGAAGGGGAAACTAGCAGTGGCGTGTAACTTTGACCCCTAGGTCAAAGTTAGGGCAAGCCCGAAAGATGAGATAATTTATTTATTTATTTTTACTTTAATTACCACGGTTTACACCACTTACAATAATTAAAGACATAGAATATTAGTTATAGAAGAGAAAAGAAAAACACAAAGACAGATACAAAAACAATAAAAATAAACATCTTAATTAAGTTTAGGTTCGACATACACATTCATCCATGATTCAAATAGGTACCTACTTAGAGTATTTTTGTGCTTTCTGTGTTATTTTTTTTGTCTCGCAATATTGATTGCAAGCCTGGCTTTCGGGCTTTAACGGAAGGCACGCCACTGGAAACTAGACTCAATTCTTTTGTCTTGAAAATGACATTCAAAAGTGCGTTTTAATGGTGTAATTGAAATAAATAAATTGACTTTGACATAGACGGTGGAAGGGAAATCGTGAAGAAAACTTTAACCATGAATTTAGTTCATGAGTTTCTAAACACCGCAGGGTTGAAATTTTTCGTCGATTAATAAAAAAACTAGCCAAGTTCGAGTCGGAGTCGCGCACGAAGGGTTCCGTACACTTCGTGCGCAAAAAAGGGCAAAAACATCGCGTTTGTTGTATGGGAGCCCCCCTTAAATATTTATTTTATTTTGTTTTTAGTATTTGTTATTGTAGCGGCAACAGAATACATAATTTACACAATAGCTACCGCGGTTCTTGAGATACAGACAGACGGACGGACAGACAGCGAAGTCTTAGTAATAGGGTTCCGTTTTTACCCTTTGGGTAAGGAACCCTAAAAATATCTGCTACAAAAAAGGGTACTTTTGTATGAAACAGTAGATTTTTGTTCAGTCTAAATAAACAGCTGATTTGTTTTTTGTCACTATGTCCCTTTCGTCGTGGATCACCATCGTTATGTCAACCTTTAGAAGCTCACTGCTGGGTCATAGGGGTTTTACTTCAAGTGTAACCAAGGGGGGGTTCAGCCGTAATCGCCATGCTTATTCGATGCATGTTGCCGATCGCAGTAAGTGTTATGGTACTCAGAAGGGCGCTGCTGCCCATCCTCTGGTCAATATCCCTGTGTCGTCTTCTACGACACCTACGGGTTGAAAAGGGGTGGTGCCATTCGTGGCCGGCACCACACAGCTAACACGCCGTGAATAATACAGAAGCCAGCACATCAAGCCACCTACAAAAATCTGTCAAATTTCTTTGATAGATTTTTAACTTCATTACAAAAGAATTAGGTTCATATTCAATTGGTAAAAGAATCATGGCGAGATTCATACATTCTCAATTAATAGATTGTCACTGAATAGTTTTATATCACAACTTACCTAGATCGTTGTAACACCATTTGTATTGTAATGGACAATTTAAAATTCTTTCTCTGTAAGGAATTCGCTTACTGTATATTATTATTATTATTATTATTATTATTAATATTAATCCTTTATTATTATTATTATTTATTTTATTTTTTTTTCTTTATGCTTTGTGCGTTAAAAAGCTTTGGAGTCTGTTTTTTAATATAGCAGCAATTCTTTCCATTGCTTAGGTAATTTCTTCTAGGGGTTCTTTTCTTTTTTAGGTATGAAAAAAAAGTAAATTAGGGGGTTTCAAATATTTTCCAATGTCAAGAAAACATAACCAGGAGTAGATTGATATACTTCGCATATTTTTAAACCCCCGCATATTTGAAATATTACGAAATGAAAATAACACTTTTTCGTTTCATCTCGATGCCCATTTTGTGTTTATAAAAAAAGAAAGTTACAAGAGATGCTAACGTATCTATAAAATTGGCAGACAAATGATGTGACAAATGTGGGGAAAAAAATATTATTTCCCATAAAACGATGCAATTTCAATGTAAGAACTGCGAAACGGCGCCTGTCAGTGTCACTGTTACTGTCAGTGGCCGTTTCGATCTGAAATATTGAGCTTTACGTTAAACTATTAACTTTTATTTGCGGGGTTTTAAAACTATTGTAAATGCCTGAAGATACTCTTTAGATACCCAAGAATATAAGAATTAGAATTTCAACTTCTCTAAACATCTTAATTTTTTTTTGTACAAATCCTGCCATGATTCTGTGACAGTTCGGTATTGATGTGCTGGCGTCTGTAAGTACCTACCTATAAAAAGAAAATAGAGTGTTACCTTCAATAGAAGTTCCAAGCTGCGAATCTATGGTCAGGGTTTGTACCGCAGCTGCAAGTAGCACAGGGCACAAAACTAGTATGTTCAACATTTTAACTAACATAATAAATTAACACTTTAAACAGTTTTAACGTCCATTTTAATGTCAAATGAGTAAATAAAATAATTTAAGTACACTTATTTTTATAACTTATTGTTTATGAAAATAGAGCATTTTTTTAATAAAAACTAATATTGTTGTTTTCAAAATCCATTGTCTGCTTAATAGAATGAATTTGTTTAAAATACAGAACGAAGCGCGCAATGGTAAGCGAATTTAATTGGAATTTAATTTTTCATCACTCTCTCAGTACATTTTAAAATTTCACGACGAATTACTAAAACTTCATCTATCTCTTTCACTTCTTCTCAAAACACTGCAAGCAAAAGAGACGAGCACAACACAGCGACACAATTCGAATTACAAAACTGCAAATTCTCCCGCTCAAAATTTTCCCACAGATCAAACAAAAATGTAAACTTTTTTTTCGAAAGTTAGCAAAGACGCACGTCCATGCAGGTTTAGTTTTGCAAATATTATGGCGCAAATGCTTGGGTGTGCCTTGTGTCACGGTTCGATGCCCAGAAAACACTTCCTTAGCATCTTATGTGAACCTTTAAGTTTGTTAATCGGTGGTTAGCAGATGGCTTTAGATATAAACAGCGGGTTTGCCTGCATCGACAATTTAATTTAGAAAAATGTCATGCAAGCCCTTTTGCTTGAAAATAATCATGGCGAAATCCATACATTCATTTGTATGAAAAAAAAAATCATTTAGAGGGTTTAAAATATTTTCCAATGTGAAGAATACATTACCAGGAGTATATTGATATACTTGCGCGCGTCATGTTCGTGAACGGGCGCTGTCAGTTGAGATTGGTCATCTCTTAGCTGCCATGGCTTTTATGTTAATTTATTTTGAATTAGAATGTTTTGGATTTCTCTTCACTTACAATGTTTTCACATATAGAAGCAACAATAATAATGTTACCAGGATTTTGTAAAAGCTTGATTGGAAAGAGTGTCCGTGAAGTTTCTTGGTCGTTCTTCTCCATAGAGACCGACTCTACGTTTTGGAACGAGCAACTAGCTTCAACTTTCTGACTAACTAACTGACTCTTTGACAATTCAAAAGTGCCTGCAAATGGTTTAGTTGAAATAAATGCTTTGACTTGACTTGACTTACCATATTTTTAAACCCCCACATAATTAAAATATTACGAAATGAAAATAACACCTTTTTCGTTTCGTCTCGATGCCCATTTTGTGTTTATAAAAATAAGAACGACGCGCGTTGCGATCATGAAGATATAGGTATAAATGGAGCCAACACTTAGAACAAAAGCTTGAAACCAACCGTGGGCTGATGCTCTCTTTCTGAATGCATACATAAGAACGAGACAATGATATATGTTTTCTTTATCTTATGTATGCATTCAGAAAGAGAGCGTCTGCCCACAGTTGGCTTCACTTAGGTATTTAGAGTGTTGCCTCCACTTTTATCTATAAGCTTCTTGGTTGCGATCTATTCAATTGGCAGAGAATACAATTTTTTTTTAATATCTAATAAAATATAGCCTATAGCACTCAGGGATAATGTAGCTTTTAAATTTCTATTTTTTTCGTTCTTCTCCATAGGAACCTATTGTTTGGAACACGGAATAATAAAAACAAGTGGAAGTGCCACGCAGCCATCGAACGTGTGGCACAATTATGTGGAAATGATCAACACTGGTTCAGTCGCGATCAACTACTTGCTGCGACGTGACAATTCGCACAATATCGCACGTAAGGAAAAAAAATATAACCATGCCTTATTATGCAATTTTTACATGCAAAAATGATAGCAGGTCAAAGAATGTTTCTTGCAGAGGTATATCGTATCACCAAAAAGTATAAAACTTTCATATATTTCAATATAATCGATTTTTATTCACAATACCATATTTTTGCTTTGATGCGAACTAAAAACTACCTTATGTCCATTCACTAAAGTCTAAATTAGCTTGCTCGCTGTCTTGACTGTAATCGTTTTACGTGGCATAAATTCTAGAAACTTCGACGCTACTCGTTTAGGGATGGGACACATTAATGCAAATAGTTCGTGTCGACAAAACAATAACACAAAAACAATAACATGTTTTTAAAGTACCTACCTAACTTTTTTTTTAATAAATAAAAGTACGAGTTTGAAAGAATGAGTTTTAAAAACCTTATACCTATATTCTGACAAATAGTCATTCATTCGCGGTTAGACGTAGGCCTATAAATATTCTATATACATGTATACAGTTTATTTTCATGTTTTTTTTTTTTTTACTATTAAATAGGCTTGCGTTTGACCGCAATTCACCTGATCGTACAAATGTACAAAAATTGAGATGTCAATTATGTTTTTAAGAGACTGTCAAATATTTAAAAAACATATTGTCATGTCTAAAATAATGCGTCATTTCATTGGGATGTCAATCAATTTCCTACATACAATCATATTACGGACTCAATGAAAGGTATTGCAGAAAAATATGTCAATACAACATTAGTTAATCATCATTTTTGATCCATTACGTACATTAAAAAGATTAATATATTTCTTACATTGTACAAATTATCGATAACTTGACCACATCTCTCATTGAATAGCAAAATAGTTTACAGTTGCATGCGAAAATGACATCTATTCATAGTAACAATAGATGTCATGTTAAGTAATTTGGTAACAGCGCTCTCTAGCGTCGAATAGCTGAACTCGTTGGACATTGCTCGAACTGGATTGTTAGATGGAAAAAATCTCTTTAGTGATTTTGTCATGTAAAATAATAGCAACGTTCGTCAGTTGTGATACGATTTAATTTCGAATAACAATAAAATAAGCTTTTCGCCAAAGTGGCGTTCATAATTTGTAGCCAATTATATCATCGTTTTCTGTGTATTGCAAGTACATTTTAATTTGCAAATGTGTGAGTTTGGCGACACTGGATCCAGTATTAAGTAAGACTAAGGGCACTTCCTCTTGTTTTTATTATTCCGTGGTTTGGAACGAGCAACTAGCTTCAATTATTTGACTGAACGACTCCCTGACAATTCAAAGGAGCCTGTCGAAATGGTTTTTTTTTTAAAGTAGCGACCCGCCCCGGCTTCGCGCGGGTGCAATGATAGAGTATACATATAAACCTTCCTCTTGAATCACTCTATCTATTGGTGAAACCCGCTTTAGAATCCGTTGCAAAGTGTAAAAGATCGGAGTGTACTTCATTCCATTGATTGATTCCATTTTGAATTTGAGTTTGGTTGCCATTGACAATCTTATAGGCAAGTCAAAAGTTAGCATTCAAAAAAATGCAGTTAAATAGCGAAATCCTCATCCAAATTGGATCAGTAGTTTTCGAGAAAATCACAAAGATACTTACATAAATACGGGTCAAACAGAAAACCACCTTTTTTTTAAGTCGGTAAATAAACCGAAACTGGGCATAACTAGCAATATTTCATAACAACAGACGAACATTTCCTAACAGCATAAAATAATTAATTGAAACAAAAAACCTACGCAAGTTCACGGTCTGCCCGCCATCGCTGAAGAAGTACATAATATACTTAATAAAAACTATTAAATATTTCACATTACATAGGCAATCTTCTCTTTAACATCGCTTTGTTAGATTCCAGAAATGTTATACTGTAATTTTGTAAGGTCTCGTGGGGCACTTTCGACTGTGGAGCAATTGTATGTTACAGCTCACTTTTTAGGATCCATTAATTATGTCAATTATAACTCGTAGTACTTGGCAACAAGGCTTAAGCCCGTCACAGACGTAGCTATAATATATATTACCTAATATAATTCATAGCAAGGCATATTACGATATATTTCAGATGCAGCTATAATATATATTTTTACTACGTCACCAAAACATATGGACAGGCATATTAATATTTATATTTCAAAAATTCAAAAATGTGAAACAAAAAACGATCGCAGACTTAATAAGGGCGGAAATATATCATTATATTATAGCTACCGTGTGTGGTGTGGTGGCTAGCTATAATATATATTATAGCTACGTTTGTGCCTATTGGCCTAGTTCTGTTCTGTCTCCTGCTTGATTTGGAGGGAAGTGGAAAATATGTTTCTTTCTTACTCCTCCGGGGTTGTTTTCTGATAAATTTCGATGCTCCCATCCAAGACAGTTGAATCCCTTCTCCGCCGCGGGACTCGTCAAGCTTTATTGCTTCAGCGCTTTTGTGGTGGTCGCCACTATCTTACAGAAGGCAATGTGGTAACATTGCCTTCTGTAAGATAGTGCCTAAGTTGTCCTAGTACTGTTACTAGGAGAACTTAGGATACAAGAGTAAGCTTAGCGAGCTTCGGGGGCACACCGACTTGGACAGGTAAGGTTAGAATCCCCTTCGTGGTTAATTTATTTTACACCCTTGAGCGCCGAAGCAAAGCGGGCTCCCCGACTACACTTTTAAGCAACTTTAAAGGGAAGTATTTGACTACTTACATTAAAATTGGTAAGCAAGTTATTATTTAAATACGTTCATTTGCCAAACATTAGGTTCGCGTTACAATTATTTGTGAAGAGATTATTTTCTAAGTAATAATAATGTAAATAATGCGGAAAATTATTTGCGAAGTGATAATTTGTCAATTTTATGAAATTTTTATTTTTAACCCGAGAGAATATAATGCCAAAATGCCAAAAGGGCCTCAGTTCAGCACAAGTACGGTGGTAGTATTTACCCGGAAGAACTTTTTCACATCTAGAACTCTACCTACTACTACTTATAAAAAAAAACTTTTTTACAAAAAAGACATCAAAAACAAAAAATTAAAAAAGGACACACATGACTTTACTTTCGGAAGTCGGCGGCTTGGCTGTTGTTCTATTTGTTGTTTTGTATTACCACCGACTTCCGAAACTAAAGTCATGTGTGTTCTCTTTTAAAGTTATTTTTCACGTTTTGGTACTTCCTTATCATCCAAATCCATTAAGAAATGGCAACACAGTCAAAACAGAGATTGAAAGTACAAGGTGAGAACATTACAACATCATCCATGTATATATTTTTGCTTTCTGTCGATTTTTTCAAAAAGTGCAGAATCAATTTCAATAAAATTTATATGGGACACCCCCTTGAGGCATACCCTATCCATCAAAAAAACATTCAAAATCGCTTTACATTTGCCGGAGAAATCGCGTAACAAATAGGTATACAAAAAAAAAACATACAGACGAATTGAGAACCTTCTTGTTTTTGAAGTCGGTTGAAAATAACTGTTAGTCTACAGTACTGGTGACATAGTTCCAATTGCCCCATAAACGAAATTAGACCAGTTAGGTACACTTCCTCATCCAAAAAAAAGGTATTGCTGGCGTTAGTGGGTAAAACGACACAAAATAAGACCTAATAAACATGAAGTATGTAAACGGAAGGCATAGACAATTAGTTAATGTTTTCTAAATGTTAATTAACTTTATCTTTTTAATCGTTAAGATTATAAAGTTTTACAAACACACGAAAATATGCACGTCCTGTGATCGTTAAAAAATCTATTAGCATTTAGATAAAAACCTTATAAAACTATATTGTAGATTTATAAATAGATTCGTCATAATAGGTAATGTTAGTTGAGTCTCTATTTATTTATTGGCTTACCTACCATTTTATTGGGTATAGTGCGTACCACAAAAGATGAGACTTAAAGAAATAAGAAAGACTTACTCGATTTAAAGAAATTTACCTTTAAATCGAGTACTGCGCAAGTCAAATGAAGTCTGTGTCAAGTCTCATCTTTCGTGGCACGCGCTATACTTGACACCACCAATCAATTGACATACTTTTTATGAGCTGTCTAAACGAGATTCCTCCATAGATTTTGTATGACAATAGCGGCCTGTGACGTCACTTATTTACCAACTCAATTGACTAACTATTCATTGATTTCAAAGTAACTTAAAACCGAATATTACAGTGAATTGAAAATGAATCGGGTTTTCCGGGCTAAAATAAAGTGTATCATAAGATAAGTTGTATTTTGGAATTATTGGTTAGGTAATGGTGTCAACAACCCAATTGTTACACTGATACAAAAATGTATACAGGATGATGACAATAGCACAAAAAAGGAGCATGGCAGGATTTGGTAATTTCGTGTAGGTAATTGTTTTTATTGAGCATTAAATAATATTAAATTATGGCGCCACAAGTTGCTGCTCTTCTCATAAGTTAGTAAACCAATATTTCAAATGGTGTTCTATTTTGGTTACATTTATATGCCCTTTAGTATGTTTTAATATTTTTTTTTTCGGTGATAGGATTTATTTCATGGTTTCAAAATATCCTTATGAACTAGTAATATCAGTATTTTCATTTTTTGTCGTATCGTTATCCCCATCTTGTATAAAAGTTAGGTTTAGACTATATAGCCTAAACACGCAAATAATAACGGGGCACGGTGGATTCTCCAAGTACCTGAACCGCTTCAAGTGCAAGGAGAGTCCATCATGCATCTGTGACCCGGACATATTATTCGCATATTATTCGACAGCCCACCATTTGAAAACCACCGCTTTAACGTTGAGAACACATGAGGCATGAAAATAACACCGATCAATGTAAAGGACATTATAAAAAAAATAAAATGGAGAAAAAATCCTTAAGTAGGTGTAGAAATGTTGCAGAAATAGTCATTGTTAGAAATAAAACTGCATAAGTAAGTAAATATGCTATCATAATTAGAAGCTAGCATAGCACTAGGAGTGTACAATATTATCAGTCACCATTTCCTTTATTATAGCGATGTTAGTTCAGTGAAAGACGTTGATGGCCGACCATAACATGGCAAATCTTATACCACATCTCGACCACATTTAGCGGTAAACACAAATGGCCTGATGGACTGGTCACCTGAAGAAGGTAACTGATGGTAGTTGAATGAGAAAGGTAGAGGATCGGGAAAAATGACGCGCCGAGGAGGAGGTTTATATCCAAGTGGACTTCTAATAAGCCGAAGTGATGATGATAAAACTCAAAAATAAAATGAAGAATAACAAATAACATTAAACTAAAAAATAAATAAGCATAACGATACGGTGAGACGTTACATCATTCTACGTTATTTCTCCAGCACTTGAAGAACTACTCTAGCATAAGAAGCTCCAAATAAAAGAGGAAAAAGCACGTCAAAGAGTTTAATGAGACCCGTTTTGGAGACCATCAAACTGTTTGTCTCTTTCTCGTGAATAAATGGTTTTTCTTTCTTTCTTTTTTTCGCGGAAGGGATTACTGTCTATTTCTAGTTCTAGTAGTGTCTAGAATGAGATAGCATTACCTCCTTATGATGTGTTCATTCCACTTTTATTACAAGCACAAAATATAGAGGGTACAGAAGGACCGCTCCCGCCATCTTCAAAAATAAGAAATTTGATTGACACTGGTTGGAACTCTTTGCAATTCTCTAGAACAAAATTTTCTTGTTCGTCGTAAAATGTCAATGTCTCTCATTTATTCATTTAGACAACACGTGACAGTCGAGTCGTAGGTCTGCTTGAAACTGCTTGAGAATGCCTATGAACGTAATGTCAATGTGTGCGTGGTAAAAATGGCGGTTTGTTCTGAGTGGTCTCTCTGCTCGGGCGCGACGCAGCCTTACGTAGGTACTTTGTGTTATAAGTATCTTGGCCTCCGAGCACGCGAAGAAAACATAACGTAATGCGATCGATTTTTAAACTGGGAACACTCTTCTCGCTTTATTTGATTAGTTTGATAATTATGATCCGTGAATATAATACTGTGAAATACGATTTTATATCAAGTTTATGAGAAGTTAGCTGACCCGACAGACTTTGTCCTGTCTATCTCCTTACTTACGTACCTACCCTTCCAAACCAACCTACCCCCTACCTACCTACCCTACCTGCCCACCTTTTTCCTATTTTCTCACCGTTTAAACCTTTCCTGCACTTCCACAAATAATTCAAGACCATATCTAGCCAAATCGGTCCAGCCGTTCTCGAGTCTCGCTAAAAGACTAACGAACAGGGATTCCTTTTTATTATATAGAATAGAAGATTACTGATGGTGGGAGATCGTACAGAGTCTAGTCAGTAAATTATAAATCTTGGCTTTAATAACTTGGCCACTCTTGCTATTTACGATAACGTATTATGATATGCTAATTGTGACAGTTAACTATTTCCTTGGCCTAATAAAAACGTGATTCTAAACCATGACGTCATTATAAATTCCCGTTTCTTTGTTGTTTTTTTTATACAAAACTAATTATAAAATGTGAAGAATTTTCTCATAATTGTTAAGAATCCTTTGTGTTCCAACACCTTGTTTAGGTTTTAATTTCTCTTTGTCATACTTTTAACAGATTTCGAAAAACGCTTAGTTCATGTGAAACTTTCACGTAATTAGGTAAGTATGTACTGTAAGACTTCTGATCATGCTGAGCCTTACGGTACCGGATCGTAATATGTTCTGGTGTGTTATGGTGCACTGGGAGTATCTGGGAGTCTGGGAAAGAGGGAAAATCGAAAGAAATTACTATATTCTAAAAACCATGTCTGCACTCAGTGAGCGCCAAGCCAAACATCGCCTTGATACCTATATAAATAAGCATTATTAATATTATTATTGTTATATTTAGCCAGTACTGTCCCACTGCAGGGCAAAGGCCTCCCTCCATTCCTTACATCGGTCTCGACTTTTAGCTTAAGCATAACGCTTCTAAATTCAAATTACTTTCTAGAACAAATCCAGAGTGTTTAGACGAAACATTTAGGCAAATGATTTCGACCAGTTTGCCATATGCATGCAACCTTTACAGTGTTTAAAATACATTTACAGTATACAGAATCTCCTAAAAATACGTGCCGTGTCCAGGACTACCACTTTGTTAATCAAACCATTAATCCAGCCGCCTAACGAAAGCCGCCTCAAAAATTATGGGCGGCGCTATTGGCTAGCAAACCATTGTGACGTAGGGGTTCCGTGGGAAACAATAAATTAAACCAACGTAACCGGTCAACATAAAAAATAATATATTTTTAATAAAAGGAAAAGGTAGTGGGTAAGGGCAAAAAATAATATATTCCGAAAAGGAAAAGGTAGTGGGTAAGGGCGCCCGCACACGGGCCACCGCGCACAACCACAAAACGCCGCCACTGGCATATTTCCTGTAATTTTCATACATTTTATATGGACTCGCCGCACACGGTTGGCGCCGGTGGCCGCCACACGCTGCAAATCGTCGCTGCTCGCTTCTTGTGGCCCGCACCGGCCACTAAACGCCGCCACACGCCTCTCGCGCGATTTCTAACCCTTTTCTTCCTAAATCTTCTTCGACAGAGTTCATTATATGGGTTAAAAAGTAGCAACCACCGACCGCGGGTGTCGACCATCGGCCACAAGTGGCTGTCGCGCGCTTCAGCTACTTTTGTGGCCGTTTCTTGCCTCTTGCGGCGGCGTTTGTGGCTGTCGCGTGTGGCCCGTGTGCGGCGACCCTAAGTCTACAGTCACTAGTCTTCCTTCAACCTCCCCTGGCAGTTGCACAGTACTCTCCTGGCTCAGCCTTGGGCACGACGATCACAGCGATGTGCCACGCTGGAGACGCCAGTGTGTCGACGGCCACGACAGCCTTTTTTTGAATTCCGCCATTGACAGTGATACAACTAAGTACAATACAATATCGTATTATCGTATACGCGTGTTCTTCGCCATCTTATTTTCCTGCCAGCCTGTATTTTATAGACTTCTATTAGTCAAAGTATTAAAGTTAGTGAATTCGGAACCCCATATTGGGGTCCAAAGTTCCGGCTGAACACCTGGATTTTTATTAATCCGCGGACATCAAGTGCATTCCGACGTTGGGCGCCGCACCGCCGCCGGACAACTTCGTGCTCCGCCCCGGGTCCATATTCGTCCCGCGTGGCCGCGTCGAGCTCCCTTCGGGTCTGGCCACACCACCTGCCGACCGTCACCACACCTGGCGTCTCCAGCGTGGCACACCGATCGACGATCGATCGATGGCATCGATCGACGATCGATCGCTTGGTGTAGTAACACCCTAAACTAAACTCAAGAATCCATCCAAGCAGGTTTCAAACTATTTTTAACATCGTCTACTCGCTACACGCATACCCAAAATAATGAAAGATTTATACCATGTTAGGATTAATTTGAGCAAAAAATATTTTGCGGTTCCATGCGTACCTATGTTTTGGAGATGCGTAGAAACTTTTGCTTTTAGAGATCTCAGTAATATTTTTCCGTCTGATTTTCGAACACGGCGACCAATTTCAATGGAGACTATACTCCATTTATGATAGCATTAGAAAAAAGAGGCTCATAGAAGCAGGAATGCAAAACATTTTATTTCAAAAATAAGTTAAAACAATTTCAATTAAAGATATTTTAACATAATTTTGATAAATAAATCTAAGATAGTACTATAAGTATAAGGACGTATAATAATATAAACAGAATCTCGTGATTGTATTTGCTTTTGAATTTGTATGTGTTTTTTTATTTGTTTTCTTTAACGGTGCGGCGTTTTGTAGGTACTGACTCGCGTCAGTACAGCACGAAGTGCGTTGTGGGTATTCGATTTTGAACTTGTATTTGCTTTTTTGGCTTCACTGTTAGTGTTCCGCACGGTCTATCTGCCTTCTGTTTCATAATCTGAGACTAAATTAATAAACACATGACAAATGCTTGACCCGGGGTCGAACCCCTAGCTAAGCAGTCGCGTTTGCGCCCACGAAACCTTCGGGACAGTTTTAACACAAAGCAAGGAACCCACAGCAATATACATACATACCTAACTACCTATGTATATTGTTCGTTATCAAGGATTCATATCAAATGATTACAGGTTGTAAAAGAGAACAATTTCACGAATTTTATGGGAATTTGGCGAATTAAAACTTCTTTGTTATCTATTAAAGAGTAATGTGAGAATAACTGTGAGTTTTTGGTTCGTTATAACAAAATCCAAGAACGGTTTTTGTATTTTTAATTACTTGCTCAGTCGTCGTTTTTTTTAGGTTTTGAATCATGCTCACAAAAAAAGTTTCATTGAAATCGGTCCAGTGGTTTCCGAATATTTGACGGACAAAGAAACATGTACCTAAGTACATTAATATTATCGAGCAGTGTTGTGAATAATATCAGGTTTTAAATGATCACATTTCAGAACTAAAGAACTAAGGCATCTTTTCATACAGCGAAGGACCATAATCATTACAATTGCTGACATTGTACCTATAACACAACCGTAGTGTTACTAGATCAGAAAATAAAGTTTCCCGGTTAAATAATTTTCCAATTTTGTGTGTCAATCTGTCAATCTGACAACCAGTCTTACCAAGGGGTATCCTGTTACCCAGTGGGTAATTGGGTTGTGGACTTCAGATAGGCATTCGCTCTATGTAAAATACTGGTATTCAGCTGCAACCGGTTAGACTGGATGCCCTAACATAATTGGGAAAAGGCGAGGCAGATTTCTTTCTGGATGTTGTCCAAAAACAAATGATGTGAATTAAAGAAGATACTCCTTTAACCAAAAAGGAGAATAAAAAAAATACAGTAGATATATTTGCCTTGCTATATTTCAGTTAGCGACTCAGTTAATGGATTTCGTAAGAAATCTAAACGAGCAATCTAGCCTACCTGAACTATCCCACGACGTTTTTGACTAGAAATTGTAATACTGAATCTTATTTGGAACTGACAAATTTCAGCAGTTTTTGGCGAAAGAAAAGTGTGGATATCTCTTATAATTAATGGTAAACTGAACTGAGGTTGACATGAATTGTCATCCAACCTATGCTATAGAGCAGGATCGATGTTCGATGTCCCTCTGCTTGGCAAAGACCTCCCCCGAGGATTTTCGGTTTATTCCTAACCTGACCCGAAAATCCTAGTACGGTTGTGAGTTAGGTGAAAAAAAAACAATACTTAAATGAAAAAAGGAGTGGACGTTCCACTAACAGGAGTGTGAATAATAGTTGTGTAGGCATGTACTGAATCATTCAGTACATACCCACAAGGCCACAACACAAATATTATTATTATTATTTTAACTGCAGTCACAGCACCGCAATGTAGAAATAACTGCGATCACAGGATCATTCTGTTAGTACTTAGAATGTTCACTCCTTTTTTTTCATTTAATGTTTTTTTTTTCAAGTAACCCGCAACCGGGTTGTATTTTCGGGTCAGGTTAGGAATGAACCGTTTTTTCAGGTACATATTCTTTTTTGCAATGCCTCTAACCAGCCCTCGCAGTGCGCGTCTAAAGCGCTTACCACCACACGCACAAGCTTCACCACAGTTTTGCCTGCGCAGGCCGGTTTGTACACGGAACATGGAGCGTATTTTACCAACCACACGCTCCGTGTTCCGTGTACAAACCGGCCTGCGCAGGCAAAACTGTGGTGAAGCTTGTGCGTGTGGTAAGCCCATAAGTCATCTCGTCACCTTCCCCCATACGTAATTCCACAGAGTACTTAATAATTCTTCTGTCATGTCTGTCATGTAGTCGTGACAGTGGCATGCTGGTCACATTTTGGTTTGTCATCAAAGGTAAACATTGACGTCCATCTTTTATTTTCAACCGACTTCAAAAAGAAGGAGGTTCTCAATTCGTCTGTATGTTTTTTTTGTATATTTGTTACGCGATTTCTCCGGCAAATGTAAAGCTATTTTGAAAATTCTTTTTTTTATGGATAGGGTATGCCTCAAGGGTGGCCCCATATAAATTTTATCGAAATTGATTCAGCACTTTTTGAAAAAATCGACAAAGAGCAAAAAAACATACATGGATGATGTTGTAATGTTCTCACCTTGTACTTTCAATCTCTGTTTTGACTGTGTTGCCATTTCTTAATGGATTTGGATGATAAGGAAGTACTAAAAAGCAAAATATAAAAAAGCTTTTATTACAAAAAAGACAACCGCCTTCAAAAACCAAAAAGTGAAAAATAACTTTAAAACGGAACACACATGACTTTAGTTTCGGAAGTCGGTGGCAATACAAAACAACAAATAGAACATCCAAGCCACCGACTTCCGAAACTAAAGTCATGTGTGTTCTTTTTAAAGTTACTTTTCACTTTTTGGTTTTTGAAGGCGGTTGTCTTTTTTGTTACAGATTATTTTTCAAATAAATAAAACGTTGTCATCCTAAATAAAGACAATGATAAATAAAAGATATTTTTAAATGAAAGCCGCTAGTCAATCTACAGCTAGCCAAAACGAATGACTCACGCGCATCCACACTAAACTTCCCGTCTAAAGGCTACACACACAAGAAAACAATGAATGAGATAATTAGCAAAGTCCTTATCGCGTAATCAGCAGACGAGCAGCGCCAATTTATTATTAAATTAATAATATGCTTTGTAGAGGTGTTGTGTGTCGATGGTTTGAGCGGTTCCATGTCGATGTTAGGGTTTTGAGCCGTGTGGTGCCGGCCGCAAATAGCACCACCCAATTTTTACACGTGGGTGTCGTAGGTCGACAGACGATGGGCAGCAGCGTCCTTCTGAATACCATAACACCTACTATGATCGCCAACATGCATCGGCCAATCATGGCGATCTAAAAGTTGACATCATAATGATGATGATGACCGGTAAAGACAATTTTAAATTGTTTTGTATTGCTCTTTACCTAGATACACTGTTCTCACGTAAAGAAGCAACAAGAATAATGTAACCATAATTTTGTAAAACTATTATTAATAAAAGCTTTTTTTACAAAAAAGACAACCGCCTTCAAAATCTAAAAAGTGATAAATAACTTTAGCACCGTGCACACATGACTTTAGATTTGGAAGTTGGCGGCATTGTTCTGTTTGTTGTCTTTAATTGCCACCAAATAGTCATGTATGTTCTGCTATGCTAAAGTTATTTATCACTTTTTAACTTTTGAAGGCGGTTGTCTTTTTTTTTAAAAGGCTTTTTATTTATCACTTTTTAGTCCCTTCTTATCATCCAAATCCATTTAAAACAGGCAACACAGTTAAAACAGAGGTACTCCAAAGATTGAAGAAACTAAAATGTCGTCAATGTAGATGTTTATGGGATTTTGTTGATTTTTCAAAAAATGCTGAATCAATTTCGATAAAGGATTTGGGAAAAAAAGATACACATTTGCCGGAGAAATCGCGTAACAAATATACAAAAAAACAAGGCGGTTGAAAAGAGTGCCCGTAGAGTTCCTTTACGATAGGAATTCGTAAAATAAAGTTTCGCGGACAAAGTCGCCGACACCAGCTATTAAACTACTTGACCGTCACTGGAAGCTTTATATTGAGAGAGCATATCCGTTTCCGTCGATTTCTTATCAGTTTTAGTACTACTCAGTGGCGCCACCTGGTGTTTGCTTGCCATTTTAGTTTCGTAAAATGTAACGAGCATCTTTTTGTTCATTGGCGTTTCGTTCTCCGTCGAAGCAACTTGTACGCATTCATCGGTTCACGACCGATGCCAAAAAATCACACTATATTTTATTTCTAAATTTTACTAATTTATATTTCTAAATGTCTATATTGAAAAATTTTATTTCATAGTATAGTGATCATACTTTTAACGGCGTTTTCCGTTCGGATCATTATCTTCTAAATTACCAGGCAAGGAAATTCATAATATCATTAATATTGTTTAAAATATAGTGCTGGTTTATGGTGAGTTATTTTTTTGAAGAAAAAACTGTAAGTACCCTACTTTGTTAAAGTAAGTGATCATTACCTTGAATGGTGTTGGACTTCGGATCACTACTTAAATTATTACTTACCAGCTATTTTTAATATATATGTGTGTGCTTAGAATTTTATTGTGAGTCAAGACCTTATTGCTATCTAGCATAACTTTAAATGGATGACCGCGTAAATGTTTCGGCTGCCGAACCACAAGCTGTGGCCGGCACGAGTGGAATAACACGTAAAAGAAACTATAGCTGCTCTAGCAGCAGCACGACGAGCAGCAGCTCTTCAAGCTCGTCTTCTCCAAAACGTGGCAAGCGGTCGCGCCGCACACGCCGCAAGAAAAATAAGCGCGCCCAACAGTCCAACCCGACATTGGACAAGCTTATAAAGGAAGTCAGTGACCTACGCCAACAAGTTTTTGCTAATAATATGCATACTGCTTGCCATGATGGTGTATCAGTTTGTTCTGAGGTCAGTGGGGAACTATATGACCAACATAATCTTGACGAACAGTGCCCTGAAATTGAAGGTCAAAACTCAAAATCAGACTTTACTTTTGCTATCGAGACAAAGCTAAAGGAACCATCAGTTCCGAAAACATCCGATAGTTTTTTAAAAATGTTAGTAGATGTCCAGCGCTTAGGTAGCACATCTTGGTCCGAGATTAGGTATTCTGATACTCAAAAGCTCTACAATCACACCCCAGGTTACATAGACTTAGACACAAATGAAGAGGTAAAAATGTATGATACCTTACGTCACTTGGCACATGCTGATAAATCATATGCAGCAATTACTTTTTGCATTCTCAAACAAAAAGAATCATTACAAGAAGCTATTCGTAATCTCCTTTTGTGGGCTAAAAATACAGATGTCAGTTTAGATAATTTAAGCGGGAAGGTTGAAGAATTATTTCAAAAAGGTGATTTGCATAAAATCTCCTCAGACCTTTTACAACTAGTTTGTGGCCATCGAGCCGAAACTATAGAAATGCGCCGAGAGACAATAACTAGTCAAATTCGAGACCCATTAGTTAAAGCATCTTTGAACAGAATTCCCCCATCAGCTACCTATTTGTTTAGTCCCGAATCATTCACGACAGCATTAGAAAAGGCTGGCGGTGTACGTAAAGCTTTTTGGCCTCCAAAAACTGACTCACATACTAGACCTTATCAACCAAACCGCCGCCCCTCGCGGGGGCAAGGCGTACATAAACCAGTAGTTTCATCGCGTAAAGCTCAATATTTTTGCCAAGAATCAGGTACACCGATGCACATGCATGCCTGTGACAACTCACCCTCGCGGGGTGGATATTTTCGCTCCAATCACACGAATAAAAGTCAAAGTCAATTCGATCAATATACCAACAACAGAGGTTCATTTCACAACCGAGGCTCGCGGCCCGATCGTGGAAATAACCGAGGCCGAGGACGTGCAAACCCTCCAAAAATATCTCGAGCGAACCAAAAACGATACAAGCAATGACTCGAATCGTTTTCGAGCAGGTCAGTTAGCGAACTACCACTCGAAATGGAAGGAAATGGGCGCACCAGAAATTGTTTTAAAGTTAATTCAAGGGTATCGCATACCATTCTCCCACAAACCGCCTCTGATATACCCAAATGTAACCAGTGGTCTCTTGCAAACACCTGTCTCAAAAGAAATGTCTGCAATAACAAACGAAATGAAAGCACAGGGCATTTTAAAAGTTGTTCAACTCTCACCGAGTTTCGTTTCCCCTTTATTTCTGATACCAAAACCCGACGGATCAGCCCGTCCCATATTCAACCTAAAAGCGTTAAACAAATTTGTAAAAACCCAACCATTTCACTTAATCAACATGTATCGCATCCCGGACTTTCTGCAACCACAAGACTGGATGTGCAAAGTGGACCTATCCCAAGCATATTTCCACTTAAAAGTTTCAAAGTCACACAGGCGCTTCCTTCGCCTAGTATACAACCAAGAGTTGTTAGAGATGACCTGCCTTCCGTTCGGTTTGAGCACTGCACCCAAAACCTTTTCAATACTAACGAATTGGGTTGCCGAAGTATTACGAGAACGCTGGAATATCCGAATCATCGTCTATCTCGACGACTATTTAATAGTACACCAAAATGTACACGTTCTTCGAGATCATGTCAAGCTCACATTAGACACATTACAAAATCTTGGTTGGCAAGTAAATTTCGAGAAATCTGTTCTTTGTCCTCAAAAGACTATTACGTATTTAGGAATATTGTGGAGTCCCTGGGACAATTTAAAATCCCTGCCAAGAGAAAAGACTTTTTCACTAGTCAAAAAAGTGAGACAAGTTCTCGAGCGAGGAAGAACCACTCTAAAGGAATTGCAGAGAATAATAGGACTCCTGAACTTTGCCAGTTACGTTGCTCCTCGAGGCCGGCTCAATCACCGGCAATTATTAATGTTCATGAACTCGCTACCAGACCTTTTATCGAAATCCTACCCACTACCACAAAATGTTCAAAAGGAACTGGAATGGTGGACTCTGAATTGTCAGTCATCAACACCTTTACATTACCCACCGCCGGCAAACTTCCTGACAACAGATGCATCAAACAGGGGTTGGGGAGCGCAACTGAACAATCTAGCTGTATCGGGCAAGTGGTCGCAAGAGGAACAAGCACTGCACTGCAACCAAAAAGAAATGTTAGCCATATTTCGTGTCCTTCGAGACAACGCTCACCTACTCTGCAACAGCTCGATCCTAATACAATGCGACAACAGGACTGCTGTCAGTTACCTAAGAAACGAAGGAGGTACGAAATCTTTACCATTAATAGAACTAACCTATCCAATTCTGAATTTATTAGACCAATTTCAAATACACTTCAGCATACACCATCTCCCAGGCAAGTACAACAATCATGCGGATCACTTGTCACGCTTTCGCCAACCTCCGGAATGGCATCTACTGCCAGCCTGTACGGAAATGGTATTTGCAAAGTGGGGAACCCCAATAATAGACTTGTTTGCCTCCGCGACAGCGTACGTAGTTTACAATTACGTATCCCGAGACCTGAGAGACCGACAAGCAATCTTTCACGATGCATTCAGTGTTCCATGGAACTATCCACTCGCGTGGGTGTTTCCACCTCCGTTCTTAATCCCAAAAGTCCTAACACACCTCAATCAATCAACAGGAATATTTTTAATAGTAGTACCTCGATGGGAGATGGTATTTTGGCGAGCAGACCTCAAACTCCGAGCGCTAGCACCACCTCTAACTCTGAAAAACTTACAGGCACATCTGGTCGACACAACGACAGGACTTCCACCACCACAAGTGGACAAAATCATTCTGGAAGTCTGGAAATGTGGGGGTGGTCCGAGGAAATAAAAACATGGACCGCTGAACAACAGTTATTGCTCAAAAATTCCTGGCGTAAATCTACCTTAAAAACATATGAGGCGGCTTGGAAACGTTGGACTTCCTGGTCTTTATCTAAAAATATTGACACGAATAATCCTACAGGTACGCAATTAGCCCAATTTTTATCTGATTTGCATCTAATACATAAATTAGCATATAATACAATTATTTTACATAAGTCTGTCGTTTCCACTTTGTGTAATGTTGAAAGATCGAGTCAATTAAGTTCACATGTTCTTATAAAACATATTCTAAAATCAATTGCTCTGGAAAATCCTAAACCGTCTAAGCCACCCATTTGGGATGTCAGTAAATTAATTACATTTCTAAGCAATTACACAGTAGACATGGACAATACCTTTCAAGTATCTCGCCATACTGCAACTATATTACTGCTCTGCTCAGGTAGACGCATACATGACTTAACGCTGCTTAGAATTGATCCTGACCATTACAATAGATCAGAGAACAGTGTTATATTATGGCCTCAATTTGGTTCGAAAACAGATTGCAATAATCACAGACAGTCCGGCTGGAAACTTCTTGTAAATTCCAACAATCGTAACCTAAATCCTATATTCTGGATAGAAAGGACTATACAATTATTAAATGAGAGACGTAATGCTACAAAATCATTTAATTTGTTTATTACAGTTAGAGGTGTGCCGAAGCCCGCTTCACGCACCGTCATCGCAGGGTGGGTAAAAACCCTATTCAATGAAGCTGGTATCACAGCAACTCCGGGAAGTACACGGTCTGCAGTAGCCTCTAAAAGTTGGCTAGAAAATCATCCCCTTGACGAAATCCTATCTCGAGGAAATTGGCAATCCGCTAATACATTTAAGAATTTCTACAGAAGAGAAGTTATAAGAAGTGTTGATTCAAATCTAAATGTTACGCAATTATTTAATCCGATTAATTAACGCTGAATAGGACCTGATTATAATTTGTAATTGTATTTGTTTAATTCTATCACAACAGATTAATTCAATATATGTGTACCTGCATACTTTTCACATAATGTAAGAAATATACTTTCTGATGAAGTAATTTGTGTTTTAAAATCTTTAATTTCCTATCACATTGGCGTTATCATATTAGTGGCGACACCAGGCGATAACAAACAGGTCTCAATATAAAGCTTCCAGTGACGGTCAAGTAGTTTAATAGAAGCGTTTTACCTGAAATAAAACGCATATTAAAATACTTACCTCACTGGAAGCTTTAAGTTTACTTCTGCCTGGTTATATTGAGCCAATGAACAAAAAGATGCTCGTTACATTTTACGAAACTAAAATGGCAAGCAAACACCAGGTGGCGCCACTGAGTAGTACTAAAACTGATAAGAAATCGACGGAAACGGATATGCTCTCTCAATATAAAGCTTCCAGTGAGGTAAGTATTTTAATATGCGTTTTATTTCAGGTAAAACGCTTCTATTTTCTTCAGATTTATCGATAAATAGATCCCAGCACTATTCCACCATTGGTTAGTAAACTCTGACCGTTTTGATCACTTGGTAGATAGTCAAGACCACTTCCCTCAGTCAACGACCCTAGAAGTTCGTGGTCTTTTGTATGTTTCACACTTTTGTTGAAAAATAATCTGTAAAATAAAAGATGGACGTCATTTGAAGACAGGTCCACTCGCGCTCAAAGCATAACTTACCGAGAATGAATGAATGAATGTTTTTATTTGCCAGAAACACTTAAGCTTGGCTGCTTTTTAGGTTAGAGAACAAGATGTTACACTTTTACCTGTGTTACCCCTCGTTTACACCAAGGTATAGGTAATACAAGTATTCTACAAGTTTTATGCAATGTCTGTAATATCGTTCACACTCAAATACAAGTATAAAACTTGTTTTAGACAAAACTTGTATTACCTCTATTTGTCGTAGGTACTTATTTTCTTACAAAAGATAAAACAAAACATGTATACTACATGTATTCTACAAGTTTAAGACAAGTTGTGTCAAGACAAGTATTGGACATGTTTTATACAAGTCGTGTATAAAACATGTATTATACTTGTATCTTGGTGTACACGAGGGGTTAGAAAATACCTTGGAGACAAAATGATCATCACCTGCCTAGCATTTTCCCAACTATATTGGGGTCAGCTTCCAGTCTTACCTAATGCTGCTGTATATCAGTGTTCTACATGGAGCGACTGCCTACCGAACCTTCACAACCCAGTTACTGGGTAATACGATACCCCTTGGTAAGACTGGTTGTCAGACTTTCTGGCTTCTGACTATCCATAACGACTGCTAAAGATCTACAAATGACAGTAGGGACCAACGGTTTAACGTGCTTTCCAAAGCACGGAGGGAACTGGGTATGAAAGGGATGGTCACCCATCCACAGTCCTACCGCGGCTAGCGTAGCTTAACCTTTGACCAATAGGCTAGCTTTAACTTAGCCACGAGCTCCTCGAGGTACTATTTTGTTCAAAAAGTAAAACTAAACATTTCGATGATATTTTATAGGTAGGTAGGATAAAGGCTTGCGTTTTCTAGGTCTATCTATATCTGTGGTGTTAATAAACTGCTTGGATTTTGTGCAATTAGTTAAATATAGGAATTGAATATTTTTGTTTTTAGCCCTAAATAGATAACCATACCACGACAAACGTTAAAGATAACCATACGCTTCAGAAGCGCACGCTTTTTAAATAAGTGTTTATAATTGATTTTATAATGAAAAAAAATAATTGATATTATTATCTTAAATGGTATATTTAAAACTACACAAATAATAGACAATTTCATTATAATTTGTTTATTTTCATGAAAATAAAACTAAATGCGTAGACCTCTACAAAAAAATTACAAAAATCAACAACCTTAGGCCTTAGGATCAAAATCACTTCATTTATCTTATAAAAATAAGGTTTTTCCTTAGAAGCTATATAATTACAATAAAATCAGTCTAAAAAAAAGAATTAGTCTTAAAAATATTGATTTAATATACAGAAATGGCAAACGTAATTAGTATGCTCCCCACAAACAGTTTTTTGAACCTAATGCAGGTAATTTTAGAAAATTATTTTTATTTAGACATGCATTTTCTAACTCTTCTACATTTTGGTTGTGAATAAACTTGTTTTCGACGTCATTTTGCACATTTTCTTCGCTCAGGTGATCATCCAACTCGCTGTCACTTTCCAGAGGTTCATCAGGGTCGTTTTCCTCGTTTCTACTCAACAAAGCGCATATTGCATCTACCGCCAACTTCCTAATATGTTCCATAATGTGTCCTTAATAAATTGTTTCTAAAAACAAATAAAAACATTAGCAACTACGCCTAACATCAAAACAACTTCAATACTAATCAACTCTTCAAAGTTACAGAAAAGATAACCATACGCCTCGTGAGCGCAACGACTCTTCATAACAAGAAAACTATAGCTCTTACCGCATAAAAACAGCTGTCCTGCGAAAGGATAGACCGACGACTGAGTTGGCTAAGAAGGACAAAGTAATACACACGTTGTACGAAAAGATACAGCGTCAAGTTTCCCGCGCGGGCGCCTCTACGACGTAGGTTATCTTTCTAGGGTTAGGCTGTATTTTCCCACCGCGTGGCAAAGACCCGTCTACTCTCCTTTCACTTATCTCTATCAAGGGCTACTTGGACAAAGGTTTGTCAAAGGAGTCTATATCATCCCGCCATTAATTACTTATTACCCAAAAAATTACTTACTTTTGCATAGGTATACTGCGCAGCCGGTCGTTCTCAAAAAAAGCTTCTAATTTGTCATTGCCGTCTTCAAACCGTGTACTTTTACACATTAACGATTTATTCAGATAACGGCACAGCATCTGCTTATACTATTAAGAACAAAGGCGTGAAGTACAAATGGTAATAAAATCCCAGGTCAATGACTTATAACTCGTATAATTGTATATGAAGGAACGATGTATTCTTATCAATTTTGCGATCAGGAAATGGGTAGTTTGCGAGGTGTTTTAAATGCGTATCTTTAAGTTACCTACGTGTTTTTTGAGTAGGCTGGGCTTGCGGACACAAGCAGGTACCCAAATAGAAATGTTTTAACATATAAGACAATCATATCCAACTTCAATACCAGACACATTCAGTTACTTCTGTCTAGACGAAATACCACCTATTTTCGGAAGCGACTTCCATTTTGCACGCAGTAAAAAGAAGACTTCAAGAGTTTGTATCCGTTCCATCACTAAATTAACTGACGTCACTCGGAAAGCTGTCATGCTGAAATGGAAATGGGGTGGACACATCTGCCGCATGTCTAACGATCATTGAGCTAAACACTACACGACCGTACTATTAAGTACCTATTCTGTGCCATGGGTCCCTTTACATGGCAAGCCACATCGCGGCAGGCCCAGATGGAGCTGGCGACAAAAACTGATCCCAAATAGCCTTTGATAGAGATAAGTGGAAGAACAGTGGAGACCTTTGGTCTGCAGTGGTAAAATTAAGGCTGAAAAAATGAACAACAGATCGTGTAGCGAAGATGGCGTTAGTACCGAAACTCTAAAAATCGATGAACCAGTACCTACGTCTGCCCCACATTACTTTATTCAATTATTTACTTTCTACGTTCGGATGTTTTCCCAACCAACTTTAGCCATTCCAATATTATTTTATTACGTACTTATACGAAGGGAGATAATTCGGATATAAATAATTAGAGACATTAGCCTGATTTCACATGGCCTACTTACGTAGTACCTACCTACTAATAAAACCAAGTGTATTATTATATTGTTCCAAGTTTTCGATCGATTTTCTGGTCGCGGCGGGCGGTCAATCTCAATGGAGACAGCCAAGTATGCAGGAAATATTGCAATGCGCAAGTGTGTGTACACAAGTGCACTCTCTCTTATCTGAATCTCATAGATGGAACAACAATCCAACACGTCCGGAAAGAGATCAAGCGCAGGACCAACGGCTTTACGTACCTACATTTCGAGGCACGAGGTTGTTAGACCACTAACTTCCAAACTCGTTCAGGATATGATACAAGCCATAATGCCCATTCTCATAACCTCATAAAAACCAAATCTAAGAGTCTTGGAGCCGTCAGGCCATCCCTCTTCTCAAAAACCAATTTTCCGCCGCAGCAAAGACAAATCACCATACTGCCAAAAACTGACCATTGTCCGATGTTACCATAGATAACATAACACAGAAATATAACCTATGTCGGTAACAAGGCGATTAAACTTAACGATGCGTTAAATTTAACTGTAGCAGTTTTTTCATGAACCGCCTAATTTAAAAAGGTATTGACACGAAGGAGGCGGGTATCAAGAAGTCATCAACCTCTTTGTAAAATACCGTCTATTAAGGGTTTCCTAAAAAAAACATAATTATACCAGCCAGCCTATAAACCGGCAAACATTTAATTGCGTATCTTAACGGCGCTGCTTGTCGAAGGAAAATGTCAATCACCTGTCAAATCCTATACATTTTAATTTAGTTCTTTATTTTGCCACATTCGTAATTAAGTTTGTCGGTCTTTACTTAATTATTGTCCTATTGTGCTTGAGTGGAGACTGAAAATCGTCAAGCGTAGCGTGGAACGACTCCTAAATAGACCGATGATCTTAAAAAGACGGCTGGGACCGACTATGTATGTACATACAGAAGACGCAGGAAACGTTTTGTGACGTAACATAACTGTGGCCAAGGTCAACTTAGGGGATGCCAAGGTCAACATAGGGCATACCAATACCAAAATCCCTCCTCTTTTATTGATTGTACTACATCATGCCGTTATTATTAATAAGTCGTTTAAGGAATACCAAGGTCAATATTTGAACAAGCTAATGTTAGATTAGGTGAGGCCTGCGTGAGAGATCATCGATCCCAAGTTATCAAACCAAATTGATTACAAAAAAAGCTCAGCTTTCAAAGAATGCAACGAATTGGGTAGGTGACCAATCAATTGACATACTTTTTAAGGGCTGTCAAAATACGATTCCCTATTAACTTTGTATGACATTATCGAACTGTCATTATCATCATGTCAACCTTTAGACGCTGAGCATTTTAGCCGTAGGTAATCACCATGCTTGGCCGATGCCTGTTGGCGATCGCAGTAGGTGTTATGGTACTCAGAAGAACGCTGCTGCCCAGCCTCTGGTCAGTATCCCTCTGTCGCCTTCTACGACACCCACGGGTAGAAATAGGGTGGTGCTATTCGCGGCACCACACGGCTAATTGCGAATTGTGACGTCCTTTTTTTGATAACTTATAGATTTCAAAGCAAAATAAAACAAAATTTTACAGTTAAGTAATTGAAAATTAATCATGTTTTCAGGGTTGCTAGCCTATCGGTCTTTTATCGGATACATTTCGGAGAGTGTGCTTTGGAATTGCACAATTTAATTCCCCCATCCCCATTCCATCATCGGACGAGCAGAAATACAGCGTCACCGCTATATGGTTAAAGTTCCACGGTCTCGAACCAAGCACTTTGATTCCACATTTATTGTGCGAACTGTCAGACTGTGGAATTTGCTGCCCGCCTCTCTGTTCCCTGATAAGTATAATCTGGGTACCTTCAAGGCACGAGTGAACTGGTTCATCCTAGGCAAGCGTGTTCCAACTTAGGCCGCATCATCACTTAAGATCAGGTGAATTGCGGTCAAACGCAAGCCTATATGATTTAAAAAATAAATAAAAAAAGATTTTTGATTAGTATTGTCTTCAAATTATTCGTTAGTGGTGTCTAATAACGACCACCACTACAAACTACAAAACAACCACTACTACCTATGTACTACCAATGATGAACGATTAGTGTGTATGTGTGTGTTTGATGTACAGGTACAGACCCCAGCACATTAACCCATACCAAATTGTCAAAGGACAATGCCAGAAGCTCTATAGAACTTTGCCCCACTCAATAAAAGTCATGTGCAATATGTAGCATCTTACTGTTTATTTATTGCTGATAACTAAACATTAGTCTTAGTGACTGTAGAACTTGCGGTTTCCGTTTAAATCTAAAAACAATAATGACATTGATTATAGGTTAAATTGTATTTTAGGTAAAATGAGTTAGTATTTTGTGGGTAGGTATTTCGTAATCCGCAAGTTCTAAAGAAAAACAATTTAGTATAGAAAGGTTCTATATTCATTACAATTATTTTCATTAATTTACTTTTCTGTACATGGGTGGGGCAGGATCTGGCATTGTCATTTCCTAATTGAATATGAACCTTATCCTTTTGTAATAAAGTTGAGAGGAGCTTGTGGCTCAGTTAAAGCCGTAGGTACAGATCGATCGGTCAAAGGTTAAGCTACGCTAGCCGCGGTCGGTCTGTGGATGGGTGACCATCCCTTTCATACCGAGTTCCCTCCGTGCATACACGTAAAGCCGTTGGTCCCGGCTGTCATTTGTAGATCTTTGGCAGTCGTTATGGGTAGTCAGAAGCTAGAAAGTCTGACAACCAGTCTTACCAAGGGGTATCGTGTTACCCAGTAACTGGGATGTGAAGGTCCGATAGGCAGTCGCTCCATGTAAAACACTGGTATTCAGCTGCATCCGGTTAGACTGGAAGCCGACCCCAACATGGTTGGGAAAAGGCTAGGCAGATGATGATGAATATGAACCTTATCCTTTTGTATTAAGGGGCTATTAAACGACTTTTACAGATTTTAAACTGACAATCACGTCAAAATGTGCAGTGTAAATGATTTGAAAAAAAAAATATGTTAAACTAGAACATTCTCTTAATCACTTAGTAAGTGAATATTTTTAATTATATTCATATTATATAGTACTAAACTTTGAGAGTTTTGGACGCAAAACTGATGCAGAACGGACGCAGTCTGCGTCCAAAACTTTCAAAATTTAGTCGAAAAAATTAAATAAAAGTAGTATTCTTTCAAAATTAAAAAAAAAGGCGTATAGTAAAAGATAGATAATAAAATTGTCTGTAAGATAACACTAAGTTTCGGATAATTATACCTGGTAGATTTTGTGTGATTGTCAATGTTTTGTCCGCGTCAGACACATCTTCACGAGTTAATTAAACTATTTAATATGAACTTAATCAAAAATATTCACTTACTATATGATTAAGAGAATGTTCTAGTTTAACATATATTTTTTTCAAATCATTTACACTGCACATTTTGACGTGATTGTCAGTTTAAAATCTGTAAAAGTCGTTTAATAGCCCCTTAAAGTTGAAAAGCTATCAAAGAAATTTGACAGTTTTTTTTTTTTTTTTATATTGTTATAGGCTTGCGTTTGACCGCAACTCACCTGATCTTAAGTGATGATGCGGCCTAAGGTGGAGCACGCTTGCCTAGAATAAGGATTGATTGACAGATTGTTTTAGCTTGAAGTGCTGGCCTCTGTACTATCGATATAATTATTCTGTGTTTCCATAAAAACGCAATATGTATGCACTAACAAAGACAATTTATTTCTTCTGTGCCTTATCAGATTTCTCCCTCTTCCTCTTATTGATAGGGTTCCGTGGGTCGTAAATGTCGAACCAATCGTCCCCTTTGGTGGACGCGTCCTTGGCCAGCAATGGGCCTTTCTCTTCAAAACGCAGCGTGTGACCCAACCTGGTGTAAAAAGTATTCAAATATATAACGGCGCGTGACGTCGACATTATTAAACAATGAAAATAAGTTAATATTGAGAGTTATGATTTATTTTGTTACTTTTTTAATCATTGGGAAACTATTATTATTTTTTAACAATTACCTAATCGTTTTGTATTCTACTAGGTAATTTTAATTTAGAGCGGGTAACGCCGAATGGGGTTGTGAATGTCATGGCAGTTAAGAAATGACCAATCTCTGACAGCGTCCGTTCACGAACATGACGCGTGAAGGAGGCTTCCTGGTGAGGAAGCGCCTTAAAGATTATAACCTGACCGCTGATTTGAGACCGATCCTGAGGTAGGTGCGGGGTGCGGGAGGGGTGACAGTACAGTAGTCACAAGTTGACGTATTAGTGAGCTCTCGCGTCACGTTACCACACCCCTCCCGCACCGCACAGCTGCCTCAGAAACGGTCTCAGTTATGTAAGATATCTCACCAATCATCAGAGTTCAAGTTCTCATCATTATCTTCTTCCGTCTTCTCTGCAGACGGTTCTCCTTCTGCCTCCGCCTTTTCCTTGATAGCGTGAAGTTTGGTCTTGAACTTAGCTAGCAGTTGCAATGTGAAATCTTCCCTAGAACAAGATAAGACGTTCCAGATGTTTCAGACTGATCAAAAATTAAATCGACTCTTTTTTTTTTTTTTACTATTAAATAGGCTTGCGTTTGACCGCAATTCACCTGATCGTAAGTGATAATGCGGCCTAAGTTGGAACACGCTTGCCTAAGATGAACCGGTTCACTCGTGCCTTAAAGATACCCAGATTATACTTATCAGGGAACAGAGAGGCGGGCAGGGAATTCCACAGTCTGGCAGTTCGCACAATAAATGTGGAGTCAAAGCGCTTGGTTCGAGACCGTGGAACTTCAACCGTATAGCGGTGACGCTTCGCCGTATCTTTGCTCGTCCGATGATGGAACGGGGATGGAGGAATTAAATTGTGCAATTCCAAAGCACACTCAGTCGTTTTCGAGGTTCATCAACATCGTCATCAGCCGGAAGAAGTCTACAGTTGGACAAAAGCATTTTACAAGTGATGTTTGGTATTAACCGGCGGGGCGACGGAGGGGTATGAAGGAGACGAAGGAGGAGGGGACGGTCGACGGGATGAGCGGCGCCGACGCATCTATCGTGGCATTCGCTAGAACGATCGACCGACACACACGAGCACTGTACGCGTCGCGACCTACCTATTGTTTTAATTCATACTGTATTTATTATAAGCAAAAACGAACTTAGTGGTGGTCAGGCGGGTGTGTCCACGATAGTACATATAACTTAGTCTGTCATTTCTTAATCTGTGATACTTTGTACACACTTTCAAATATCTAGTGTTTTTATGCAAGGTACATCGTATTCACGTATAATTATATAATTCCTGTAAATGCAAATATTGTTAACATCGTTTTTAAAAGAGTAAGTATGGAGTTTCTTGCCCATTCTTCTCCATACAAAACTACCTTTTGGAATGGGCACCTAGAATCATTTTTTTTTCTCATTTGACGTTCAAAAGTGCCTTATAATGGTCTAATTGAAATAAATGATTTGACTTTGACTTTGACTTTATACTAGTGTTCATTTACAGTCCTAGTACAGACTAGGACTGTCCTTGTAGGTTCCGGGGGTCCAGGGGTCTACAAGGGGGGTTGCCATCCCCACGCTTGGCAGGCCTCTTGGGATTCCCAGTGAGGTTATTAAGGTACGGAAGCACCTGCTGTCCGACTTCCGGAGTTTTTCTTAGTCGCCTTCTACGACACCCTCGGGATGAAATGGGGGGTGCTATTCTGGCCCGTACACCCCCACGGGGATTTCAAGATTAGTGCTTTGAAGCACACTTTTTCAAAAGACTTATTTTCAAAAGACTTCTTTACAAAAGACTTCTTTTCAAAAGACTTCATTTCAAAAGACTTCTTTTCAAAAGACTTCTTTTCAAAAGACTTCTTTTCAAAAGACTTCTTTTCAAAAGACTTCTTTTCGAAAGACTTCTTTTCAAAAGACTTCTTTTCAAAAGACTTCTTTTTAAAAGACTTCTTTTCAAAAGACTTCTTTTCAAAAGACTTCTTTTTAAAAGACTTCTTTTCAAAAGACTTCTTTTCAAAAGACTTCTTTTCAAATGACTGCCTATTTACTAACATACTTGTTGTTTTTATTTTATACTTATACTTGGCGTGGAAGACGAGTATACCATAAGGCCTCTGCCTCTTAATCTTGCGGGCAGCGGGGCGGCGGCGGCGGCGACGCGGTGGCGGGGCGGGCAACACAGACCCGTTCTCGAAACGAGCGGGCAGATCGCGCGGCAATAAAGCGGCGTAGTGTTGTGTTCGTGGTTGTGTCGTCGAGATATTTGTTTTTATTCGCGAACGAAATGTTTGAACAACGGCGACAACATCTTTTTGATTCAAAGGACAATGCCAGAAACTCCTTAGAACTTTGCCCCACTCAATAAAAGTCATGTGCAATATATAATATTTATTGCTGATAACTAAACATTAGTCTTAGTGACTGGAGAACTTGCGTTTTCCGTTTAAATCTAAAAACAATAATGACATTGATTATAGGTTACGTTAAAATACAATTATTTTAGGTAAAATGAGTTTGTATTTTGTGGGTAGGTATTTCGTAATCCGCAAGTTCTAAAGAAAAACAATTTAGTATAGAAAGGTTCTATATTCATTACAATTATTTTCATTCATTTACTTTTTCTGTACATGTGTTACTTTTTCTGTACATAGGTGGGGCAGGATCTGGCATTGCCATTTATTTCCTAACGTTAAAAATAAATTGCACAACACAGCAATGCAGACGCGCGGGCGGTCACCGCTTGACTGGAGTGCACCGCTCGTTGCCCGCCCCCGCGCCGCTGTTTTCGAGGGCTGGTCCATTTGATTTTACGCATTAGATCCTGCCGCCGCCGCCCCGCTGCCCGCAAGATTCGAGGCACAGGCCTTAAGCCTATGACACTCAGCAATACCTAGTGAAGCTTCCTATCTGTGAAAGATTTTTGTAATCACATGTAATTAAATAAAACACGACAAGTAACCAATTTTATTTTACACGTTTATTTTTGTAAAACATTATTTTATTAAATTATTATCACCTTATTGACAAATAAATAATAGAACCACGAGCATTCGCTTCGAATACATTTCGCGAATGAATGCGCGCTTGCACGCCAAATGCTCGCGAACTAAGTTTACGACACAAATGCTTGCAGTGAATACAGTCCTATATATACAGCGCATCCATACTAATATTACAAATTCGGAAGTGATTTTGTTTGTATGTAACGCCTTCATGGCTAAAGTACTGAACCGATTTTGATGAAACTTAGTGCAGACTAAGCCTGAACCCCAAGAAAAGACATAGGCTTCTTTTAATCCGCGCATCCACATCCATCCAATAAAATAAACGACATTCAGACCAGCGAATTCGACCAAACCTGTATAAGGCTTACGCCTTTAGTACCCCGACGCGTAAGTATGCGGCAGCGAGTCACTGCGTAACGAAATATCTGAGGAATGTTAGTACACTGCAGTATTTTCGCAAAGAAATGTTATTGTAATTTTCCCGTCTTTTCTTGAACTTCCCTCCATGCTACCTCTGTTTTGTACGCATTTTTATAATCTGCGTGACCAACTGCATATAATTCGGAATATTTTCTATTTGTATTCAAAAATATTTCAACATTACAACAACGACTTCCATGGTGCACGCATTTTTATAATCTGCGTGACCAACTGCATATAATTCGGAATATTTTCTATTTGTATTCAAAAATATTTCAACATTACAACAACGACTTCCATGGTGCGAATTTTTGTCCTCACACGTACAGAAGGGACACTCCCTTCCCCGCGCTACATCTAATACCGCACTCTCACCCCGCACTAGGAGGGGCTAACCGTCGACTCTTTAGCCAGGGCGCTCAAAATCGTAAGAACTGCAGCGCTGTAGGTACTGCTGACACAAACACACAATTTTGCGATTTATTTTGTTTTAAGTTTTATTAGTTTTAATCTCGATGATTAATTTATTTTCCAAGTTTTCGTCGTTTTATAATAATACAATTAAAACTTCCGTACTAATAACATACCAACATTACCAGCTATTAATATTGCTCTCTCTCTTTATTGTCTTAGTTATGTACTTATGTCCCTTTCTTTCACGTTCTATTCATTCTTGGAATTGAAAAGTACCCTACGCACTAACCTTGTCGCGTCGCCCCATTGTAATTATTATTATTGTAATATTTTAAATAATTCTTAATTTTTATTTTTAATACTTTTGAACTTAACATGTATGGACATGGACTGGTTCCGAAATAAATGAAAAAAAAAAAAATTGCGTTGCCGCGTAATGGTACGGGGCGATCGTGAATTCCATATTTCGTAATTAGGTAGGTAGGTACCTTAATTTACCATTATTGATGAATAAATAAACCTCTTTACATAATAAATATTATAATATTACTTTTATGTCATTACAAATCCGAGTATTCAAAATCAAATATCATTTATTTTATTTCTTTAAGAAATAAATAATTGAACGCTCGGACAAGATCACTTCATAATAATGCTCGAAACGTTCGGGTAGTTCCGTCGTCGTTCGGTTCACCCGACGCAAAGCGCTGTCGCGCCATTTTGTACGCCACGACATCCAACTGATTCAACCCTACTAAAATTCACGCACACATTTGCACGTGTACAGACGTCATTTGGTTTTGTAGTAGTAATAGGTAATTATTTTGCAAGTTTTGTATGAAGTGTCCGAGGTGTGCCGATAGAACACGTGCCTTACGCCTTGCGATGCGAAACACCACTAGCGAAACGTCTGCGTCTGTGTAACGACGATTTCCGCAGTTCCTTGCGAAACAATACCGACAAGGACGCAACTATTTCATGTAGCTAGAGCGAGACACAGCGTATGCGAAATTCTGCCATACTATTGACAGTTTTTTCGTTGTTTCGTTGCCGCATACGAACGCGTCGGTGTACTAAAGGCGTTATTCTGGGAATAAAATCACTCATTACTCTAGACTTAGAGAATTTGACCAAATTTTAATCCCGAAATTTACTGTCTATCCGAGAGTAAATCACTATACCACCAAAATGCATCGAGTAAACGAGTTATCCAAGATTAATATAATGGTGGCCGCTACATTATCAGCTGACAATGACAACTCGTGTGAACATGATTGACAGTTGACACCAATTTAAACCGGCAAAATTATGTAGCCATCAAATCTTGCGTTCCACTTTATAAACAATTGTATTTTTATTTTAGTTGACCTACACATGTGATTCATCATCTCAAGAGTAACAATAATTAGTATTAGCTAAGAAGCTTATAGATAAAAGTGGAGGCAACACTCTAAATACCTAAGTACTGTGGGAAGACGCTCTCTTTCTGAATGCATACATAAGATAAAGAAAACACATATCACCGTCTTGTTCTTATGTTTGCATTCAGAAAGAGAGAATGAGCCCACAGTGGGTTTCAAGCTTTTGTTCCAAGTGTTGGCTCCATTTATACCTATATCTTCATGGTATTAGCTAGTCTACGTTTGTGATGGAAAAACACAACCGAAATTTTCTGAGTAAGACCAATGAGTAAAATTATAGTTAGTTACACTGGTATACTGGTATGGCATTTTGTCGAACCCGTCCTAAAGCTAGAAACTATAGATTGCTACCGAACATCTAAACATTCTTCCAAATCATCAGAATCATTGATAACCGCTTCATCCCAAGGTCCATACTTATTATCCTTATATTTCTGCCAATAAACAAAAAAGAATGGACAATAACCACTCAGAATAAACACTATTAGAATAAAATAACACAACAACGTATTTGACACCGTATATAAACATACCACAGTTAATATTAACGTCAAAAAATATATTAAATTAAACAATTTCGTGTGTAAAATTGAGTTAAACAATTGCGGACTTAAAACAAATAAAATTACAGATATTGTCAATAAGACAAATGCGTCAAAAGGTGTCGATAGACGAGAAACGAGACACACTGAAGCAAAAATGGCGGCGTTTATCGATAAAGAATTTGATACCAAAGCCGCTGGTACATTATAGTCAAAAAATATCATATGTATAACCATCATTATTACTGCCCAAGCATAAATAGTATCTGTACTGACTGTATCTGTCAATGTATGTAGAATTGGAGATAGTAAATAGCCAATAATAACATATACTAAGACAGTTTTCAAATGCTTCAACAAAGCACTCCCAGCAAATGTTATATACAGTAAATAACTTAGCGAAGTAGTGATAATAGATGTGTATATAATCGTATATGTGTGCATCCAGTCGTTGTACATATACACGAAGATGACAGCGTATAGAACACATATACATAGTCGTAGTACAACGCGAAATGAGCCTTGTATAGCCTCGGGTAGAGTAACTTTTTCAATGTTCAAATTTTTTCGGAGTTCTTGGAGGAATTTTCGGTCGGTGTAATTGTCCGGGTACTCTCGGTTTTCGTAAAGATTTTTGACCCACGGTTTTCTTCGGATCACTTTTCGAGTCGGCTTCGGACGTCCGTTTCTGAAAGACGGTCTCGTGTTAGAGATTCTTGCGTCTTTATTGCAACACCATTTCACTTAACACAGGTTATAATAAACGCAAGAATTTCAAATTTTTGAAATCGTGTTTTCAAATAACCGTTGCCGTAAAAAGAAATATAATTCTGTAAATCCAATATTACAAAACCAAATAGGTTTTAGTACAGACGACAGCATATTAGGCCATACCAAACTGTAAAATTTTCCCAACTGAATATGAACCTTATACTTTTGGAATAAAGTTGAAAATCTATCAAAGAAATTTGACAGATTGTTGTAGCTTGATGTGTTGGCCTCTGTACATTAATTTACACTTAATTTGTTTGTTTGTTTAAACGCGCTTATCTCTAGAACTGCAGGTCCGATCTTAAAAATTCTTTCGTTTATAGGAAGCTATATTATCCCCGAGTGTAAGTAAGGGTATATTTTATTATTATTTTTATTATAACATTTAGTTAAATTATATTTAATATAGAAATATTAGTTTCTACATTAGTTAAGCTACTCAGCTATTTGTCCATTGTACATTTTTCTTTTTGTTTGATTTTCTGATTATTTATTAATTTTATAAAATTACTTTAGCTCTTCTCGCCTGAAACACAGGGCTACCTAGTTCAGGCACGGAAATCTTAGTATTATAGTTTACATTTAAGCAAATTGTACTTGTTATGCCTTGTAATTTTTGAATAAATATTATTATTATTATTTTATTATAAAAAAATAGGAATCTGTAGAAAAATTAACGCGGACGCAATCGCGGGCAAAATCTAGATAATAAAAATGAATTTCTAGTTAGTCTCGCTGAAACTCGAGAACGGCTACCAGTTTGGCTAATTTTGGTCTAAAAATATTCGTGGAAGTCTTTTTAAGGTTCAAATTGTAAGGAAATTGAAAAATCCCCGAAAAAAAAGGGT
The DNA here is from genome assembly GCA_947361185.1 of Charanyca ferruginea. NCBI lineage: Eukaryota > Metazoa > Arthropoda > Insecta > Lepidoptera > Noctuidae > Charanyca > Charanyca ferruginea. The sequence continues at coordinate 6,034,858 of OX376084.1, read as the reverse complement.
TAATTAGGTAGGTAGATTGGTAGGGTAGGTAGGTAGTTTAGTAGGTAGGAAGGCTAGGGTAGGGTAGGTAGGTAGTTAGATAGTTAGTTAGGTAGGTAAAGTAGATAGGGACAGGACAACATCTGTCGGGTCAGCTAGTACATTCATAATTACCTCGCCGTTCCTTTCTTCGGTAACTTCTCCTTAATCTTCCTATACTTCTCTTGTTCCTCCACATACTTCTTATACATTTCATTATCCTCTTCTATCTTCTTGGCTTCTTTCGCTTCTTCTTTAGCGCTCTCTTCCTTAAGATTAGCCTCTTTAATCTTCTCTTCTTTAGAATTCTTCATTTCTTTGCGTAAAAGTTTTATTTCATTTTGAATTCTTATTCTGTAATAATAAATAAACATGTTTAGCGCATATATAGGTTACTTTATATTTACTGGCCATCTTTCAGCTTTCAAGGGGTGAAAATATCTTATGCGATTAAAAACAAACCGTGAACGGTTAGGGGAACTCGGACAAGAACGAATTTCTTCACGCATTTTTAACTCCGAATGTAAGTCGAAATAAAATCTGTATAGTTCTATTTGAGTATCGATACTCACACGCACACCCACCCATACTAAACAAAATAAGAAAGCTAGGGAGGAGGTACAACGCAAAAATCTTACGTAATTTGCATTTTCTCCCTTCAAGAGCGCCCTTCCCCATCGGACGAACTCCAACGCGAGCGTGATTGAAACCTTTTTGTTTCAACCAACGCAATGCTCGAAAACAAACGAGTGAGTGAGAACGCGATAACATCACAGGAAAATTGGCGCACGGAAATTTAACAAAACTTGTTCCAGGACATACGTGTTTTTAAAAAAGCCTTACAAGTTTTTGGCTAAAATGTTTGTAAATTAGATGTGCAAGGTTTCTATGAAGCTGTTTTTTTACTTTTTCAATGTATGAGTGCATTATGAGCGGCCAAAGTTCAGGCAAAATTGTGCAGAAAAACTGATTTTCGGGCGTGTTTACTAAATTTGTTTCTCAAAATAGTTTACTTTTGGCTTCATACAAACCTAGATTTAAACCACAAGATACCCGTGTGTTAAAAATATTTGGAAAATAATTTGTTATAACGCCGTAATCGCGTAAGAGCGTTTATATGGGAAATATGGCGGGATGGGCGGTTTTAACCCCCTTCGATCGTAAGCTGCGCTAAGGAATTTTCCAATTATAATACCAGACGTTTCCACTTACCACTGCAGGAGAAAGGTCTCTTATCATACTGAGAAGGTCAAAGGAAGGCATTGATCAGTACACTTTCTCAAGGCGGATTGGCGATCTTAGACTTAGGGGCCGTTCAAGTATTACGTAAGCGGTGGGGTGGGGGGGGGGGGTCTTTGTTTTGCTTATTTAGGATGACATGGGGATAGGGGAGTCTAGATGATGATTACGTCATCGGAAGTTATTTCCTTTTTTACACGAATGGCAACCCTCACATTGTCTATGCTTGAAAACGAAACGCTTTTTCGGGGATATTTCCCACAAATAATGCATACGTTTAGGCACTCGCTTTAGAACCGATTAGGGGAATAACCGCGCGCTGTTCACTTGTCTAAACCTCTGTCAGTTTATTGTTTCGTTTGGATACTATAGCGAGTAGACGTATTGTAATCATAGCAAAGCAAGTTAACATTTGTGTTACCATTGATTACATTAGCCAAAGTTTAACGTTTAAATAAGATGTCGATCCGTAAAATGTAATCTCTATCCTAAATCTATTTTCGTATTTTTTAAATTATAATTATAACATTATAAATAAAATATTAAAAAAAAAACATATTTGAAAAATGTTTACGTAAGCATGGGGGGAGGGGATAAGAGCTTTGCTTACTTTTGCTGACAAGGGGGATGGGGGGGTAAATAATTGTAATAAATCTGCTTACGTAATATTTGAACGGCCCCTTATAGCATACATGCTAAAGTAACTCTGTCTGTCACGCTTTCATGGCTAAATCGCTGAACCGAATTTTATGAAATTTTATACAGAGCAAGCTTAATTCCCAAGAAAGGACATAGGTAATTTTTATTCCGCAACTTTGCGATCGCGATAACCGATATTCACGCGGACGAAGTCGCGGGCAAAAGCTAGTTAATTATAAGGGCAGGTTTCCCCACTATGTTTTCCTTCACCAAAATCAGTGTCAAAAAAAAAACTGACAAAGTACATACGAAATAGGAAAAGTTGCATTGGTACTTAGCCATGCCAACTTCGGCTTACTAGAGGTCTACTACTCGATATAAGCCTTCTCTTTTCGTACCCAGTTAAGAACCTCCAACGTTGTCCATTTTTTTTTATTATCAAATAGGCTTGCGTTTGACCGCAATTCACCTGATCTTAAGTCATAATGCGGCCTAAGTTGGAACACGCTTGCCTAGGATGAACGGGTTCACTCGTGCCTTGAAGATACCCAGACTATACTTATCAGGGAACAGAGAGGCGGGCAGCAAATTCCACAGTCTGGCAGTTCGCACAATAAATGTGGAGTCAAAGCGCTTGGTTCGAGACCGTGGAACTTCAACCATATAGCGGTGACGCTTCGCCGTATCTCTGGCTATACGACATCTAAACCAGACCTCTATTACTACTAAAATAACTGAAGATACTTACTTCTCTTTCTGCCTAGCATCATTTTTCTCCTTTCCAATATAATACTCTTCTTCTTCTGAGCTCTCACTTTTTTCTGACTCGTCATTCTTTTCTTCTTTCTTACTCTCTTCCGTCTTCTGCCTCTTGCTGTCTCCTTCTGGACTCTTTCCTCTTTTCTTGGAGCTAAGTTTGTCTCTGATGTTGGTTACTGCTGCTGCTGTTTCTTTCAGTTTCTCTTCTTGTTCTTCTTTTGTTAATTCTACGTTTTGCGCCTGTTCTGCTTCTAGTTCTAATTCTAAAAGAAAGATGATTGGTGTGTATATTAATAATAATAAGTATTTATTTCTCAAAAAAAAACATGACACTGCACTATTAACTATATATATGTACAGAGGCCAGCACATCAAGCTAATACAATCTGTCAAATTTCTTTGATAGATTTTCAACTTTATTACAAAAGCATAAGGTTCATATTTAATTGGGAAAATTTGACAGTTAGGTATGGCTTGATGTGTTGGCGTCTGTACATGGCTTGAAAATGTACGCGTGTTTATAAGCGGAGACGTGTCGGCGGATATTAGACTCTATCTTTTAAACAAGGACTAGCCTGTATCTTAAAAGATAGGGTTTAGTCAAATGGATTCAATCAAGTCAGTTTTTTATTATTATTATTTATTATAAGTTCAAAATAATATTACATAACTTATATACTAAGCCCCACAAAACCGTTTTATTGGTCTGCGGGGTCTGGAGAGTCTTTTATATATTTCTTGTTATGACTTACATGTAAGGCAGCACTATGAAAAATGATGCTGTATGAGGCGGTGAATCCGTAATTGAAAATAGGTGAATACATATAGGTGTGACAGTGTGTATGTTGGATATAAAATGTGTGTTAAAAATAAACTAAATAAACTGTGTGTTAAAAATATTTGGAAAATAATTTGATATAACGCCGTAATCGCGTACGAGCGTTTGTATGGGAAATATGACGGGATGGGCGCTCTTAATACTCAACATGATCAAGTTCTAGGCAAATTGGCCATATCTATGCCAGTTACCAAGCACCATGGATTACGATTAACATAATGAATGCGTCCTAAAATGTAAGAAGTTACAATTGATTTCATTAATGGGTATATTAGACGGTAGATGCAGCAGACACGCTTTAGAGTGGAGACCGTGTTTGGGCAAGCGTAGAGTGGGACGCTCTGGGGCACTATGGACGATTTGAAGGTGGCTGGCTGCGGATGGATGCGAGCTACCCAAGATCGGGTTGGTCACAGATATATATAGACCTATACCCTGTTCACAATAAGATTAGACATAAACACAAACCTTTTTTACAGTCGCTTCAACCGATTTTGACTTCTATTCCGTAGGCTTAAGGATGACATTAGAAGCAAAAATGTGGTTACAATAACAACTGTTTACTGCAGTTGCCATTTGTCATGCTGCCAACGCAATATGAGTCAAAATCGGTTGAACGGGCTGTAAAAAAGGTTTTTGTAAATGTCTAATCTTATTGTGAACAGGGCGTAGATAACGCAAGAGCAACTACTTCGCGTGCCTATTTTCGTGCCTAACTTACGATAAAAAATCGTAAGTAAAAAAATAAAGTAAACGTTTCCTTCCATCGGTAAGTAATTTTGTGATTAATATTATGCATAATTAATTTAAAAAAACAATTATTTTTAATCTAATACCCTCAGTAATACCAAATTTAGGAAAAACAAAACATTCGTATTACATTGTGACGTCCAAAAAATGGCACGCTTGGTTTTCATACAGATCGTGATACTTGCGTTATCTAGGTCTATCTATATCTGTGGGGTTGGTTGGCGATCTCTGGGGGAGGCCTACGTTCAGCAGTGGACGGCAATAGGCTGATATGATGAATGGATATTTATTATTAATATGTATGGATGCACAGAAATTAGTTCCATAGTAAGAATAAGATGTACCTGCAGCAGTCTTGTTGCTAAGCTTGGGGTCTTCTAGCAGGTCGTGAGTCGACTTGGGCTTGCCTCGGTACTCCTGGGCCTCACCTTCATCTTCCTCTGCCTCCTCGCCGAAGGATAGGAGGCCGAAGTTCCTGGATATAAGTAGTTGCTTAGCGGTCAAAGATCGATTAATTGATATTAAACTTAAAAGCAAGGGAAATACAGCAGCTAAATTTCGTAATTGTGTGTAGAATATTAAATGTCAGGTAGATTTATTTGTTTCACGCAATTTTTTACTCTATTTATAATGTATTTTAGTTTATTAACACATATTAAATGAGTGTATGTTCTGTTCTGTTTGCTGACCCTAAACAAAAGGAAAATTAAAAAAAATATGGTAAATTGTGTCTTCTAAAAGGAATATACTATCTTGATAATTTACATTTATTGCCACTTATTGAACTATCTACTTTAAAATCATATACCTAGTTAAATTTGTTTTTTGATTGACCGTTTGTGAAAAGGTCCGAAAAAATTACGATTGCAATAAATTTTCAACTTTGTGATCTACAATATTGAGCATAATATTATGTCTTGAGCATATTGTGACTTGTGTATGTTGTGTTGTGTATATGTATGTATGTTGTGTGTATGTCTATGTGAATGAATTCTAGAGTCTCACGTTGCACTAAACAAACATTAGTTTAACGGGAGACTTTAAATTCATGCCATCCCCTACATTTTGTATCAAAAAGAAAGTCTTCATTAAACTAATGTTGGTTTTGTGCAACGCACTGTCAGTCTCTAAGGAGAGAATGAAAAGCACATTGTGTCGCTCCGAAAAAAAACTGCATTCTTTTGACAGTGTGTTCAAAAGATTGCGGTTTTTTTCTTATGTCCAAATGTGCCAAAACTAAACTCAGAGTTAATAGCTAACGCAAGGTTGAATTACAGAATGTCTTATTTATTTTACTTTAACATAAAACAGCCACTGGTCAATGCCATTAGTTAAAGACATGGGTTAGTGCTAGCAAATAAATTAGAGTTAAAAGATAACCCAGGCTAACGCAAGCGGGGCTACATCTACTCACTTAACCCCCTGGCGCTCTTTCTTCTTTTTCTTCGGCTTCTCTTCCTCTGTGATCTCCTGCACCCGCGGCACGATATCAGTGAACGGGTTGATGAGTACCGTGGTACTGGTGATCTTGTGAGGGTGGTCAGGCCTGTCGTCGGGGCCTATCAGACCCTCGGACAGTTTCAGGACGTTGTATATTGTTTCACCTGTTGGAAGAAAATAAGTTGTTATCTTTGGTTTGGTTAGCCCCATTGGGATTGTTCGGTCCCCTTGGTGTGGTTCAGCCCTCCTGGGATGATTCACCCCTGCTTGATTTGGTTGATCCCGCCTTGGGATGATTCGCCTTCATTCGTATGGTTCGTCCCCCCATTCGCTAATTTGTAATGATGTTCCAACCTTAGGACATACACAATCAAATAAGTGAAAAGTATGTATGCCGTCTTTTTTTGACATGTACAAACTTTGTACATACTCAAATATAGTGGTTTTTATATATATGAGATAACCGGGGTCGTAGAATATTGAACACGATGGATGTTTTGAAATAAAATTGTTTTATTTTTTATGTGTCAATACTTACGTTTTGTTTAATGATAAAATAAACAATTCATTAATCAAATTAAATTTAATTCAAAAACCTCCATCGGTTTTTAAGTAAACATCAACCATATCCTACGACCCTCGTTACGTATCTCTTTTGGTGACCGAACATCGTATTTACGTATTATGATTCCTGTATTTCACAAAACAGGTATTGTAAAAACAAATATTTGAAAAGAAAATAGTATAACGTTTATTTTCCATTCTTCTCCATACGAAACTACCTTCTGGAAGGGGCAACTGGATTCAATTATTCACGTAAATGACGTTCAAAAGCGCCTTTTAAGAGCGCCCATCCCGTCATATTTCCCATACAAACGCTCGTACGCGATTACGGCGTTATAACAAATTATTTTCCAAATATTTTTGCCACACAGGTATCTTCTTGTGGTTTAAATCTAGGTTTGTATAAAGCCAAAAATAAACTTTTTTGAGAAACAAATTCAGTAAACACGTCCGAAAATCAGCTTTTTTGCACAATTTTATCTGAACTTTGGCCTTTCATAATGCACTCGTACATTGAAAAAGTAAAAAAACAGCTTCATAGAAACTTTGCACATGTAATGGAGATTCTAAATTACAAACATATTTACGAAAAACTTGTAAGGCTTTTTCAAAAACACGTATATCCTGGAACAAGTTTTGTGAAATCGCCGCGCGCCAATTTTCCTGTGATGTTATCGCGTTCTCACTTATTCGTTTGTTGTCGTTTGAGTCGCCAGTTTTGTCCATCAACTAACCTGTCCATCAACTAACCTGTCCATCAACTAACCTGTAACTTTCCCAAAGATGGTATGTTTGTTTTGCAGCTCTGGTGTTGCAGCGAGGGTGAAGAAGAATTGAGATCCATTGTCATCCTTACCAGCGTTGGCACTGGCTACCAACCCACGGCGGTTGAAACGGAGACGGGAGTGGAATTCATCCTGATAGAGAATATAGAAATTATATATTCGGTCGGTCGGTGGAACGCACATTGGCGGACAAACTTTTACTATGGAATCAGTCATAATTCTAGAAATAAATTTCGCAGCTCTTCTGTATATTTTGACCTGTAGGTATTGTATTCTTGTAAGAAACAGATTTTAAATAATGAAAAAATTTTAGCAATGAAAAGCATTCAAAATAGTTAGAATGCATGCTCTCTACTATAATATATATCTTTTGCAGCTATAATATATATCTTTATTACGTCACCAAAATATGTGGACAGATATAGCAAGAATGTGAAAAAAATGTGAAAAATGTGAAACAAAGAACGACCACAGACGTAATAAGGGCGAAAATATATTATTCTATTATAGATATCGTGTGTGCTGTCTAGCTATAATATATATTATAGCTACATATATTAATATATATTATAGCTACGTATGTGGTGGCCTTAAGACACTAATATTACCTTATTTTAACGTATAATAATCCTTTATGGCATCAGAGTGTGGTTACATAAACTTTCTTCTATTCTTCTTCAGCATATGTTTGCCCACTGCAGTGCATATGCCTCTTCAACTTGTTACAGTTAGGGGGAAGATCGCGCACGCACAATTTCATAAATTTTTACATGCGCCAACTTCCTCCACTACAAAATCTTTTGTCAACCCTTGTGCCGGTAACTATATATAATTCCACAATACCTTAAAAGGAGCACCATAGATAGACTCTCCTCCTGTCCCATCGCCGTTAGGATCACCTCCCTGCACTATGAACTCTGGCACCACTCTGTGGAATATTGTACCTGAAAAATATTAAAACATAATAATACTATGGATAGTCAGAAGTCAGAAAGTCAGACCGGCAGTCCATGAAAAGCATTGGTATTCAGCTGCATCCGTTTAGACAGAAAGCAGACTTCAATATATTTGGGAAAAGATGATGATAGAAATTATTTATGTTATGACAATCCTAAAGGATTAACCACTTGGTATTGCTAACATTCAACTCCACTTTAAAAACTAATTGTGGAAACTGAACCCTATGACAAAGAACATAGAATCAACTTCATAAAAATAAGACAAGATTTAAAAAATGTAACATTCATAGTAATCACTTCATCTATACCCTGTTCACAATAAGATTAGACATTTACAAAAACCTTTTTTACAGTCCGTTCAACCGATTTTGACTCATATTGCGTTGGTAGCATGACAAATGGCAACTGCAGTAAACAGTTGTTATTGTGACCACTTTTTTGCCTCTAATGTCATCCTTAAGCCTACGGAATAGAAGTCAAAATCGGTTGAAGGGACTGAAAAAAAGGTTTGTGTTTATGTCTAATCTTATTGTGAACAGGGTATAAGTAGTATTTTTGTCACTGTCGCACAACTATCAAAGAGCAAATGTAAGATAGAGATGAGAACATATCTATACCAGGGTTTGCAGTTAGTAGTGTTCATTTACTGCCTTAGATTTTGGTTTTAAACTTAGATAGACAGACGATTCTGTCAAACTAACCAAAGCTCATCAAAATTAGTTATGGATAGTAATGTAACAACATTTAGCATTATATCGAATTCATCGTCTTCCTGCCGTCATCCCGTGTCACTTGGAGTCAGCACAAGACGTCTTCTTCTTCCATTCCGTGCTGTCAACTGTCGTGATGACAGCACTGACTTCCCATCTCTTTCATATCATTCTTCACACAAACCACTTATCTTAGGCCTTCATCTTCCTCTCCATCCACATTTATATTCATGACTCTTATGGTAACATGTGTCACATATGAAACTTATGTTACCAAAAGAGTCCTTAACTTCACATGCCCATACAAAGACAACAGATTTGCTTTAAACTTTTTTGTCACTTGTCAAATTTTGAATGAATAAATTGAATGGTTGGACATAATTATTTTTTGAGAGATTGTTGATTGGCTCTTTTTGGCAAAACTAAGCTTAATCTTTACATAGTATATAACAAGTCACTCCCGCTGCCTGTACGCATAGTTCTTTTAAACTGCAACCGATTTTAATGCAGCATTCACTCAAGAGGAAGGTTAATACATATAGGTTGATCTACATTGCATCCGTGCGAAGCCGGAGTGTATAAGTAACTAACAGGGTTACTTTTTTGTTTCTTATTTTTTTTATTAAAAAACGTTGCCCCACACTCGGAATTTCACCTTTGTCGTGGGTGCGTTTACAAACATTTAAACTCACATACACAAACAGCCAGACCCGGAACAACTATCTGTAGGCCATACAAATATTTGTTTCGTACGGGAATCGAACCCGCGATACGCTACGCAGCAGTCGATCTCAACCGACTTCACTCAACCACTGCGCGAACCGTGTCGTCAAACTTATATAATTCAGTTGCTCACCATTATAATATCCTTCCATACACAACTGTATGAAGTTACGGCAAGCCTTCGGAGCCTCCTTCGTCCATAGTTCTATATCTATCTCTCCAGCTGTTGTTTTTAATAGAACCTGAAATAATAAGATTTTTTCAAAGTATAAGTACAGGAATTATAAAATTATACATGATTAACTAGGTAATAACCAACTTTATGTCAAAGTACTAATGTTGAATCCTAACTAATATTATAAATGCGAAAGTAACTCTGTCTGTCTGTCTGTCTTTTCTTCACGCCTAAACTACTGAACTGATTTGTGTGAAATTTGGTACAGGGTAAGTGTGAACCCCAACAAAGGACATAGGCTACTTTTTATTCGACTTCGACTTCGTCTGCGTCCGCGATAACCGACATATACGCGGACGAAGTCGCGGGCAAAAGCTAGTTACATATAATTTAATAGTTCCTGTATTTACACAAAATATTGTAACACATTTATTTCAAAAGAGTAACAATGAAGTTTGGTCAAATTGAAATAAATAATTTGACTTTAGATTTTAGCATTTCAAGGAAAGAATTATGCTTATCTACATATTAGTAATGAAGATTTACTTTGATAAAATGATAAAACATTTAACAAGCATTTATAGGAAATCCTCATTGGTTAAAATAGTACAAGTAGTTTAGGAGTTTATGAGGGAACCTCTGAACATTCATACATACATCGCCTGCTAAAATCATGACCCACCTTTTGGCTTTGCCTTAGTTAGGTAAAAATGGAGTTTATCAATAATCAATCTTCTGTTCCTAACCTGTTTAGATTAATAAGTACTTTAAACACAATTACTTGAATGAATCTCTGCATATTATAATTAAATTAAATTCGAGTTTGTGTTTGACCTGGTTAATTTTCGTCACTACTGGTTTAATTCTGTAAATTCTTTAGCTAATATGGAGTTAGCCCAGAGTGCTCTAAATACTATATTTTACATAAAAAACAAGATTATGTTTTTAAAAAATGCGGGAACAAGCTAGTAATACATATAAAAACAACGCTTTTATAATACTTTCTAGCCATAATAATGCTATCAAATAAGGAAAAATCCTATAGCATTACACGGTAAATAAGAATGAGATTAAGAATACAATTACCTTGCCTAATGCCGGCGGTTCTTGGATATAAATGTTACTCATTTTGTGATCTTACACGTGCACTGTCTTATGAACTATTATTTCTATACACAAAACACATTTACAGCATTTTATATACACGAATAATCAACAGTTTTGATTTTCTAGCTCTGAGTTCAGCAGTCCCAAACAAAACATTACAAAAAGTCAAGATCAAATGACTGCAATAATGACATTATTTTGACGTTTGATAACGATCTACGTATTTTCTGCCAACTGAAACCTAGTCTTTTTAGTTTATAATAACAATTAATTTGAAACATAAGGGAATTTTGGGGAAAGTATCACATAATAATATAACCTTGTTTACACATTGCTTTCTTTAAAGATAATGATAACTTGATGATAATGATGGCTTGTGTTACTCAAATAGTTAAATAATAAACCCCAGAAAGTATTATAATAGGCTACTAGGTATTTAATTTGTGACTTCGTCTGCATCTGCGATTATCGACATTCATGCGAACAAAGATGTGGGCAAAAGCTATAAAGATTACCTTTTAATTATTAAAAGATTAGGTACTTTTTAATTTTTTTGGTAGGTACCTATATTATTGGTAGGTATTTATTTGGTTTTTATTTTTGGTAGATATATAATTTGGTATATTTAATTATTATGGTGTGGAATGGACAATTCATACAAATGTAATCTAACAGGTCATAAATGGAATCTAATTTATTTATCGCCCATATTGCAAATGTGACCCCAACTAGAGGCCGCATGTCTATATAGGCTCGTTTCATGGTATGTGGCTTTTTTGCACTTAAGAAACATGTCGGTCGATGGTACCTAAATTAAATTAGCTGTATGGACAGTGGTATCGATTTACTTGGGACCGTTATTTTTTTAATTAATGTAAACATGATCTCACACAAGCAATTTCTAACAAAAAAAAATCATTTTATAACAAAACAAAGTCCCGCCCATCTGTCTGCTCACGATAAACTCAAAAACTACTGAACGGATTTTCATGCGGTTTAAACCAATAGACAGAGTGATTCATGTGGAAGGTTTAGGTTTAGGTGTATAATTTGTTAAGGCTTTGTGTAAATTGGTTGAACATTTAAAATAATTAAAAAAAAACTGTACAACGAAACTTTAGGGCCGGGTAACATAAACACGCTACGACGTCGTGTCGTACCACGATGCGGCGTCGTTTCACGATGCGACGTCGCGTCGTGGGAATCTACGACGAGCATCGTAAAAAACTACGTCGCGACATCGTAAAGTGCCACGACGTCGCGTCGTAGAAACTCACGATGCGTTCCTGTGTCAGTTGTTATTCAAAATTCAAAGAAGAAATGAGTGGATCCAGTATCTTCTGAGTTTCTGTCTTTTCTTTATCCGTCTTCTTAACAACAGCAGGAGCAGGACGCGTCTAGTGCGGTCCATTTCTCGAAATTAACTGCGACAATTCACCCTGCATTGTATCGACGGCGTCGTGCCGTGTATCGTGGCACGTTACGATGTCGCGACGTAGTTTTTTACGATGCTCGTCGTAGATTCCCACGACGCAACGTCGCATCGTGGTACGACACGACGTCGTATCGTCTTTATGTGTCCCGGCCCTTATCCATTTTATGCATTCGTTAATGGGGCGGCATTTTTTGCGCTAAGGTTTTAAATCCAACACTGCAGCCTATAACGTAAATATGTGACACAGGAACGGTAACCTACTGTGAGAGTATTTCTAACTCTTTCACGGCAGGCATTGCTGGCGCTTTTTGATAGGGTTACCTACTAGAAAGAGATAGCGTTCCTTCCTGCGAAAGAGGTCTAAACAATGAGGTTCGCTAAAACTCTTTGACGCGTTCTCACTCGTCACCACATTTCTTTTTTGCTTCTGGGTGTCTACGAATCATGTTTAGGTATATTCGCCCTTTTAGGGTTCCGTAGACAAATGGCAAAAAACGGAACTCTTATGGATTCGTCATGTCTGTCTGTCAGTCCGTCCGTATGTCACAGCCACTTTTTTCCGAAACTGAATTATACCGTTAAAACTTGGTAAGTATTCTGTGAACCGCATTAAGATATTCGCACAAAAATAGAAAAAAAAACAATAAATTTTGGGGGTTCCCCTTAATTAGAACTGAAACTCAAATTTTTTTTTCATCAAACCCATATGTGTGTGTATAGGTCTTCAAAAATGATATTGAGGTATCTAATATATTTTTTTTCCTGAACTGAATACTTAGTTGGCGCGAGAGACACTTCCAAAGTGGGAAAATGTGTCCCCCCCCCCCCTGTAACTTCTAAAATAAGAGAATGATAAAACTAAAATAAATATATGATGTACATTACCATGTAAACTTCCACCGAAAATTGGTTTGAACGAGATCTAGTAAGCAGTTTATTTTAATACATCATAAATCGTAAAAAAATACACTATTATTAAAACATCGATCAAAGTTACAACGAACTACAAGAACTTTTATATTATGTTACTTGCTGCTACGGAACCCTTCATGGGCGAGTCCGACTCGCACTTGGCCGCTTTTTTGAAGTGGCGGAAGTACACATAAAGGAAGTTGCAACTCCATGAAAAGCCGCTTACACCATCAGCAGTGCGTGTGCGATTCTGTAAGAATTCACTCGTGAATTCGAATTCTATCTCATTACCGATTTCACTTACCTGAAGTGAAAACTATTTGGTATTTATTTATTTAACATGCACACCCTATCTCACAGGTTGACCCCAAAACAATAAAGCGGTTTACAGAACAAACCACAATTAAAAACTAGGCTTATCTATTCGCTTAAATAGTAACGAAATAATTATGCTTATGTTGTAACTTAGTGGCACTAGCGTAGTTTTCATCGAGTTACAGACTACCTAAAACAGTTTTCACCGCGGAATCAGATTGTGAGAACTGGAGTGAGTTCTTACAGAATAACATAGCAGGGGCTTAGATCAATAACACATACCATTGTATGGAAAATTCTGACCTATTGACACAACATGGTTGACCTAGCCATTGGCTAACAATTAGATAGTCGGTCGCCAAAACCATTGCGCTAATCAATTATTGGCTTATCTGTGTTTTAAAAACCTGTCATGTTAATGTTTTGTGCTCCAATTTTTGGGTAGGTTCCGTACTGTTTTAAATTCGTGGGTCCGTAGGTACTTACTTACATAGATAGGTAGGTACCTAATGTTAAAGTTTGTTTCGATTACTCATGTTCTTTCGGTAAAACAATTTACACAGAGGGCCTAGCGCTGACGTAGGTACGTAAAGGTATTCGATAGTCTGTCAAGCGAGTCCTGTCCCATGATATAGGCGGCAAATTTGAAAATTCGTGGATCCCAGATCATACTGTGAAAAAACAGTCTTGAAAGAAAGATAAGTCTTAATTCCACAAAAAAAAATATTGAGAATAATATCAAAACTGTTTTTGCACAGTAGGTACACAAGACAAGACTCGCTTGATAGACTCTAATATGAACTGAACAATGATATGAAAACTGAATAATAATATATTTTACCTAGTTAGGAAGTAATTTAAATTCAATCGATTTTTAAGTTAAAAACACCCGCTTATTACTTGAAGATATTCTCTAATCCTGTGAACGTCAAAGATCAAGCATATACCTATTTACCTACATAAATATAGCTACTCGAATCGACAAGATTTTTATATTTTTGGGCAACTCACTTTTCTTCCAGCGATGTCAAATGCATTTTTGCGAGAAAGGGGCCAAATCTTCGCCCCCCAAACGCGTAAGAATCTCTTGTTGGCTTGTAAGATTCATTTTTTTTAAGATGAAAAGGAAATGTATCTAGATAGGTACCTACCTAGATGCATTTTGAGAAACCAGTCAATGCATTTTTTACTCACTTACCATTGAACTTTCTGTGTGTTTTTCTGTCAAACCACGGACCCCTAACCCGTTTAAACTATTCAGATCAAACGCCTAATCGATCAGCAAGCGACCTCCACTCGACGTCTCAATGTCATCTCACCTAGTTCAACACACATACACCAAATATTTCTTCTAATGTATGTTTATTCGATTAACTTTATAATGGACTCCATTAAGGTAAATTAATCCATAACGCTTATTAAATAAACAAGCAATTAAGTATGGCTAATTATTTTCAAGCCATACGGTGCCGGTCGCAAATAGCACCACCCCATTTCCATCCGTGGGTGTCGTAGAAGGCGACAGAGGGATATTGACCGGCCAAGTTTGCTATTTTTATAATTTCGTCATTCCAACACGATCCCATTGTCATTTTGCTAAAAGTTCGTAATCTGCTAAATTCGTAATGGTCGATCATTGGTCGGTCGAATTAAAAGCAATGACTGCACAATGACGTTCTAATGGTAGGTCACTGATCAAAGGAATTGACAAAATTTTTGCAGATTACCGCCTAAGTCAGTCATTCGGTTGTCATTTTGTACGAGATTACAATTCTATATCATTTCTTTCAATGGCGTGTCAGTGGTTGACCATTGGAAAGTCATAATGACGCCATTATATTAGTAGATTATCTATCGGTCATGATAGTTAAGCTACGCTAGCCGCGGTCGGTCCGTGGATGGGTGACCATCCCTTTCATACCGAGCCCCCTCCGTGCTTCGGAAAGCACGTAAAACCGTTGGTCACTGCTGCCATTTGTAGATCTTTGACAGTCCGTTATAGGTAGGTAGTAAGAAGCAAGAAAATGTTCTGACAACCAGTCTTACCTTACGTTGTGGAGGTCCGATAGGCAGTCGCTCCATGTAATACACTGGTATTCAGCTGCATCTGGTTAGACTGGAAGCCGACCCCAATATAGTTGGGAAAAGGCTAGGCAGATGATGATGGGACATAACAGCTTTGTACAATATTCTGACCCGTTTGTTTTATAATCTGAGATTCTGTTAAATAAAATTCTTTAAACTTAAAATAAATTAAAATTAATCAACATTATTAAACATAACAAAAAAAAAATGGAAAGACAATTACAAAAAATAAGTTTATTATTATTTTATTAAAATCCATTAACCATTAACATTATCTACAATTAGGTACTTTAAAAAATAAGAGAAATTGTGTTGTGAATTGGTTACTTTTGCCAGAACTAAATCCTATCAATATTGCACCTAAGTATCATTAATAACTATTATTATGTTAAACAGTTCAACAATAAGTAGTCACTATCGTCGCCGCATTTAATTATGTGGACATGTGTAGAGATATGTGATCTGTGAACCGTCAGGCGCAGGCGTCAAGCGCTGACCGATTTGATCAGGTTGATGTAGGGTTGTCCGGTTTAAATTTTAATTTAAAAAATATCTGCACAAAATATTGTAAAATATCTATCGTGGAGCCTAAGTAAAGACTTGAATTGAAAAAAAAAGTACCTATAAAAAAGTGAAGTTACGTGAGTGAGGAGTGTAGTGTAGAAAATTTTAAAATAGTTTTATAATTTTAATGAATTGAAAAAATATGCTAAGCCGTTTTCCGAAAAGTCTTCAGCACCATAGACCACATCCATACGCTCCGCCAGATTATACAGAAGACCGAGGAGTATATAATCGGCTATTATGCCTAGCGTTTGCGGACTATGAAAAAGCCTTCGTTTTTTTTTTTTTAATATTGTTATAGGCTTGCGTTTGACCGCAACTTACCTGATCTTAAGTGATGATGCGGCCTAAGGTGGAGCACGCTTGCCTAGAATAAACCGGTTCACTCGTGCCTTGAAGATACCCAGATTATATGTATTGGGGAATAGAGAGGCGGGCAGTGAATTCCACAGTCTGGCAGTTCGCACAATAAATGTGGAGTCAAAGCGCTTGGTTCGAGACCGTGGAACTTCAACCGTATAGCGGTGACGCTTCGCCGTATCCCGGCCCGGCCCGCCGTATCCCGCCGTATCCGTATATCCATCACTCGTCCGGTGATGGAATGGGGATGGGGGAATTAAGTTGTGCAATTCCAAAGCACACTCTCCGAAATGTACCCGATAAAAGACCGATAGGCTGGCAACGGCGCGACGGTGTTCTAGGCTTTGGAGCTTAGCCTTAACCAGGAAGTCGTTGTCTATGAGCCTCTTGGCACGTCTTTCAATAACTTCCAACGCCTCCAGCTGGTACTTGGCAGATCCATCCCAGAGGTGCGAACAGTACTCCATGCACGATCGAACTTGTGCTTGGTATAGGTTCAGCATCTGTTCCGACGTGAAGTACTTCCCAAGTTACAGTCTCTTGAGCGATACCGTATCGACTATAGATATTTCGCAATGTTTGGGTGTTTGTATGGAAACGCCACTATGTCGATCCGATTACAGGACGATAGGACGAAACCAATCCAGTTGCAAAGAGGCGTGATACAGGGAGACGTAATTTTTTCGAAACTGTTCACAAACGCACTGGAGGACCTTTTTAAAGCTCTTGTACTGGGATGGATGTGGCATCAACATCAATGGCGAATACATCACTCATCTTCGTTTCGCGGGTGGTATAGTCATCATGGCTAAGTCGATGGAGGACATTAACAGTATGCTCAGCGACCACAGTAACGTTTCTCAACAGGTGGGTCTTAAAATGAATATGGACAAAACGAAAATTATGTCGAATGTCCATGTTCCACCTGTACCGGTAATTGTTGGGAACGATATATACCTACTCTCGAAGTTGTGGAACACTATGTTTACCTTGGACAAACTGTCCAACTAGGTAGGTCCAACTTCGATACAGAGTTCGCCCGAAGAATCCGACTCGGATGGCCAGCGTTCGGGAAACTACGAGATATCTTTTCGTCCAAAATTCCACAGTGCCTAAAGACGAGAGGTAAAGACCAGTGTGTTGCCAGTACATATGGCACAGAAACGTGCTACTTAACTGCTGGCCTCATAAAGAAGCTCAGCGAGCCATGGATACAGCTATGCTCGGAGTTTCTTTGCGCGATAGAATCCGGAACGAGAAAATTCGCCAAAGAACTAAGGTCACCAACATAGCTCGAATATCTATACATTATGCCAATTATTATTACATTTTTGTGTTCCCGTAGACGTGAGAGATACTAGGCTTAACTCTGGAGTCTAAAAATCCAGATCTGGATTTTCGGGCAAAACGCATAATATTCTTGCCAACCCTACGTGAGTGAGTGGCGCCTTGCGCCTGATCAATGAGCATGTTGACCGCCGACTTCGAGGCCGAATTCCAAAGTTCCGAATTTGAATTTTTGTATTTTGAAATTGGAGTAACTTACCTTACCATTATTTGACTCGGTGAATTAGCTAATTGACGTTTTAAAATAATGTATTAGTATCAAATTCAAGGTTATAAATTCTACATTATAGTGATTATTTTTCAAAAATTACTGATATGACTGTGAATTAACTAAACGTACTTATTGCCTACCGTACTTACTTTTCTGGCCTTCGCTCTTCAAGAAAAGTCTGATGCTGTTAAGCCTTTATTTTAGGAAAAAATAATAATAATCATATTTATCACTGCTGTAACCACCGTCAGCTCGCCACTTCGTACTTTCATATTCATATTCATATTCATATTCATTTATTTGCATTCTACAAAGTTTAACAAGATGAATTAACAGGCTTAGAGCTAAGAATCTTTGTAGACCCTGTGAGGGCACAGCATAATTATTGTTATTATATTATTAACTAAAATTAAAATAAAATTATACATGAACATTGAATAGTACCTAATTACTTACATTTGCATAAAAGTCAAAAACAATAACATAAATAAATCTATTACTGGTAAGTGGGTACCTATTTTCTTAAAATACTATTATTACATTTAGGTTATTACAATTTATACTAATACTTATATATTTACTTAGGTAATTACTTAATACTTATTTAATGAGATCATAGTTTAATTAGTTTACAAATTATAAATAAAGAGAACATTTTATTTACGTGTATCACAATTTGAGACAATTTATAGATTCAGTAGTAATATAGTATTTAATTAAATACATTTCTTGATAAATACACGTGAATTTTATTACCTTTTTTATGATAATACGGTAATACCTATGTCAAAAACATACTAATAATAATATAAACACGAAAGTAACTTTGTTTGTCGGTCTGTTATGCGTTCACGACGAAATCACTGAACTAATTTTGATACAAAATACTTTCTACTTAAGCTTGAACCCCAATTTAGGTAAAGTACACAAATAAGCTACTTTTAAATCCACGACTTTGTCAATGTCCGCGATAACCGACGAAGCGCGGTCGAATTCGTGACCAAAATCTAGTGTTAAAATAAATATTACTAAAAGCTCATAATCATCATGTCAACCTTCAGACGCCCACTGCTGGGCATGAGTCTCCCTTAACGGGGGATCAGCCGTAATCGCCATGCTTGGCTGATACATTTTGGCGATCGCAGTAGTTGTAATGGTACTCAGAAGGACGCTGCTGCCCATCCTCTGGTAAATATCCCTCTGTCGCCTTCTACGACACCCACGGGTAGAAATGGGGTGGTGCTATTCGCGCCAGACTAAAAGCTCAATGTAATGTAATTATACTAAGCAATTAAGTATTCTGCCCTCTACAACTATTGAACTTGAACACTTGAAACAGTCTTAGCAACATCACGATTGCTCTTCGATTTCAATGCTCTCATCGTTAAAATATTTTTATAAGCAATTTGCTGAATAAGTACAGTTGACAAAATAAACAGGTATGCAGGCACCTGTTACATACCTGCAAGACATAATAAAGCGCTGACAAGCATTTACTGCATTAAATTACCATACATCGCAATAGCCACGGGACACAAAGTGCTTACGCAGCACAACGTCGACACCGGGCATCGGAACCGTATGAAAAAGTTCCCTTTTGGCACAACATCGGTTAAATGTAGACTATTGTAGCTAATAAGTAACAGGTATTGTAATTCTTACAAAATAAATTAGATTTGATAATCTTGTATTTTTTACGTCTTCCGACAACAGCCTTTGTAATTCACCTACCGCTAACTTTTTTTAATGACTACACAGTTACTTGAATAAATTGTCAGTTGTCAGCCGCTATGATTGGCTGATTGAATTTTCAACAACGAATCACAGTGCATGACAATTTGTCACATTAATTTTATGTTGATTTTCGTTCGGGAAAGTCCTTCACAATAATTGTCTCATGTGCTGTGTTAAAGTGAAAAGTTTTCTCTATATAGTATCTTAAGGAGCGCACGGTCGAAAGATCAGGGATTCTATCGTCTACGCTGACCGTCCTTGGAATCGTGGTGATGTCCCAGTGCATCCGGATATCGCTGAAGGAGGTGGGAGCCCGTAGGCGGTTGACGAAGAGGGAGCCCTGAAGTGGGTCACACTGGATGGGTCGTGAATGTTCTCACCAAGGCGAAAATAGGTACACAGGCGGAGTTTTTAGTGGGTGTAAGCCCCACCTATCCACATAGAGTTAGGTATTTTCTTCTCTTGAAAAAAAAAGTTCCTACCCGCACACCAATTTTTTTCACCATGTGTACAATTAGTACTGAGCTATATTTTTATTATCTTCGTTCACTCTTGATACTTGCTATATCCGTTACGATCACCTTCACATTACAGGCATTACTTCCTGGAACCTTGACACGTTATGCCATTGCCTTTAAAAATAGATCACGCTTTGCAATGTACTGATTTTTGAGATCCGGGAGAAGTATAAAACTATAGCTACTACCTGCAACTTCGTCGTTATGAAAGTCCAAGACCCCTTTGAGAGGGCGAACAACGGTACACTAACGCCACTCCTTAAAAATATATTATAAGTATCGTGACTGAGAAGGAAAACAGAGGAGGTTAGTAAAACCCGTACCAGTAATGATAGTTAAGACGCTTCCCTGACCAAATAACCTTGACCATACATTTCCTCTTTGCCGCAGAATCGAAATTCGCACAATTTTTGGGCTTTTTACACGCTTTTTATTAGCTTCACCTGTATGTTTGTATGTTTGTTTGTAACCGACTTCTTTGGGCGCGATTTTGACCCACTTTAAACGGCCAGATTTCGTTCAAACTTTGTAGATTTATCGAGAACCGATGACAATACACTAATTTGATAAAATTATTCAATTTTTCAAACTAAAAAGTAAAAAATAAATAATAGTAAAAAAAAACTAAAAACACGCTTTTTATAGAAAACCAAACTAAAAATTAGAAAATAAATTTTAATAAATTTAAATTAAGAAAAGTGTTAAAAATTTCAATAAATATAAATTAATAATAGTGTGAATAAAAAAAAAATATTTTATTTAAAAAAAGCGTGGGGTGCTTTTTAAGATATTATCAAAATGATAATCACTCTACTCATATCTGTCAATAAAATATTTATAACTATTGACAACATGCAACCAAGAAGCTTATAGATAAAAGTGGAGGGAACACTCTAAATACCTAAGTGAAGCCAACTGTGGGCAGACGCTCTCTTTCTGAATGCATACATTGGATAAAGAAAACACATATAACTTTCTCGTTCTTATGTATGCATTCAGAAAGAGAGCATCAGCCCACAGTTGGTTTCAAGCTTTTGTTCGAAGTGTTGGCTCCATTTATACCTATATCTTCATGCATGCATCCCACGCTTTTTTTAAAATATTTTTTTTTTATTCACACTATTGTTAATTTATATTTATTAAAATTTTTAACACTTTTCTTAATTTAAATTTATTAAAATTTATTTTCTATTTTTTAGTTTGGTTTTCTATAAAAAGCGTGTTTTTAGTTTTTTAAACTATTTTTTTTTTGTTAAAATAAAGAGAAACGATCTTTTGAAATAAAATAAATCCTGAACTATAAAGATTTTTAAGTTACTTATGTATTAGTGTAATCCTCAAATGAATAGCACGTCAACTTTAGCAAAAGATAGTTACTGTTTTCATTTATTTCAGTCATTTTTTTACAGGGAGATTTAGGTATACGAGTATACAGGCTACATAAAAAAAAATAAGAACGTGAAATGTGATGATAGGATATTGAACATTAATACTCGTAATATGCTTTTAGATGTTTATTTCTCTTAATTAATGAGTTAATAGTCCCTGAATAACGAAGAAAAACGCACTTTTGGTCGGGGTAGCGCCTTAAGCTATGCTGCGGTCGGTCCGATGGGTGACCATCTATTTCATATCTGACCTGTCTGACCACCAGTCTTACCAAGGGGTGTACAGTGTTACCCCGTAACTGGGTTGTGAAGTTCAGATAGACAGTCGCTCCATGTAAAACACTGGTATTCAGCTGCATCTGGTTAGACTGGAAGCCCCCAATATAGTTGGGAAAAGGCTAGGCAGAAGATCCTGTAATGTTCGATCGGGATGAACTGGAGGGATTCCTCCAAAACTGGTAGAGTGAAGCCCAGGGTCGGGAAAGATGGAAGGCATGGAAGGAGGCCTTTGCCCAGGAGTGGGACAGACCTCTAAAAAAATAGACTATTTTTTTAGAGGTATGTTCCTAAGTAGACAAGTGTACAACAGGATAAATTAATGTCAACACATCTAACATGACTGTATAATAGGCCGATCTATCTTAACAGAGGTAGTTACACTATTAAGTATAACAGGTTGATTGCACATTATGGTCAGTGCCTCTGCGCAGCTTAGCGACCTTCTGCGCGTGCGCGAAATGTTATACCTACGACGGTGTTATGTTAAAGGGGGTCATTTTTCTTGGTGGTCGCTTTGGTCTCTCCAATTTTTATAATCTTTCGACCGAATTTCGGGCACGGCGACCAATCTCAATGGAGAGAGTAGTAAAGCAAGTACGCAGAGAGTACGTAAGATATTATAGTGCACAAGTGTGTACGCAAACACAGGAGCACTCGCTCTTCCCTCAATTTCATAGTCTGGTGGGACGGCAATCCGACACGACCGGAGAGAGATCAGGCGCAGGACCAACGGCTTTACGTGCTTTCCGAGGCACGGGGGTGTCACACAGCCAACTTCCAAACTTCGGGCTATTACTGAGAAATTCTTAATATAAAAACCCGATAACACTATACCCGACCTGGGAATCGAACCCAGGACCCCACGATCAGCAGTCGCGCTTGCGACCGCGAGACCAACGAGGCAGTCATGTCAGATGGACCATGGTTGTTAAAATAAGGCCCCAATTACCCCGTCTGCCTGTCAAGTGCGACTGCTGTAGGTCGATTCTGTAAAATTGAAACAGCAACTCGCATCTCACATCGCTATTCACTCTCAATTCGCATAAGGTTCCTAATGACCTTGATATATTTGACACTTTGAATCGGGTTCGAGTGCGAAGTGAGCGTCGAAGTGATGGGGAAATTACCTTACAGAATCTCCCTGTCAATTTAGTTTAACTCGCTGACACGCTCGCAAGGGTGGCGCTAGTGTAAATTCGAATTATCAACCGAGTTTTTAGAATGTCAATCAAGAAACTCACAGCGGATTCAGATTCGAAGTTTAGAATAAAGTCTTACAGAATCACACCCCTGCACCTGATGTTTCTCCGGTCGTATCGGATTGCCGCCCCATTGGACTAAGAGAGTGAGGGAAGAGGGAGTTCAGCTGTGTTTGTGCACACACTTGTGTACTAATTATAGTGGGATATATTAATCGCCTGTAGGCAAGGCAGACGAGAAGGCAGCCCATGTGTTTTTAAGCTGCCCTGAAGTCGCTTCATACAGGGTAAAGTACTTCGGTAGCCCAGGTAATCTACGGGAGATTGCTAGTAGCGACAAGGCGCTGCTGGCTTTTCTCGAGCAGCTAAGGTGGATCGAATGATTTACTTGCCACCTGTACGAAAAGTACGCACTGAGACGTGGAGTTGAGAATACCACACCGTTATTCTACTACTAAGTCAGGGACTTCCTTTACCAGTACTTAAACTATTTTCGTATCATCATATCAGCCTATTGCCGTTCACTGCTGAACGTAGGCCTCCCCCAGAGATCGCCAATCAACTCCGACTTGGACAACCCGCATCCATCCGCTGCCTGCCACTTTCTTCCATCGTGCCGCAGGGCGTCCCACACTAAGTACGGTTGCCCAAATTATTGCCCAAGTACTTTCATACAGCCCTACCGAATTAGATAAAAAAAAATTAGAGAAAATAAAAAATTAGAGAACCCCATAGATATCCGTGGAGAACCCTTACTTTAAAGTAACTTTGAGGGAAGAAGGATACACCACAAAAAGATATAGCACGCAGAGTTCCCAATCCTGTGTCGTTACCACGTTGCAGAGGTACCACGGGATTGGTAATTTAGCTGATCGACCCCGCAGTGGTCGCCCAACTGTTTTGACTGCTGCTTAAAAGCGCTATATTAGATTGCTGGCAGCCCGTGACCCAACCAGGCACGTGCTTCCTACTGCATAATCCGGTCCAAAGATCAATAAGTACCCATACTTATTCCAAATCGGATTACCTCGATTGATTTAGTATAGTGATCCGCGCGCGCGCAGGCGGCCATCGACCTGGCGTGTTTTATTTATTTATTATTTAGTGCTTATTTATTTATTGTTTATTATTTATTTTATTTTATCGTCATAATGTTCAAGATTTTGGCTGTGATTTTTTTGGGTATGTTGGTAGTGTTTTTTTAATTAATAAATAAAATTAAGGTAACAATAAAAGTTAGTGGGTACGGTTGGTGCAGTGGCTGAGTGATTGACTGCTGCGCTGGGTGTCGCGGGTTCGATTCCCGCACGGTTCAAATATTTGTATGATCTACAGATAGTTGTTCCGGGTCTGGCTGTTTGTGTATGTGAGTTTAAATATGTTTGTAAAAGCACCCACGACACAGGAGAAATTCGTAAAGAGGAGCGACGACTTATTTTTAAGAAAAATATTTTATTTGTCCAACATAATAGCATTAGAAAAAAGCGGCCAAGTGCGTGTCGGACTCGCCCATGAAGGGTTCCGTAGCAACATTGAATGAAAAGTAAATTGCGGTTTACGATTTATGACGTATTAAAAAAAAACTACTAACTAGATCTAGTTAGTAGTTTTTTATCTAGTTTTAAGTACATCATATATTTTTTTTTAGTTTTATCATTCTCTTATTTTAGAAGTTACAGGGGGGGGGGGGGGACACACATTTTACCACTTTGGAAGTGTCTCTAGCGCAAACTATTCAGTTTAGAAAAAAATGATATTAGAAACCTCAATATATCATTTTTGAAGACCTATCCATAGATACCCCATACGTATGGGTTTGATGAAAAATAGATTTTGAGTTTCAGTTCTGAGTATGGGGAACCCCCAAAATTCGGTTCACAGAATACATCTACTTACCAAGTTAACAGTATAGTTCTTATAGTTTCGGAAAAAAGTGGCTGTGACATACGGACGGACAGACAGACAGACAGACATGACGAATCCATAAGGGTTCCGTTTTTTGTCATTTGGCTACGGAATTCTAAAAAGAGGCATAGAGAAGCAGGAATGCAAAACAATTTATTTCAAAGATAAGTTAAAACAATTTTAATCAAACTTTTTATATCTATCGTAACTTTCACATGTTTATTGTACTTTTGTTACAAAGTGTGCATTAAAAATAAACCTTTTTTAACTTATGTCTAATGCTATTGTAAATTAAGTATAGTTGTACAGTTTTTATTGTCTTTTCTCCACAGCCCTGGCCACGGTGCTCAGCCAGCAGCCCCACGATTACTACCACATCCTACACCTGCCCCACAATCCTCCACTCCACCCAGTGCTGGTGAGAGCTCCTCAAACGTCTTTCACTTGTGATGGAAGACCTAGGGGATACTATGCTGATGTTCAGGCTGGATGCCAGGTAATTACTCATCATGACAAACTTTAGGCGCCTTCTGCTGAGCATAGTCTCCCCCGAGGGAGGGTTCAGCCGTAATCGCCGTGCTTGGCCGATGCATGTTGACGATCGCAGTAGGTGTTATAGTACTCAGAAGGACGCTGCTGTCCATCCTCTGGTCAAAATCCCTCTGTCGCCTTCTACGACACCCACGGGTAGAAATGGAGTGGGCTACTCGCGGCCGGCAAAACGGCCTAATTACTCACACCCAATTCACTCACGGTAATTACTCACACCCACACAAATATACTCAACTAGCTGATCCGACAGACGTTGTCCTGTCCCTATCTACCTACTTACCTGCCTATTTACCTACCCTAAACCTACCCCACACCTACCCTACCATTTTTCTCTTCGTAAGAACCATCCTCGTACTTCAAGGAATAATATAAAAAAAAGAATTAGCGAAATCGGTCCAGCCGCTTTCGAGATTTGCGCTTAGCAAGACATTCAACGATTCATTTTTATATTATAGATAGAGATGAACTCACGCCTTCAGTCTTTTGACCGCCAAGTCCAAAAAGCTACGAATTACGTATAGAAATCTGTCACATAGTCGTGACCGTGTCGTGCTGGGCACATTTTGGTTTGTCATCTATACATGACAGTGGCGGTAAACAGGCTAGTTTTAGTTCATCATGATCATCATTTCAGCCGAAAGACGTCCACTGCTGGACATAATCCTCCCCCAAGTGTCGCCACATTGACCGGTCCCGTGCGACTCGCATCCAGCGGATCCCCGCAACCTTTACCAGATCATCGGTCCACCTAGTGGGAGGCCTTCCAACGCAACGTCTTCCGGTTCGCGGTCGCCACTCCAGAAATTTACGGCCCCATCGGCCATCGTTCTGCAAACAATGTGCTTTGCCCACTGCCACTGAAGGTTGGCAATTTTTCGGACTACGTCGGTAACCTTGGTTCTCTTGCGGATGTCCTCATTTCTGATTTTATCACGCAAGGAAACTCCAAGCATAGCCCTCTCCATTGCCCTTTGGGTGACTTTAAGCCTTCTGATGAGGCCCATTGTGAGCGACCACGTTTCGGTCCCATTTTAATAACTGGCAACACACACTGGTCATAGAATTTCGTCATGAGACACTGCGGTAAGTTGGACGAGAAGATACCACGCAACTTCCCGAACTCTGCCCAAGTTTTAGTTATTTTTGCATAATCTTAAGGTTTCACATCTACATTGTTTTCAATTATCACTGCCTAAACGAATAAAATTCAACTAAAAGATTGAACCCTAAGTGTCGGACTCGTGTTCACAAGCGCAGCTACTGAGCGTGATCCAGATTCGATTCCCAGGTCGGGAAAAGTCTAATTGAGATTTTCCATAAGAATTTCTTAGTAGCCCGGGGTTTATAAGTTGGTATATTATGCCTTTGAAAACACTTAAACCATCATATTCGGATCTCTCCCCCCGAGTGTCGCTTTGTGAGTGGAAAGGGGGGATATACCTGAGTTTGTGCATACACTTGTGCCCCATAGTATATCCTGCGTTATTCTTCATTGAGAGTGACCGTTGTGGCCGGGATTCGGTTGGGAGAATATTATTTTTCTAATAATCTTTTTTAAATTCGCTGCCGGAATTTTCGTCAAATGGTATCCTCATCGCACCTGATTCCAAGAAATGACAGCTCCGATAAATGAATAGACCTTCTGATTATTTTTCACCCGATGACTGATGAAAATATTCACGTTTCAGGCGTTCCACTACTGCTGGCGTCAGCATCTAGTGAGCACTGATCTCTGTGCAAACGGCACGCTCTTTAACGAGCAGTTTCAAGTAAGTAATCGTTGCATTTTTAAGTTCTCAGGTTACTCTTGGGCTCCTGCCCACGAGTCGGTTTTAACACGTCCCGGTTTAGTGTCCCATACAATACTGACGACCGGACGTAGACCCGGTTTGACGCCAGACTTAGCTCCGGCGAAAAACTGTCTCGTGGGCATGAGCGCTAAGGTCCATGATAACAGAACCGCAAGACCGACGTCATTTTAGCAATAGAGGAATATGTTGTCAAAAAGGTGCCTACTTGCTTGGGCTCAATACTGGGCCATTATTCCTTATTGCTACACTATAATCATATCATTCTATTGCCGTTCACTGCTGAACGAATGCTTGGACCAGTGATCGCTAACTAACCCGGTAATGGGCAGTCAGCATTCATCCGCTGCCAGCCTTCAAATCGTCGGTCCATCGTGTGCCACAGGGTGTCCCTCACTAAGCTTGCCCAAACGCGGTCTCCACTCTAAAGTATGTCTGTCCAACTGCCGAAATGTTCGGCCCATTTCATACCTCTATCCGATACTCAACTATACTTTTATTGTTCGCAGGTATGTGATCATTTCTACAACGTGCGCTGTGGATCTCCTTACGAAGATTTGTAAATTATTTTAAATTAAATGTATTTATTTAATACTTAATTGTACATTTAGTTTTACTTGAAAAGATAGCGACTCTTTCTTTTAAAGTATTTGTGTAATCCCCTGTAATTAACAAACCTTTCAACTTACTATGATGCTAAAATATTGTTTGTATTTTTTGGGGAAAATACCTATATTTTGATGTTAATCGTATGATAGGCAAAATCATTGCTGGAAGCAGTTCCTAAAAGCTATGAAAACACATGGGTTTAATTGAAAACAAAAAGAAAGAGTTCTTTTTATGATGTCGGCCAAAAATACGGAGATAATATAAAACTTATACACCTACATTATAAAACATAAAGGTGGAACAGAGAACTTCCATTTTTTGAAGACTGTTAAAATCTCCGGAGATAAATTAAGGTATGAGGTGAAATACTGAAATACCTACACTCGGCGTCACAAAAATCGCACCTTTTCGAAAATAAGTTTAAAACATGTCCCGCCAGTAACGAATACATTAAACCCAATTAATATTGGTATCAATTAAAAGTATGTTTAACGACCTTTAAATTAACAACAGTTAGAATTCCTAAACACAACAGATCTCATTAGCACGTAACGTTAAAAAAAATGTTGTCAAAATACGCATTACAACGGCCACTAATTGCACCTCCCTACAAGGGTATAAAACGGGCGACCCGGGTTAAATCCCGCCGCCGAGGCCCTCCGCGACCCCCCGTAATATCACAGCCCGACTCTTGCTCGACGAGCCAGCCCGCGCCGCTGAGCCTGTAGCTTTAAATTCCCCTAAATAATTTCGACCCAGCCTGACCATTGCTGTCCCCTTAATGACGCACTAAGCCTAGGTTCGAACCCCGCAGGGGGTGCCCTTAGTGTCTGTTCATTTAATAAATATCCTTAGTTTGTAAGCCCTGGCTGGGGGCCTTAAAGTAATTTTCGGCCACCACAGGATTGTCCGGTTAAGCAGCATCAACCTCAGAGAGTTGTTGCGCTGCGAGTGGTCATATCAAAAAAAAAAAAAAAAAAAAAAAAAAAAAAAAAATGTGGGTCATTCGCTATTCAACCTTTGAAGTGAACACACGTGAACAGCTACAGCAAGAAAAATACCCCAGAAGATGGATACCACTGCAGATGAAGCCGCTCAAGTCATTGCACTACTGCAATCAGGGATGCGGCAATGTGATGTTGCTCGGCAACTGAACTTGAGTCGTTTTGCCGTTCGACGAGTGTTCCAACGTTTCCAAGAGACTGGTGGCTATATCCGAAGACGTGGATCTGGAAGACAACGGTGCACATCCGAAAGAGACGATCGCTTCATTGTTTCGACGTCTTTACGTAATCGGTTCTCCAATGCTGTTGAGTTGCAACAACAACTGCGATCAGCTCGCAGAACTTCTGTAAGCGTCTCCACGATTAGAAGAAGAATGCGGGAGAAGAAAATTGCAGCTCATAGGGCTGCTTCAGGGCCCAAATTGACTGCACAGCATAGGAGAGACCGGTTGCAATTTGCCCGTGACCATGTGGATTGGACAATAGACCAATGGAGGGCTGTGCTCTTCTCGGATGAGACGAGGGTGTGTCTTTTCTGCAACGACAGGCGTCGAAGAGTGTATAGGAGGCAAGGGGAACGATTCGCACAAGCCTGTATTCAAGAGACAGTGGAATACGGGGGTGGCTCGTGCATGTTCTGGGGCGGCATGTCAATCGACGGTAAAACGAACCTTGTGTGTGTTTCTCGGACTGGAAGTGCTCGCGGGCAAGGGTCGCTGACTGCTGCTCGGTACATAACAGAGATCTTAGAGGAGCAGGTTGTCCCTTATGCGGGTTTTGTTGGCAGTGGGTTCACGTTAATGCACGATAACGCCCGTTGTCACACCGCTTTAATTGTAAGAGACTACCTGCAAGAAGTTGGCATCCCTGTTATGCGCTGGCCGGCGCGAAGTCCAGACCTGAACCCTATTGAGCACCTTTGGGATGAACTGAAACGGCGAGTACGGGCACGAAATCCTGCCCCTACCACTCTCCAAGACCTTCAAGATGCCGTCGTTGCAGAATGGGACAACATTCCACAAGAGACTGTTGTCACATTAATAAGGTCCATGAGAGAACGCATGGAAGCAGTCATCAGGGCTAGGGGGGGTAACACTAGGTTTTAAGTTAGTTTTAAGGACTTTGTTGTAATTTTTGCTGATAAAATAAACTTTTAACTTTTTAATCATTTGCATTAGCTTGCTTTTTTTTATTCCCTGGTAAACAAAAAACCAAATCCATTGATTTATTCTGAAATTTAAATAAATTGCCTTTCCAATTATACCTTATAGTCATATGTATACCATTGATTAATAGGGTTAAAATGACTTTGAAGGGAATTCTTAAAGAGGTGCGATTTTTGTGACGCCGAGTGTATATCTTATATATAAAAATCTTCTGTGCGTGTGTATGAAAGTGAACTCCTAAACGGTTGGATCGATTTTGATGAATTTATTAGTGTGTGTTCCAGTGGATTCGAGAATGGTTTAGATTCACAAATGGACCCGGCAGATGGCGCTGTAGTCGGGTAGCAGGACAACGTCTGCCAGGTCCGCTAGTCTATACTAATATTATAAAGAGGAAAACTTTGTTTGTCGCTGACTGAATACAATAGTGGCAGAAGACAAAATTCAACAATTTGAGAAAACGTACAATAAAGATTCGAAAACTAGTGCGCGCGCACAAAAAAGCTCTTACTGACTGTATGTTATGGAATATATAGTTCATGTTTGGTTTATAAACATCTTCGTTATAGCTTCAGTTGCCGGCAGTAATAGTTTTGAAATATTTTTTCTTATTTTATTTAATATGAGGTTCAGAAGATGACGACTCCGAGTTGTGCCAGTATTGCATTGTTTGGTTTTCACTTTTTTGAGTAATGCTAGAAATTAAGTTTATAAAAGTAAAGAAAATAAGAATACATTTTCACGAAAAAGTAACTAAGTAGAATACAGACTAGAAGTGCTCCTCAATGGAATCGTTAAATCGTAAATAAAAGTACCATAAATGTTAATTTAATATTTATTAGCATACTTTTCAGTCTGACGAACCCGTCGTCCGTAGGGATGTCGCATGCATGCTTGAGAAATATTATCAAGAATCCGATTCCCGACATCCCCTCCACAATTACACAACAGCTCCGGGTAGACTTAGACGGAAGTCGTAAGAGTTTTCTTTGCAGCACACAGGCCATCCAGGACCGACCACGTACCACCACCCAACTTCGTTCAACCCCAGGAACACCTCTTCTTTTTTTTTTATGTACGGAATTCGCTCGCGCATACACCGCGCCCCGCCAGGCTATGACCCGCCAATGATGTAGGCGGGTCCCGGCGGGTCCAGACTTCGGCGGTCCAAGCGCCGCCGAATCCTCTAGTGTGGCGCGCGCGGTACCTACACGGGCCTGCATCTGGTCGGGTGGTGGACTGCCCCTAATGGCTGCCTGGGATTATAGATCCCATCGACACCCAGTGAGTGCGGTGATCCTGACCAGACAATGGCCCTCTTACTACAGTGCCCAAAGTGTCCCTACACCTACACCATAGTAGATGCTAAAAACTCCAATTTTTTTTTTTCTTTTGATAGGGATACGTTTGACCACTATCTCACCTGATGGAAAGCGATGATGCGGTCTAAGATGGAGCACGATTGCCTAGAAGTAACCTATTCACTCTTGACTTAAAGACTCCCAGGTTGTAGCAAGCAGGAAACACAGACTCAGGCAGGGAATTCCACTCCTTAGCAGTACGCACAATGAATGTGTTCCCAAAACGTTTCGTACGTGTGGGTGAGATGTCCACCATGTACCGGTGACGCATCGCCGTACGTCTTGTGGTCCGATGATAGAACGGGCTCGGCGGAATTAAATTATGCAATTCGTCGCACACTCCTCAAAATGCAACCGATAGAAAACCGATGGCCAGCAACTCGGCATCGATGCTCAAGACTTTGGAGCTTTGATTCGACGAGCCTATCATTGCCAATGATCCCCTTGGCTCGTTTGTCAATTGACTTTAGGGCATCAAGCTGGTATCTGGCAGATCCGTCCCAAAGATGAGAGCAATATTCCATACACGATCGAACTTGCGCTTGATAAAGTTTAAGCAGCTGTTCCGGCGTGAAGTACCGTCTTACATTTGCTAGGATCCCCAACTTTTTGGCAGCCACTTGAGCCTTTGCCTCTATGAAAGGGCCAAAATTGAGGGTAGATGTTAACGTAACACCAAGAAGCTCAAGTCAGTCGGTTATCGGCACGGTTACACCTCGGAAAGATGGAGCTGGGTGGAATTGGCTCCTTTTAGCGGAAAAGAGACACGCTTGGGTCTTAGCAGCATTGAACTTGACCAGATTAGCATCGCCCCATTCAGAGACAGCCTGTAAGGACAAGTTCAAGCGCTCAACCATTGCCTCCCGGAGAGACCGGATCTGCGACCCACCAGCTCGTGCGTCGGACACGTATCTCTCAGTGACAGTGCTGTCGTCTGCATACCCAAAGGTACCGGGTTTTAGCAGATCATTAATATGCAGCAGGAACAATGTTGCCGAGAGCACCGACTCCTGAGGAACCCCGGCATTAATATCCAGCAGTCCGGACGAACAGTCATCTATGACCACTCGAATAGACCGATCCCTCAAGAAATCTGCAATCCAATCACACAATCCGGCGGGCAGACCGAAGGAAGGAAGCTTTTTAATAAGGCTATCGTGCCAGACCCTGTCGAAGGCCTTTCAGATGTCAAGGGAGACCGCTAGTGCTAGCTGGATTGTTTTCGAACTGTACGTAATTAATTTTTTTTTTACGCAAACAAGTGTCCTTCACATTTCACAGTATGGTTACACTATGTTGTATTATTAATGGTGATTATTTTCATTTAAAACAAAATTAATGACTACTTACCGTGGTACAGCACACATATTTTTGTTTGGCATCATTGTTATCAGAATTACACCAGGCACAACTAAAAAAACTTCGCGATGTTTGTGCAGAACTGGCACAACTCCGAAGTGTCATTATTGCACAACATTAAGCGTGCGGTAGCCGCGAGCGCATGCGGCCAATTAACGATGAGCCGGTATTGCATGAAAGAGATGCAACATTATCGTTCATTCACTAACGACACTTACACCTCCAACTGGGTAGTTTATGAACTAACGAGTTAGGTCTTTAATGCATAAAATAAAGTACCTAATTTAGAACAAGAATTCATTACTAACTCAAATTGCCACAATTTCGACTGGTGCCACTAATGTATTCAGTCAGCGGTTTGATTGTAATGAATAGGCTCAAAAACTACTCGACCGATTTTAAAAATTCTTTCACCATTCGAAAGCTACATTATCCACGAGTAACATAGGCTATATTTTATTTTGGAGAAAAATAGGGTTCCGTAAGATATTTGGGTTTTTTGGCCACAAGGTGTAAAAAATCAACCAAAACTGTTACTTATTTTGCGTACGCTGCCTAAACTATAAAAGATAGAACCATAAAATGTTCTAATTAATTGTTGATCTTATAAATATTTACAAAAAAGTCCGCGACACACTATATCTATCTATGTCGAGTGAGGCACAACAACCATTTTTTTATTTAAAAATCTTGAATTTTTTTTGGACTACATTTAAACGCGTTTATTTTAGTCATGCTATTAATCCTTATCAAAATAAATTATTTCATCACTAAGTACAGTTTATGTAGATAATATTTGGTCTTTGAATGATTAAAATTGAACGTTTGGTTTTGAAGTTATGGCGAAATTAAAATATTACGATTTCTGCTGCACGGCGCCTTGCGAAGTGGGCGTCACCAAGGCGGGGGTGCGCGTGCGGGAGGGGAGTTTGATCTATGAGTAAGGTACCCGCGCGGCTCAGTCGTAATGAATAAACACAAAAACTACCGGTCCGATTTCAAAAATTCTTTCACCAATCGAAAGCTACATTATCGCTGAGTAACATAGGCTATATTGTAACGCGGACGAAGTCGCGGGGAAAGTGCTAGTAGGTAAATAAATCTGTAGGCCTGATTGAGAATATTTTCCTTTACTTATTTGTAAGTCACCTTGCATCTGTGTGTATCTAATAGTCCCATGAAGCAAGAAGCTTAGGTGAAGCGTCGTACAATTGTTAGTATAAAATAATACAAAACAGAATAATTTGTCAAAATATATTTTATTTTTATTTATAAACGTAAAAAAAAACACAAATCCATTAAAAAAAATAGTATTTAATACATAAAATCTTTGATAAGAAGTCGCTGACCGACCTTTAGTAAGTAGGTACATAATTTCGTTACTTGTCAAGATTATAAAAAACCCCTTTTGTCACAAACGGACTAAAAGTGATTTTATAAGAGTTCCGTTTTATTCTTTTGAGATAACGAACCCTAAATACCTACTAAGAAAAACATCACACATGAGTAAGTACATACCTAGATATAATTAAAAAATAATTACTTAAGTACTTATCAAAATGTTAAAAAATCTTACAATAAAATACCTATTTACATCAAAACTTCTTTTTAATATCAAACCTTGCAAAAAAAAATATTTCAACTTCGATTTTTGAAAGTCTTCTTAATTTCTGCAATCAACTTTTATGATTGGCTGTTGTAATTTTGGTCAGCTACCTACCATTGGTGAAGTGGCCCCGATTCCCTTGTTCACAAACTAAACTAAAATTAGACAATTGGCATCTCTTACTGCCAGGTAGCTGAAGAAAAGGACGGCGACAGACAAGGACTAAGTTAGAGATGTCAAATTAGTTTTTTCTTGAATTTCGCCGTGTTTTTAATCAATACGTTCTGACATGACAACTATAATTGTATAAACATTTTAAATCAACTTAAAGTGACAGCTCTCTATCTGTCTCTTTCTTGTTTTATTGAAGAGAAAGAGATTTACTCGTAAATAACTTAAAATAAGTTCAGCTCGTGCAGAATTGGCTCCATTATCATTGACTATGACTATGTTATTAGACAAAGTACTGTAGACAGTCTGTAGATACTCCATTTTTTGTGCCATTTTTGATGATGGTAGCCTTTGTGCCGGACTTCCAAAGGGAAGCCGGTAGTAGGAGCTGAATTGTATGAAGTCCTGAATACCAACCATAGTATTAACTAGAAGACAGAAGATTAACTGATCGGAGGCTTGATCGGGCTTAAAGGGTTCAAGAGGGGGAATGGGGAACGGGGGGAAGGGGAACGGGGAAGGGGAATGGGGAAAAGGAAAGGGGAGGGGGAGGGGAAGGGGAGGTGTTTACAAATAATATTAATGTCTAAACTTTGTGTGTGTATCTATGAATACTCAATTCCTTTTTAACTTCTTAAATGAGCAGTCAGTAATAAAAACTTAACCTGAGACCATTATCTCTAAGAGTCAGCAGAAAGAGCAACAATTTGGTTCAGCAGTTTTCAATGATTAATTGATAATAAACTAAAACACAACAACATAGAGTTCAAAATTGCGTAATTGCTTGCTGAAGATATAAATGGAACGCGTTTTTCTACTCTTCAATTTTCTACTCTATTTCTATTGCCCTTTAGTTCATTATCAAACCGACGCTGACCCACATTCTGTATTCCACTTCAACGTCACGGAGTATTTAACAAATGGAGCACACAAATACTTATCTCTATTAACGCCAAGTATCATGGAAAGCTGGCTAGGTGCTGACAGATGAAATTCCACTACAATTAAAGGTTAAAGTTATGGATTAATTGTTATTACCACCAATATTACGGTATTTTTTTAATAAATAGGCAGATTTTATTACAAGAAACCACTTACGTTTGGGTGGTATCAGACCACCTGATTTTAATTTAAAGCGAAGTAAGACCTTTTAGAAATGCAAATCCTCTTAGGACTGTTACTGTATCCGACCAAAACAAAGATAAATTAAATCAAAAATATAAAAAAAAACATCACAAGTATTCTGTCCCTCCTTTTTTCTCTTTGATCGACCCTAAGTATGAAGCCAAAGAACTTAATTTTTGAGAGACGCGTATTATCTGCTGCATTCCTTTTCATACAAATCATGACTTATGGCGACGCAAAATGACCCAGTTTCAATTGAACGTAAATTACGTGACTCAAAAAAAAGGAACCTATTAAATGAAAATCAGTTCGTTTGGCCTCAGACTAAAGGAAGATTCTCGAATCGCATGGGATCGGAACGGATACGAATGGATGCGGCGACAGCCGATCGCGTCTGGCAGGATGACAACGCATACGATCGGCTACACACCGTCGCTTGCGAAAGTATCCGTTTCAGCACCAAGTCAAATAGTTTCATTCATACCGTGTTGACAGTCGAAAGGACCCTATCGGATACGACGACAAGCCCACATAGCCGATCCAGCAGCTAGCATACCTTCGGCTACTATCGCGTATCGCGGAAGACGCCCGCAGTCAAGCTGCTGTGCGCGGTTTGGTAATGTTGTATTTTAAATACTGTACATGATTTGATAACGTTTAAAGTTTTTAAAATACGTTCCGATCCGATGCGATGCGAGTCGTTTGTCAGAAATCATCCTTTACACTCCATTTCTAAATACTCCGTGTCCTCATATCACATAGGAACTTAAAACTTACATACATTTCAACAGAACCAACACACACAGAGCCACACCAAGTAGACTACTTCTAGCAGTACTGCTGCTATCCTGGTCATCAACAGGGTTAACCTCGTTGTCTCCCTCAAGGCGTTTAACTTCATCCATAATACGCTTTTCTTCAATAGCAAGAGTAACAGCATCGTTGATAGTTTGCATTAGCGCGTAGTTCGTGTATTTAGGTTGGGGTAATCGGAGGTGAAGTTTGTCGTCTTGGATCACGTAGGCTGGACCTTTTGAGCCTACGAGGGCAACTGTGGACAAAGAAAACAGTATTATAAAAAAAAAATGTCAGCCGTCACGGGACGCCTGGCAGATGTGAAACATCGACATTATTTTGTAAAAGTAATATGCTGAAAAGAACAGATTGTGATAGGAACTAAATATGTCATAATGATAAAATAAAATATTACGATTTTTTTCCAGATAACGATGACTATTTATTGAATAAACATTTCTTTTCATTAAATACAAAAATTTACGAATTTATTTAAAATCGTGACTACTTAATTCGTTTAATCAGTGACTTCAGTAATCGCACAGTCGATTGCGCATGGCGACGCGTCGCCACACCGTACACACTACTGCATATAGACTGTATATATATACCATCATATAGAGTCACGGCATGCGTCGCCACGCCAGAAATCGGTTTTACGTGCGGCTATAGATGTTTCACATCAAAAATCTTCCGACTAAATCTGGGCGGCCAATCTCAATGGAGATCAGTCAAGTACGCAGAAGATATTATAATGCACAAGTCATCATCATATCAGCCTATTGTCGTCCACTGCTGAACTACACTCGCGACACTTCATACAAACGAAACGATATATATCGCCTACACTACTACAAAAATAGCAGACTGTACAGATACGTGCGTGTGTGTGCGTTAATATCGCTAGGGCTGTCACTGCAACCGCGAGCGCGCGAGAGCGAGCGAGCGCGCGATACCGGCCTCAACAAAAGTGTTTCTCTCTCATGTACTCGGGTACTCGATTCTTTCAAGGTTTGAAATTCGAACTTCGAAATAGGTAAGTAGGTACATACCAAGAAGTTTGTAGCTTTAGTTAAAATTTGTCATTCCCTCACGGTCTTATACTCATTGCACTTAGGAGGGAATGACGATTGATGAGGGAATGATTTATACAGTTCGAAGTTCATTATGACAGTCAGTATTCGGTCGGTCATTCGGTTTACTTGCCATCCAATTGCATAAAAATACTTTATCATCATCATGTCAACCTTTAGACGCCCACTGGTCATAGGTCTCCCTCAAGGTTCAGCCGTAATCGCCATGCTTGGACGAAGCATGTTGGCGATCGCAGTAGGTATTATGGTACTGTAAGACCTCACTACTGATAAGCCTCTTACTGGTACCGGGAGTGTAGTGTACTATGTGAGGATAACAGAGGGAAATTTCAATGAAAGAGGGAGATGCTCCGCAATAACAGGTGGCGCCGTTACTGGGGCGGCAGGCTAGACAATCCACCTGACATATAAAAACAAGACTAACTTTTAAATCTAAAAGTATTCTTACGTTTCGACGATTGCGTATAGTTAATAGTTTCGACGAGCATGCCAAATGCATGCAATCTTTGCTTACAGTGCTCAAAAGGACGTTGCTACCCATCCTCTGGTCAATATACCTCTGTTGCTTTTTACGACACCCACGGGTAAAATAGGGTGGTGCTACCCGTGGCCGGCACCAGACAGCTCCCTAGCAAAAAGAACTTACCATCAGGAATATTCAGGTTCTTGACAGCCTTATTGACCACCGGATCATCGACCATCCTCTTATGCCTCTCCACGAAGTCTATGTAGGCATCAGTTTCGTTACAATTGCCTCTGAAGTCATCCGTGTCTATAGACCACACCATCACACCACCAAGGCCTTTGTCAATTGCGTATCTGGAAAGAAGAAAATAATTTTAGAGGATTTTCCTGACTATTTTGTCCGTACATAACCAAGTAATAACAATTTATTTATTTTCAAAGTGTTTTACAGTTACAACAGATAGTTCTAACAACGTTTTATCAGCCTATCGGTCTTTTATCGGGTACATTTCGGAGAGTGTGCTTTGGATTTGCACAATTTAAATCCCCCGTCCCTATTTCATCATAGCACAAGCAGAGATACGGCAAAGCGTCACCGCTAGATGGTCGAAGTTCACCGGTCTCCAACCAAGCGCTTTGATCATCTCTGTTCCCCGATAAGTATAATCTAGGTATCTTCAAGGCACGAAACCGGTTTATCCTAGGCAAGCGTGTTCCAGCTTAGGCCACATCATCATTAAAGAACAGGTGTGTTACGGTCAAACGCATGCCTACTATAATATTAACAAAAAATATCTTTCAGGAAGGACCTCTTAATCATACAACTTACTTGACTTTAATCGCAATGGAACGTCCGTTATCGTACGAAATGACTTTCTCCCCATCCCGGATGTATGGAGTGGATGATTGTTCGTGCCAGTGGTAGACCCAAGGAGAAGACTTGTTCATAGTCTCCATACATATCTGCAATTTTAAAATAGCTACAAAAAACTCCTACTTTAAGACCCCAAATGGCTATTTTAGCGCACCCTCAAACGAATGGACTTTCCCGGACGAAACGGTTTTCATGTCATCTGCCTAGCCTTTTCTCAATTATATCGGGGTCGGCTTCCAGTCTAACCGGATGCAGCTGAATACCATGACAGTGTTTTACATGAAGACTCAGACTTTTTGGCTTCTGACTACCCATACAAATGACAGCCGGGACCAACGACTTTACGTGCTTTCTGAGGCACGGAGGAAACTCTGTATAAAAGGGATGGTCACCCATCCACAGAGTGACCGCGGCTAGCCTAGCTTAACCTTTGACCGATCTATCTGTACGGCTGTAACTTAGCCACTAGCTCGAGTGGACGAAACGGTTTTAAGGAGTTGTAATAAAAAATAATTACCTCGTTATATCCCATAAAGCCAGCTTCACCAGTGTAAGGTCCCTTGAATCCGGTATTCCCAACCGGCGTAGTCCCGTACTCTAGCACTCTGGTGGCAGGGTCCAGGAGTATGAAGGTCCGGCCGTACATCGGCAGACCTAGCACCATCTTGTAGGGGCTTACGCCGTGGGAGAGAAGGTACTCTACCGTCCATTCCTAGGAAGAAAGATACACAAAGACATTAAGATATAATAAGACAGAATTTCGACAGACAAAGATAGAATTTCGGTCACGGCGGCCAATCTCAATGCCCAATTGACTACCCAAGTACGCAGGAAACCTTATATTGCACAATATGCGCGCAAACAAAGGTGCACTCCCTCTTCCCTCACTCTCATAGTCCGATGGGACGGCAATCAGACAGGACCGGGGAGAGATCAGGCGCAGGATTAAAGGCTTTACATGCTTACACAAAAAACTTCCAAACCACGGGCTGTTACTGAGAAATTCCCAATAACACATTGCCGGACGAGAACAATTGAGCAGTACTTTTAATCCCGGCTGCTATCGGGCTAAAAATGTTAACCTCAAACTTCCTTGAACCAATGCGGTAATATCGACACCATCACCATCTTCAGCCCGAATCTTCATCTTCAGCGCGAAGTTCACTGTTGGACAAAAGCCTCCCCCAAAGGGGGTTTCCATACTACCCACGCTTGTCAGGCGTCTTGGGGATCGCAGTAAGATTGTTAAGCATATGGAAGCCGCTGCTACCCTACTTCCGGATTTTCCCATAGCCACCTTTTACGACGGGGGGCAGGGAGGAGTAGGGGAAGGGGGGAGGGGGGTATAGAACCTCCACTTTCAAGGAAAAGTTTAGGAGTCCCCCCCCCCCCTTTTGACATATATGATTTTTATTCTAACCTAACTTTTGGAGTTTCTTGTATTGACATCTATTAAAAGGTCGAAAGAAGTAAGAAGGGCGACAAATAAAAAGAGTTTTGGTTCTGGCAAGCAGTTCTAACGTACGTTCTAATATACGGAGACTTAATCATCCGGTTATCGGACGAGTAATTAATTAATTTTATTTGTCCGCTAAACGGACGACTAATTAATTTTATTCATCCGTTTAGCTGGCGACTTGATACTTCGATAAAACTTACCACACTCAAAGTATCATTATCATTAGTTCCCTTCAATGGTGCATTGGCTCCAAGAACTCCATCCCAGGTCCCATGGTAGTCGTAACACATCATGTGTATCAGGTCTAGGTACCTGCTGAGCTTGGCCAGGTCGTAAGCTGTGTCCATGGTTGTCTTACCAGCTCCTAACGCTGCTGTGAGAATGTAGCCGTAGGGCTCGAAGGCTTCGCTTAGTTCCTGGAAGGAAATTATGGAGTTGAAAAAATTGCCTACGACCTAGTCTCGGACCTACCAAATATACACAAAAAAAAATCATAAAAATCGGTCAAGCCGTTTCGGAAGATGTCGATAACAAACACTATGACACGAAATTTTTATAGTACTACTAGCGGGCCTGGCAGACGTTGTCTTGCAACCCGACTATAGCGCCACCTGCCGGGTCCAATTGTGAATCTAAACCATTCTCGAATCCACTGGAACACACACATACAAATTCAGCAAAATCGGTCCAGCCGTTTAGGAGGAGTTCACATTCATACACACGCACAGAAGATTTTTATATAAGATATTAGATTCATACATAGACAAACTCGAAAATCATAACCCTCCTTCTAGGTAATAAAGTTAGGAATTAAAGAACCCCTTTACAAAGAATCATGGCAGGATTTGTACAAAAAAATAAAGATGTTTAGAGAAGTTGGAATTCTAATTCTTATATTCTTGGGTACCTAAAGAGTATCTTCAGGCATAGACAATATTTTTAAAACCCCGCAAAAAAAAGTGAACAGTTTAACGAAAAGCTCATTATTACAGAACGAAACGGCGATTGACAGTTACACTGACAGCCGCCATTTCGCAGTTCTTACACTAAATTTGCATCGTTTTATGGGAAATAATATCACAAATAATGATTTTTTTTTCCACACACTTGTCACATCACTTGTCTGCCAATTCTATAGATCCGTTAACGTCGCTTGTGACATTCTTTTTTTTTATAAACACATTATGGGCATCGATATGAAACAAAAAAGTGTTATTTTCATTTCGTAATATTATAAATATGCGGGGTTTAAAAATATGCTAAGTATATCAATCTGCTCCTGGTAATGTATTCTTCACATTGGAAAACAATTTAAACCCTTTTATTTTATTTTTTTATACAAATGAATGTATGGGTCTCGCTATGATTCTTTGTAGTGTTAAATATTGCAAAATGGTACCGAACCCTTCGGTTTTCATTTCTTTGTTTCAAAATAAACAGAAGTATGCAGGCACCTTACCTTTACAAGTAAAACAAAATTTTCTCTATCATAAGGCTTCCCGTCTCTCTTCGTGGGATACTCCCAGTCCAAATCAAGGCCATCAAACTTGTAGTTACTGGAAAATTCAAATGCAAATTTATTTATTTTATTTCAGACCATAGATCCATATAGAGTTAGTTAGTAGCCTCAGTCTAATTGTTATTATTATTACTAGTTGATGCCCGCCAATGCGCCTGCCAAGCGTGGCGATTATGGCAAAACCCCCCCTTGGGGAGGCCTATGTCCAGCAGTGGAAGTCTTTCGGCTGAAATGATGATGAATGTTGCCCGCAGCTTCGCCCGCTTGACAAATTATATACTAAAACCTTCCTCTTGAGACTGCATCAAAATCCGTAGCGTAGTTTTAAAGATCTAAGCATACATAGGGTCAGACTCAGTCAGTTTGTTTTATAATATGTAGTGATATTTTGCCTGTGCTGTCCCACTACAGGGCAAAGGCCTCCCTCAATCACTCCCAGCGGTTTCGACTTTTCGTTATGGAAGCTATCCAAGTCGTCTCCCCACCTCTTTCGTGGTCTACCACGGCCCCGTCTTGCCATTTGAGGGCACCAATTTTGGGATTGACGGTCCCATAGGTCGTTCGACCCAGTCCCATTTAAGCTGGGCAGCCTTTTGAGCCATGTCAACATGCTATGTTTTGGAGCGCAGTATGGTGTTTCGAACACGGTTGGTTAATATAACACCAACATACTAATTGTTAGTAAATAATCATTTAAAATATCCCCATAAATTAATTGACGATATGGACGTCTGAGGGCACATGTCTACCCGCCCAGTGCCTGGTAAATGAACCAACAATTTTGTCCGTCAGTGTAGCAAGGATATTGTTAGGACTGCCCCTGAAACGCCGCTGCATAGGCATACATCGTTTAGCAAGATAGGTCATGATATTAACTTCCAATTTTCCAACTACAAAGCTGAGGCACAACATCGGAAGAAATGGAGGGAATAGACCTCCTCCTATTCCCCCCATTTCTGCACCCGCCTCTGCCTCCGCCTTTATCCAGAAGTGGCGTACCGCTTTTTTCCAGCCGTTACTGTAGTAACGGCTGAAAAAAAAACCGGACAAGTGCGAGTCGGACTCGCCCACCGAGGGTTCCGTCCAAATATGTATAGTTTTAGTCAGACTTAAAGACTTTTCCCTGTACTGGATACCTCAACGCGTTCCTGAGATAAAGGGTCTTGACAGACTGACGGACGGACCGACAGAGATACAGACGGACAACAAAGTG
The DNA here is from genome assembly GCA_947361185.1 of Charanyca ferruginea. Classification (NCBI taxonomy): domain Eukaryota; kingdom Metazoa; phylum Arthropoda; class Insecta; order Lepidoptera; family Noctuidae; genus Charanyca; species Charanyca ferruginea. The sequence continues at coordinate 5,991,720 of OX376084.1, read as the reverse complement.
ATTTTGTATTTTCCTTTTGAGGTACGGAATCCTATAAAGAGTGTAAAAAGATGCTAAACGAAGTCGAAAGTTAACCCATTCTTCCATACCCTTCTGGTTACGTAGATATTATAAGCCAAAGTACAGAGGCCAGCACACCATGCTACAACAATCTGTCAAATTACTTTAATAGATTTTCAAGTTTATTACAAAATGATAAGGTTCATATTCAATTGAGAAAAATTGACAGTTTGGTATGACTTAATATGTTGGCGTCTGTATATATTTTTTTCTACGTTTTCTTACGAAACCTTGTATTTGATAACAAAAGAATAACTTTAATTAAACTGAATTGTCTCTAATCAGTTGATTGCGGAACTAGGTAGGTATGTAGTTGCTAAACAGGAAGGAGTTATATGGATGTCATATATATTTTTGTAATTATTATCACTGAAGTTCAAAACCACGAAAATGTAATAATAATGTTATTGTTATCAGTAAGTTTTTTATGTTGTTATTGAAACATACCTAATAATACGCTTGTTTAATTGAATGAATTGTTATGAATTGTTATATTATTGAATTGAATTTATGAATTGGTGTATTATTAGTTTTATTTTATTAATGTATTGTTCTATATGGGTTAAGTACCTGAAATAAATGAATATTATTATTATTATTATTATTAATTAAACCGAAAGGTTGGTAATTCGATGTATTCATTGAAAGGGGATGTTTAACTGGGGGTTAAATGAACGAATAAATCTACAGATCTAGTTCATCTTCTAAACTATAATCCTTGTTTGTTGTTAATTCTTTCACCATTAGAATGCTACATTATCCCTGAGTAACATAGACTATATTTTGAAAAATTAGGAATCCTTGAGGAAATAAACGCAGACGAAGTTGCGGGTAAAGTGCTAGTTAAGTAATATAATAATAAACAGAAGTAGTGTTTCTAGTAATTCTAGAGAATACCTTTTAAAAACAAACATTGTCTTTAGAAAATGTTAGTTAAAAAAAAACAGTCTATAATTCCGACGGAATCGGACATTTTTTATTTTTGTTAACCTTTTCTGTCCCACTCCTGGGCAAAGGCCTCCTTCCATGCCTTCCATCTTTCCCGACCCTGGGCTTCACTCTACCAGTTTTGGAGGAATCCCTCCAGTTCATCCCGATCGAACATGACAGGATCATCTGCCCAGCCTTTTCCCAACTATATTGGGGTCGGCTTCCAGTCTAAACAGATGCAGCTGAATACCAGTGTTTTACATGGAGGGACTGCCTATCGGACCTCCACAACCCAGTTACTAGGTAACACGATACCCCTTGGTAATACTGGTTGTCAAACCTTCTGGCTTCTGACTATACCCATAACGACTGCCAAAAATCTACAAATGACTGCCGGGACCAACGGCTTTACGTGCTTTCCAAGGCACGGAGGGAACTCGGTATGAAAGGGATGGTCACCCATCCACAGACCGACCGCGGTTAGGGTAGTACCTTTGACCAATCGATATGTACGGCTTTAAGGCTTGTATACACGCCAAAAACCTTGAGCATTTGGCCAGTACTGAATTTGTGGACGAGTGCGGGGGTGATGTAGACGCAGTCTTTAATCGGACGAATTTTTAATTTATTGTAATAAAAATAATAGGTACATATTTGTAAAAAGTAACAAAACCAAATCATTTTCCTTTGTATTGCAAAGCAGTAGATTTTTGTATGCTCTTTTGTTATAAGAAATTAAGCAGTAAAATGGTTTCATCTCAATGATTTTGAGGTGATTTGAATTTTTTTTTTCTTATTATGTGATACCGATAGAAAAATTGTGGCTAAACCAAATTACGTATCATATCATGTAGATTACTAACAATTTTTTTCAGATGTAAGTTCTCTGTAAATGCCGACGAAAAGTTGCTTCATCTGCATGCTTCTTTCAAGCTTTTTTCGAGAGAGCAGCGTTAAATCAGCAACAAGCTCCTCCAATGAAAAAAAAAAGGAAAAGGAAATATAACAGTTATACTCACTTTAACATTAACATAACGCTCTTGATGAAAATATCTCTGGTCTCCGGTTTGCTCGCCATGTTGGAGTACCGCGGTGACCCCTCGTTCCACCCTCCGATAGCGAGGGTCACCTTCAAGTGGGGGTACTTCTGTTTAAGGTTCACTATTCTTTTGTAGCCAGCTTTACCGTAGTCAGTTTCAAGGTCTTGCCAGGGATCTGGAAGAGGATAATGATGGTCGTTAATAATTTTTGTTTTATGATATCTTTTTAGAAGGACCCGTTGAAATCTTATATATAAAAATCTTCTGTGCGTGTATATGAAAGTGAACTCCTCCTAAACGGCTGTACGGATTTTGATGAAATTTGTTGTGTGTGTTCCAGTGGATTCGAGAATGGTTTAGATTCACAATTGGACCCGGTAGGTGGAACTGCAGTCGAGTTGTAGGACTTTTTTTTATTTTAAGGGCAGGACAACGTCGGCCATGCCCGCTGGTTCATTATATGAATGATACCAAACGATTATCAGAGTTGAAAGAGAATGGATTCAGTGATATCATGTCGATTGACAGGACAGAATGATAGAAGAAAGCGTGTTACACCGACCCCAAGTAACATGGGATAAGGGCAGGAATATGATGAAGTCAGAGTAGAAGTTTTTGTAGCTTTTTAGGGTTCCGTACCTCAAAAGGAAAAACGGAACCCTTATAGGATCACTTTGTTGTCCGTCTGTCTGTCTGTCTGTCTGTCAAGAATTTTTATCTCGGGAACGCGTGAAGGTATCGATTTGAAATTAAAACCATATACTCAAGTCTACGGTCCCTTGATGCTATAAAAAAATCAACCTTCTGTGTTAACTTGAAAAAAAGATACGGCCGTTTATGTCGCAAAAAACGCATTTATAATATTAAGTAGATTAAAGTATGGATAGTAGGTATGGATTAGTAGAGAAGTATGGATATGTACCTACTAATATGTACGGAACCCTCGGTGGGCGAGTCCGACCCGCACTTGTCCGGTTTTTTTTTAATACTGAGCTGTTCCACAGAAAACCTCATCATCTGCCTAGCCTTTTCCCAACTATATTGAGTTCAGATTCTAGTCTTACCAGATGCAGCTGAATACCAGTGTTTAACATGGAGCGACTGCTTATCTGACCTCCACAACTCAGTTACTGGGTAACACGATACCCCTAGATGAACCTGGTTGTCAGACTTTCTATCTCCTTACCACCTACACACCAACGACACTCCATACAAACGAAACGATTTAATTACCTACACTACTACCAAAATAACAGACTGTACATATACGTGCGTGTGTGTGAGTGTCTACGCGCCGTGAGAACTAAAAGCAGTTTCGAGAGCACGTTTGACGAGGGAAGAAGTGAGGAACAGTGTTGCGGAGGAAGGCGGGGCGTGTCGCTACTGTACGGTAGTACTAATATTTATACAGCTGTGCTACCTACAACGATCCTGTCAAAGATCTACGATTGACAGCCGGGACCAACGGTTTTACGTACTTTCCGAGCCACGAAGTAGTCTCGGTATGAAATGGATGGTCACGCATCCAAGGACCGACCGCAGCAAGCTCATCTACATAAGCCTTTTCCCAAGTATGTTGGGGTCAACGTCCAGTCTAACTGGATGCAGCTGAAAACCAGTGTTTTGCATGGCACGATGGCCTGTTTAATCTCCACAACCTAGCTAGTGGGTAACGCGAAATCCCTTGGCAAGACTGGTTGTCAGACTTTCTGGTTCCTGACTACCCACAATGTCACAGATCTATGCATGACAACTGGGACCAATAGCTTTACGTGCTTACCGAGGCACGGGGCGGTGAGGTGTCCCGTGTCACACAAGTAACTTCTAAACACCAGGATCATCATCACTTCAGCCGAAAGACGTCCATTGCTGGACATAGGCCTCTCCCAAGTATCGCCATATTGACCGGTCCCGTGCGACTCGCATCCAGCGGATCCCCGCAACCTTTACCAGGTCATCAGTCCACCAAGTGGGAGGCCTTCCAACGCAACGTCTTCCGGTTCGCCGTCGCCACTCCAGAACTTTTCGGCCCCATCGGTCACCCGTTCTGCGAGCAATGTGCCCTGCCCACTGCCACTTAGTTTAGCAACTCTTCGGGCTACGTCGGTAACCTTGGTTGGTAACTTCAGGATGCTAATATGTAATTCTAATAGATCGAACAGATACATACCAAGACTCTTAATAGTATTCGAAGTCTCATTCAACCCAGCGAAGGAGTACACAAGATGAGTGCACAGCGATGGTTCGAGGTCCTCCAAGGTGAACCTGCCAGGATCCGGCCGGTATACTGCCCATGTTGCGATGTAGCATACCACCTTCTTGTCGTGCTTTGGTCCTGGAAAATGGAGAAGGTGGTTATTAGTTATGTGGTCAGGATAGATAAATGTATGTCATGGAGGCAACAGTGACTCGGTCGGCTACAGTGGCTCAGTCATGTGTCGACCTGAAGGGATAGGAATATACATATATTTGTCTCTTTTACCGATTCGAAGGTCTTGGTATCCGAGCATGTTTAAACCAGTTTGCTCGGCGGTCGAGCGCCGTGCGGAAGTGTGAGGGAGTGTTTTTTGTTCTCGCGCCCACTAAATTACTTTTTGAGGTGAGTTTCGATTGTTTTCGTATGTTTGTTTGTTCCTATAGGTAATAGCCATTATATTTATCGGATGGTAGGTCTTGTATCAATTGTCTATAACCCGTATTTAGACATTTTTGTTTTACAACTACCGAGTTGTAAAACAAAAATGTCTAAATACGGGTTCAAAACAACCGTGTTTTGATCAAATATTTTCAAAGTGGCGTAGAAGTACACAGTGACTCAATTTTTAAAGGTATACAGTGGCTCATGAGCCTCTGTGTACCTTTAAAAATACCTTCTCAATTTCATTACTTTTGTAGCTTATAGGAATTCAATATTTTTCTAACTTTTAAATCAAATTTTGTTATTTTATTTATAGAATGCCACGGAAAAAAACCGACAGAAAAATAGGGAACACTTCGCATGAAAAAATCAAAGAAGGCTTACAGTTCATAAGGATGGGAGAATCTATAAGAAAAGCATCAACAAGAGTTAATGTACCGTTTGCTACCTACACTTAAAAGGTATTATTGGAAGACCAAGAACTGTGAGTCACTTGACTTCCAACTAATATGTATACCTACATTATTAGCAAATAAACGATTTCTTTCTTTCTTTCTTTCTTTCTTGATGAATTGTTACCCTCTGAGTTAGAACCTAACTATTCGGTCAATAAAATATTCACCGATAGCCAAGAGATTGCACTTAAAAATTATTATTCGCATTGTGCTCTTTTGAGACTGAGATGACTTAAGATCTTATTATTTAGCAATAAAAGGCCTAAGAGTTGTGTTGATTATAATAAGAATAGCTTGTAACAGTTTTGTTATTATTTCTAATAAAAAAAACTACGTGAAATGGGCATTTTCTTTTCTTATAAATACTGCCGAGTTACTGTGTACCACTATAGCCACTGTGTACCACAGTAGTGAGTCAGTGTGTACACCTAGTTGTCCACAGTGGCTCAATTATAATTTTTTTGTTTTAGGTTCCTACTTTGACATAAGTAGTAAATAATGGAGAATCATGAGTGCTCAGTTACAGATCAATAGTGTATCAATATTAAAGCGATATCTATTTTTTTAAGCTTTGGAAAAAAAAGTGAGTCACTGTTGCCTTCCTGACCCCACTAGGTAGGTATGTAGGGAATTTTGGGAACAGCTGATTTATTTTTATATTTCAGGTTTTGGCTCATAGTAAAAGTAATTCGTTTTCACGTTGTAATTGAAAATCAGCCTGTACATGTAAGGTCAAAGAAAATTTTCTAAAAAAAGACACTAAAATTTTTCCCATACCCCGTATTCGCGAATATTCGCATTCGCATTCGTGAAAATTCGCATTCGCAAATATTCGCTTAGTTCTATGACATTCGCGTCCGCACAATTTTACGTCTTTTTCAATTTCAAATAATTCATTTGTAAAACATAGATAGTATATTAAGATCTAATCTAGGTATTTTTTGTTTTTGTTTGCTATATGAAATGGACGCCAAATCAATGAATTTAAGCCATATCTTAAGTTGCTGTGCAATTTGGTTTATCGAGTATTTAACGGTAGTTTTGGACACTCGAAATCGTTGTAGGAATATTCTAGTCGTACAATTATTAAAATTGGTGCAAACTGTACGACTACGTCGTAAATTTAAACCAAAAATAGTTGAATGAAAAGCTGACAAAAGCTGAAACAGTGACACTGACAAGCGCCGTTACCGCAGTTCTTACTATGAAATTGCATCGTTTTATGGGAAATAATATCACAAATAATGATTATTTTTTTCCACACACTTGTCACATCATTTATCTGCCAATTTGATAGATCCGTTAACGTCGCTTGTCACTTTCTTTTTTTTATAAACACAAAATGGGTATCGAGATGAAACGATATTTTAATTATGCAGGGGTTTAAAAATATGGTAAGTATATCTCATCTCATAATCTACTCCTGGTAATGTATTCTTCACATCCTAACTAATATTATAAATGCGAAAGTAACTCTGTCTGTCTGTCTGTCTGTCTTTTCTTCACGCCTAAACTACTGAACCGATTTGTGTGAAATTTGGTACAGGGTAAGTGTGAACCCCAACAAAGGACATAGGCTACTTTTTATTCGACTTCGACTTCGACTTCGTCTGCGTCCGCGATAACCTACATATACGCGGACGAAGTCGCGGGCAAAAGCTAGTTAGAAAATATTTTAAACCCTCTAAATTATTTATTTTTTTCATATAAATGAATGTATGGATCTCCCCATGATTCTTTGACAAGTCTTTCCCAACTGTCACCTGTCGCCTGTCAAGAGAAACTGTTTATTAAACAGAAATATGTCAAATTGACACGACAATTCGACATATTTGTAGATTTTCCACCGTGACAAATTAGTCAGTGATAATCTTTGTTATGCAAAAAAAAATCAAATTGTCGGATTGTCACCTTTAGCCTGTCATTTGTCATTGTCACGTCTATTAAATAGTCCAATGTCACTAGTAAATGGATTTTTTTCACAGATAAAAGAAGTAAAATACCGACCGGATTTCAAATTATAAGAAGGACACTCCTGTTTGCCCTTTTCACGTTTTTCCAATTCAGTAAACTCCATTTTATCCATTGACTTCCAGTGATTTTTCCTAGCCGTTGGAGTTCTTCAAGAATATTGTTTGTTACAAAGCTTGCATCTCGCCTATTCAGTATCGCAAAGGGAAGGACTTTTCACTAGACACTGATTTATTCATGTTTACACATCACCAATAACATTCTAACCTCAAAACTGACGTGTTTCGTATGCCGTGTTGTATTGTATGTCGAATAGGTGATTAGGCTGATAAACAACCATCGGTGATAAGCTCGGCAATGCTCGGAATAAGATAAACGATGAAATATCAACAACTTGCGCGGCAGGATAGCTGTCAAATTTGAGCCGTATCGAATTGGCGCCAGATTTAAAAACAGAATATTCGCATCCGCGAACATTGGCGGTAGATATTCGCATTTGTATTCGCTTTTGCGTTAAATGCTTAAAAAATGACATTCGTTACATCACTAACACCCCGTTATGTAGAATTCAAATACTTTTTCATTAAATACTAAGTGTCTTGGAAGTTGGGTAGGCCTTTGGTGTAGGATGCAACATGTATAGTCTACGTCGTGCACTAAAATAGTTTAATGTTACAAATATTAAACTATTTTAGTGTTTTTCAACCGACTTCAAAAAAGGAGGAGGTTATCAATTCGTCTGTATTTTTTATTTTTCTTTTTTTTATGTTTTGTTACCTGATTTCTTTGGACTGGGTGAACCGATTTTGATGATTCTTTTTTTGTTTGAAAGCTAGTGCTTCCCGTGAGGTCCCATTTTAATTTGGTCCGGTTTTGACAATGGCATTCATGAGAAAACCGTATAAGTCTTAAATTTACATTAAGCATGTGCGCGATTTGTTACGCGATTACTCCGGCAAACGTAAACCGATTTTGAAAATTCTTTACTATTTTACGGATAGGGTATGCTTCAGGGGTGGTCCCATATAAATTTTATCGAAATTGATTCAGCACTTTTTGAAAAATCAACAAATACCCAAAAAATTTACATAGTTGACGTTTTAGCTTCATCAATCTTTGTAGTAGTTAACTTTCATACTCTTCTTAATAGATTTGGATGAGAAGGAGGTACTAAAAAGCGGAAAATAAAAAGCTTTTTACAAAAAAGACAACCGCCTTCAAAAACTAACTTTTTTGTAAAAAGCTTTTTTTTACCTTTTGTAAACCTTAGTTTTTACCTAGATAGACTACTACTATTTATTTTAGTTTTGCGAAAGGAGCTAACCCGTAGGTTAGCTCTTTTTGCAAAACTAAAATAAAACGTTCTAGAATATAAACCTAAAATAACTTGAACGGCCAGGAATGATGTCAATCTACATGTTGTTATTATCTGAAAATATATCAAAACGCATTGAGGAAAACAGAACACAATAAAACAAGTTTCTTCAAACATTTAATACTTATGTTAAAATTTATTTTAAATAGGTACTTAGGTATGAGTTTTATAAAAAAGGTAAATTTTATTTATTTGTCACACAATCTTAGCTGCAGACGAAATCACGAAATATACAGTAGCTCATGTCTTTTCCTAAGGATCAAGCTATCTTCATACCAAGAAAATTTCATCAAAATCTGTGCAGCCGTTTTGTCGTGAAAATGTGTCAGACAGACTGAGTTACTTTCGCATTTATAATATTAAGTGCGTTTTTACCCGACTTGGCTTAGCATGGGTGAAATGTAGATACTAATGTGGTTTTATCGTCATTTTTTAACAAAACCAAAACAATATAAAACTATATCTACTATATTATAAACCTTCGTCTTGAATTACCTATGATTAAAGAAATGGATTTCGCAATAGGTGATTACAAGAATTACACTTACTTGAGAAAATTTTGGAACTTAAAATACAGTATTAAATAATAATAATAATATATTTTTATATTTTTAAATGTTTTTTATTTATTTTTTTACTAATATTTAAAAATATAATGAAATATGTAAATAAATGAATAAATGAGAATAATAATAATATGTGGGGACATTTTTCACACACGGCCATCTGACCCCAAACTAGGGAGACCCTGTACTATGGGTGTCAGACAGCTAATATACATACACAAATACATTTTTTTTTTGTAAATACATACATATATAGATAAACAACACCCAGACACAAGGCAAACACAAGTGCTCATCACACAAATGTTTACCCTGGGCGGGAATCAAACCCGCAACACGCTGCGCAGCAGTCGATCGCTCAGCCACTGCGCCAACCGTGTCGTCATGTACTTTGACATACACATTAAGTAAATAATGTTTTTCTTTGTAACAAACTAGCACTTTGCACGCGACTTCGTTCGCCTGAATTTTCTCAAGGATCCCTAATTTTTGAATGGGTAAATATAGCCCATGTTACTCAGGGATAATCTAGCAGTCTAATGGTGAAATTATTTTTGAAATCGGACCAGCAATTTTTGAGTTTATTTGTTACAAACATACAAAAATACTATTTTTTCCCCTTTACAATATTAGTATAGATCTAATCAATATTTCCGTTCTCCAAGAGCTCGACATCAAACAGCGTTTATCTCACGCATCCTAAAATACTTCGGACATGTATCAAAACGAAATTATGAGTCCATTGAGCGTCTAGTCGTACAAGGTAGAGTGGAAGGCACCTGGGCCTCAAGTCTGCTATTACAATAGTGTCAGAATGGTCTATCATTGATTTCATAATTGTTGATTTTGACAAGTTTGGTAATCTACTAATATAATGGCGTCATTATGACTTTCCAATGGTCAACCACTGACACTTCAATAAAGAAATGATATATAGTAGAATGTTAATCTCGTACAAAATGACAACTGAATGACTGACTTAGGCGGTAATCTGCTAAAAGTTTGACAGTTCCTTTGATCAGTAACCTACCATTAGAACGTTATTGTGCAGTCAATGATCGACCATTATGATTTTAGCAGATTACGAATATTTAGCAAAATGACAATGGGATCGGGTTGGAATGAGGAAATTATAAAAATAGCAGACTTGGCCCCCAGATCACGAGGAAGATCCCCCATGCGATGGACCGACCAAATTAAATTCATTGCGTGAGTGTTCCAGAAACACCAAAAGCCGCGACAAATAATAAAAATATAATAAATTTCGTTTATTTTCTCCCTTAAAACATATTATTTACAATTTAATTTAGTACAGAATAGGAAGAGAGACAGGAGCCCAAACTAAGCAAGGCTTGTATCTTGGGTCTCCTGGCCCCAACCGAAGATCTTAAGGGGCTATTTAACGACTTTTACAGATTTTAAACTGACAATCACGGCAAAATGTGCAGTGTAAATGATTTGAAAAAAAAATATGTTAAACTAGAAAATTCTCTAAATCATTTAGTTTGTGAATATTTTTTATTATATTCATAGTAAATAGTTTAATTAAATCGTGAAGTTGTGTCTGACGCGGACAAAACATGACAATCATACAAAATCTACCAGGTATAATTAAACGAAACTGGCACCATCTTACAGACAATTTTGATCTATCTTTTAGTGTACGCCTTTTTTAAGTTAAAAAATGCTACTGTTATTTAATTTTTTCGACTAAACTTTGAGAGTTTTGGACGCAGCGTTCGACTAAACTTTGAGAGTTTTGGACGCAGAGAATCGTATGCGCTGCGTCCAAAACTCTCCAAGTTTAGTCGAAAAATATAATAACAGTAGTATTCTTTAAAACATCGGAGAGATGTATTTGGGAGCGAACTGGACGAGTGCCGTGCGTATGTGGGTGTATGTATATGTAAATATGTGTGTGTGTGTGTGTGTGAGAGAGAGAGTGTGTGTGTGCGAGTGTGTGTTTATGAGAGAGAGGGAGGGTTTGTGTGTACAAATGGCGAGAAATCGTGAGACGCATAACATCAGCCTCTAAAAATAGCTCATGATGACCACGACCGCTCTGACAAGATTGTCACGAAGAAGAAAAAAAGATAGATCTAACAAATCATTGATATATTAGATAAAATTTAATTGCGTGCGCAATAACTTTCATGAAACAGCAAAGCTTAAAAAAAAAGTAATTTAGAGGGTTTAAAATATTTTCCAGTGTGAGGAATACATTACCAGGAGTAGATTGATATACTTAGCATATTTTGAAACCCCCGCATAATTAAAATATTACGGATTGAAAATAACACTTTTTCGTTTCATCTCAATGCCCATTTTGTGTTCATAAAAAAAATAAAGTGACAAGCGATGTTAACATATCTATAAAATTGGCAGACAATTGATGTGACAAGTGTGAAGATAAAATAATCATTATTTGGGATATTATTTCCCATAAAACGATGCAATTTCAATGTAAGAACTGCGAAACGGCGGCTGTCAGTGTCGTTGTTACTGTCACTCGCCGTTTCGTTCTGAAATAAGCTTTTCGTTAAACTAATAACTTTTTTTGGGGGGTATTAAAAATATTGTAAATGCCTGAAGATACTCTTTAGGTACCCAAGAATATAAGAATTAGAATTTCAACTTCTTTTCTCTGCCATGATTCTTTCTATCTATTGACACACATGATATTTCAAACGTACTATTGATGAAAAACGCATTAAAAACCGTTACTTATGTAATTTAAAAGATCTAACCGTACAGCTGTCATGCTGAAATGGAATTGGGCTGGACACATCTGCCGCATGTCAGACGATCATTGGGCCAAACGTACAACCCAATGGGTTCCTCTACATGGCAAGCGACATCGCGGCAGGCCCAGGCGGAGATGGCGGGATGATCTAGATTCCTTCGAAAAAGACTGGCCCCAATTAGCCCTTAACAGAGAGAGTTGGAAGGAGAGTGGAGAGGCCTTTGCCCAGCAATGGGAAAATCCAGGCTGAAATATATATATAACCGTACAGAGGGACAGAAGTCGGTGGGAAGAGACTTCGTTTTATACTACGTAGAGATTTGCAAATGCATATCGAATCTCAATGTCGATCACTCGATACACGCATATTTAAATTAATGAATATAATTCAAATATTTAATATCTCAGCTCAATTTTGTCGATGGATATGTTTTAAAGGACACATCCGAAGGTCAACCGGTGAGAGCCGGTTTTGATATCAACAAAGAACCAGTTATTTATTTAATGTTTTAACAAGTTTATGTCAAGATTTTGTTGCTGTAAACTTTTGGGACCATATTATTGCACTAAATTTGAACTTAATTTGTCTTTCGACTAATTCGATCAATCTATACTTACTAATATTTAAGTATAAATGTATAAAGGTATTCCATTATCGGACGAGCTGAGATACCGCGAAGCGTCATCTCGTGGATGGTTGAAGTGCCACGGTCTCGAACCAAGCGCATTGCTTGCACATTTATAGTGCGAAGTGCCAGACTGTGGAATTCACTGCCCGTCTCTTTGTTCCCCGATAAGTAATACCTGCGTATCTTCAAGGCACGAGTTAGAGTGAACCGGTTCATACTAGGCAAGCGTGCGCCACCTTAGGCCGCATCATCACTTAAGATCTGGACACCTACCACAAGCTCTTAACGCGATCCAAACGCGATCCATTTTAGGACCTTCTGTATTTTGTTTCTGTCAATTTAGGTCCTAAAATGATCGCGTTAATAGCTCGTGGTAGGTCTACAGGTGTGTTGCTGCCAATAGCAAGCCTATTAGAATACCGAAGCTTTGCGCGATGCGGGAGTTGTCACAAGTTGACGTATCATTGAGCTCTCACATCACGTCACCACACTCATCCCACACCGCGCAGCTACTTCAGGAATGATCTCAGTTAAGTGGTCGGACTTTAGCTTTACACTTTAGATAACTTAGGACGCTGGTTTGAAGTGTACGCAGACGAAATGGCGGTATAAACGGCGGTAATAGGTATCATAAAAACAAAACATAGAAATCATAACTTTGACATTCCCAATCGGGCCCCATTCACGTTTGCTGCACATTAAGGGCATATCCACTCATCAAAACACAGTTATACACCAGACAATAACTGTCACCAACCGTGAAACAATGGATAAAATCTGTAACAATTCACTCACAATTAAACACAAAAAGCGTGCCCATTATAATTGTAATATTACACCTGTTTGTCTGTCCCCGAAAGGTTAGGCAGACCACAGAGTGTAAAAAAAAAATCTACTGGCGAATTTCGGTCACGGTGGAAAGTTTCAATGGCAATTAGCTTTTTTTTTGTCGGAATGGCATCTTGCAGGTCAACCAAGGAGGTTGTAGGCTGTGTGGTGTCTTAAAAATGACTTTAAGGCCTCCAACCTGTATGTCTATTCTGTTACAATCTCCCTCGGTGAACACCTAGGTGAAGTGTGCTGTCATCCGTCCCGAAGCTAGGGATTGACAAAGCAGACGGACGGATGACAGCTCACTTCACCTAGGTGTTCACCGAGGAAGATTGTGTTGATACTGTAATGCTATTCTGTTACAATCTCCATCGGTGAACACCTAAGTGAAGTGAGCTGTCAGCTGTCCGTCTGCTTTGTCAATCCCTAGCATCGGGACGGATGACAGCTCACTTCACCTAGGTGTTCACCGAGGGAGATTGAAAACGTACAGGTAAACTAAGCGACTACACGCTAAGAAGGGCTCCCGGCTTACGGCGTCACTGGGCTCCCCCAGCGACGCCGTAAGCCGAGGCCAGCAAAGGGACATGCTGGATCGAATCACGATTATTTAGGGACTTATTTAAAGCTACATTCTCAGCGGCACGGGTTGTCACGAGCAAGGGTCGGGAATGGGAGGTACGAGGTTGTCACGGATAAAATCAAATAACACTGTCCGACCTAGGAATGAAATCAGGGTTCCACGCTGCGCAGTCACGCTTGAGACTGTGAGACCTAAGGGGCATTTAAGCAGATTTACCTCTCAGGTGTAAAAATAGACTTAATGAAGCCAAAAGCGTCATGTTTCTTTCCGTCATTAAAACATTTTTTTGTTCTTACCTGAGAACTGTTTAGTTAAGGAGGTATTGAATGTCGAAGTTTTAACTCTTTTTTTATGTTTTGTTTACTAAAACAAGCTTTAAATGTTACTTATATTTAAACTTTGAATACCCTCACTGACGCCTTGTTTATTTATGCTTCATGCACAAAGTTACAAAGGCGGACTTAATGCCTTAGGCATTCGAAGTCGGTGGCGGTAGCTTTGTTGTTTGTTATTTTGTATTGCCATCGACTTCCGAAACAAACGTGATGTGTGTTCTGTGCTAAAGTTATTTATCACTTTTTAGTTTTTGAAGGCTATTTTCTTTTTTTTGAAAAACTTTTTATTTTGCGCTTTTTAGTATTGCCTTAACATCCAAATCCATTAAAAAACGGCGACACACTTAACACAGAGAAGTCCTCCTAAGATTGAAGAAACTAAAACGTCCTATGTATTTTTTTTGGGATTTCGTTAATTTTCTCAAAAATAGCTGAATCAATCTTGATAAAATTATATAGGACCATTCCGGAATAAACCCCTTTCGAACAAAAAAAATAATTTTGCCAATCCGGCTATATATGACAGAGTTATGGCCGAACATACATAAAAAAAATATATAAACATTCGAATTGATAACTTCCTCCTTTTTGAAGTCGGTTAATAAAACAAAGTCAAACAAAAGTTAAACCAGCGCTTTGCTTTCACCTTTATGGTGCAAACTGTCAGACTGTGGAATTCACTGCCCGCCTCTCTGTTCCCCGATAAGTATAATCCAGGTATCTTCAAGGCACGAGTGAACCGGCTCATCTTAGGCAAACGTGCTCCACCTTAGGCTGCATCATCACTTAGGGTCAGGTGAGTTACGGCCAAACGCAAGCTATTAGATTGTAAAAAAAAATATTCTCCGACCGAATTTCGGCCACGGCAACCACTCTCAATGAAGATAAGTACGCAGAAGATATTATAGTACACAAGTGTGTGCGCAAACACAGGTGCAATCGAATCCCTCTCTCATGGTCCGGTGGTGAGAGATCTGGCGCTGGACCAACGGCTTTATTTAGTGCTTTCCGAGGCGCTGGGTTGTCTCACCGCCAACTTCCAAACTCCGGGCTGGTACTGAGAAATTCTTATAGCAAACCCAATATAATGGGCCCCCCTAGGGCCAGCTCAGCGACCACGAAACAAACAAGGCATTTATTAGAATACATACATACTTTAAAAAACATTTGACTACACACTTTCCTCGAGAAATAGTTCGCGTAATGTTTCTTACGGACCCCAAATATTTTGATGATAAAATATAGCCTATATGTATAGATGGCAGGATGAAATTGACGCTTGCAGGAGGGATTGATACACACTAGCTCTGGACAGAGAGGGTTGGAAAGGAGAAAGGGAGGCTTTTGTCCTGCCCTGGGACAATACAAGCTGAAAATAAATAATTATATTATACCAGCTGATCCGACAAAGGTTGTCCTGTCCTTATTAGCTTTACCTATCTACCCTACCAACCTACCCTACCTATCCTACCCTACCAACTTACCCTTCCAACCTACCCTACCTACACTACACTACCTACGCTACCCTACCTACCCTACCCTACTTACCCTACGATACCTACCCTACCGACGCTACCTACCCTTCCTACCTTAGCTACCACAAATTTTTCACCGTATAAACCTTCCCTCGACTTCCACAAATATTTCAAGAACCAAAATTAGCTAAATCTATCCAGCCGTTCTCGAGTTTTAGCGAGACTAACGAACAACGGTTCATTTTATTATATAGATAGAATAGATATGGGCGATTATACCGTTAATGCCTTCCCAATAAAAATCATTAACAAACAGATTAAAGATGTCCCTCTTGTCATAACTAAGTCGTATTTCCCAACACCTGAGAATTTAACCTTAAACAAAACTTAAAACAATGGCTTCTGGGAAACGTGTTACAAAACGAAGCCACACTCAAGTGTTCACTTTTTCAAAATATTGACATTGCCATCGCACCTGATGGTACCTACCTGCAATTATACAATCAACCGCACATTTGCAATGAACCGTGAGCTTTTTAGAGGTATGAAGAACAGTAGGCCTAGCCAAGTTACAAACGTTTCGTATCGTATCTCTTTCTTCAATAATTAACGCGTTGTCGTAATCCATTTTTGATTTTCGATCACGTGACTTATTATTGAGGTGACGTCATTCCCATTCATTTAATTAGTTTTTTATTAGCATTATCGATTGTAGATTGACAATTTGGTAAATTTGGCTAAGCCTGCAGGGTCACAATATTTGTTGCTACTACTTAAGATCTATGTTAGCAGGTACTGTAAATGTTGACTCTGTCCGTCGTCGCCTGTACGTATTATTAGATTATTATAATATACAGAGCATATTAAAAGTTTATCTTAATTTCTAATAGATACCACACCCAAACCCCACAGTACCTGATATTTATCGGGGAACGGAGAGGCGGGCAGTGAATTCCACCAGTCTGGTGTTGGTATAATAATTAATGAGGAAACAACACACTGATCCGAGACCGTGGAACTTCAACGATATAGCAGTGATGCTTTTCCGTATCTCTGCTCGTCCGATGATGGAATGGGGATGGGGGAATTAAGTTGTGCAATTCTAAAGCACACTCTCCGAAATGTACCCGATAAAAGACCGATAGGCTCGTAATGAACTCCACGCACTTCTACAGAGGCGAGCACATCAGGCTACAACAATTTGTCAAATATTATTGATAGGTTTTCCACTTTATCACAAATGAATAAGGTTCATATAAAATTAAGAAAATTTAAGTTTTGTATGACCTGATGTACTGGCGTCTGTACTAATCCTTCAGATAACCGTTGGGTCAGATTACGAATCGGAAAACGTAAGAAGGGCCTCTAGCTAGGTTATAATAGCAATTAAGTTTCCAAATATGTAAACATAATGTGTACATGGAAAAATAACCTCAAATTTGCAATTACCAGGACTGTATGTTTAATTCAGGGCGCCACTACTAAGTTTTTGGTACGTTCGCATTCAAATCTGTCAAAAACGTTTCTATGTACAGGGGGCCTAGACAACGTCACATTTTCAATAACGATAACGAAATTAGATAAATCCGAAGTGTATGGAATTGACATAAGTTTTAGAAATGTCACATGATTAATCGTTTTCGATCTCGATATACCAACTTATCTAAGTTAGTATGTCCAGACTTAGATAAGTTGGTATATCGAGATCGAAAACGATTAATCAAGTGACATTTCGAAAGCTACACAGATAAGATTTGAGAGATCTCAAATCTGATCTGTCAAATCATAGTTTATATTAAGCCCGTACTGTCCCACTACTGGGCAAAGTCCTCCCTCCATTCCTTCCATCGGTCTCGACTTTTCGCTACGTCTTGCCAATTCTTAAGGCTTGTATACATGCCAATAACCTTGAGCATTTGGCCCGTACTGAATTTGTGGACGAGTGCGGGGGTGATGTAGACGCAGTCTTTAATCGGACGCATTTTTATTTTAATGTAATAAAAATAATACATATTTGTAAAAAGTAACAACACCAAATCATTTTCCTTTGTATTGCAAAGCAGTAGATATTTTTTTATACTCTTTTGATAACAAATTAAGGAGTAAAATGGTTTCATCTCAGTGATTTGGAGGTGATTTGACATTTTTTTTCTTATTATGTGATACCGATAGAATTTAATTTTTTCATGTAGATTACTAACAATTTTTTTCAGATGTAATTTCTCTGTAAATGCCGACGAAAAGTTGCTTCATCTGCATGCTTCTTTCAAGCTTTTTTTGAGAGAGCAGCCTTATGGAAGCCGTCCAAGTCGTTCCCCATCTCTTTCATGGTGTACCGCGGCCCCGTCTCGTTATTTCGGGGCACCAATCGTGATAGTTTTGAATTTCGAACCTTCTATGGAATAAAATTCGAAATGAAATACTACCACGATTGTCTTAGCATATAGGTACCTTGTTTTGTAATAAGTAGGCTCAAGTTCAGTTTGCATTAGAAGTGCAAATATTTTAATTATAATTTTAATCATGATTGACTTAAGCACGAACGCAATAACAGGTAAGACTAGTAATTTAATTAGATGTTAAATTATCTACCTAATTAGTTAACATTATGGCATTGTTTTGCAATACTAATTGTTGGCTTCAATTGTGAGAAAAGTTTAATAGTTGTATCTGAGATAAAAAAAAAGCTTTACAAAAAAGACAACCACCTTTAAAAACCAAAAAGTGAAAAATAACTAAAACAGAACACACATGACTTTAGTTTCGGAAGTCGGTGGCTTAGCTGTTCTATTTGTTGTTTTGTATTGCCACCGACTTCCAATCAAACTTCCGAAAAAAATTACACAGACGACGTTTTCTTTTTGGATGGATAGGGTAGAATCTGCCCTATTCATGAAAAAAAGAATTTTAAAAATCAAATATACAAAAAAAATATCTATTGAGAGCCTCCTTCTTTTTGAAGTCGGTTGAAAAAAAACACGGTAGGCCTAGACGGGTGGATCGGAATGTTGAACCAAGATGGATGAAAAATTATTGCATGTAGCGGAGATGAGAATGTCGAAATAGATGTTGCTGAGTGACCAGAATAGATATAGTCAGAAATAAGTATATTAGAGGAAGTTTGAAAGTTGTGCCAGTGACAGAAAAGTTCAAAGAGAACCGTTTGTCTTGGTATGGGCATATGAAGAGGAGGCGGATGAAACGCATGTGACCAAAGGGTTACGAATATTAATGTGAATGGATGGAGAAGAAGAGGAAGGCCAAATAAAAGAGAGATGGATTGTGCGAAGAATAATATGAAAGAAAAGGTAGTTAGTGATAGCATGACGGTTAACAGGACAGAATGGAAGAAGAAAACTGGGGAAGAAGATAATAAGTAGGCCTACCGTAAAAGTATTCCATTGGAGTCAATTTTTGAACAGGAAATACGGTTATTATAAAGCTTTTTTTTTGGGTCCAGCTTGCTACTCTGTTCCTAAACCACTGCAATCTGTAAGCCAAAATCAACAGTAGCGGCCACCAGGAAAGCGCCGAGGAAATGAAGCTCGACGAGTCCCTGAGAAACGATTTAACTGCCTTGGATCCCGCAACGAAATTAATCGGAAAAGAACAGCGGAAGAGTAAGCAAAATATTTTCCACTCCTTCAATATATGCAGGAGACAGAACAGAACTAGGCCAATAGACCCAAAGGGACGTTTACAACTGGTAGAAGCCCAGTTGCCAAGCACCACGGATTACAATACATAATGAATGGGTCCTTAAATATGAGCCGTGTGGTGCCGGCCGCGAATAGCACCACCCCATTTCTACCCGTGGGTGTCGTAGAAGGCGACAGAGGGATATTGACTAGAAGATGGGCAGCAGCGTCCTTCTGGGTACCTACTGCGATCGCCAACATGCATCGGCCAAGCATGGCGATTACGGCTGAGCCCCTCCTTGAGGAAGACCTATGCCCAGCAGTGGGCGTCCAAAGGTTGACATGATGATGATGATGATGATGATGAAAATACGAGCTGTTGTTGTTGTTATTATAAACTTTGCTGGACCCCACAGTGCAGTACCCCACGCTCAGCATCCACGCTTGCGACCACAACACCAACAAAGTAGACAAAAGTATAATATTAAGCGAGAAGACAAGAACCATTAGGATCAATACCTGTTTTAGTTAAATACTCGAAGATTTGCATCATAATAATAACAGGTTCTAGGTATACCGGTTCTTAACTTTTATGTAATCTAAACTTATCTACTAATATTATAAAGGTGCAGAGCTTGATTCGGTTTATATTTGATTACTCCTGAATGACTGGTCCGATTCTGGACAGCTAAAATCAACTTTTTTATATGACGTTCAAAAGTGCCTTTTAATGGTCTAATTGAAGTAAATGCTTTGACATTCTTCCGCATAGGAAAAATATCTTCGACTGTATTCAACAATTTGAGAAATCGCAAATAACTGCGTGCACATAACATTGGCTCTTACTGACCACATCTTAAGAAACATAATTTATTCCATAAAGTGCAGTCAGTAAGAGCGAATTCACCATTTTTTGAAGTTTGTCTTGTGTTTCCACTGAATCCAGTCAAGGATATTTTTATGATACTTATACTTGACTTCTACTCAGACAAAATCGCGGGTAGACGACGACACCACGGGTTAGATTCCCAAGTCAAGCGAAGTGTTATTGAGTTTTTGTATTAAGAATTTCTCAGTAACAGTCCGGAGTTTGGAAGTTGGCGGTGTTTCACCCCTGTGCCTCGGAATGCACGTAAAGCCGTTGGTCCTGCGCCTGATCTCTCTCCGGCCGTGTCGGATTGCCTTCCCACCGGACTATGAGAGTGAGGGAAGAGGGAGTGCACCTGTCTTTGCGTACACACTTGTGTACTATAATATCTTCTGCGTACAGTTAGATATAGGATATAGCAATTGGCTGACCCACCTTTACATGAATGGTTGAGATTGTTTAGAATACGAATGGATATAGTTTTTTAATTCTTTGATATTACATTTCTGCAAAGTAAATAAAATTATTTTTATTATTATTATATTTAGCCCCCACTGTCCCACTGCAGGGCAAAGGTCTCCTTCCATCGGCCTCGACTTTTAGCTATGTCTTGCCAATTCTTAAGGAAGCTATCCAAGTCATCCCGCCATCTCTTTCGTGGTCTACCGCGGCCCCGTATCGCCATTTCAGGGCACCAATTATGGGATTTACAGGCCCATAGGTCGTTCGGCATGCGGCAGACATGTCCAGCCCAGTCCCATCTAAGCTGGGCAGCGTTTTGAAATAAAATAAAATATAAAAGAATTATAAATATCTGTAGTGTGAAGGTAGTATTAAGTACCTACTTTAAGATCTGTATTATTATAATCTATGCACCTTTGTAACCATTTATATGCACTATTCTATGAAATATAACTCAGTATTAGTCGGACATTCACTAGTTTCATTTACCATCAACACCGCACCTTACATGGCGACCCTGCCAAAGGAACCTATACGCGCTACGCGAACTTGAGACGTTGAGTGTAACTGTGTACAATAATGACTGTGTGTAATTAATGAAAATGAATCAAGTTTTGATTTATTGTGCCTACGGACTAGACGTCGGTGCGACTGTACAAATCTTCTACGAATTGTACGAATTGTATTTGTATTCTAAAAAATCTCAACCATTTATGTTAAGGTATGGGTCAGCTAATTGCTATAACTGACTGTACTTGGCTGATCTCCATCGAGATTGGCTGCCGTGACCAGAATTCGATCGGAAGAATTACATTACACTAGCACACTATCAACCAGAAAGGCTAACCAATCTGCACCACAAACGAACAGGAAAAACTAGTTTTAAATTCAAAATCCCACACACCTCAATTCTGACTCATACTGAGCGTTATTTTCAAAATGTTCCAACATATTTACAAAAGCTTATTCCGATGTGACTTGCGTGAGTCAGACTGTGCCTCGTGTATCGTTCCACCTTAGTTTATACTAGCTATGCCTTTGGTTCCGTCCGTGTATTACACATATTATTGTCGTCCATTAGACCCAACATCCTACCACAGACCTCCTTCCCTTCTTTAATGTATTTATTTTGGGCTGAAATTCTTCAAACTCACATTCAAAGATTTTTTTAAATAAATTACTTTTTCACATCGGCCGCAACTCACCTGGACCTATAGACGAAATCCCTTTCCGTAGCGTTAACGAAAACGGAAAATACAGCAAATTGTTTGGAGTGGACTTTCGGTTTAGATGTCATGTGATGCAAAAATGTCAACTGCATACAATTTGATTTTTCCGTCGGCGTTAAGGCCCTGGGGTGTGATTGTGTAAGACCTCATTCTAAACTTCGAATCTGAATCCGCTGTGAATTTCTTGATTGGCATTCTAAAAACTCGGTTGATAATTCGAATTTACACTAGCGCCACCCTTGCGAGCGTGTCAGCGAGTTGAACTAAATTGACAGGGAGATTTTGACAGATAAAGTATGAGATGACGTTAGAAGCATTCTGTAAGGTAATTTCCACGTCACTCCGAAGCTCACTTCGCATTTGAACCCGATTCAAAGTGTCAAATATATCAAGGTCATTTTGAACCTTATTTGAAGTGAGAGTCAATATTAGCGATGTGAGATGCGAGTTGTTGTTTGAATTTTACAGAATCAACCTACTGATCTTAAGTGATGATGCGGCTTAAAGTGGAGCACGCTTGCCTAGCATGAACCGGTTCACGCGTGCCTTGAAGATACCCAGATTATTGTGGACAGTGAATTTCACAGTCTGGCAGTTCGCACAATAAATGTGTAAGCAAAGCGCTTGGTTCCAGACCGTGGAACCTTCAACCATATACACTAGCTTCTGTTCGCGATTTTATCTGAGTGGAAGTCAATTCTACCATAAAACATTGCGGTACGATCCAGCATTAGTGTCACAATTTAAAAAATATATAACCTAGAATAGAACTGTTCAGACGCAGTTGCGTATATATGGCGCCACTTATTTATAATTCTCTACCAAATTTTATTACTGACTTACCCTACAGAAAATTCTGTATAGTTCTGAAAAAATGGCTTATTTCACATAGCTTTTATTCAATAGCTGAATTTTTAAAAACCTCGTCATGTCAGTCCTATCATTTTAGGAATGCATTGTAGAATTAGTTGCCACTGTTCCTACATAGGCTTTATTTTATAATTTAATTGTCTATTGTTGGTTACTTAAAAAAAAAAAAATTAAAAAAAAAAGAAAACTTGAGAGGTGTCAAGGGACACCCGGATGGAACGAAGTTCCTTTCGATTAATTAGTGAAGGAATTGTAATAAAATTTTATTTTTTTAAGTTATAATAATATTTTTTTTTATTATTAACAAATATAATGTAATTAAAAGACAATTTAATTAAACGTGCCTGTTTATGTATCGAGCGAAATGGACTCCATATTGAGCAGTTGCTTCGATACAGGGAAGTGTAAATTTTATACCTAATAGTAAGTTTTTTAATTAAGCCAAAGTTGATTAAAACTGTGTTTGTGAATAGTTCTAATTTATTTAAATAGGTTACCTATAGCACCTATAGGTACTACGCCTGCCTGCCTTTCTTTTTCTAGCAAAAGAGTACTTACTCACTTACCTACTTACAACTACAAATAATTCGCCAATGATAAAAGTAAGTACCACTACCTACCTAGGTACCCACCTAAGCTCCCACTGGCTTAATTTAAACCTAAACATTTTAATCAAATCAAAAAAAATATTATTGTCGCTAGTAAAACCTAGAGAAAAGTACTCTGTGACCTAGAGCGATAAGGTGCAGTGATTACCTACTGACGACCGCGACCGATAGAAAGCTCATGATTATCAAACCCAAACTTTCAATAGGTACCTACTAAACAAAACATAGAAGTAGGTACAGTAACTACCTACCTACCTAACCTACGTATTCTATGGCTTAATTATCGACTTAAAATTTACACTCGTTTTCACAATCCACACAGTCTCACAGTGAAAGGTGGACTTATCTCGTAGGTCGAATTATCACGCAATGATAATTCCGATGTCATTGAGGTAGGTACCGCCACTATTTGAGCGAATAAACTTAGGTACTAAACATATCGCCGTAGGTACCTAGTTCAAAGAGTTCGCCGCGCCGCCTTTAAATACATAAACATATTCTACGAAAAGCGAATTCGGACTTTATTTTGTAAACGTAAACGGTTAAAAATTGAAATTTTACCAAACTAGGTATGATAAAATTATTCTGAGAAACGTATAGGCAGGTGCCCGACCGGACAATAGGAGCTATGTGCAACCGAATTTCACGGTTAATGTGTAAAAATAAGGTTTTAATTCGCTCCAATATTTTCATAGAAAAGCCGCGATTCAACTAATAATGAGCCCAAAGTGCCCCTACACCTGCACCTTAGAGGACATTAAAAACGCCACTGATGCTACGATAAATGTGTCTACCTACTGGGCCCAAGTAGTCTAGCATAAAGGAAAACCATCGATTCGAAAAGAAGAAGACTAATAATGAACTCTATTTGACAGTTCCAACGATTCAATTTTTCTGTTCGAATTGTCTGCGTTTGTGAAGTAATAAAAATAGCAAAAAGTGTCGTGACAACTTTTCGTAAGAATTTTTTCCGTCTAGCCCCCTTTCACAACGCGCGATAAGGAAGTTCGTTCCAAAAACAAATTTATGTTAAACCCAAGAAGCTTATAGATAAAAGTGGAGGCAACACTCTAAATACCTAAGTGAAGCCAACTGTGGGCAGACGCTCTCTTTCTGAATGCATACATAGGATAAAGAAAACACCTATCACTATCTCGTTCTTAAGTATGCATTCAGAAAGAGAGCATCAGCCCACAGTTGGTTTCAAGCTTTTGTTCTAAGTGTTGGCTCCATTTATACCTATATCTTCATGGTTAAACCTAGTTGTTATGAGTATTACTTGGTAATGCAGCAAAAATGCGCTCATGAAATAATGCTCAAATATATTATGTTTATTTTGTGAAGAGTAGTTATTGCTCCAATATTTGCATGCCAATTTGTGGAGAAATGTGTCTCTGCACTACAATAATGTACCTAACATCTTTTATAACCGCATTTAAGCAAATAAATGTTTTGACTTTGACTTTGACTTGACTTTGAAAAAATTGTCTGTCTATCTGCCCATCTAGGTCTTTTTGCTTCGGCTAATCTCCAAAATGGTTGGTCTGATTTTGTAGGGACTTTCACTGGCAGATAGCTGATCTTATCCGGAGTAACATAGGTGACTTTTAGAAAAAATATGAGTGCGGCCTATACTAGTGTCCAATTTTGTCGTAGGGGATATTACTGCAATGTTCTGGTACCAGAGTGCAGCACTAGCATAATCCGTAAACAGTTTTTCGACGAGGCGTTCAAAGCGTGAAATTCTCCCTTTAATTGAGTTCAAAATTGAGAAGTGTATTATATTATATAATAATGCATCAGTGCTGTGTATTTCGATGTAGAAATGAAGGGAATTTTTCATTTTCAAAAGAAGAAAATGTTTGAAAACTTTGGGAAGCAGCTAAAAATCACTCTAAAATATGTTCAGGTTAAGTATTCAGGTGAGATAGACGTATTTACAGAATAACGTTCACTTTTGTCATGTAAGACAACCAAATATGATTTTATTCTGAGCATAACCTAGAATCCACTTTCAAATGGCCGAAGGATGCCATAATATAGTTAAAGTACAGTTAAGTAAGTAAGATTAACTAAAACTTTGATATGTTTTCACAAAATACCTAGCTATTATAATTAATAACATAATTAAACAAGAATACGAGGTTATGCTCGTGGGTATGTGCTAGTGGCGCCCTCTGCGCTGAGTTTCGCGTAATGTTCCCTATTACCTACGACGAAATTAAACACTATACTCTATTTACAATAGCATTAGAACATTAACAGAAGTTAAAAAAGGTTCTTTTTAATGCACACTTTGTAACAAAAGTACAATAAACAATGTTAAAGTTACGATAGACACCGAATTTATTATAATCTATTTTTACAGTAGCTGCCGCGCGTATTTGTAAACATTTTAATAATTTATCTTCCCAAATTATGTGGTTTTCATTTAGTTGTATATTTAATTCCAATTTAAAAGTATAGTGTTAATGGTAAAAACCTAACAGAAGCAGGGATGAACAATACCCGGAACGTTATTCGTTTCACTGTAATTCTACCAAATTTAAAATTGTACCTCTATCTTTAAAATACTTTTATTCTGTTTATATTATCATACGTCCATATTTAGTACTATCTTAGATCTGTTAACCAAAATTATATTACAATAAGTTCAATTTAAATTGTTTTAACTTATCTTTGACTTAAAATGTTTTGCATTCCTGTGTCTGGGTGTTGTTTATCTATAATATGTATATATTTAAAAGAAAAAAAAAAAGTATTTGTGTATGTATATCAGCTGTCTGACACCTATAGTACAGGGTCTCCCTAGTTTGGGGTCAGATGGCCGTGTGTGAAAATGTCCCCACATATTATTATTATTATATTATATTCTATGAGCCTCTTTTTTCTAATGCTATTATAAATGGAGTATAGTATCATTTACCTATAGAGACATTCTGGATAGTTTTGTTAGTACTTAGCTAAATCACTTATGTTTAAAGTTTCACATAAGTACTTAATAATTATTTTCATAACAATACTGCACAATTTGATGCCTCGTTCCATTGTGCTGGCGCGGGAATGCTACTAGCGTGCTAGCTACTTTCTCTGCATACCCAATCATTAGCAATATTAGTCACTGTTGTTTTGTAACATACCGCGGTTACATGTTGACAGTAAAGTTGTAATAATACTAGTATAGTACCCAAGGTAAAGTCAGCAATACAGATAGGTATGCAGGTCATTGGACATGGTTGAAGTTTACTTAGAAACCGAAGGATGTTTCCGAATGAAATTTATTTAAATCATTGAAATGTTTATTCTCTATTAATTTCATTTTATTTTATTTAAAAACATCAAAACTAAAAAAAGACTCAAAATCATTTATTTCAATTAAACCATTTACAGGTACTTTTGAATTGTCAGAGTCAGTCAGTCAGAAAGTTGAAGCTAGTTGCTCGTTCCAAACAGTAGGTTTCTATGGAGAAGAACGAGCAAGAAACTCCAGGAACACTCTTTTAAAATCAGTTATATTTTACAAATTTTGGTTACATCATTCATGTTGAATCTAAGGGTACAATGTGAGAACATTGTAACACGTCTTGCATGTTAAAAGAGGTCTAGAGAAAAATATAGTTATAATAACAATTTAAACCAAAATTTAAAATAACCGAGGCAGCTAAGAGATGACCAGTCCCAACCGACGGCATCCGTTCACGAACATGAACTTAAACTATATCTAACGACCCTGCATACCTATCTCTTTTGCTGACTGTACATCATCGTATTGACGTATAGCTA
Organism: Charanyca ferruginea; assembly: GCA_947361185.1. Taxonomy (NCBI): domain Eukaryota; kingdom Metazoa; phylum Arthropoda; class Insecta; order Lepidoptera; family Noctuidae; genus Charanyca; species Charanyca ferruginea. Next base: position 5,964,631 of record OX376084.1, on the reverse strand, counting down.
GCTTACGTAGCTACGCTTACCGCGGTCTGTTCTTGGATAGGTGACCATTCCTTTCATACAGAAACCCTCCGTGCCTCGGAAAGCACGTAAAGCCGTTGGTCCCAGCTGTCATTTGTAGATCTTTGGCAGTCGTTATGGGTAGTCAGAAGTCAGAAAGTCTGACAGCCAGTCTTACCAAGAGGTAACGCGTTACCCAGTAACTGGGTTATGGAGGTCAAATTGTAAAAGACTGGTATTCAGCTGTAAGACTCTAGCCGAACCCAATACAATGTGTAACCTTAAACACGCCAAACCTCAGACACCCCAAATGATTTTTAATTCAATTAACCTAATTCTGAAAAAAAATAATAATTAAAGGCTTTATGTGCTGTTTTAGTTTTACCAAGACTCGTATTTGCATTGAAATAAGAACTATTATTATCACGCGTATGAGAATATTTAAATTTTGGCAGGTTTGCGCACGTGAGGGCTCGACTTATTAATAAATAGACAAGGCAACATGTTTATAATGAAGATTTTTTGAAAAATGTTACCTATATATTAGAAAGTGGTTCAATTGATTCAGGTTTTGCGTATTTGACGTTAGGTACACCTTGTATAGTTGGGAAAAGGTTAGACAGATGTTGCTATCTATCGCCTTTACTTAAACACTAGCTTCTGCCCGCGACTTCGTACGCGGATCCTGTTGCTTATGCCAGCGACAACGGGGTCGTCAAAATCGAAGATCTGTTGATCTTCTTCACAAAAAGTACAATTTTGACCCATACCACCGATGGCGGAATATGTGACGTAGTCAATCATAGGAGTATACGTAAATGCACTCCGTTCCTTATCAATCCAAGGATGGTCGCCATGCCCTACGACTATAATATCTTGAGACACATCCGATTCTTCAGATGATATCGACATTCTGTTCAGAGAATGTCGAAGTCGATTAGAATTCAAACGTTCGTTGCACTCTTCTTCTGTCTCTTCATGCCGTACTCCAGCAATTCTTTCTCTCTCACTTTCTTACTGATTATGAATATTTGGTTGTGTGCGTGTTCGAGATAATGTATGATAATCTCGATCAGCAGTTAGTCGCGCATCACGTTCATCACTCGTTTCAAAAGACCTGTTAGTAGATGTGCGAATACGCTGAGAACTCAAGCGTGATTCTGTATCGGTAAACGTTTCCGATTCGCGAGAAAATGCATGTCGCTCACGATCAGCGGTCAGTCACGGATCACGTTACCCACTTGTCTCTAGAGACCTAGAAGTCGATGCGTAATACGCTTGGAACTCAAGCGCAATTCTCTATCCGTGAACGTCTCCGACTCGCGAGACAATGCATGACGTTCACGAGCAGCGTTCAGTCGCGCATCATATTCTTCACTGGTCTCTAGAGACCTGGATGTAGATGCGTAAATACGCTGAGAACGCAGGCGTGCTTCGCGATCTGAAGAGGTTTCCACGGAGCGAGTTGCAGCCTGATGTTCTCGAACAGCATCAAGTCTCTCCTGACGCTCTTCGGTAGATTCTTGGGATCTTATGATTCTCAATCTTTTAGCTCCTTTGGAACATTGGGAAAGATTTGACCTCTTTCTAGGCATGGTTATAGTTAGTTTTATTGTGAAGAAACCTGATCAATTAAAATCTAAGTGACTGCTCCCCTGCGTTACCGGGTAGGCTACCGTGTCACGGATATAAATGGAAAAGGAAATTACACACTCAAAGAGCTGTGGATTTTGTGAATAATTAATAAATAAATAAACATAAGCTCGAGGGCATATTTATTCGATAAAATAAAAAAACTTGAGAGGTGTCAAGGGACACCCGGATGGAACGAAGTTCCTTTCGATTAATTAGTGAAGGAATTTTATTACAATTTTATTACAATTCCTTCACTAATTAATGTGATGCGTTAAAGTGAATTTAAGTGGCTTTAAGTCAGGGCAAAAAAAAAGCGAGGAATGAAAAGTTATTATGGCTGCTTACATTGTAAGTAAGTAATTTTAAAGATTAACATTTTCTAACATGTTAGTACAATGCGTAGTTATTTAGATAGAAAGACCAATAAATTATTTCTGCGCCATCTATTGGCCGTTCGTAATTCGATCTCGAAGAGCACAGTTGCGCCAATAACGTTAATAGATGGCTCTTAAATCAAATGAATGACGAAATGTCAAATGTCGTGACAACTTTTCGTAAGAATTTTTTCCGTCTAGCCCCCTTTCACAACGCGCGATAAGGAACTTCGTTCCAAAAATACTAGCCTTGCCCAGACATAATACTTATACAACAAAAAAAAATCATTCAAATCCGTCCAGTAGTTCCGAAAATTAGCGTTTACAAACAAACAGACATAATTTTTTTTGGATTTGTGCTCTATTACTGTTTCTAATCCCCTCTTATTATTTATTTTTAACTAGCGACCCGACCCAGCTTCGCATGGGTTTGGCCTTGGCCTTCCTCGATAAATGGACTATCCAACACAAAAAGAATTTTTCAATTCGAACCAGTAGATCCTGAGCTTAGCGCGTTCAACCAAACAAACAAACAAACTCTTCAGCTTTATAATATTAGTATAGAAGTATAGATATATTCAATGTACAGACACAGTTTTTTTACTGTTTTATTATATTTAAGATTAAAACATGTTTTCATTGCAATCTCTTGCATAGAAATATCTTAAGATACAATCGAAAACGTATAATATAAACGTATGTACACAAGTCTTAGTGTACAATGTTGAGGTTACAAAATATACGCTTTATTTCAATAAAAACAACATAAACTAAATCGCGGAAATTGAGAGCTAAAATTACGATTAAGGCGACGATATACGACTTTTACAGATTTTAAACTGACAATCACGTCAAAATGTGCAGTGTAAATGATTTGAAAAAAATATATGTTAAACTAGAACATTCTCTTAATCACTTAGTAAGTGAATATTTTTGATTATATTCATATTATGTAGTTTAATTAATACGTGAAGTTGTGTCTGACGCGGACAAAACATTGACAATCACATAAAATCTACCAGGTATAATTAAACGAAACTTACACCATCTTACAGACAATTTTATTATCTATCTTTTAGTATACGCCTTTTTTTAATTTTGAAAGAATACTACTTTTATTTAATTTTTTCGACTAAACTTTGAGAGTTTTGGACGCAAAACTGATGCAGAACAGACGCAGTCTGCGTGCAAAACTTTCAAAATTTAGTCGAAAAAATTAAATAAAAGTAGTATTCTTTCAAAATTAAAAAAAAGGCGTATACTAAAAGTTAGATAATAAAATTGTCTGTAAATTGGTGTAAGTTTCGTTTAATTATACCTGGTAGATTTTGTGTGATTGTCAATGTTTTGTCCGCGTCAGACACAACTTCACGTATTAATTAAACTATATAATATGAATATAATTAAAAATATTCACCTACTAAGTGATTAAGAGAATGTTCTAGTTTAACATATATTTTTTTCAAATCATTTACACTGCACATTTTGACGTGATTGTCAGTTTAAAATCTGTAAAAGTCGGTTAATAGCCCCTTTAACGGTAAGCCAGCAAGCCAGAGAACTATTAAACCCTATCAGACAAAACCAAATTCTAACTCAAAATACTGACTTTGAATATAATTACATTATAGAAAGCTATTCACTTAAACTTAAAACCCAACACACGATCACTCTTACTCAACCGTATTGTAATACCGACATACCATTGTTTGTTCATCGTACATACTATAATCATCAACAATTTTAAAAGTAAATAAAACCGGTCAAGTACAAATCGGGCTCGCACAATAGTGGTTCTGTACCACCGTAAATATAGGTACGTAATAACGTAACCTTACCTTTTCTTATGTTCCCGGGGTGGAAAATCCTCATGACTGTTCTCCGTCCTGGGGAGGGCGAAGGGATCTGTCAGACTCATACTGAATAACTAATATTATAAAGGTGAAGACTTTGTTTGTTTGTATGGTTGAACGCGCTAATCTCAGGATCTACTGGTCCGAATTGAATAATTATTTTTGTATTGGATAGTCCATTTATCGAGGAAGGCTATAGGCCCATGCGAAGCTAGATCGGGTCGCTAGTACTGAATAAAAACCAGCCCGGTGTTCCATCTCACATTTACGCCGGGGGATGTGAGAACGTACGATCCTTCCGCAAAACCTAACCTAGAGATACGACGCTTTACGACTCTGTAGCCTAGATGGTAGTATATTGGATCCCATTCAGGGCAAATATTTATGTAATGAGCACTTGTGTTTGCCTTTTATCTTGTTGTTGTTTATCTATATACGTATTATTTATGTCAATTATAATCCGTGGTGCTTAGCAACTGGGTTTCTCCCAGTTGTAAACGTCCCTTTGTGCCTATTGGCCTAGTTCTGTTCTGTCTCCTGCTTGATTTGGAGGGAAGTGGAAAATATGTTTTTCTTACTCCTCCGCTGTTCTTTTCTGATTAATTTCGTTGCGGGATCCAAGACAGTTGAATCGATTCTTTGGGGCTTGTCGAGCTTCATTGCTCTGGCGCTTTTCTGGTGGTCGCCACTGTTGATTCTGGCTTACAGGAGTTACAGTGGTTAGGGAATAGTGTGGCGGGCTTGTCCCATATTAAATAAAAAACTTATTATTTATGTATTTGTGTACGTATATAAGCTGTCTGACACTCATAGTACAGGGTCTGCCGAGTTTGAGGTCACATGGCCGTGTGTGCAAATAATAATAATTATAAATAAACAAACTTTTATTTCAGACGTCTGTCCATAAGTACACACAACATATAGGTACACACAATAAACACAACAAATACAATAAATTAAATAAAATATCAATCAAAATACTAGGGAAGAGGAGGCACTGTCCACTGATTACCCTGCAGTGAATGTGCAAGCGTATCCAATGGCACAGCAGTGGAGAGTCCCACCTATTATGGCATAAAGTCCCCACATATTTATTATTAACATTTGGTTACGGAACCTTGAAAAGCTGTAGACAAGTTACCTTCACAAGATTTGCACTTCAAAAATGTCACAATAACACAGGAAACGTCGTAGATTTCGAGATTGTCAGGAAACGTCATTTTCGGTTGTTTTCGAATGCATTCTACGTCCACTGTTGGACAAAAGCCTTACCTAAGTGGGGGTCGCCTTTATCCCCACGCTTGGCTAGCGTCTTGGGGTTCGCAGTGAGGTTCTAAGTACACGGAAGCCACTGATACCCGACATCCAGATTAAAAAATATATATAAATAAGTATAATTATATCATTTAATTCAGGTAACAAAGACGTTATTCGCCTTCTACGACACCTTCGAGATGAAATGGGTTGGTGCTATTCTGGCTAAGAGCTCAAGTGAGCAATGTCATTGACTAACTGCCACACTCAGAGACTTCACTTAATAATAATGAATCATTAACTTTAATTGACCAACATAACTTGGAACGCTGTCAGTCAAAAATATTGTTGTTGACATTATTAATAAGTGGCGTCTCTGAGTGTGGCATTATAATAATAATCAACAAACTAGTCCCGGAACAACTACAGATCTTCTGTAGACAAATACAAATCTTCTGTAGACACTGTGAACTAACACAATGGCGTTGCGTCACGGGTCGATGAGTCAATCCTGAGGTCAACCAACCTGCTCCATAAACAACGGACACAGTCATTGGTTACAAACCTACGTTGTTTTCTATGTAAGATGCAGAGCAGGACTAAGAAATCATGTAGGTATACTAGTTATGTGACGACTATTCGCACATGTGTAAATAATATTAAATGTTCAATACAGTCAATGTGTTGAACATTTAAGAGCGTGCATTCGATTCGTTACAAAAACTTCATGTTTTCGCGTTTTGCCCAGATCCTATCGTACCGAACTATCGTAATGATATTAAAGATTATGCGTCTTTCCAACAGAATATACAGTCTCAAAGTACATAACAGAGCCAAAATTACGAAAATATTACTATTAGATATTAAAAAAACAGTATTCAAAAAGTACAAAATCGGTCACTTCAACAATTTTTTTTCACCAGTATTTGAATAAAAACATGACTGATATATTTATTTTATGAAAATAATGGTTATGCTCAATATACACATTTTTTTTCAGTACCTTGTACGAACTCATTTATTTTAGACAATTATTTTAAAAACCACTGTAAAGCCCCGCGCGCTGTCGTTTGCCGATCAATTTCAATGATTCGTGCTTATTTCGTGCTTATTTTTATTTCTGATGCATACAAACAGACCATTGTATTGTACTAGTGTGTGTCAATGCTGCTACGCCGTTCTAGCAATCGTTTATACCTATACGCGCCCTCTTTTTCATGTTTACACCTGCATCTCGAACAACATACCTAGGGTAAATACGCCAAACGTCGGCCACCCGCCAATCGTCGGCCGTCTGCACATTTTTAACTTGCATTCATTTACAAGGTAATTAAGTGGCAATTTTGCCACTCGAATTGCATCCTTAGTTCATATTCTATACGTACGAACCGTTACTATTCGATTTGTCACTCGTTCTTTGCACACTGAGCGTCCGTAGCGATGCCGGCGTTGAAGTGTCAAATTCGTAGTAATAGTAGCTTACTTGCTGTGAATACCCACGCTTCGGGGATTGTTATCACAACGATAAGACATTCTTTTTTATTGTTTTAAGCTTTGTTATCAATAATAAGTTAGTTTTATTATATTTTGAGATGGTTTTTCTAATGTTTTGCGTATTGGTTTAAGGGAAAAATAGGGGGCCGCCATTAGAATACCAGTTTCGGTTTAAAACCGGATTCTCGGCCGGGGCCGACTTAAAGTAAATGTAGTCTGTTTTATAAACTGCAATACTATCAATTCCTTTGGCATAATAGGAGAATTTGCAAAGCTTATCTGGTAAATAAACCTATTTTACATTTAATCGCCAAATACCGGCCGGGTGATATTAGTTGAATCTCGAGAAATAAGGTTCACAAAACAGAGGCCGACTTTAGAAATATTAAAGATCGTAATGTCGGCCAGCCTCGAATTCGAGCGCCACTATACAGGCTGATTACTTTTGTATTTTTTCACTGATTGTGCGGGTAGTCCTTTTTAATATATTTATCAAACTTATTTTCTCAAAATATAATATGTATTGTTATAATTTATAAATAAACTTATGAAGAGGTTAAGTTTTGGTGTAGAGTTAATATTAATTATAAAATTGAGTTAAATTAATTACAAAGTATTACAATATTGAAAACATGTTTATGATAGCTAAGTATAGTTTGGGATACAAATATAAATTGCTTTTTGGAACTTGCTACCTATTAAACCCATGTTTACTAGCTTAAAAAATCTAAATGATTTTTATTAACCTGCTTGGGACAAAAAGCTGCCTTTAGATAGTAAGCTCGTTTTTACTTAATACTTTTAATTTAAAGTACTACAATGACAGAGCAGGGACATGCAGGGCCTTCACGGAAAGAAGGAAAATTATGCAGTTACAATCACACTAAAATAAAATAAGCTCTTGAGGCAATAAGAAATGGAATAAATCATATTATTAATACATTTTTCATTATCATATTTTAAAACACCCTATACCCGGCCGACATTTGGGGAAAACGCGACCGACAATGGGCCGTAAACGGCCGACTTTAGGGTTTTTTTCGTTTTCGATGCATTTAAACCTTAATACTTTTTGCTTTTACTAGAGAACACAATCCTATGCCTAAAAACATAAAATAGATTTATCAACCTATCTAAAACCGTATCACAAGGTATCCTTCGTTGCAAACTGACGGAGCCAGAGCGATCCAAAGTTAGAAAATCGGTAAGGGGGCCGACGTTTAGCGTATTTACCCTACTTCATTTTTTCTATAAAAAAATGGTATTCTCATGACGACAAGATTTCCCTGTCCGATCCAGATGACGCTATTACCCTCCTTCAAGAACGAAATAGGGCCACTAGCACATTAGTTAAACACAGACACAGACCGCCGTCATTCCGTCCTCGCCGCCGAGGCCCGCCGCGACGACCCCGTACGTCCCCTCCCCGACCCTTGCTAGCGCCAGCCCGCGTCGCTGAGCCCTTAGCTTTAAAATAGCCCCTAATTAATGGAGACCCGATCCAGCCTGTCCCTTTGCTGCCCTCTCTCAGTGGCGACCTAAGCCGAGGCTCGTACCCCACAGGGGGTGCCCTTAGCGTAGTCACTTAGTTTATAAGTTTTTGCCCTGGCTGGAGGCCCTAAAAGTCACTTTTAAGGCACCACAGGATTGTCCGGTTAAGCAGTAACCAACCCTCAGGTTGAACTGCGAGATGCCATACAGAAAAAAAAAAAAAAAAAAAACGACGACAAGATGCCTTTTATGAGCATTATTTTCTACCTTTAACACTATCATTTTCCTTTCGAAATAAATAATATAAATAATAAATAAATATCTTGGGACAACTCACACACGGTCATCTGGTCCCAAGCTAAGCAGAGCTTGTGTTATGGTAACCAGACAACTGATATACATACTTATATAATTTATAAATACATACATATTATAGATAAACACCCAGACACAGAACAAACAATCATGCTCATCACACAAAGTTTGTCCTGGGTGGGAATCGAACCCACGACCTCCGGCTTAGCAGTCAGGGTCAGTGACCACTAGACCAACAGGCCCGTCAAATCTTCAAATCTTCTGTTATCCCATGACAGCCTTTCCCAAGGTCGTAAGCTATCTTCGTAACACATTTCATTAAAATCGGTTGAACCATTTCGTCTTAAAAACGTAACGGACAGAGTTACTTTTGCATTTATAATATTAAGTATGAACGGATTATATAGTGATGATACCATAGCAGATGAGCAATATGTAGCCAAACGCACTCAGGTGTGACTTAGATGGTACGATCTAGGATCAATGACCCCTCGCCTTTCTCTAAGCTACAATCAGCTCCCTTTCAAACAATGCAGCTGAATATAGTGTACAAATAATTCCTTGCCAAGACCTTGAATCTGAGTGGTATTTTCTATTACACGAACATTTTCCTGTTTCTTTATCCGTAGTTCAATTCATTTAGTATGTGCCACAATAATTAATTTAAGTCTTTCACTGTCCGCTAAGTAGACACAATAGTTAAACAATGAACATGAATCATATGTGACTTATGGGACAGGGAAGTAGTTAAGTTAATTTTCTCCCAACCGAATTTCGATCACCAACAGTTTACTTAATATTTCTTATTAAACAATATTATTATTCACTTTAGAGCGACAGTAGTATGAACTGTGGAACGACTTTAGAACTTGAAATCTGTAGTACCTACCTAGTCAACTTTAAGGCGTTTGTGGTGCGTATCATACCAACTTGCGTCAGGTGTTGGAAGAAAGCTTTTGGCTAGTTGCTCTAAGTCTTTGTGCGTTCTAATATAGTTTTAAGTTTTATGGTTTTATTTATACTAACATAATTGTTTTAGGTATACTTAGGTTAAAGTATTTAGTTATCTATGGATCTTTGTAACCTGAAAACGTTTTATTTTTATTATTATAGTCTTGACCTGTAGCTAGTTAGAGTTTCTTGCCAAGACCTTAAGAACCTTAGTTGTTTTTCAAATACCCCACTAACACAAAACAACATTTTCCTGTTTTATTTCGCTGTAGTTTAGTGTACACACGGCTACACATCAAGCAATACATTTCCAGTATAAGCTGATCTCGCTTTGTATAGAATTTCCTTATAATGAGAGGTTAGCTTAAACTGGAAATGTATTGCTTGATGTGTACCCGTGCGTACCTATTAGACATATCTGTGGCAGTAATGACGCATCATAATATTGCGACCGCCCCCGTCAAACTTATATTTTTATTTTTATGTAATTGGAGGGCAAACGAGACGACGATTCAATTGATATAGTGGTCACCTCTGCCTAGACATGTACCTATAATACCAAAATCGTTGCAGATACTTTGCCATTCCAGAAACAAAGTGAACTGTCTTATATGTGCCTGTACTTAATTACTAATTAATCTGGGTATCTTCAAGGCGCGAGTGAACCGGTTTATCCTAGGCAAGCGTGTTCCACATTAGCACAGTATAAATATTAGTACTATATTAGTAGCGACACGCTCCGCCTCCCTCCGAAACTGTTCCTCACCTCTTCCCGTGCCGCACGACTGGTACTGGGAACTGCTCTTAGTTCGAGGAGCGGCGCGTAGACACGCACACACACTTATTTGTACAGTCTGTTATTTAGGTAGTAGTGTAGGCAATTATGTCGTTTAGTTTCTATGAAGTGTCGTGGGTGTGGTTGAGCTGTCGCATGTGCTTGTCATTACACTAGCACCCATACCTTTCAATACGAAACAGAACGCTCCATTCGATTCAAGCTTGCTCCAAAAACATTATTGATCAGAATAAAATTAGATCCCGAGTTTACTGGGATTTCATAAATATATTTTTAAGTTTGGCAGTGTATTTTAAAGTTATGTATGTAGTAAGTACCTACATGTTACGGCCTCTCGGGTAATATCTGAACATTGTTAAAACTCGAAACGATCGTATTTAATCAGTAAGGTATTCCTTATTCTTATCCTTATTCAAACTCCAAATTCAAAACTTGTATCCAAATAAGGCCATTTATGGCGGGTTGTTTCAAACAGTCGGTTAACCTTACATACGGACGGTTAAAAGTTACTATGAAGTGAAATGTTTAACGTTCGTTAAATGTAACGGGTAGTTTCATGACATAAAAATCCGTCAGTTAAAGTTATACAGAAAGAGATTCCATAATATTGTGATGTTTGAAGTAGCTGTTTGACAACACAAAATTACGTTGACTGGTCGGTTATGGTAATAGTAACTTTTTGACGATTTTGTGAAACAACTCATTTTTTTTGATTTGACGATAGTTAGCGCCATTTTTACTATTACCGGTCAGTAATGTATAGTTCAAGCAACCCGCCCTTAAAGACATTTTTGAATTGTCAAGGACTATTTTATACGATCTACAAACTTGACGACACGGTTGGCGCAGTGGCTGAGCGATCGACTGCTGCGCAGCGTGTTGCGGGTTCGATTCCCGCCCAGGGTTAACGTTTGTGTGATGAGCACTTGTGTTTGCCTTGTGTCTGGGTGTTGTTTATCTATATATGTATGTATTTACAAAAAAAAAAAGTATTTGTGTATGTATATCAGCTGTCTGACACCCATAGTACAGGGTCTCCCTAGTTTGAGGTCAGATGGCCGTGTGTGAAAATGTCCCCACATATTATTATTATTATTAAAATTGCATGAATCAGTTTAATTTACTTATTGACCGAAATATGAACACTTTTGTATCGTCACCATTACAACAACTCGCATCTCACATCGCTATTCACTCTCACTTCGCAAAAGGTTCAAAATGACCTTGATATATTTGACACTTTGAATCGGGTTCGAGTGCGAAGTGAGCGTCGAAGTGACGGGGAAATTGTCTTACAAAATGCCACTTCTTACGTCATCTCATACTTTATCTGTCAAAATCTCCCTGTCAATTTAGTTCAACTCGCTGACACGCTCGCAAGGGTGGCGCTAGTGTAAATTCGAATTATCAACCGAGTTTTTAGAATGCCAAACAAGAAACTTGATTCGAAGTTTAGAATGAGGTCTTACAGAATCGCACCCCTGAACGTAGGCCTCCCCCAGAGATCGTCAACCAACCCGGTCTTGGGCAACCCGCATCCATCCGCTGCCCCTTCCCACCTTCTTCAAATCTTCGGTCTATCATTGAATAATATTCGAAGAATTAACGAATATTATAGTGGGCTAAAGTTGTAGTTTTTATTATTCATCATCATCTGCCTAGCCTTTTCCCAACTACATTGGGGTCGGCTTCCAGTCTAACCAGATGCAGCTGAATACCAGTGTTTTACATGGAGCGACTGCCAATCGGACCTCCACAACCCAGTTACTGCGTAACACGATACCCCTTGGTAAGACTGGTTGTCAGACTTTCTGACAACCCATAACGACTGCCAAAGATACACAAATGACAGCCGGGACCAACGGCTTTACGTGCTTTCCGAGGGATGGAGGACACTCGGTATGAATTGGATGGTCACCCATCCACAGACCGACCGCGGCTAGCGTAGGTTAACCTTTGACCGATCGATCTGTACGGCGTTAACTTAGACGAGCTCGTTTTTATTATTTTAAACGTTGCCCCATACTAGGAGTTACTCCTGTGTCGTGGGTGCGTTTACAAACATATAAACTCACATACATAAACAGCCAGACCCGGAACAACTATCTGTAGGCCATACAAATATTTGTTACGTGCGGGAATCGCACCCACGACACGCAACGCAGTTGTCGATCGTTCAACCACTGCGCCAACCGTGACGTAAACAAAACATTTTATTTTCTTTTCTTTTGACTCTTATAACCTTGTCCTCTTTTGTATATAGCGAACTGTCAATAATTCTGCAAAAGGCCTGTCTATCTGCCTGTCCATGAAAACTAATAGATATTCACTGCACAGCAAGAAGTATCAACTGTTTATTCCATCTAAGACTGCAATGGTCGCAAGAGGTCGTAATATGCAATCAACGTTGACAATCACGGTCCAAATTTCGTGTTTAACCTTGTTGACAGCCGATTTACGCAGTACCTGACCCTCTGACGTCATATAAGCCTCTGTTGTGCATAAACAAGTAGGTTTAGGTACGTATATAGAAAAAACAACCAGACACAAGGCATCACACGAATGTTTAATTTAATTCGAACCCGCGACACCCAGCTAAGCAGCAGCAACTACAACAAGTCACAATGCCATCAGAACTATGTGCTATTGAAAGTCATAGTGTTTATACTAGAAATAGGAACAAATTAGATCAGCCAAGTTTCAGATTGTCAAAAGTTCATACTTCTTTTATGGGGTACTGTGTAAAATTTTATAATAAAATACCTCTTGATATTCTACAACTAAATGAAAGACAATTTAAAACATGTATTAAACGCACACTGTGTAGACAAGCATATTATAAATTAGAAGACTACATCAATGATAAAAATGCTTGGCTAAATGCTGGTCCTGCTCCACAGGCAGTTTAGGGAATTTCCTAATTGGAGGAGTGTTGTTTCCTACCCCTTTTTTTATTGACATGAGTAACGAGTATCGTTATTATTTTATACAAATATATTTTAATTACTTTTTCGACATTTTAGAAACATTGGAAACCTTAGTTCTGTATAATTTAGCAGCATTATTTCAATTTTGTAAATGTGAGTACCATGGAGCCATATATTAAGTAAATTATTATGTGTTTGACATAAATGAGCATGGCGGTTGAGAGAATTGTCATGCTCACTCAAATGTCTCGCTGATGGTGGCGCGTGTGTTGGATCATTCAGCTCCCTCTAAAATGGTTGAGCTGAATGGTGCTGATTCACGCGTCATGTTCGTGAACGGGCGCTGTCAGTAGAGATTGGTCAACTCTTAACTGCCATGGTTTGGATATCTTGATTATTTTTTATATTTTGTATTTCTAGATTATCTTCATTGTTTTCACATATAGAAGCAACAAGAATAATGTAAGCAGTATTTTGTTAAAACCTGATTTTAAAAGAGTGTCCGTGGAGTTTCTTGCTCGTTCTTCTTCATAGAAGAGACCACCTACGAAGAGATGACCTACGTTTTGGAACGAGCAACTAGCTTCAACTTTCTGATTAACTGACCGACTCCTTGACAATTCAAAAGTGCCTGTAAATGGTTTAATTGAAAAAAATGCTTTGACTTTGACTTTGAGTCGTTTTAAAGTCAACAGAGTTATACGCAATACCAGTTATTACTAAATGTCACTCTTAGGGCTTGTTTACATTAGTCAAGTACAGTAAGTACAGTATTATTACTGGGTTCGTATTAAATGAATGGTCCACCCACCCATCCACCGGGACCTAATATACGGAATTACGGTCGAGTATTTGTGTCCCGTAAATTCAACATAAGTGATGTATCCTATCATCATGTCAACCTTTAGAAACCCACTGCTGGGCATAGGTCTCCCCAAGACGGGTTGGCGATCGCAGTTGGTGTTATGGTACTCAGAAGGACGCTGCTGTCCATCTTCTGATCAATATCCCTCTGTCGCCTTCTACGACTTCCACAGGTAGAAATGCTATTTGCGACCGGCACCACACGGCACATATTATGTAACCTATAGGTACATTTGTAATATTCTATTGATTTTAAAAGAGTGTTCATGGAGTTTCTTGCTCGTTCTTCTGCACAGAAACCTACTGTTTGGAACGAGCAACTAGCCTCAACTTTCTGATTTACTTCTTGACAATTCAAAAGTGCCTGTAAATGGTTGAAATTAATGGTTTGAGTTTGACCGACCGTGGCCAATTTTGCTTAACCATGACCCACATGACCATGATTTAAATAAGTAAACATTTTAATTAATTAGCTATATTACCAGCGGTCATAAAATGTTACTCACATAATTTTACAAAATATTCGTCATAATTAATATCCTTATTATGATTCACGGTTGTTCATAATAATATTTCAAGGTTTTTCTTTCCTGATCAATATTATAAATTATTTGTGTGCAAATAGTATGACTTTATTAATTTATTTAAAAACATAAGCTGACAGTGCTTGCGACCAAAATGCTTACATTTTAACTATTTTATCACTAACCTTAAATTATAACTTACTAGCTTTTGCCCGTGACTTCGTCCGCGTCGATGTCGGTTATCGCGGAAGCAAGAGAAGTTGCGGATTCAAAAGTCCTATGTCCTTCCCCGGGGTTCAAACTATTGTCATACCAAATTTCATCAAAATCGGTTCAGCCGTTTCATCGTGAAAGCGTAACAGACAAGAGTTACTTTCGCATTCATAACATTAAGTATGGAATATGGATTATGGATTATTGATTATGGATTATGGATTATGGATTATGGATTACGGATTATGGATGGATGAAGAATTAATATAAACATTTACTCACATAGGAATACTGTTTTTCATGGAAGATTATAAACCGTATGATGTGATGAAGATATTCAGGGCCTCAAGTCTGCTATCAATAGTGTCAGAATGGTCTATCATTCATTTCATAATTGACAAGTTTGGTAATCTACTAATATAATGGCGTCATTATGACTTTCCAATGGTCAACCACTGACACGCCATTGAAAGAAATGATATCAATGGTAATCTCGTACCAAGTGACAAATTAATGTTAAGCGGTAATCTGCAAAAATTTTGACAGTTCCTTTGATCAGTGACCTACCATTAGAACGTCATTGTGCAGTCATTGCTTTTAATTCGACCGAGCAATGATCGACCATTATGAATTTAGCAGATTACGAACTTATAGCAAAATGACAATGGGATCGTGTTGGAATGACGAAATTATAAAAATAGCAGAATTGGCCCCCTCATCTATGTGCTGGGTGAGCAAAGGGTTCAGTTCAGCTCGACGAGTGCGCACTCCCGGGGGCACGAAAAACAGATTTCTCCGGCGATGAGAACCTTCCACGCCTTCACTTTCTTTATTATAAACGTAAACTGTTGAACAAAGGCCTCCCCCAAAGGAGGGGGGTGCCATAATCACCACGCTTGGCATGCGTCTTGGGGATTGCAATGAAGCTGTTGGAAGCCAATGCTGCCCGACTTCCAGATTTTCCCTTAGACGCCTTCTACGACGTTCTAACCTAGGGATGAAATGGGTGGTGCTATTCTATCCCAGATACCCTAAGTGCAAAGGGCACGGGGTGTATTAAATGCAGACTAATAAATTCCATACCTCCATAGAGACCTACCTACGTTTTGGAACAGCAACTAGTTTCAACTTTCTGACTAACTAACTGACTATTTGACAATTCAAAAGTGCCTGTAAATGGTTTAATTGAAATAATTGCTTTGACTTTGAAATTTTTTTAAAATAATAAACAAATTTTTTAACACTTTTCCCCAATCTATGAATTACTCCTGAATCGTGGGTTCTTTTACAAACATTTAAACTCACATACACAAACAACGATACCCGGAACAACTAACAAAAGGTCATAGAAATATTTGTTCCGTACGGGAATCGAACACGCGGCACGCAGTGCAGCAGCCAATCACTCAGCCACAGTGCAATAATATAAATAATGTAATATTTAAATATTTTTTTATATAATTAACCTTGACACTTAAACACAAGATACATAAGTAGGTAAGCCTAATAAAAAGTAGAAAACATTTTAAAGAGACAAATAGATTTTTTAAGTTTTCAATAGGATACTTTAAACCGCTCTGCATTAAATACAAAACTTTTTGTCAAAAAAAATCTCGTCTCATTATTTAGACTTATTTATCTTGCACACATATCAAGTTTAGTCTAAATCGATTTTGTATTTGAACGATAACATACGGTGTAAACGCTCCTCAATTAAAAGAGCTTTTAAAACACAGGTTACTATACTAGCGCAAGAACTAGACAACTAACTGTAGTCTATGTGAACGAACCACGATACTCCGGGAAAGCGGTAAGAGCAAAAAGTGGACCATCATATCGAAATGACACGCTAACATTATTTCTACACTTTACCCGTCTCAAAACCGCAAAAATCATTACAAAATACTTCTAAATTACTAAAATAATTACGTCCGTTGATATCGTCAATGTTAATGTCGTGATTTAAGACAAAAACACAATATGGCGCCCGAAAAACAAGTTTTATATAAAATTTAAAAAACACCTTTCACTTTACCTGCCAAGGTTTGTCCTGAGGCAGACATTGCGGCCGTTGCAAAGAGTAATACACACAGAACTTTCATTTTTAACTAAAAAACACTTTATCACAGAAAACCATTTATTTATAACTTATTAAGATTAGTTTCTAACTTTTTGTATAAAGATTCGTTTATTAAAATTCAAAATGTCACAGCGGTGGCGCGACGCATGCGCGCTCGCGGGTTTAGTGAGTGAGGCAATGGTGTTGCCAAGTTACGGTAATGAAAATCCACGTGGGAGAAATAATAATCTGCCACATGATAATAAAAATGTTGACGTAAGATTCTTCGATGATTTGTTTTTATTATTAATTGAAGCCTTTAATTGAAATAATATAATTTTGATAATACTATACTGACATCCAAGCAGTAGTGCCTTGCCGTGCAAAAGAGAAATAGCCAGATAATACATTTTAATTATGAGCTACTGAGAAGATAATTATTATTAAAATCAACCAATTAGTGTTTGTTTAAAGTGTTTAAATATTGTTCCTACTTACATATTTTTTAACAAAAATAAAATTGTTATGATAAACCCATTTCATTGTCAAAATAAAAATTACAAAAATAAAATAATAATAATTAGATCAGGAAAACGATGCTGGGACTATCTTTAATCATGATAAAATAAACACTACGTATTCACAAACAAGACAGTATCTCAAATAATTAACCATATTTGTGGGAAAAGATTTAAACTTGGCAATACTATTAGTGGTCAGTGTATCACGTCAAATAAACACAGTCGTTTATTCAAAATTGAAATCTACTCTTTTGTTACAAGGTTTAATTTCAATGTTGAGCAGGAACAGTACATTCACATTGCCACTATGCAAGTCATTTGGGAGTAGTTTTATTACGAAATACTATTAATTAATGAGAGCTGTGTGATTAGATAAACGTTAAGTTTAAGTTCTACGAGCAGCAATAGTCGGGTAATGCTTCGGAATGGTTCCTCATATTTAAGAGTACTTTAAACCCCTGGAAATTGCCAATGAATTAAAAGTCAGTCAGTGGTGCCAAATCTGTTGTGCACGAACTAAGTTAATTTTAGGCTAATTATATCTCTTTCTCTCCAATTGAACAAGAAAGAGACATACATATATTAATAAGAACTGTTAATTTAAGTTGACCTAAACATACATTCATTCATCAGTCATTTCAGAACATATTGATTAAAAATACTGCGAAGTTCAAGGGCAAAACTAATTTGACATCTCTAATTTAGTCCTTGTCTATCGCCGTCCTTTTCTTTAGCTGCCTGGTAGAAAGGGAGACAATTGTCTAATTTTAGTTTAGTTTGTGGACAAGGGAATCGGCACCAATATTTTATTTTGAATTGTTTTTTTTTTACATTCTTACGTTATTTGGAATTATCAGCCAAGTATCTAGTTGTATGGTAATAAACGCCAGATACGAGTAGTTTCTAAGTATATCTTGGCCATTACTGACAGCGTTTAAGGAAGACATGCCCACTAATGCCCAGGTTGATTGGTTGGTTTGCGAATTGGCGATTTCAGACTTACATTAATTATATATTCGCCAATCCGCCTAGAGCAAGCACGGTAATTAATGCTCGTATGCTGCCTTCTCTGTATGCAGAGGTCTTTTTCCTGCAGTATTACAATTATAGACTGGTATTATTGTTATTATTTACTAGCAGATGCCCGTAACTTCAACCGCGTAATTGTCGGTTATCAGCGGGGTTTTAATTTAATTTGCACGGAACCCTTTTTTCCAAGATAGTACCTAAGGAGTAACTCAGGTTACTTTTAGCCTAAGTTACTCATTATACCATCAGCCATCCCCATCTGGAACGATTTCAAAGAAACGGTTCAGAGATTGGTCGGAACAAACAGATAGACAGCCAAAAATTTAAAAATTGTTTCTTTTTTTATAAATACCGTACATACTTGGTATGCATTTAGTATAAAGCTGTTTCGTCGACATTACAAACAGATACTTAAATTTTATTTATTTGAATAGATGTTAATTATCGAGTATAGTTGAGTTTTCTGCTATATCTGTACAGTGACCACTAAACTGACCGTTACCTTCACAAAATGTCGAACTTCGCGGTCGGAAACATGGTTGAATGATAACTTGGGAACTCTTTTTGTTTTAAGGCGCGGACTGACTACGATTTTAAACGCTACAACTGCACTCACACAATTGCGTTAATAAGGTTGAAAATTGAAAAAAATATTTGTGTTGACAATGTGATTAATCTGCGAATTGAAATTTATTCCACGGGTTTTCTTTAGATTGTTCAGAATATATACTTATCTACATTCTCAGATTATGAAACAAAAGGTAAATAGACTGTGCGGGACACTGAGAGTGAAGCCACAAAAGCAAATACAAATTCAAAAACGAAACCTACAAAATTCGCTTCGCGTTGTACTGACACGAGTCAGTACAGCACGAAGCGAAGCATTGTTAAAAACAACAAATTGGTACTAATACAAATAAAAATTCAAAAGCGAATACAATCACGAGATTGTAGGTATTCGTAATTGAATTTGTATTTGCTTTTGTGGCTTCACTCGCAGTGTTCCGCACGATTTGTTTGATAATCTGAGCCTACATTAAATTAAATATTTCTCTGGTTAAAGTTTCAATAAAATGTTAACTCTATTGGAGCAATGCGTGGTAGCTGCAACGGAATTCTGCAAACTGTAGCTGATAGGATCTTCTCCAATGTGGAGATCTTTAATTAAACGGGTAATATACTGTTACCAGCGACCCGACCCTGCTTCGCATAGGCCTTCCTCGATAAATGGACTATCCAACACAAAAATAATTTTGAATTCGAACCAGTAGATCCTGAGATTAGCGCGTTCAACCAAACAAACAAACTCTTTAGCTTTATAATATTATTATAGATTGGATAAAAAAATGAAATGAATGAATGTGGTTATCGCTAAAAATTCTACATCGACATTTATTTTTGTGAAGCAACTTCCACATTTTTTATTAAGAATATTCAACTATTTTTTACTATTCTTTTCAGTTAAAATTTTTCTTTGAACTTTTCTGTGTCCACTGTATTTTTTGCGTCAGATATTTTCATAGCGTTACGTCATATTCGCCTGTCTAAGTAACCAATTTTAGAAAAAAGTGCAACCTCGCCTTACTACATCCTGTATACTTTTTAGGGTGGTCAAGAGCATCCTGTGGACGCCATATTGAGATAATTGAGACCAGTGATTTCGAACGACGAAGGTTTTATTTTACAATAATTCCGCCCTCTAACTTCCTGTGTTAGAAAGATGTATTATTTGTACTTTTTTTTTTGTAGGAGGTTCTCTTTTTGCAAAATAGTTTTTATTTTCCACTTTTTAGTGCCTTATCACCCCAATCCATTAAGGAACGGCAACACAGTTGAAACAGAAATTGAAAGTCCTCCAAAGATGGAAAAAGATGGAAGAAACGAAAACGTCTTCCCGGTTTTTGTTGCTTTTTTCAAAAAGCGCTGAATAAATTTCTGTTTGTTGTACACTAAAACCTTCTCCAGAATGTAACAAACACTTTTCTGAAAACCGCATTAAAATCGGTTCAGCCAAACAGGAGATAATCGCGGACAAACATACATACATACAAACAAACGGGTCGAACGGAGAACCTCCTTTTTTTTTTGAAGTCGGTTAATTAAAATAACTAGCTTTCGCCCGCGATTTCGTCGGTTTTTTTATGGATAGTACGAGTACCTAGTATTTTTTGTTAATAAAATGTAGCACTATGGCACTCAAGAAAAATGAAGGTTTCTTTTAGCGAAAGACTTTTCAGAATCGGCCTAGTAATTCCGGAGATTAGTCCGATCAAACAAACCAACTCTTTAGGTTTAATAACATTGTATTATAGATAAATGTGTGGGCAAGATACGCGAATTTGGGATATCATCACCCTATAAATATAAGTGAATCTATATATTTATATAAATGAATCGCTATTTCCCTTGGTCACGACATGCGACATCACGCGTGAACGGCGGGCCCAATTTCGCTAATTATTTTTTGTTGTGTATGTTATTGTAAGGAGAAGGAGAATATAAATAAAAAAAAATAAGAAAGCACCGCGGAAAATTAAAAAAAAATGTACATTGACGACGTATTTATTTCCTCATTTTTTGGAGGATTGGCTCAATTAGTGTAGGGTAGGTAGATAGGCAGGAAAGTAGGTAGATAGGGACAGAACCACGTCTGTCGGGTCAGCTAGTAACCCTATAAATATAACCCTATAAAAGCGAATATGTTTGATTTTTCATTATTTTGAAATGTAAATATGCCTGAATGAAATGTATTTGTAATCATTGTTTGTTGCTGGTCTTGTACCTTTCGCATGCCTAATGGTAAAATTTGGCTGAACTATATAATTTTACTAGCTGACCCGACAGACGTTGTCCTGTCCTAATCTACCTACTTACCTGCCTATTTACCAACCCTACACCTACCCTACACCTACCCTACACCTGCCCTACACCTACCCTACACCTACCCTACACCTACCCTACACTACAACTACCCTACACCTACCCTACACCTACCCTACACCTACCCTACACCTACCCTACACCTACCCTACACCTACCCTACACCTACCCTACACCTACCCTACACCTACCCTACACCTACCCTATCTTTTAAGTTGGATCAAACTGCACACGGTGTACAAATTTCATTAAAATCGCTTCAGTAGATTAGGAGTCCATCGCGGACAAACATCGTGACAGGAGATTTATATATATTAGATAGATCTAACATCATGTACCTGTAACCATATTTGCGAAATAAAATATCTTATCTTATCTTAAATATTTAGTGCATCTTTTACGCTTCACATTCTTGAAAGATGAATAAATTCTAGCGAATGTGTCGCGGAATTTAATAACATAATGCAATATCTTACATCCGTATGAATGTAGAGCAAGTTTTTGTACCGATTCTGCAGGTGGGCTATTATTATTTGCATTTACCATTTGTGGGAAAGGTCAACTGACTTCGTCATACTGTCATTATCATCATCATGTGAACCTTTAGACGCCCACTGCTGGGCATAGCTCATGCTTGGCCGATGCATGTTGGCGATCGCAGTAGGTGTTATAGTACTCAGAAGGTCGCTGCTGCCCATCCTCTGGTCAATATGCCTCTGTCGCATTCAACAATACGCACGGATAGAATGACATACTGTTATATTATAGTTCTACCAGACTGTGAATTCACTGCCCGCCTCTCTGGGCCTCAAGTCTGCTATTACAATAGTGTCAGAACGGTCTGTCATTGATTTCATAATTGTTGATTTTGACAAGTTTGGTAATCTACTAATATAATGGCGTCATTATGACTTTCCAATGGTCAACCAATGACAGTCCATTGAAAGAAATGTTAAAGAATGGTAATCTCGTACATAATGACAAATTAATGACTGACTTAGTTTACGAACTTCTTACTACTTCAGATTGCCTAAAACACTTATAAATAATATGTAAAAATAAATATAAATGAAATCTGGCATGAATAAATGTTCAAATTTGTTGACAATGTCATTATAACACAATTCTATTATGAGACCATTGACCGCCCAATGATCGACCATTATGGATTAAGCAGATTACGAACTTATAGCAAAATGACAATGGAATCGTGTTGGAATGACGAAATTATAAAAATAGCAGACTTGGCCCCCTGTTCCCTGATAAGTATAATCTGGGTATCTTCAAAGCACGAGTGAACCGGTTTATCCTAGGTAAGTGTGATCCACCTTAATCCGCAATATCACTTAAGATCAGGGTGAGTTGCGGTCAAACGTAAGCCTGTAAGATTATAAATAAAAACACAAGTAACTTAGTTGGACTTTATATACCCACTTTTCATCTTGGCTATGGAGACAAAGCTTCAGAAAAAAAAGAACATTACGGCCTACATAGATACCTAATACCTTAGAATAATAACGCATAGAAACCTAGTACGAGCTTCAAAAGTACGAGTATTCATACCTTACCATAAATGGTTTAGTAGTCGCAGCGAGCCGTCAGTGCTCAAGGTCACACTCCGTTGAACACGGCTCGCAAGAAATATTTTAAAATGACGGTTTGTTGCGTAAACACAACCGGTAAACATATAGAATGTGATAAAATTACATTTCACGTGTAAATAGTAACATTATATCTATTACTTTTACGTAAATCGATCTCCGAATAAAAAATTTCATAACCTAATTTATTAAAATGAAGTGTTGCCAGTGTTGTACGGAAAAATTACCCATAATTCTAAACATTAACATTGTTAGAGTCTACTGTATTATTCTGGTAGTTACCAACAGCTGATCCATACATTTATGTTCGTAAAACTCGGAATAATTATTTATTAATGTAGCTGTATGGACCTGCGGTTGTTTTTTGGCGATATTTAAGTTTTTAGTGAATTTTATTTTTTTACCTTGAATAATTTTAACAACTGAAAGCGTAAATAATGTAATTCTGTTGTATCCGTACGTAACATTTTATAAATCCAATCGTGCTATGGCCCAAATGCATTATCATTTTTCCTAGAATCGGGGAAAAAATATTTCCTAGCAACATTTTTTTACGTGTGTGTGCGTGTCAGCGGTCGTAATTACATGCCGATCACTCACACATAACCTACTATTGTATCGTAAATTTTTCATAGAGAGCGTATAGAGACTGTCCTACTATGCGTTATTATTCTAAGCCTAATACCTTATTTATATTTTTAATTACACCACCTCAGAACAGATTGTCTTGGCACAAATAAAAACAAAAGGCGGCCGATGTTGTGTATTTGTTGTACAAATTAAGATGGAAGATGTTTTCTTACTGTGAGGTGATTCATGAACTGAGGTCGGTGTTAATAAAACGCTTGAGATTGTTTTTAAATTAAAAATTCTGATTTTGAATGTTAGGATACTACAATGGGTGCGATTCATATTATATTTAATAATAATATGTGGGAACATTTCACACATGGCCATCTGACCCCAAACTAGGGAGACCCTGTACTATTCAGGGTGTCAGACAGCTGATGTACATACACAAATACATTTAAATATAGGTATATAGACAATAATACTAATACTTACGTAACTTCGTCCGCGTATTTTTTTTCAAGGAGCCCTTATTTTTTGATAATGCAATATAGCCTTATAGCATTCAGGGATAAAGTAGCTTACTATTGGTGACAGCAGTGGCGTGCCTAGGGGTCAAGATTATTGCAAGTCAGACAGATTGTTTACTTTAAGAAAAAACCAACAAGTCGCTCAGACCCAGATCTAAAAGCTATTAAAAATGTTAGTAAATGTAGCTCTTTAAAATCCAAAGAGCAATAATTCACTAGACTTATATTTACTTTTATTTAATATTTTGTTTTATTGATTAGCTCATGTTATGATCTTATGAGGGCAAGTCAGGCTTTTCGGCTTGTATGAAGATCCCGCCGCTGGGTGACAGAATTTTTTAAATCGGATGAGTAGTTTCGGCGATTACCCCCTAAGTACATACAAACTTACAAACTAACAAACCAATTTTATCTCTTTATAATATTAGTATTAGTATAGATATAAATACTAATATTATAATGAAAATATTTATAAATATTATATCAATACCATACTGCGAAAGAGGATTGCATCCATGATGCGCAGAGTGCGTGGAAGCGTCAACGATATTCTGAAGGTAATTAGTAATAAACCATGGTGCGCCATTATGGCGCATTGGGTGCATGTACATATGCATGTACCCGGTGTGTCAGATAAGTGCAAGAGAAAATACATGAATTAAAATATTACTTTTGTTACTAACGTAGTTTTTAAGTTCTGTATTACTAACATCATATGGATCAAGGTCTGAATTTTTTTTTTTTGTTTTTATAAAAATCTCGTGTCATAGTGTTTGTTTTACTTTATGTTTTTTTTAAGTACTTGCATGACATCCAATATCAGTTGTAACTATTGTATCTGGAGGAACATTGGCTCCTAAAACACAGGCTCTCAGCCTAGTTTAGGAGGCAGCAGTTCGTCATTAAATTTGTCTCTATGTACAACATTTATTTTTGTAACTGTGTACTTGTATATTTATATGTGAATGTACTTATAAACATTATTATTTATTTGTTATCGTATTCCTCCGAAACGGCTTGACAGATTTTTATGTTTTTTTTTTTTGTGTATATTTGGTATTTAGTTTTTAAATTATATGGCACAACAATGTTTGCCGCATCAGCTAGTTTAACTAGATTTTGTTGACGATTATGATTTATAAAAAAATATGTAAATAAAAATAATGTACCTAAGTACTTGTCTTTCAAAAAAAAACGTGATTCGTAAAACCATTCAAGTGGACAAAATCGCGAGCAAAAGTTAGTTAGAAACCAAAGCCACACTCGACAAATCCATTTAGCCGATTTTTTTTTATTAAAAAAGAAACTCCACCGCTTGCAATGTCTTTACTACACTTTTAATTTCCTAAAACCGTCTTACATTTTTCCAAGTAACCTCTAGTAGTCTGTATAAATGTCTTTCTAAGAAACATTTATATTAATGCCACAAATAAACAGGAGTGGGCAGTGTATATCCGTAGCACAAATTAAGATGGAGGGTATTGTCAGGCGGCGATCTGGGGGGCTTATCCTTATTGCTTTACTGAGTTGGGCCTGCACTACACTGGGAGCGATGATAGGCGTTGCGAACTGTCGGTGCAGTCGAGCAGGCCCAACACAGCAAGCCAATCGAAGGCCAGGAATTTTAATCATTCAAGAAATAGGGTGGTGCTATTCGCTGCTGGCTACAAACGGTTTACTTTCTTTTCTACCCACGGGAGTCGTAGAAGGCGACAGAGGGATATTGACCAGAGGATGAGCAGCAGCGTCCTTCTGAGTACCATAACACCTACTGCGATCGTCTATATGCATCGGCCAAGCATGGCAATTACGACTGAATAACCCCTTGGGGGAGACCTATGCCCAGCTGTGGGCTTTCAAAGTTGACATAATGATGATGATGGCGAGAACATTATACAATATGTCCAGGAATATCTCTAATTAAGCCAAGTAGTCCCTTTCCAGGCCCGACCCCACACGTTAAAGTCAAGCGGAGTCAGGTCGGGTGACCGGGCGGGCCAAGGGATCGGCCCGTCTCTGCCGATCCAGCTGTTAAGGAGCAATTATTTAAGTGCTCCCGTACATTTAATGTCCAATGCGCTGAACAACCATCTTGTTGAAAGATGAATTCTCGGCAAGCATGGCAATTACGACTGAATAACCCCTTGGGGGAGACCTATGCCCAGCTTGGTTTCAAAGGTTTTCACAGGTTTCAAAGTTGACATAATGATGATGATGGCGAGAACATTATACAGTATATCCAGGAATATCTCTAATTAAGCCAAGTAGTCCCTTTCCAGGCATGTCAGAATAAGGAAATTGCACGCCGAACAGAAAATGCCTGAAATGGTCCATGAAGGAATGATTCAAAGGTACTCTACCAATGTCACTGAACCCCAATCTTGACCTATGGTGCACAGACTTGGTCTTTGAATAACATCCAAAGTTAAAAGTCTAGGTTTGAGCGCAGCATACTTGGTGTACTTGGGACTGGACTGGACTGCTGCCTCATGACCTATGGAGAGGAGGGACGAAAACCCAAAATTTGTGCCCCGAAATGGTAAGACCGGGTCCACGGTGTACCAGGAAGGTGACGGTGAGTAGCGCATTTATTGAAACTGATGGAAGGAATGAAGAACTTAGAAACTATTCAAATATGTTTTGGCTTTGTATAGTGTTTTTGTACACCCGCAAAACACTCGTAAGCCAAAGCCTATTGCCAACATTTCTCTAGATTGAACGGTAATTTCAATTAAACTATTTACAGGCACTTTTGAATTGTCAGGTCTCAATGGAGAAGAATGAACAAGAAGCTCCATGGACACTCTTTTTAATCATGTTTCTACAAAATCCTGGGTACTTTATTTTTGTTGCTTCTATATGTGAATATAATGTTGGTAAAGAGAAATCGAAAACTTTAAAGCCATGGCAGTTAAGAGATGACCAATCTCAACTGACAGCGCCCGTTCACGAACATGACGCGCGGATAAGCACCATTTAGCTCAACCATTTTGAAGGATACCGAATGATCTAACAAATACAACACAACACAAGAAATGAGAATAGATAATAATAATATAATAATAATATGTGGGGACATTTTCACACACGGCCATCTGACCCCAAACTAGGGAGACCCTGTACTATGGGTGTCAGACAGCTGATATACATACACAAATACATTTTTTTTTTGTAAATACATACATATATGGATAAACAACACCCAGACACAAGGCAAACACAAGTGCTCATCACACAAATATTTACCCTGGGCGGGAATCGAACCCGCAACACGCTGCGCAGCAGTCGATCGCTCAGCCACTGCGCCAACCGTGTCGTCGATGATTGATGATTACCTATTTAATAATATGTAAATGAAGATAAATTGTTGTATCGTCTAGGGGTGATATTTCGTAGGCTTATACTAGATCGTTAGGTACGTTTACACTACCATATAAAAGTTATATTTTTATTTATGTTTCTTTTAGAGGTGAAAATTGTGTACAATATAATTGGCATGGCCGCGTGGCATTTGTATTTCACATGCAATATTCAGCTCTACAGCTCCGACCCTTAGGTATACTTTGTGTACACTTAAAAGGGTCAGCTAACTCGACTCTATTGGTTCAAGATTCTCAATACACCATTAACAAAATAATAATTGCACATGATATCTATGAAGAAAAAATATAGTAAGTACCATTGTAGGTAATTGACCATTGACCATATTTTTAAAGAAAATTATAAAAAAAATCAGGTTTAGATTTAGAAGTGAATACTGAAGTGAGTTATTACAGAATAGAATTGCAAGTAATTGTCCCGAGTCTGATTGTATGAGTTTACATGTTTGTAAACGCATAATATGGACACATTTTTAGTGTAGAATAAAGTTCTTAAATAAAGGAAATAAAGAATAAAAAAAATATTTAAAATAATGTCCCACTCGATAGGTTTTGAGGAAAAATATTTTTATTGAAAACACTAATATGTCGCCAAAAATCGGCCAGTTTAATTTTTATAATTTTGATGTACCCAGTGTCACTGATACAATTAAGACGATTGAAACGACACCTATCAAGCTAAAAACTCTCAGACTCAACGTAAAGGAACTCAAAGGGAACAAACCATAATTTATTTCTTGTTTTTTTAGCCTTTCTCATTCCAAATTAAATTTAAACATATAAGTGGTTTACATATTTGTAAGCTATTTATAAAACCCTATATTTTGATACCCCACTCGATAGGTTTTGAGGAAAAATATTTTTTTTGAAAACACTAATATGTCGCCAAATATCGGCCAGTGTAATTTTTCTAATTTTGATGTACCCAGTGTCACTTACACAATTAAGACGAATGAAACGACACCTCTCAAGTCAAAATCCATTGAGCCGTTTGGGCTACAGAGCGTGCCAAAGAAATTTACATACATACATACATACATACACCCGAAAAACATAACCCTCCTTCTGGCGCAGTCGGGTAAACATACACCCGAAAAACATAACCCTCCTTCTGGCGCAGTCGGGTAATTACAAGCACATTTCTTTCTATTAGCAACTGACACAAAATTATTCATTCATTATTTCATAGAAAAAAATGAATCACACACACATGGAGTATTATAATTACAAGATATGATATCCTTTGTCCATAATAATAAATGGTTCATGTAAAATGATAACTTGATGCGATAATTGATAGCGTCGCATCGCCCACGCAGTGTACACACAGCCTTATCTGTGAAAGTGAATGAAATGTGGCAAGGGCTAGCGGTATTAGTAGACAGGGTTCTGGAGGTCAACACGGTTTTTATTTTCAAACAATAAAATCTCAAATAGTTTATTGCAATCCATATTGTACACTTACAGAGGGTCAATAAGAAACAATAATGGACTCTATTGGGCACAATTTTTTTTAATAAGTAGTAAGACGAAGAACGCTTTATTAATTTTTTGGTCTAGTTAAAAGTTTTATTTTTACAAGGTGGAAAGCAAGGTGAAGAATTATCACAGGTTCTCAGATAATGACAATCTTCAGTACGTATGCGGCGTCTCTCCACACACCAAAGTTTACCTACAATCCTGCGCCGCATGAGCTCATGTGCGGAGCTAATGACTACGTCAGCGGATGGCGTTACCATAGCTGAATACAGAAACAAGGAATTTCACAAGAACAAACACACCACACACATACATACACACACTTACACACACATGATACACATTTGTATTTGCCATCGGCGTGTTTGTGCAAATATTCACCTTATTTGGATAATAAAAAGTCGACTTTATTTCAATAACTCGGTAAATGTTGTATTATCCAAATAAGGCGAATATTTGCACAATAAGGAGGAGGGGATTGTAACTAGCGTAAGATAAATATCTTTTTTTCTTTCCCTGAAGTATCGGTGGCGAATTAAAAGTCCACCTGTATGAATCATGGTTTTCTAAACGCCTCCTGAGGATCTCTAAAAATAATGTAAGCGCGTCTAGAGGTGTTGTGATTTCAGTCGCGTTCAGTATCGCCTTCTAGCGTCACTGAAACATTAAAGCTGTTTTATTGTTTTCTGTAAATTTTTGGTCAAAAGGATATCTTTGGAAAAGGTATTGAAATTAATGGGGTAAGTTACCAGAATATTATTATGGTGTATATTTTTAGTGGAGTTCTATTTTTGGAGGCTGTTTTAAATTATGCAAAACGTGTTATTCTTTTTTGCTAGACTTAAAAAATATCTTATACGGAAATCTTAAAGTCATATCATGATATAATATTCCACCGATAGGAGTACAAAATTTAGGAATGAATTAATTTGTTTAATGTTACCGTTTCTTTATTAATTTGGATATTACGAAGTAGGCACTAAGAAGCAAAAAATATAAAACTTTTTTCTAAAATATACGCGTCAATTTGAAATCCTCCACCTTTTTGTGAAGTAGGACGAAAAAGAAACGACAGACTTCAAAACTGGAGGAAGTCTGCACCTTTGGGTAGCTATGTTTGTTTCTTTGTATTGCAACCGACTTCCGAAATTAAAGCTAATATTTCTTTTTTGGTTTTGAAAAATATTTTTTTAGATTGCTGTTTTGTTTTTTACTAAAACAATATTCTAAAATGACTTCACTTTCTTATGTTTTTAATATGTAAGTACCGAATTCGAGAGAGAAGTGTTTCCATTGTGTTCCTTAATTCAGAAGCGATTTTTTCTTTACTTTATATAAGTAGGTAGTTACTTAGGTTACTGGTATTTTCAAATTTCCTACGGTAATTACAGACAGAGCAGCAAGCAATTCAAGCACATTGCTTGACCAGTTTTCTTTAAATAATTGATAAAATAAACTTAAACAGAACGGGAATACGGTAGAAAATTTAGTAATGCGTGTAAGATAACAAATCTATTTCACAAGTTGGACTTCGTCTGCGTGAATGTCGGGTATCGCGAATGCAGACGAAGTCCCGGTTAATTCACGACTTAAAAAGTAGCCTTTGTCCTTCCCCCGGTTTCATGCAATTTTCATACCAAACGTCATCAAAATCGTCGTGAAAAAGTAACAGACCGAGTGACAGAGTAACATCTACAACTTATAATATTATTAGGGATAATATTTTTTAAGTTTTTTTTATTAAAGGGCTTTGTCGCTTAGCGACCACATCGCCCAGTACAGAAATCATACAAAATTACAAAATTGGGACATCAACAATCAAACAATCTACCTTAAGTCTGTTCAAGCCGGTCAATCTTCCATACAAACGGCGACAGGTGATTACTCCTCTATTTATGGTTGTATTTTAGAAAATCAGGATGTTATTATTTCTTTTTGTTATTACCTACGCCTGTACGAAGCCAGAATTCCATAAAAAAAGTTGGTTTGAAAGTTAGGATCCTCTAAACATTCGAGTATTTAAGCAAATTTTAGCGCAACTTTAAGCTTAAATAAAGTATATAAATAATACGAATAATTCAAAACCGCTTTCGTAGAGGCCTAGTTAAGTTATTGAAAAATTCGAATAACATTATTTTTACAGTATTTTAGTATTTATTTAGGCCCATAGCGATGTTCACGTAAATTTCCGCGCGCCATTTTACTGTGATGTTATCGCGTTCTCACTCACTCGTTTGTTTTCGCTTTGCGTTGGTTGAAACAAAAAAAAATTCAATCACGCTCGCGTCGAAGTTCGCTCGATGGGGTTGGGCGCTCTTAAGGCTAACTCATACAACTGTTTGGCATTCTCGAATATTGGGCAAGCGAGTATTGTGTTGCATATACCAATATTATAAGGTTTACAGCGCCTAAATATATTAATCCTCTTATTTTCATTCCGGATACACTCCATCAGGATATGAAAAACATCATCAACCACTCCCCAGTCATCACAATTTGGAGACAAATCTTTCTTGATTAAGTAGCAGAACTTATCTGATGGAGTATGTCCGGAACTAAGTCTTAAAGCTATAGTAAGTATCTTTCTTTTAAAGAAATATTGTTCAAAATCAATAAATCAATACAGTAGCGACACGCCCCGCCTCCCTCTGAAACACTGTTCCTCAACTCTTCCCGCGTCGAACGTGCTCTCGAAACTGGTTTTAGTTCCAGCGGCGCGTAAACACGCACACTCACGCAAGTATTTGTACAGTCTACGTTATTTTGGTGGTAGTGTAGGAAAGTAATTATATCGTTTCGTTTGTATGGAGTGACGTAGGTGTGGCAATAGGCTGATATAATGACGATGATGATAGGTAGATAAATTACAATCACAGTACAGATTTTCAGAAACATTTCATTTTTGTCATTTTTAAACTCCACGAAGCACAAATTAATGAATTTGTTCTTTTCTTAGAATATTTATTTTCCATTACAAGATTACCTATTACTTTTGTCAAGAAATGAACTTTCGGGTTCTCGAGAAAAGTGTGGCTGAGCGTAAGATAAAGAATACAGACATTATTTTTAACTAGCTTGATCCTGCGACTTCACCTTCAATTTTTAAGGATCACAATTTAAAATAAGCTTGCTAGGTTGACTGCAACTCACCTAATCTAAATGATGATGCGATAAGGGTGAGCACGCTTGCCGAGGATGAACCGGTTCACTCGTGCCTTGAAGATACCCAGATTATACTTATCGGGAAACAGAGAGGCGGGCAGTGAATTCCACAGTCTGGCAGTTCGCACAATAAATGTAGAACCAAAACGCGGAACTTCAACCGTATAGCGGTTACGTTTCACCGTATCTCTGCTCATCTGATGATGGAATGGGGATGAGGGAATTATTTTTACGAAAATAAAATATTACCTAAATCGACAGGGATAACACAGTTTCCTGCATCAGTCAGAAGACGTCCACTGTTGAACAAAGGCCTCCCCGATAGAACGCCAAAACAAGCGGCAACCTGCCGCTTGCATCCACCAGTTACCAGCGACCTTGACGATGTCGTCGAGCCTTCTGGTGGGAGGCCTACCAACGCTACATCTTTCGGTCGTCACTCAAGAACCTTTCTTCCCCATCGGTTATCGGTTCTTCGAGCGATGTGGCCTGCCCATTGTCACTTCAACTTGAATAGATATATGTCGGTGACCTTTAAATCTTCAGCACTCTTCTTAGTTAACTTTCCTTCATATGAATACCAGCGTATTATTGTCCCACTTCTTCTTCTTCTTTGTCCCACTGCAGGCAAAGGCTTCTCATACTGAAAAGGCACGAGCATTGATCAACACGTGCGCTCAAGGCGGATTGGCGATTTCAGACTTATATTGATTATAAGTTCAGGTTTCCTCACGATGTTTCTTTCACCGATGTCAATGATGTCAGATAAAATTAGAAAGTACATCATTATATCAGCCTATTGTCGTCCACTACTGAACGTGGGCCTCCCCCAGAGATTGCCAACCAACCCGGTTTTTGGCAGCCCGCATCCATCCGCTTCCAGCCACACTATGCTTGCTTTCAGAAAGTACTTATGGAATTGAAAAAGTCACATTAGGACTTGCTCATGCCCGGTTCCAAACCCACAACCTTGTACATGAGAGGTGCCCCTTCTAAACCACTGGACCAATATACCATCTATACCTCAGATTATGAAACAAAAGGTATTCGCTTTTGAATTTGTATTTGCTTTTTTGGCTTCACTCTCAGTGTTCCGCGCGGTTTATCTGTGTTTTGTTTCATAATCTGAGATCTATCTACTCGTATCTATATTTTATCATTTAAAAAATAGAGACCCCTAAAATAAATCACTCGAACGACGAACGAAATCGCGTACACAAGCTAAAGAAGTTTAAATAAATAAATCAAAACACGGCACTCTTTTCAATCTAATCGGTAAAACCTCGAACAATGATAAAAGCTCTCGGTATCTAATCAAGACTCTTGAAGCTCTTCACATTTCAGTGGATAATCCCGGCTGTTATCAGCACCTGATATAGATATTATGAGTACTCGATTTGTGCTGATTACTGTATTATTTTAAGGGGAACCGGTGAATATTGCGGTGTTTTAATTTAGTTTTAATTTTGTGGATTGAATAAAATAAAAATAGGGTTATTGATGGTAAAAGATGCTTTTGTGTCTCTTTTTTAAGAATTTCTCTGTTGTTGTTCATGTTAGAGTCGGATTCCAATCTTATCGGATGCAGCTGAATATCAGTATTTTACATTGAGCGACTGCCTATCTGACCTCGATAACCCTGTTACTCGGTAACACTATACCCCTTGGTAAGACTGGTTGCCAGACTTTCTGTCTTCTGACTACTGTGTAACGACTGTTAAAGATCTACGAATGACAGCCGGGACCAACGTATTTACGTGCTTTCCGAGACACTCAAGGTTATGCTACGCTTGCCTGGGTCGGTCTGTGAATGGGTGACCATCCATTTCATACTGATACCCCTCCGTCCTTCGGAAAAGCACGTAAAGCCGTTGGTCCCGTGGCTATCATTCGTAGTTCTTTGACGTTATAGGTAGTCAGAAGCTAGAAAACCTGACAACCAGTCTTGCCAAAGGGTATCGTGTTTTCCAGCAACTGGGTTGAGGAGGTCAGATGGGCAGATCATTATTTCAGCCGAAAGCCGTCCACTGCTGCACATAGGCCTCCCCAAAAGGGGGGGTTTTCGCCACGCTTGGCAGGCGAGTTGGCGATCGCAGTATGGTTGTTACAAAGACACAGAGAACGCTGCTGCCCATTCTCTGGTAAGTCCCTTAGTCGCCTCTGATGACACCCACGGGAAGATATGGGATGGTGCTATTCTTTACGTCCGACACCATACGGACATATAGGCAGATGTGTGTGTAAAACAGATTAGACTGGAAGCTTACCCCAACATAGTAGGAAGTAGGCAAGGCAGATGATGTTCATATTATCTGAAAGTACTGGTTCAATTACAAAAATCTTTTACTGATAGAAAGCTACACTGTTATCGAGTATCATAATATAAGATCAGGGCCTCAAGTCTGCTATTACAGACTACGCGCTAAGGCTGAATAGTGTCAGAATGGTCTATCATTGATTTCATAATTGTTGATTTCGACAAGTTTGGTAATCTACTAATATAATGGCGTCATTATGACTTTCCAATGGTCAACCAGTGACACGCCATTGAAGGAAATGATATAGAAAGGTAATCTCGTACAAAATGACAACTGAATGACTGACTTAGGCGGTAATCTGCTAAAGTTTTGACAGTTCCCTTGAACAGTGACCTACCATTAGAACGTCATTGTGCAGTCATTGCTTTTAATTCGACCGACCAATGATCGACCATCATGAATTTAGCAGATTACGAACTTTTAGCAAAATGACAATGGGATCATGTTGGAATGACGAAATTATAAAAATAGCAGACTTGGCCCCCTGGCACATGACATATCTGACTTCTACGCGGGCGAAGTCGCGGGTACAAGCTAGTATCCTATAGTAAGCCAGATTAACTGTTTCAGATTTATCCATATTTTACACAAATTAACAATGAGCAATTAAATAAAAATGGACACCACCAAGTCTTTTCTCCTACTTCTCCTAATCAAGACGTGCTTTTGCCAAAATTTGGATCAACTCTTCCGAAAAATCAATGAAGAAACTGGCAACTTTAGCACCATAGCAGCTCATCTAGCATGGGAGTCGTCAATAAATCCTGGCAACCCTGAACTGCCGACTCGTTCAGCTACATATCAGAAAAATCGAATAATCTGGCAAGACCAAACGTGCAGTGAGTTGGCAACACTGTATAATCGTCAGTCGTTGAACAGCACTCAACAGAGGCAGTACTATTTGTTGTGTAGGGGACCGAAGTTTACTTTTGATGAAACCAGGTAAATAATTATCTTATTATGATAATGGACGCCACTTCTTTAACCTTCTGTTTTATAGGTTTCTTCCATTTTTGAGAGTTCGGTAAAAATAGGGTGCAAAACTAACACCAAAATGGGAATAATGGACGTGGGATTGGGTGGGTCACGTCAGCCGCATGCAAAGTGACCGCTGAGCAAAGGTTTCCACGCAATGGCCTGAAGATGGTCGGCGTTGCCGAGGCAGGCCTAGGAGGAGGTAGTGAGATGACCTAGACGCGTACTGCGAGAGTTGGTTCAACGTGGCTCAAGAAAAGAAACCTGGAAAGATTTGGGGAGGCCTTTGTCCAGCAGCGAAATATCATAGGCTATCATAGGCTTAAAGAAAAAGTTAAAATTAGTGGGACCCCATAAAAGAAACGTGCTTATTTGTATAAAGTCATCATCATCATAATCATGTTAACGAAATTAAATTATAATAATTTAGACGCCCACTGCTGGGCATAAGTCTCCCTCAAGGGAGGTTTAGCCCTAATCGCCATGCTTGGCCGATGCATGTTGGCGATCGCAGTAGCTGTTATTTTGAAGGACGCTGCTGCCCGTCCTCTGGTCAATATCCCTCTGTCGCCTTCTATGACACCCACGGGTAGGAATGGGGTGGTGCTATTCGCGGCCGGCACCACACGGCTTATTGGCGGCATTCATGTGCGAGTCTGCAGTCAGCCTTTTCTATGAAGACCTTTCTCATTCCTGTCTCACCTTGTGGCTATTTACTTCAAATGTACCTTTTTCAGACATACAAGTAATCTTTATGAAGAACTACAATCAATCTATTCAAATGCCGAAGTATGTATACCAAGCGACACAAACATATCAAGAAATAACCTAACACAAGTCGAAGACGCCATCTTAAATTACCTGTCAAACATCAAACAATTTTTCAATTTGGAACACGGTGATTCAATTCTTTTTGCCGCTAAAATCGCTGTCAACCGTTATATTGAAGAAAAAGATATGTTTTGTTTAAAGGGGGAGGGAGATTTTGATAAAATGATGGCTTTTTCGAGAAATGAAGAGGTTTTGAGGTGGTTATGGCTAGCTTGGAGAGGGAAAGTGGGGCCACCTATGAAGCAGCCTTATAGAAAATTAGTTTCTGTTGAAAACAGAGCTGCTAGGCGTAATGGTAAGTGATATTTTTGTTTGTAACTTAACTGCAAAATTAGTACATAATTTGTTTAACCCTGGTCCTTAAGAAAGGCTTAGGTCAAAAAACGTGAGGACATTTTCGTTTCTGAGCCATTCCGCGAAAAATTGAACATACGGAAAAAGTACTGTCACAAGAATATACAAACAATTTACAAGACCATCTTATTCTCCATTGAGTGCATTTTTTTTATATACAGTATAGTTCATTAGCTTTAAAAATAAATACAAAACGTAGTCATTTGTAGTTAATTTAACTGATTAAAAAATAAAACTAAGGAACAAAAAAGGTTATTTTAGCGTGTCACACCTCCTGTCGCAAACTTTAACTAACCATAATTCATGTTTTTTTATGACACACTTAAGCGTTTTTTGTGAGCTTTTAAAGATTAATGTTTTCTTTTCAATTATAACATATTTTTTTAAACAAATCTTATTGAATTACAGGATAAATCTTGAAATAAATGATAATCAAATTAGCACCAAGGTGGACATTCCACTTTAGTCACTACTGTTTTATTTGCTTTCTATAGTACAAAACTACTAAAAGAAGTTATTTTATTTTCATGGTAACAGTTCAGTTGTTGTTTAACTACAATAGTGAACAGACGTACAATCGCGCGTGCGTGCTCTAGTTAAGAGTATTCTGCAGACGCAGCACAACACCGCCGTGCGTCGTCGCGGTGTACCTACGTCGATCTAACGGGGTCATTGTCATGACCTAGTTACAAGTGCGGAAATCATGAAGTGTTTATAATAATTTATTGTTTAGGTGCTAAACTCGCCTTACAACAAAATAATGGCTACGCAGTCTATTAAGATAAAAACCGACCTGGAAAAGCGGTTGTATGACTGTTACATCCAGGAGAAAACAGATAGAGAAAACCTGCAAGTTATGGTACGTAATCTGAATGGTCACATTAATAGCTTGCAGGAACAAGTACAAGCCCTTCAAGAAGAATTAAGTTGCTTGAAGGAAAAAAAAACAAACTAATGAACCCTTGAACAAAAACGAAAGCGAGAAAATAATAGTTGCCCAGCGTACTAAAAGTGACGTTGAGTATTGCACAGACGAGGATGAACTCGCTAAAGAGACTGAGTGGATTAGGGCCAAGAGCAGGAAGAAGAGGAAGCTTAACACCTCCCTCTCTCCAAAACAACAACCCGGAACAAGCGCCCAACCAGATTATCAACAAAATAATGAGAAAGCGCCTTCCGTCAAAAAAGTGCCGCCACCACCGCCAATCATAATAGACGGAGTTAAGAACTATCAAACGTTTTATGACTCGCTTACAGAATCAATATCAGCTGAATCATTTACCGCAAAAATGATGAATGGGGATTGTGTGAAGGTTAACGCCAAAACAGAAGACTCATATAGAGAAATTGCCAGGCTTTTCACGGAAAAAGACTACCATTGGCATTCGTACGAAAACAAGCAAGCTAGACCAATTAGAGTTGTTGTGAAGAAGTTACATTCTTCTTGCCAACCTGACCGAATCAAAGACGATCTAGCAACACAAGGACTGAAAATAGAAAAAGTAGACTACAAGTTGAGCTGGAAGCGTAAAGAACCACTCAACATGTTCGTTTTATCATTTAGTAATGACGAAGATGTCAACAAGATCTATGGCATAAAGTTCATTTTGGGGTGTAAAATAGAAATACACCCACTTAAAAATCCCAAACTCATTCCTCAATGCAAGAGATGCCAGGCATATGGACATACTCATAAATACTGCAGAAAAGAGCCAAGGTGTGTAAAATGCACTGGCAAGCATCTTACTGCCGACTGTACCAAATCTCCACAAGAGAAGCCAAAATGTGTACACTGTGGTCTACCTCACCCTGCCAACTATAGAGGGTGTGAAGTAGCTAAGCAGATACAAATTATGAAAAATAAAATTATTAAAAAGAAACTTGTGGTACCAACTACCCAACAGTCTCTTCCCTTACGAAATCCACAGACACAGAAAGCAAGTGCCCAGTCAACTGCAAAACTCATACATTTAACCAACACCGGTTCCTATGCGGAAGCTGTAAAACAAAGATCACAGCCTTCGAATCTAGAGGATAAGATTAATCAGATCTTAAAGTGTATCACCTCATTTGACAAGAGATTAGAGAAACTAGAATCCAGCACTAAAACAGCTGTTTAAAATAATCAAAAATGAATAACACCCTTAAAATAATGGCGTGGAACTCTAATGGGCTCCTCAAACATCAAAATGAGTTGCAGGCGGTCCTAGATACAGAAAATATAGACGTGTGTTTGGTTTCCGAAACGCACTTCACCAAGCAATCTTTAGTCAAATTTAGAGGATACATGGTATACAATTCGCTCCACCCTGACAACTCTGCCAGAGGAGGTAGCGCAGTTATAATCAAAGACAACATAAGTCACTACGTTCAGTGTAAATATGAAGAACAAGACATTCAAGCCGTGGCAGTATCTGTTAAAACCAAATTTTGTCACGTATCCATTGCAGCCGTATACTGTCCCCCACGGCATATGATAAGAAAAGAGCGATATTTACATCTCTTTGAATTATTAGGCCAGAGATTTATCCTAGGCGGCGATTTTAATGCTAAGCATACGCATTGGGGATCAAGACTTACTACAACTAAGGGAAGGCAGCTCTTAAGTGCAGTTAAAGATACACATTCCGAAGTTATGAGCACGGGTAAACCAACGTATTGGCCTACTGACCACCAGAAAATACCGGATCTTATTGATTTTTTCATATGCAAAAATGTATCTACCAATTACGTCAGTATGGAGGAAGGTTTTCATATGAACTCGGACCACTCCTCGATTATACTAACGCTTAGTCAAAAAATCCTACTCAAAGAAAGCCACTTAACCCTGGTAAATAAGTTCACAGATTGGGAAAGTTTTGCCCTTGATCTAGATAATATTATCGACCTTAAAACTCAGATAAAAAAGCAAGATCAGCTTGACTCAGAAGTAAACAAATTTATTGTTAATATCCAACAATGTGCGTGGAACAACACACCGCAATTAAAACGTAAATATAAGGGATTTATCTATCCCAGAGAAGTTGTGGATTTACTATCTGAGAAAAGAAAACAAAGGAAGCAATGGCAACAAACAAGGTGCCCGCGAGATAAAACTTTACTAAATAACTTAACTAAACGATTAAAGAGGAAAATTCAACAATTTGAAGATGAATCTCTGAATACCAACCTCCTGCAGCTCACCAATGACAAATCAACAAATTACTCCCTCTGGAAAGCGACAAGAAATCTAAAAAGGCCGATTTTACAAATACCGCCCATCAGAAATAGTGACGGAAAATGGGCCATAAGTAATGACCAAAAAGCGGTAAGGTTTGCTCAACATTTAGAAGAAACTTTTCAACCCAATGAAAGCTCAATAAAAATACCTGAGAGTAGACATTTATCACAAAATCAAAGAATTAATCTTGTGACTCCGAAAGAAGTAATGAGAGAAATTCAAAATAACATAAGCTCGAAAAAGTCTCCGGGTTATGACCTCATTACAGGTGAAGTTCTAAAACACCTCCCGCGCAAAGCCATAGTAAAGCTGACCAAGCTTATCAATGCTGCATTTATATTAAAACATGTACCTGAGTCATGGAAGGTTGCTGAAGTCATTATGATTGCGAAGCCTGGGAAACCACCCCAAGAAGCATCATCGTATAGACCTATTTCTCTGTTGCCCGTGTTATCAAAACTATTTGAAAAACTGTTATTGAAACGGTTAAAACCAATTATAGAAGATAAAAACCTTATTCCAAATCATCAATTTGGCTTCAGGGAAAAACACTCAACAATAGACCAGGTACATAGAATAACTAACGTAATTGAAAAAACGCTTGAAAATAAGGAAGTCTGCGCCACCGTGTTTTTAGATGTCGCGCAAGCTTTTGACAAAGTTTGGCATGACGGTCTAATATTCAAGCTCAGACGCATGCTACCAGAATTTGCAGATATCCTAGAGTCGTATATAACAAATAGAATGTTTAGAATACGGCAGGAGGACGCATATTCAGAGCTAAAAGCTATAAAAGCTGGTGTACCTCAAGGAAGTGTGCTAGGACCAATTTTGTACTTGTTATACACATGTGACATCCCAGAAATAGAAAACAACACCATTGCGACCTTTGCAGATGATACTGCAATTATGGCCACCGGATCAAGCCACAGAGAAGCAGTAGAAAAAGTTCAACTAGCTGTGAACAAAGTTTATGACTGGACACAAAAATGGAAGATCAAACTGAATGAGTCAAAATCAATTCACATTGATTTCACAAACAAACACTTGGACTATCATCCAATTTATATAAATGGCATGCAGGTGCCTTATGCTAATACAGCTAAATACCTTGGCATAACTCTCGACGCGAAGTTGCGTTGGAAAGCTCATGTCAAAAAGAAAAGACAGGAACTCGATATACGTTATAAAAACATGTATTGGTTGCTCGGAAGGAAATCCTGTCTATCAGTACATAATAAAATAACCCTCTATAAACATATTCTGATGCCAATTTGGACGTATGGTATCCAACTTTGGGGCTGTACTAAAAAAACCAACGTGAAAATAATCCAACAATTCCAGAATAAAGTACTGAGGGATACTGTCAATGCACCCTGGTACATAAGAAATGACGACCTTCACCGTGACCTTAAAATGGAATCCGTCACAACTATTATTCAAAAATTTGCTGACGCCCACGAACACAGACTTCACCGACACGTGAATGTTGAGGCAATTCAGCTGCTAGACAATACAGACTTAGTGCGTAGGCTAAAAAGAACTAAACCTTTTGAATTAGTGTAGTGTACAAAGTGAATGAATAGTAACAATATTGTGCTATACATCGAACACATGAACATAGTGTTTCTATAAATTATATCAGACTCTAAGAAAGTGCTACAGACTTGTATAAAAGTCTTAATGGACACTATTTTTAGTTATATTATAATCTATCACGTAACATATTAAGTTAGAGTTAAATTGCTTATTAGTCTTTTAGGCTAGATCGTAATTAATTATTAAGAATTTCATTCTTACTAACAAAGCATAAAAAAAAAATGGTAACATTATTATGGCAGACCAACCATTTGTTTTTACCCATCGGGCTTTTGTGACGCGGTAGTCGATGACGAAAAGCGTATTCGACGAACGACTCAATTAAGATGTCCACTACAGTCACAGTTATAACGTGATACACCAGTAAATTCTTAGAATATTCTTTCATTTGTAAAATAGACTACATGTATCTGTGTATGTAATGAATTAATGATTTCTTCTAAAAGAACAAAGAATATTGAAAGTTGTCGTCATTATTGTTAGTAAAGCAGGATTCGTCACGTCCGTGGGTTTAGTGTCGTGACATATTAGGGGAACATTTTTGTGACGAAATGGACACATAAGGCTAAGCTTACGTGGTGTATTTTAACCGACTGCAACTAAGATGGAGTTATGCGTTTTTGTTTATATTATATGTACTTATATATTTACAGCTGTAAAGTTATAGCCGTGTATCCATCGACTTCATGATAGTCATTGATTAGAAGTTTAAAAATATTTATTATTCTTTCAGTTTATCATAAAATTGCGCATTTGTTGAACGAGGTAAACGTTACCGAAAAAAGCTTAAACTACATAAATAGAACGGCTAAAGAAAACCACGAACAAAAAAGATGTTGCGTTCGATTGGAATGTCCAAGACTGTTCTCGAAAAAATAATATTTTAAAAGTTTATCATGAACACCGCTTATGTTTCCGTTTAGTCACGATGACATTTCCTACTAAGTCACTGTCACAAATTTTTACACCAAGTTATCGTCTGTAAAGTGGAATTTATTACTAGTAAAGGTATATATTTGGGATGAAATATAGTAGAATGTGATACACATTTTCATTTAAAATAGTTTGAGTCAATTTAGAAAGTGCTAATTAACTAAAATGTTAAAAACATAAGTCAATCTGACCTAAAACGTGACGAAAATATTTTAATAGGTGATTTAAAGCTAGCTTTTGTTTATAATTATTTTAAATAACAATTGTTAAAAATATGTAATAGATAACTCACATTGCTG
Source organism: Charanyca ferruginea (assembly GCA_947361185.1). Classification (NCBI taxonomy): domain Eukaryota; kingdom Metazoa; phylum Arthropoda; class Insecta; order Lepidoptera; family Noctuidae; genus Charanyca; species Charanyca ferruginea. The sequence continues at coordinate 5,922,203 of OX376084.1, read as the reverse complement.
ATAAAATATTACGTTAGTGATGGTTACTAAATGGACATTTTTCATCGTGGTTCATGTTCGAAACTTAGATATTTTTATAGTTATATATATTTAGTTGTATATTATAAAAAAACCCTTATATATTTGTTTATTTATTGTCCATTTTGTCCCATTCAGTAACGGTGCAATTTTTTGCGGATTGGCCCTTCTAAAATCTTTGAAATGTCTCGCTGATGATGGCACGTGCGTTGGATCATTCCCTTCAAAATGATTAAGCTAAATGTTGCTGATACAAGCGTCATTTTCGTGAACGAGTGCTGTCATTTGAGATTGATCATATCTAACTGGGATATAATATCTTTATTATTTGAATTATTTTAAATTGCTCTTTTCCGACATTCTTTTTAACTACATAAAGGAATATTTATTTTCATACTAACAGCTACCATTCCAGTCTCCCAATTAGATAACAATTTAATCAGGACTTTTAAAACTTGATTGAAAAAGAGTGTCCGTGAAGTTCCTTGCTCAATCTTCGCTTTATAGAACCAACGTTTTGGAACGAGCAACTAGCCTCATTTTTCTAAATAACTGACCGACTCCTTAACAATTCAAAAGTACCTGTAAATGGTTTATTTGAAATAAATTTTCTATGGTTTTGAATATCTTTTTGCCTTTTCCAGGGTACCCCAACATCGGTGCATCCTGGCGCGATGAACTAGAAATACCAAGGTTGCGTCATGTCTGCCGCCACCTTCACAATGAAGTAATCCCTCTGTACAGCCTCTTGCATGGCGTTGTGAGATTCTATCTACGAAGGTTTTACGGTGACCTCGTGCCTGAACGTGGACCCATTCCTGCACATTTGTTAGGTAACTAGATACAGGCTGTAGTTTTAATTCACTGCACATCATTCAAACCCCTGAGATGTGCAATGAAAGCACTGATGAATACAACTTTACTCTGGGTCCAGCTCTGAAATATTAAGGTTTTTTTTTTTTGATAAATATGAACAGCTATGGGCCCAGCTCTGAAATATTTAGGCAAATTCTCCGATGAATACAAACAACTGTGGGTCCAACTCTGAAATATCAAGGTAAATTCTCCGACGGATACGAACAACTATGGGCCCAACGCTGAAATATTAATGAACATTTTCCAATTCATACGAACAACTATAGGCTCAACACTGAAATATTAAGGAAAACTCTCCGCTGTTTTCAACAAAAAATGCACTACAGCACTATTAAAATGTATGGAACAGTTGATTTACTTCGCATTTCCTTGTTGGCCCTAAAATAAAAGTCGTTTGTATTTCTAAATACCTGTGAAAAATGCTCAGTGTATTAAAAGGTAAGGTTATTAATTATTTATGTTCAAGGGGCGAAAGTACTGCCTGTGAAAAAGGCATCGATGTAAATGTACTACGCACAAAGGCAATATTGTCGCAGGCGAAATAGATTGCCCCAGAGATAACATCGCTTGTGTGAATCGCGCCTTTATTTGGCTCAGTCTTTTTCAAGAATCACGCGGAGCATTAAACAATGCGAATTCTTTCTTAATTACTGGAGGGCTTTTAATGTTATTTATTTTTGGCATTTAAATTGTTTCAGGAAATCTTTGGTCACAGAATTGGGAGCCATTGGCTGATCTGCTATTACCACAGACAATAGATTTAGATGAGAGTATTAAGAAGATGAATTGGACTGTAATGCACATGGTAAGTCAATTTTTTATATCATTTTTAACCGGCTTCAAAAAAAGAGGTAGTTCTAAAATCGACTATGTTTTATTTTTGCTTTGTTGGTTACCTATCTGTGGTCAACTGATCATGGACTTCGAAGACCCATGGAATTGATCAACAACGAACAGTTTTCAAATAGTGAAAGGGGTCTTACGGAAGATGAAATCCAAACGGTTAGGTTATTTAGTGTTAGCGTTTCTTAAAAGATTTGAATTTTAGATAATTTTAGCAAGTAGTACAGTCAACAGCAAAAGTAGATGATCAAAATCAGAAATTCAATACTAATTTACTAACACTAATTTATATAATTTATTACTAGTTTATTTATTAAAAGTATGTGATTGTCACACACATACTTTTGAATCACTTCGAATCCACACAGTTCTGACGCGAACTCCGTTCATTAGTATTGAATTTCTGATTTTGATCATCTACTTTTGCTGTTGACTGTACTTTGGTACTTTGTGGTTTTGGCAGGAGATAGATTATCTATATAGTAAAAAGTTTTTCATTATACCATAGACTTTTTATTGGGTAGTGTAGTAGCTATCCCTTAATTCGTTTATCTATTCATTGAGCTTAGTTTTTAGGCTTTGTTTTAAATACTTCGAAAAATGGATCAAATTTTGGACGTAGTTTGGTTTTGCCGATTATTTATTAATACTAAAACGCAGCGTAGCTCAATTTAAAACCTAGGGCAAACTAGAAAAGATTATGTATTATGGTGGATTAAACAAAAACTTACAAGGAATTCCATAAATTTTAATTCGAACTAAATTCACATTATTTTTGTATTCTTTTTTCAGGCGAAAAGAGCAGAAGATTTTTATCAATCACTCGGCTTGCCTGCTATGACAGAAAAGTTTTGGCATGAATCTGTGTTCGCGCGGGAGAATAACAGTAACACACGCTGTCATGGCACTTCGGCAGACATGTTTCAAGATGGCGATTTTCGGTAAATTAATTATTTATTTGGGCTGTGTCCGTTAAAATGGTTAAATAAGGGTGGCGCTACAATTGCGACCGAGTAAAAAATTTCTAACGGCATACTTCAATCCGTCAACAATTGCTACATTTATACCATACCCTGTGCCTACGATTGAGCCATTTTGGCGGGTTTTGGAACTGTTATTTACTGCATAAAAACTGGTCACTTTTTCAACTTTCCTCCATATCCCCTCCTCCTTACCCTCCATAACTTGCTACAAAATTACAGCAAATCTCCTCAATATTGATATTGTTTAGTGTCTAAGATTACATTTCAATTTTTTTATCATTATTAGCTGTGGTAATTAAAGCAGATCAATCAAAGTAAAAATAAATAAAGTCAAAGTCAAGGGCAAGGTCAAGGTCAAATTCGTAGTTATAGCAGATCTAGTTATCAACATCAATATTATAAACTAGCGGCCCGGCCCGGCTTCGCATGGGCCTTCCTCGATAAATGGACTATCCAACACAAAAATATTTTTTCAATTTTAAACAGTAGATCCTGAGATTAGCGCGTTCAACCTAACAAACAAACTAACAAACAAACTCTTCAGCTTCATAATATAAATATATAGTATAGATGCGAAAGTAACTGTCTACCTATTTGTTAGCTCATCACGGCGAAATTACTGATCCGATATTATGTAAGTAACAAAAAGATAACTTTGGGCGGATCTTAACTTAGGATGGAAACATAGACTAGTCCTAATCCGGAGATTAAAAAAAATTCGGAAATTCGGTTTCGTCTGCATCCGTGATAACTGTCCATCACGCGGATAAAGCCGCGTGCATGAACTAGTCTTATAGACCATGAAATTATTGTTCAGGTTGCTGTATTGTTCGGGCACGACAAAGGAAGACTTCTACGTTCTGCATCATGAGTTTGGCCACATTCAGTACTTCATGGCATATGAAAACCAACCAGCTTTGTTTAGAGTGAGTACCAAAAACAAAACAATTTACAACGTGCCATTCAAGCCAATTTTCAACGCACTTTTCTAACCAGTTACTAAGGCGCCATTTGAACAAATTTACAGCACGCCATTATTGCCAATTTATAACACGTCATTCGAGCCAATTTACAATCACCGTTCGAGGCATATTGTTCCAGGCGCTATTCGAGTCAATTTACAATACACCATTCGAGTTATATGTCCAGGCGCTATTCGAGCCAATTTATATATAACACGTCATTCGAGCCAATTTTTAAGGCACCATTCGAGCTAATACAATTATTATTACTGTTTGAATAGCAGTATCTTTGTAATATTCATAAAATAGAGTTTTTACAGCAAGCCAACACAGCTTTACATGAAACTATAGGAGACACGATTATGTATGGAGTACTGACACCACAGCACTTGAACAGACTTGGACTAATCAACGACTCCTTACTATACACATTTAATTATGACAATGCTGAGAATCCTGTAACTGAAAACTTAGCTGAAGATGTCGAAAATAATATAATCAATAACGAATCTAAGAATGAGAAAGAAAATAGAAAGGAGATAGAAAAAGAAAATAAAAATAAAGAAGGATTACTTAACAATCCTGCAAAAGCAGACAATGCAAAACAATATGATAATATTGTACCGAAATTGAAAGCAGAAACCTTCCAACCTTATAAAGAACAAAATCAAAAAACCGGTGATGAAAATTTCTATCAAGATATTCCAAAACTATTCGAAGACAAAGATATAACTACAGATACGATACTGTTATTAAAACAAGCTTTGAATAAAATTCCACAAATACCATTCTCCCTATTAACAGATGAATATAGGTGGAAATATTTTGAGGGCAGTCTGAAAGGGGAAAACCAGGAGTTCTGGTCCCTGGCGATGGAATTGCAAGGTGTGTCTTCACCTGGGTTGAGGGGAGAAGAGTATTTTGATGTGGGAGCGAAGTTCCATGTGCCAGATAATACGCCGTATATCAGGTACTTATTCAGCTTGCTTGCAATTTTTCAATTTTGGTAGGCTCCATTTACTTCTTCGCTTAGTGCCTTTTTGCATAGCTCGGTGTCCTACGAATTCAGTTATTAGAGAGAAGCATGAATGAACCGATGAAAAGTAACGATATTGCCCATTACTTGGATATCAGCAATCCATAAAATTATGTTTAGAAATTAGCCACAATAGTTACAATCATAATAGTGTGCATGAAGAGAGAGTTCACCTCCATTTGCGCACACACTTACGCTTTATAATAATATCCTGTGCCGATGGGTAGCTACCGTTGAGATTGGATCGAGATTCGATCAAGAGATATAATATATTTTCAGATACTTCCTCAGCAGCTTCCTCCAGCACCAACTCTTCGAGAAGCTCTGCAAAGCTGCAGTGTTCGGTCGTCGCAGTGCAGAAGAGCCTATACCAGACACTATCGGCTTCACCAGATGTGACATATACGGGTCTAAAGCTGTTGGGAAGATCTTGAAGTGAGTCAAAACCAGTTATTCATTCTGTAAACGTTCTTAACAATTCTACTTCCTACTTTTATGCTTTCTCGCGTGTATTCAATTCACGACACACAACCGCTCGTGTTTGTTTGTCAAATTTCTTTGATTGATTTTCAACTTAATGACAAAAATAAACCGGTCAAGTGCGAGTCGGACTCGCCCACCGAAGGTTCCGTACATATTTGTAGGTACATATTCATACTTCTATACTAATCCATACATTAATGTACTTAATATTATAAATGCGTTTTTTGCGACATAAACGGCCGTATCTTTTTTTCACGTTAACATAGAGGGTTTTTTTACAGCATCAAGGGACCGTAGACTTGAGTATATGGTTTTAATTTCAAATCGATACCTCCACGCGTTCCCGAGATAAAGAGTTTTGACAGACAGACAGACAGACCGACAGACAGACAGACGGACAACAAAGTGATCCTATAAGGGTTCCGTTTTTTCCTTTTGTGGTACGGAACCCTAAACATAAGGTTCATATTCAAATGGTAAAATTTGTCAGTTTGGTATGGCTTGATGTGCTGGCGTCTGTATATTCTACCCTTTAATATCACTCCCTGCCCCCCCCCCCCCTTATTATTCGAAACAACTCTACTTTGATCTTTCGATTGATTTTTATTTCTATTTTAGGGATTTCATGTCACGCGGCCACTCTCAACATTGGAGTGAAATACTGGCAGCAACGACTGGAGAACACGATATATCCGCAGCAGCTCTCAATCGGTACTACCGCCCTCTGTACGAATTGTTAGAGAAATTCGTGCGCGCGCATCGCGTTCCTATTGGCTGGTGATAGATGTTAATTCTTTGTTTTTAATTAATTTTCAGTAAGCTCGTTTTGTTACTTTAATTTAAATAGTCAGCAGTGTAGTCAAATTAATTATTACTTTTTTTTGTAGAATTTATTCTAGTCATTATATCATTAGTGTTAAAAATCCTATAAAAGTAGAATAAAATATTGTATTGCATACTTGAATAAAACACTTTTTAAAATTAACAATAAATACAATTTATTAAATTAACATTAAATAATGTTTTTTATCAACAACAATTTTTGTCTCAGTTAATAAAAAAAAACTTAAAAATTAGATTTTAACAAAAAAAAATTTAAAAAAGGTACAAAATAAATTAAAAGCAGAATAACTTACTTCAAGCGCTTTTTTAACATTAACACTTAACTTATTTATTTACATTTAAAAATGGTAGAAAAAATAAAAATCTTAAAAATAAAAATATTTTTGTTACGTATTTACAAATAGCAGGATATTTACAAAAGGTGTGACATATTTTTTTAAACGCTGAAGACTGGAGACATTCGTTCTACACAAACAGACAGCTAAATTTAAAAAAAAAGAACATTTTCTCTATGCTAAAATGACATTCGTTCTTCACAAACAGACAGCAAAATTAAAAAAAAAAACCTTTTCTCTATGCATGTTGGTCCGCAGATTCGCGCATTGCAGTAATGAAGTTAAAGTTACACTTTTTAAATCTTACTGCCAAACATTGTACACATGCAGCCTGTGGGTGAACTACACACTGGGGACATACAACGCCTTGCGTGTTCAATATAATAATGCGTTTAGGGTGCTGCTGGGTCTACCACGATTCTGCAGTGCGTCAAATATGTTTGCAGAAATGCACACAAATGGCTTTCATGTCCTTATAAGGAAACAGTGTGCGTCGCTGCTGAGTCGTGTTAGGTCCAGCCATAACAGCATTATAAGCGTGTTCGTGGATAGATGGGACTCTCCACTGCTGTGCCATTGGATACGCTTGCACACAGCCACTGCAGGGTGATCAGTGGACAGTGCCCCCTCTTCCTTAGTATTTTGATATTTTATTTTATTTATTGTATTTGTTGTGTAAATGTATGTACCTATATGTCGTGTGTACTTTTGGACAAACGTCTGAAACAAAAGTTTATTATTATTATTATTATGCTACAATGAAATTTTATTATTTAAGTTAAATAATTATTGTTAAATTGAATTATGAAGGGTAAAGGTATGGAGAACTATCGCTGTGTATCAAAAAGTGTTCGTTAAAATGTGTTAAATAAGGGTATCGCTACAAAAAAAAAATCTAATTCAGCATACTTCATTCCGTCAACAACTGCTACATTCGTACCATACCCTGTGCCTACGCTAGCGCCATTTTGGCGGGATTTGGAACTGACTACTTAGAGCTGGACACGTTTTCAACTTCCCCCCCTTCCCCCCCCATATGACCTCTACCCTTGAGTGAGAGTACTTAACATGCAACTTTGCACATAAATAAGCAAAAGCTTTGTACAGATCTGTACATAAGTTTTGAACAGACTTATCTCTGGTTTTTCGAACGAAAAATTAACCTGTCAAATTGTCAAACGCGCGTAATCTGCTGTGATTGGTTGTCTTTTTTTTTAATAAAGTAAAAATGTGACGTTATTTTACTTAAAAAATTGAGTTTTTACTGGTATTGGACACTGTACTTAGTCAGGTATTACCAAGAAGCTTATAGATAAAAGTGGAGGCAACACTCTAAATACTTAAGTAAAGCCAACTGTGGGCAGACGCTCTCTTTCTGAATGCATACATCAGATAAAGAAAACACATATCACTGTCTTGTTCTTATGTATGCATTCAGAAAGAGAGCATCAGCCCACAGTTGGTTTCAAGCTTTTATTCTAAGTGTTGGCTCCATTTATACCTATATCTTCATGGGTATTACACATGAATTAATTATCAGTTAACATTAATTGACATTGACATTGGACTCTATAAATCTTGACAAATACCCATTCTTTTTCCTAACTTACCTACAAATTTAAAAAGAAAAGCTTTACATGTCATATTAATTCTTAATAGAATATAACACCAAACATATAAAGTGTAAAACCACAGTCACTGGTTGTACTTATTCTATTTAAATGTACTTAAATAAATGAATTTAGAATTGGCAACAATTAAACAGTAGTATACGCGAACTGAACAATTTGTCATATAAATTCTTCGTTCGAAAATCTAGGGGTTAGGCAAGCGCATTGCCTTTAATGATTGTGACTAACAACTACCTCCAATCTTCACGATTTTAATTAAGGCACTAATTATAACTCCATATTAATGTTAATATTGCAATTTAAGCGAGTATTTATTTTTGCAACAATATCTTTCAATGAATTTAATATTTTATCACAATAAAAACCTTAAAATATAAACAAGTCTACAGAACAGGACTTCTTGAAAGATTTTATTTTTCAGAAAAATAATAAAAAAATGGTAATTCTATTGACTATTTGGTGGAATAAGGTTATAGTTACTAAAGGTAAGTCGTTGGTAATATACAAATATTGACATAAACGTACTGTCGTATTCAGCACGACAGTACGACAATTGGTTTCTTTCGTTGTGTTTTCCTTGTAGTCATTGTGTATTATACAATTATTTTATAATAGTTACTCATTTTATTTATGCACAGTGTACTTTTCCAAAGTTTTTCTATGTATATTTTATTGCATTACATTTCAAAACATTTTATTTCTGTTATTTACTATAGAGTACAATTAAAGCATTGGATTGTTATGTACAAAGTAAATTGAAAAATATAATCCCTTTTAATTTGTGCTATTTTTCTGTATCGGTTAGCTAAACTTAAATCCTTTCAACATCAAACTGTCGCTAATACGACAAAAGGTCTATTTATAAATGTCTAATACGACATTTCGTTTACAAAACACGACACTTTCGTAACATTGGACAGAATTCATTTTTAATGTTTTAGGCGTTTCCATACGACTCACTAAATACAATTAAATTAACACTAAATATTAGTAAAGTCCTGTTATATTTAGAATCTGTGTCATTTACAGATAACAGATCTATAGACTGAGTGACATTTGACTATATTTAGCCCTAATTATATTTAATGAGTCTTGAAAGAAGAGCTTCAGTTGACATCTATTTCCAAAAATAACCACTTGAAATGGCGCTACTGTGCCTAAAAGTTAATTATAGCTTAAGATAGAGACACTAATTAAACATATAATTTAGAAATCAATCAAATTCATTCAAGCCTTTTCTTTAAAGTCTTATGGTCATCGCTCACTTTTACAACACTGCTCCGACTCGGCAACGGCCTAGTTTGAATCGCTAAAAACCCAACCGTAAAAAATATTTTAACGTGCATGATTTAGAGCCTAAACTTGAATGGCAAATTATTACCTTTATCAGAGCCGTGCCGTTATAATGTGCAATGACCTTAATTCTATCTTTTAAACACACTAGCGCCACATAAGGCACTTTGGGCAAACACTTAAAAGTTTCGTTTTCACATCACTACTATCGATGCTATGATAGTGTTGTGGCGTGGGATATCCAGTCTACCGTGTGGGCAACTCTGTGGTAGATGCCCGGTTGGCCCCTGCTCGCACAGGAGTACCCAGCTGATACTACGCCTATGAGGTACCAACGTCCAGCTCTTTCAAGCATGAGAGGCCCTCCGCTGTCTCCCTGGCAGGAGTCCTTGCCTCCACCCCGGTAACCCGCACACAGCATTTCAGGGTAGATTACCACATTTATACCTGGAATTTGACAAAAAATATTTGTTAGCATTTTTATAACGAAATGTCTAGTCGTCCGCTAAACGGATGAATAAAATTCATTAGTCGTCCGTTCTACACCTCCCCCTGCCCCGCATTATAATGGTGAAAGAATTTTTGAAATCGGACCAGTAGGTAGTTTTGAGTTTATTCGTTACAAACATACAAAAATACAAATCTTTCCTCTAAGTATTAGTGTAGATTAATGTTATCTTTTTCCAGTGCGAGAGTTTCTTTTTCAAGTTTCCCTAACCACTACAACTCCTGAAAGTCAAATCAAAAGTGGCTACCACCAGAATAGCGCCGAGGCAGTAAATCTCGACGTCGCGATGTCCCGAAAGAGCTTGATCCCAAGAGTCTTGGATCCCGCAACGAAATTAATCAGGGCTGTTAGCGTTAACCCCAACGGAAAATGAAATTGTATGGAGTTGACGTTAGCTTGCCAGGGGTGTGATTCTGTAAGACCTCATTCTAAACTTCAAATCTGAATCCGCTGTGAGTTTCTTAACTGGCATTCTAAAAACTCTGTTGATAATTCGAATTTACACTAGTGCCACCCTTGCGAGTGTGTCAGCGAGTTGACCTAAATTGACAGGGAGATTTTGCCAGATAAAGTATGAGATGACGTAAGAAGTGGCATTCTGTAAGGTAATTTCCCCGTTACTTCGACGCTCACATCGCACTCGAACCCGATTCAAAGTGTCAAATATATCAAGGTCATTTTGAACCTTATGCTAAGTGAGAGTGAATAGCGTGAGATGCGAGTTGTTGTTTGAATTGATGTCACGTGATACAAATATATCAGCTGCATACAATTTAATTTTTCCGTTGGCGTTAACGCTAACAGAAAAGGGATTTTGTCTACAGGCCCAGGAAAGAAAAATATAACCAAAGATAGACATCAAATAAATATGTACCATTAGCCCTATGCCACCTCTCGCAGACTCTGTTGTCCAGAACAGGTACGTCCACCGCCTGGAGCGTCCGCGGCCTCAACCTGGACCCTGGGCTTAGAGCGCCCCACCCAGCCGCCCAGCCGTACTGCCCCAGGAAGTCTGACCCTCGCTCCGGTAAGCAGATCGGAGCTGAAATAAGAAAATAAAAGGTTGAAATATTTTTTGATAATATTGAACGTAAGGTTGAAATGTATTTATTTAATGTTTTGACAGCAACTTGATGCTATGTCAGTAAGAGCAGTTTTTGAAGATCGAGTGTTACCTACCATTGGGTATCAGGATGCTTCTATGTTAGTACTTGAAAAGTATAAAGGTGCGTACGGATAGCGCGTACATTGGTACGCGTAGTCGGTTACGCGTGTTCTGGAACGCCATATCCATACTTGCAGCTACGCGTACACTCTTGGGGAACGCGGACCGCATGAGCTAGCTCGCGCGAGAGCCGCCGTCTGTCGGTTTTTGGTCGCGCGTCAAAGAGGACGCACACGACCGGGTACGCTATATTTGGACGGCAAAATGAATAGACACGCGTGTTCTTCGAGTTTGGATTGTTTGTTTGGCGCTATGTTTGTCGGAGTCATGGCGAATGACTGGGGCTCGCGGAGCGCTCTGGATCGATTGACCTCGCGTACAGGTTCGCGGCGGTCCGTACAGGAGCTGTACGCGTATCCAATGTACGCGTGGACAGTGTTTCCTAATTACGCGTAACACAGGAACGCGCTATCCGTACGCACCTTTAGAATATACTGACCCATTAAAAAAGGTACTTTCGATGTCCAAGATTGAACATCAAATAGTTTATCAACGTACTCGCCAGTAAGGTTGTGGATAAGTCAAATTAAAAAAGTAAGATTAAAAATAAATACACAATGCAACAATTGCAATACAGTTACTAGTTATGCCTTTTTAAAATCTGAAGTTTAGCCTATTTTCCAACTTCCTGTCCACCACCACCAACAACCCTGTCCTGTCAACATTTAGACGCCCACTACTGGGCCCTATAGATCTTTCTTGGGAAACACCTATAGGGTCCAGTAGTGGGCGTGGGCGTGAGTTAAACCCTTGGGGGTTTAACCCTTTTTTTTTTTTTAACGTGGCGAAATCCTCATGGACTGTCCCCCGTCTGGGGAAGACGGGAGGGTGTGCCGGACTCCTACCGGCTAAAACCACCACGGTGTTCCTCGACTGACCTATGGGCGGGGGTACGGGATTCGCTCGCGCATGCACCGCGCCCCCGTAAGGCTATGATCCAATTACATGGCGGATCCCGTCGACCTCGGCGGGCTGAACGCCGCCGAATCCTCTAGTGTGGCGCGCGCGGAACACGGCGCGCCACCTACACGGGCCTGCATCTGGTCGGGTGGTGGACTGCCCCTAAGTCGACCACCCGCAGGCCGGCAAATCATGGAGGCCGGAGGTCATTAAGCGCCCTCCGGCGCCCAGTACGTCTTCTCCTGGAGGGAAGCGAGGCAGTTGCTTCCCTCACCCTCTCTGCCGCCACTTTTGCGTGCATGACATGCTCGCAAAAAGAGGCGACAGCCTCCCACGCACTCTTGCTCCGGACCATCGAAAGAACGATGTTCGGGAGCGAGAGGTCACCTACTGCTGCGGAGAGTTCACGGCGCTGCTCTACCCAACACTGGGCACTCAGCCAGCGTGTGATGCGTTGGGGGGTTTAACCCTAATTGGCACGCTTGGCCAATGCATGTTGGCGATCGCAGTAAGTGTTATGTTACTCAGAAGGATGCTGCTGCCCATCCTCTGATCAATATTCCTCAGTTGTCTTCTACGACACCCACGGGTAGAAATGGGGTGGTGCTATTCTCGGCACCACACAAACCCAACTTCCCAAGCCATAGTATAAATAAAAAAATTCTTTAAGCTCACCTATATGTGGCATGTAGTGCACATTTCTGTCCAGCGTCAACACAGCGACGTCAAATCTATCGGCTTGAGGCGTAAACTTGAAAAGGGGATGGACTTTGATCGTCCGTACGCCGAAAGTGTATGCGGGGAGCGGTTCAGCTGCTGAGTTTATGACGTAGTCCCCGAGTGTCACGCGAACGTGGCGTGGCTGTGCTCGCGCCACGCAATGGCCGGCTGTTACAACATGGCGCCTCGATATTAATGAGCCGCCGCATCTGAAACGTTACAGGTTTTCGGTTACGTTTAAAAAAAAAATGGATTTATATCGAAGGAAAAGTTTGAGAAATTAGATTGAAGTAACAAAATGGGGGAGTATCCCTAAATAAAAGTCTTATATGGCGTTTGTAGGGGAAAAGAAAATGGAAGAAGTAGATGTAGAAACAGATCAATTATTATCTTTTTAACTGACAATCTTGGCTAGTCTGTACCTGTTTAAGGTAAAAAGAACTAAAGTTAGCGTAAAAGTGGACACATATTTGACGGAAGATACGCTGCTTGCCGTCGGTCGCGTAACGCTAGAACAGTCAAACAGATAAGAAAACATCCATCCTTATGCCGAACCTTAGGCTTATAACCTATTACAAAATCGATTTTATTTTAATTATCAAAGGGTACATTTTGTACTACTGCGTCGAGCATACTAATTACGATACGTCAGACGCATCTTCTGATAGATGTGCAAGTGCATCCACCCAAAACAACAAACATCCAAACTGGGACCATTCAGGGACAGTTCTAAAAATATTTGCGGTTGAATGGACTCCTTAAATATAAAGTTTTAGTCTAAATAAAAGTATAATGGTGCCAATTCTGTTGTACACGAGATGACTTATTTTAGGCTATTTATATCTTGTTCTGTCCAATAAAACAGATATTAACAAGAGCTGTCAATCTAAGTTGATCTAAAATGTTCACACAATTATAGTTGTCATTTCAGAACGTATTGATTAAAACACGGCTACGTTCAAGGAAAAAAAAACTAATTTGACATCTCTAACTTAGTTCTTATCTATCGCCGTTCTTTTCTTTAGCTGCCTGGTAGTAAGAGATGCCAGTTGTATAATTTTAGTTTAGTTTATAAACAAGGGAATTGGCATCGAACGATTTCGGTAAAACCAACGTTTGTCTGATAATTGGATGTCGTCCATGGTTTATACCTAATAAATAAAAAATGTTATAACTTAAGTACCTATAAACGTTTACACTACTAAAGAATACATGCAAAGCAAACAATCATGCTTCAGTTTCTATTTAAATTAAAAATAATGTCACTTACTTACCACTGTCAAAAAAATAAAATAAAATGTTAATTGATTATTCAATTAATAATATTATTGGTTAGCAAAAAAAACACCTTAATTTTCAATTAAAAAAGAAGAGGAATGTGCGAAAAAGTCGGTGAAAATGACAATATTACAATTTTTATATTCTTACTATTATATAGAACAGCTACGAAGTAGTAGTAGAGAGAGAAGATTTTACTAATAAAACTACTTAGGCGATTTGAATATTTAAAATGTTTTATAGAAAAATATATTTAATATTATTTTAAACATTCAAATCTTTCAAAAACTATTTTACACTAGAACCTCATTCATTAATTTTACCTAAAGATAGCAGACATGTTTAAGTTACGTTAAAAATAAAAACTTACGAAATATTAAAATATGCTTAATTTTCTATTCTTTTAATTAAAAAAAATACAAGAACGATGTTAGTACACCGTTTTAAAAATACTAGGTATCTCAAAGTATGGTAAAATATCTACCAGCTTTTACAAAAGTTTATCTCCGATATTCCCAAACAACTCAGGCAGAGTTATCAATACTTTACGTCTACAACAAAAAAATCATGCAATGTCATGCTCTAGACTAGAAACTAATTTGTATGGAAAAAACGCAGGCAAATTCCACCAAAGTCGTGGTGACCACCGGTTTCTCGAGCAACAAAATTAATGTGGCATATTGTCAACGACCCATAACCTGTTATGATTAGTTGACTAAATTATCAACAACCAATCGCAGCAGCTTATGCGCGCTTGTAATTATGTCACATAAATTTTTCGTTCGAGAAACCGGAAGAGGGGTTCAGTACCACTTAAGCGAAATAAACGCACATTTGTGACACTACAACGTCAGTGCTGCAAAATTCCACCGTGATTTTGTATGCCCCCTTTTCCGTTCAAATTAGTCCAGACATCAAACGTACAAAGACGTAAAATTAAAACGTAACTTAAACATGTCATCAAACTACAGAATAAAAAGTAGAAGTTGCTGGACATCATGCTATCTCTTTCGCACATTTACCTCTCTATCCAACACTGCTTCCAACCGATAAGCTCGAATATCGACATAAGCATGTTGCATCTGTAAAATTAATTATTAATTCATGTTAATACATTATTTATTACTATTATTAATTCGTTATTGTTGTTGTTGTTCAATATAATTTTGAGTGAAAATAATTATTCAAAATAAAAAGATTCAGGTGCGGTCATAATAATATTATGAAAGTCATGTCAGTTAAATCATGCAAATAAAAACAATTGCAGGCTTTTATCAGTAAACATTACAGTTATAATTGGCTTGGACCCTGTTGCCAATACTGTGGTGGTGGGCTAATATTTTAAATGTTTAAGTGTTTTAATTTGTATACAAAAAAATAAACGGAATAATATTTAAATCACGAAAATATTGTAGCAAATCTATAGAAAAGAATTGAAACAGTAAATTATTATTTTCACTCTAAATATTTACACAATTTAGTCAATATTTAGTCTACGTAAATATTTGAGTTATATGACAACACAAATGTGTTGGCAACAACCGGGTCATTTTCAGTTTACCACCGGTTTCTCGATTGAAAAATTAATGAGCCAAAAAAACAGGCGCACGTAAAATGCTGTGATTGGTTAACTGAATTATCAACAACCAGTCAACCAGCTCAGTTTACGCTCTTTTGTTACGTTAATTTTTAGATCGAGAAACCGCTAACCCCGGTTTCTTTCATTGTTAGTATATTTAATAAAATTATATATTTTATATTTTATATTTTTGCGTAAACCAAATATCCACTATATTTTCAAACGGTAAATTAGTAACATTTTTAGTAAATTAGTGCGTTAATATACAATGTTAATTCGATGTAAATACTGTGCAGAAATCTGTGCTTTTCATACAAAATGGTACAGGAAATATTGACACAATTTTAATTATTAACAAAAATAAATAATTATTAACAGTTAAAGCCAGAACTGTGACAGTGTTTGTGTGACATTCGTGTATTACTAGTGCTGCTCTCCAATTGTCGCATGTTTTTTAGATTTTTCGGAGTAGGCCTATAGTAAAAAAATATATTAATATCCTTTAAGTATTTTTATGTAATAGTAACTTCTTTAAGTAACTTCTAGTTCGAAATGTCGTTTCATTGATAGTTGGAGAGGGAGAGGAAGGCCAAAGAAAAGATGGACGGCTTGTGTGAAGAATGATATTTAAGAGGGGGTCTGTATTAGCGTGACAGTGGACAGGACGGAATGGATAAAAAAAACATGTTACACCCACCCCAACTAACATTGGTCGGTGTAACATGTTTTCACGAGGGCAGGAAAATAATGATGAGTTCGAAAAGACGTTTGGAGAACAACACTAGTAGAGTGTACCATTGGGACTGCATTCGTAGTGTGCTGTTTTGTTTCTAGTACCCATAGATTTTAAAATACTGATCAATTCTTTGTAGCCGTATTTTGCGTGTTAATGCTAAGTTGCCTTGCGGAAAACAGATAAAGTATAACTCTATGTCTCTCTCTCTCGCATTGGAAAACGATTTGCTAATGTTGTTAATACATAAACGTCGTGAGTCATTTTGACCAAAATCCTAATGTGTAGATAAGGGTAATGTGTTGTAGGAAGTTAATATAATACATAAACAAATAAATAAATAATAAAAAAAACTTGAGAGGTGTCAAGGGACACCCGGATGGAACGAAGTTCCTTTCGATTAATTAGTGAAGGAATTTTATTACAATTTTATTACAATTCCTTCACTAATTAATGTGATGCGTTAAAGTGAATTTAAGTGGCTTTAAGCCAGGGCAAAAAAAAAGCGAGGAATGAAAAGTTATTATGGCTGCTTACATTGTAAGTAAGTAATTTTAAAGATTAACATTTTCTAACACGTTAGTACAATGCGTAGTTATTTAGATAGAAAGACCAATAAATTATTTCTGCGCCATCTATTGGCCGTTCGTAATTCGATCTCGAAGAGCAGAGCAGAGTTGCGCCAATAACGTTAATAGATGGCTCTTAAATCAAATGAATGACGAAATGTCAAATGTCGTGACAACTTTTCGTAAGATTTTTTTCCGTCTAGCCCCCTTTCACAACGCGCGATAAGGAACTTCGTTCCAATAAATAAATACAATGAATATGTGAATCAAAGTCACACCTAATTGTCAGTAATTTGTTAAATACGAAATTTAAATAAAACGTCGGAAGATGTATTTAATGACAGCAAAATTAACATAATATATTAGTATTTGCAGCGTGTGTTTATTTATGAATTTAGAGTGTGTCACTTCAACACAAAATTCTTAGGTACATCGTTATGACCTGTCCCAGTGTAAACAAAAATGGCCACAACCTGTGCCACAGCAATGTTATACCTAATAATGTCAAATGACACAAATTCTGGCCAGAAGTGTGTCATCTCAAACATAAACTGACCACAATTATGCCAATGTTGTTCCTAATAATGTAAAATATCACTAATTCTGGCCAAACGTGTAACATCTATAACAAAAACTGACCACAACTATGCTATGGCAATGTCCTATAATATAAAATGTCATAAATTCTGACCACAAGTGTACCATCGAAAACAAAAACTGTCCACAAATGTGCCATAACAATGTCAAGGACAATTTAGACAAGAAGTGTGCCATGTCAACCAAAAACTGGCCACAACTGTGACAGCGGGTACAGAACTGTATAACCTTGAGGATCCAATCCTGATGTAGGCTTGCCAGGGGAAGGTGCCAAAGCCAGCATCGTCGCCGCCGACAATACGTCGCTGTGCCGTCTGCTTGCCAACTGCTATACCACAACCTGAAAGTTAAGAAAAAGATGGATTGAGAATCAAGGTTTTAAAAGTCAAAGTCAAAGCGTTTATTTCAATGAAACCGTTTACAGGTACTTTTGAACTGTCAAGGAGTCGAAGTTAGGTTAAGTTCTTTAAAAAGTTGGTTGTCTGTAAAGTCTGTTTACGGACGATAGTTTTACGTGATAACGTCATAAAGAAACATAATGGCTAACATATATAACATAAGCAAATAATGGCTTCCGTCGAGGTGGGCGGAGCTTATTGCTTGGACCGATCGTGCCTCTCTATCGCTTGTTCCGCGCTCTCGCGTGCACGCTCAGGCTCAGGCGGAACGTGACGCTTTTTCGTGCGTGCAGCCGGTGTTCATCGATTTATAAGACGTTATCAGGTCAAAAATACCTTTTAACGTAGGTACCTACTGTTCGCAATAAACTCTTGGGTCCTTTCCTCAAGTGATCTTATAATGCTTAATGACGTCTAACCACGTGCGGTCAAAACCGCCACTTCAAAGCAAATACGTGCCCTCGGCGCCAAGTTAAAAGTCTGTCAGGTAGTTGTGACCGTGGCGTGCACATTTTGGTTTGTCATCTATCGGTGACGGGATCTTCATACAAGCCGAAAAGCCAGGCTTGCACTAATAAGATCATAACATGAGCTAATCAATAACTGAGCAAAATGCTGGTGTTTTGTTAATCATAAAAAAAATTACCGGACTTGCCCTATCTTGGCCCCTAGGCACGCCACTGTCATCTATCATGATTGTGGCGATCAAAAGGGTAATGAGAAAATTCGTTGCGTAGTTTAAAATATCTTATCGCACAGACAGCGGGAGCGACTATGTTTTATACTATGTAAAGAAGATAGGTTTATAGTGGTATCTAAATTTCGTTTTTAGAAAGGAGATGTTTCAAAATGTATGGAGCCTGGGCCCAGTACTTGTACACCATACTTAAAAATAGGAAAACAAATTTTAAATAGTTCTCAACTGTCCAATTACTTCAAAATGACTTTGTGAGCAGGTAAAACACAAGAAATTGCACTTGCAATTGCAGCACACAACAATAAAACAGTCATGGCGGTTAGCTGTCATTTTGATTGATTAATGACATTTGACATTTATAATACTGATTTTCTGCGTCGATTTGTGGATAGCCAGGTAAAAGGATTGGAAAGAAACGGTGTTAAATTAAAAAAAACGAAAGGGAAGTTGTTAAAAATAACTCCAGAAACCAGAAACAAAACAAGACGAAAGCACAGAACATACAGACGAAAGTGGCACTGTTGTGGCACTGACATTTGACAGTTCTATTTCTGTGATCAATGGTCGATCTATGGTTTATAGAGAAGCTAAATCCGAGTGACGCCATGTTGAAAATGCATAAAAATAATAGTTTAAGAGGAAACACCACGGGCTAGAGAATTGAAAATTAGGTATTTGTAAAATCTATTGCTGTCGCGCGATGCCCGAACACGAACCGCAGAGCGCGATAGAGACAACTGCAGCTTTGACCGAAAATACCTATTAAAAGTACACAAAATCAATGATTCGTAGTCCCCTGATTTCTTCTTCAAAACTTAACCGATTTAACTGCTTTTTTCATTAAAAAATAAAGAAAGGCTTTTGCCGTGTTCCTACGTTTTCTATTTTTTATAAAAATAAGTCAAATTTGTTTTCTGAATGTTTGAACACAGCGGAAAATCATGCCAATTTTTTAGGTTTTTGAATATTCATATCTCTTTTAATAATAAATTTATGAGAAAAAAGGAAAACATAGGGACATGCCAATAGTAGCCATGGATATTTAAAAAAAAAAAATTGATCTACTGGCTTTATCCAGGGAGGAAACAGGGGACTAAGTTTGTATGGAAAAACAGCCCTTGTGTTTCCTCCTAATATCAATTTACAACCACAACAGTATGCATTTAAATGAATTATCTGTATTTTTTCCGGATTCTACGGATTTTTCTCTTTTTTTTGAAGTGGTGTACTTATAATGGGCCCAATATGAAACATGTCCTTTATGTTGTAAGTATCTTTGATAATAAATAAATTAAATAATAGTTGTTTATTAATCCAAAAAGTAATACCTACATAGACACAGATTAAACATAATAGAGGTAGAGAAAAATCAGTGGAAACACTCGTTGAAAGGACTTTAAAAATAAAGTTGTACCTAATTTTAACATTACCAAGCATTGCCCTCATTACCAAGCCGTACAAATATTTAATAAACTGCCAGCGCATAATAAAAGGTTTGTTAAACACTTGCTCTTTTAAGCCTAAGCTCAAAGCATTTCTATTGGATAGAAACTTATATTCAATAGACGAAGTGTAACTATATATTTATTACTGGCGACCCGACCCAGCTTCGCATGGGCCTATAGCCTTCCTCGATAAATGGACTATCCAACATAAAAATAATAATTCAATTCGGACCAGTAGATCCTAAGATTAGCGCGTTCAACCAAACAAACAAACAAACTTTTCAGCTTTATAATATTAGTATAGATTATTGTTTGTAGTAAGCATGTCTTTTTATATTATTGCTGCATGTACGCTTTTAGATTATTATAATAATAATATTTATAATGATGTAGGTACTTATGTTATGTTTTTGTATCAAACACAATGTAAATTGTTCCTGATAAATAAATAAAAAGAGTAACTAATATCTAATATTTTATCAGTTTGCACACACATCAAAACATTTTTGGTGATAAGAAAATCTACCATAATCATATTTTGATTATTAAATGGTAGATTTTCTTGTCACCAATTATAAATCACTCTCTTAAACTAGGAGACCTGTATCATAAGGGACAGTGTTTGGCCGAACAATGAATTAAGTAGTCCATAAATGAATGAAATTGTGTCTCTACCAAAACAAAAGTTATGATATGAGTAGGTAGCTGAGGTTGCAGCCTAATAAGGACTGTGATAGTGCAAGGTGGTGGTGGTCTGAGGGAATAGGCGAGTGTGTGTGCGCCTGTGTGTGTGTGTGTGTGCATGTGTGTGTGGGTATGTAATAGGGAAGATGAGGTGAATGTATGTGTATGTATGATAGTGTGTGAATTTAATCATGTTGACCTTAAAAGCTCATTCACACCGTCGCGTAACAACGAAAAAAAGCCTCGTTGCACGCTAATTTGTAGGATTTCGTGGGATTCGATTCTCCGGAATCCTTGTTAATTTGGTTGGGAGATGAGTCTGTCAAAGGACAATGCCAGAAACTCTATAGAACTTTGCCCTACTCAATAAAATTCATGTGCAATATATAGCATCTTACTGTTTATTTATTGCTGATAACTAAACATTAGTCTTAGTGACTGTAGAACTTGCGGTTTCCGTTTAAATCTTAAAACAATAATGACATTGATTATAGGTTAAATTGTATTTTAGGTAAAATTAGTTTATATTTTGTGGGTAGGTATTTCGTAATCCGCAAGTTCTAAAGAAAAACAATTTAGTACAGAAAGGTTCTATATTCATTACAATTATTTTCATTAATTTAGTTTTTCTGTACATGGGTGGGGCAGGATCTGGCATTGTCATTTAATTGATACATTTTTAACTTTATTCCAAAATAATAGGGTTCATATGCAATTGGGAAAATTTGTCAATTTGGTTCGGCTTGATGTGCTGGCGTCTGTACATGTAAAGAGTATACATACGTTAATGAATGTACAAAATTCTACTCCAAGAATTACGCGGTGTGAACTTTACAATAGAATATGTCTATGGATGGATTTGACGGCGAACTGATATTAAGTGGTCACCGCTAGGTCTTCCTCGGTCGAGCTCGTTCGCAAAGAACTCTATTAATACTAGCTGTATGTTTTTATGATATTAAAAGCTTTACTTATCAACAAATCATACCTACGTAAGTCCAGTTATTCGCTTTAAAAGACGCATATTTCTCTTTGGTTTTCTTATTTTTTCTCGCCTTTTTCTTTTCTACGGTTAACGTTATTAGCAAACTTATGATCAATAATATTATTATAATCTTCATTTTAATTAGGTACGCAAATCACGCTTTTTCACATTGTAGTTAAAAATTGAATCAATTTAAAAATCACTATTTTAGTTTAGCATTTAATTTCGATCACTAAATAGTTCTACAGCATTTACAATAACATGACACTAAAACAATTTTAAAATTTTCCATTATTTCGTAAAAATATTTAAACATTGAAAATTGCACCAATTATCTCGAATAAAATTTAAAATATGCACCAATTTTCTCAAATAAATTTTCAAATTGCACCAATTTTTTTTTTAATTTTTTATTGAACAGTTTAAACACACAATCAAATGCGTGTTGCAGTATAAAACAATTTGTATTGACTGAAATTGAAACAGTTTTCTTTTCATAATGCATACAGTACTAACCGTTTCCGAGTAGTTTCGTTTCAGGAAACCATTTTACCGGTTTGATTGAATTTATGAGGGAACTGCTTTGCTGTATGAATTTACATTATTAACAAACAGAGTATATTATTACTATTGGTTTTTAGTTTATTTATGTACAGTCAGCAAAAGAGATAAGTAGCCATGTCGCTGGGAATAGTTGAAGTTTACTTAGAAACCAATGGAGGTTTTCTAATGAAATTTAATTAAATCATTAAACTGTTTATTCTCTATACATTGTACTTTATTTTATTCATAAACACCCATCGGTTTCTAAGTAAACTTCAACTATTCCCGGCGACATGGATACTTATCTCTTTTGCTGACTGTACGTACACCTAGCGACCCACCCCGGCTTCAGATGCAATGTAGATCAAACTATCAATATAAACCTTCCTCTTGAATCACTTTATCTATTGATGAAAACTGCATTAAAATCCGTTGCGTAGTTTAAATGATCTAAGCGTATATACGGCGCGGCGGGAGCAACTTTATTTTATACTCTTGTGAAGATATTTACGAATAATATAAAAGGAACACCTATTACTATTCAACTAAAACGACGAAAATTGACGACACGGTTGGCGCAGTGGTTGAGCGATAGACTGCTGCGCTGCGTGTCGCGGGTTCGATTCCCGCACGGAACAAATATTTGTATGGCCTACAGATAATTGTTCCGGGTCTGGCTGTTTGTGTATATGTAAACGCACCCACGACATAGGAGAAATTCCTAGAGTGGGGCAACGCTTTTTATAAAAATAAAATAAAAAATAAAAACAGAAACACTAATACAATATGGCATCAAAAGATTCGTCCACGTCATCAAGCCATGCGCCCAAAAGACTGGCTGCATTGCAACGTTGAGTGGCAATGCTTACCTTCTGAATAAGACATCAAACATTCTTGATGAAAATCACGGGTTGTCATACCGATCATACATTTTAAGTATACAAGGTGTAACGTCAAATACGTATAGTTTTAGTTATATAGTTTGATTAGATTAACGAGCAGAATTAAATGAATCAATTTTTAATATAGGTCACATTTTTCAAAAAATCTTCATTAAACATGTTGCCCTGTCTATTTATTAAAAGGTCAAGCCATCACGTGCGCAAACCTGCCAAAATAGGAAAAACACAAATGGTTGTCGACCAATTTAAATTTTCACATACGCGTGATAATAATAGTTCTCATTTCAATGCAAATACAATAGTCTTAGTAAAACTAAAACAGCACATAAAACCTTTAATTTTTTTTTATGATTTTTTTCCCCAGAATTAGGTTAATTGAATTAAAAATCATTTGGGGTGTCTGAGGTTTTGCGTGTTTAACGTTACACCTTGTATACAGCACCGGATAACGAAGGGACATTAATAAATGGCAGATCAAGATTAAAATTGTAAAAAAAAACGAACGAGAGCGAATCGGACTCGAATACAAAGGGTTCCGTACGAGCGTTCCATATTTAACCCTACTTACATACAAAAAAAACATGTTTCTTCTGTGGGAAACCTCTTAATTATTTTGACTTTATTTAGTGGAATAATGGCTATAGTAATACACACTCCGTGAAACATTCAAATAGCTACCTATTACGGTGCAAAATATACACCCCTTTTTTTCTGCGTGGTGGAAGTCCTCATGGACTTCCTCCATTGTGGGGGTGACTCTCACCGCTCCCCCGACAGGCCTTGACCTGCTGTACTTTAGCGGGTTCCACCTCCCAGTGCGGCCATTCCCATAACGGCCGCACCCACTCTCGAGTGGGACACGTGGGACACTGCGCCGCCAACTCTATTACAGACCTATGCTACAGGTACTTCCCAAGGCCAGAAAGTACCTGCGTCAGCCGGAAGCTGAGGGCGCCATGCCACCTCTCGATCCATACCTCCATGACGGGTCTTACCGCGGCTAAGATACTCCCCTGTGACAGATGGAGAGACAGACAGCAGAGTGTTAGTAATAGCGTCCAGTTCTACACCGCATGAGCACAAAATATAAAGATTACCGCTCCCACCATCTTTAAAAATAATTGCCTATAGAAACTTGCCAGACTCATTGCTGCATTGACTCTGTAGGTTTTATTTGTGACAATATGAAATTTTATTGACTCCGGTTGGAAGTCTTTGCAATTTTTTTATAACAAAATTTTCGTTCGTCTTGACATGTCAATTACATTATTTTTATTCATTTTGACAACACGTTACAGTCGAGACTGAAGTCTGCATGAAACTGCTTGAGAATGCCTATGAACGTAATGTCAATGTGTGCGTGCGAAAAATTGCGGTTTTTTCTGAGTGGTCTCTCTGCTCAGGCGCGCCGCAGCCTTACGTACTTTGTGCCATGAGTACGTAACTTTATATTATTATAACTAACTTGAGCCCGCGACTTCGTCCACGTGCATTTCCTTTTAATTCAAAATATCAAAATTTCCAACTTTATTTTTAATAATAAACATAAGTAATGTACCTTCCGATTAGCGAAAGAAATTTTTGAATCGAACTTGTAATTCCGGAGCTTAACGCAATCAAACAATAAAACAAACGAAATCTTCAACTGTATAGTATTACAATGTATAACCTCCATTTACTCAGCTACCACGTAAACAAACACTACATAAACAATATTGTTCTAAAAACTAATAAAATAAACATTAGAACAAAACAATATGACTCAATCAACAGAGAAAGTATGTAAGTACCATATTATTTAATGATTACATACTTATATTTGTATAGAATAGCTATTACGAAGAACAGTGACTTGCAAAGAATGGATCTAATCCTATTAAATTGTATTGTATAGTACATGCATGACTGTCAAAAGTTTGACATTTGACATAACATTTTGTATTTGACATTTGAGTAACAAAGGCTGTGTGTCGCTTTCTTTAATGCGATCTGTGGATCTATCCGGTGATTGGTTGAGGGTAGGGATCGATCTTCAGATCCGTCTCACATCTGTGAGTCACATCACATCACAGTCCTGTGTTTTATTTGTGTGTGTGTTTGTTATGTATACTGATGTTTGTTTTTTCTCTGGTCTAAGATAGTGGACATACAACACTAATAAAAATAATAATATTTCAGAAACTAAAACTATTCTAGAACTTAACTTAAATAGTAACAAAAAAAAAATATTTATAGAGATAAAAAATATTAGAAACAATATTTATTATTTTAATTTTTTTTTGTTACTATTTAAGTTAAGTTCTAGAATAGTTTTAGTTTCTGAAATATTGTTATTTTTATTAGTGTTGTCTAAATTTTAAACATGCTGGTTGGCCTGTAATTGGCGATTGTATAAGTCCGTTACTTCTAAAAATTATACCTAAGATGTAATGTATACAGAAGCTGTTGGCAAACCCTTAATAATAAATAAAATAAAATAAAAATATAATTAGGAATTTGACCAAACCTCTAAGGGATTTGGTCAAATATCAGCAACTGATACAATAACAACTCTGTTGGGTAATTTCTTTGAAAAAATCCAGTGATTTGATAGAGCTATGCGAACCTCAAAAACTCAACTGATGGTATACGATAGAAAAAGAAAAGACAATAGTTTCTTCACCCGCCTAGTCTTCCCAACTATCAACCAACCCATCTATGTTGGGGTCGGCTTCCAGTCTAACCAGATGCAGCTGAATACCAGTCTTTTACATGGAGCGGACTGCCTATCTGACCTCCACAGATCAGTTCTGGGCTACCATACCGGGATACCCCTGTACGACTGATTGTCACACTTACTGGCTTCTGATTACCAATAACGACTATCAAAGGACAATGCCAGAAACTCTATAGAACTTTGCCCCACTCAATAAAAGTCATGTGCAATATGTAGCATCTTACTGTTTATTTATTGCTGATAACTAAACATTAGTCTTAGTGACTGTAGAACTAGCGGTTTCCGTTTAAATCTAAAAACAATAATGACATTGGTTATAGGTTAAATTGTATTTTAGGTAACATGAGTTTGTATTTTGTGGGTAGGTATTTCGTAATCCGCAAGTTTGAAAGAAAAACAATTTAGTGTAGAAAGGTTCTATATTCATTACAATTATTTTCATTAATTTACTTTTTCTGTACATGGGTGGGGCAGGATCTGGCATTGTCATTTCTACGATTGACATCCGGGACTAACCACTTTACGTGCTTTCCGAGACACGGAGACGTGTAAGCCGTGTGATGCTGGCCGCGAATAGCGGCATTTCATTTCTACCCGTGGGTGTCGTAGAAGGCGCCAGAAGGATATTGACTAGGATAGGCAGCAGCGTCCTTCTTAGTACCATAACACCTATTGCGGTCTCTAACTACGATCTGAACTACTGCGATCTAAACCCCCATGGGAAAGATCTATGCCTAGCAGTGGACGTATAAAGGTTGTCAAGAGACACGGAGAGGTCTTACGGTCTTTGCTTGCCATCTAAGGATATTAAAAACTTAGGAATCGTATTCAGGAACTCACCCTCACCATCACGCTAGCTACCAATGATACTTCAAATGTAAACTTAACAAGGACTGATTTTTTAAAATATTTTTTGTCAAGTGATCTTAACGATTTACATGTTGAGCTGACCCACGTAACTTAGCCCCAATATTATTTTAAATATTAATATAGGTTTGCGTTTGGCCGTAACTCACATTAACATAAGCGATAGTCATCACTATCGCTTAAGTTCATCCCCGGTTCCCCGGCTCTTGAAGCCTCCGCGCGAAGGGCGCTGCCTCTTTTGACCGGCCAGCTGCGACGAAGTTAAGCGTCTCACCTCACCGGATTGAAGACCACGTTTTCAAGAGCCTACCACGCCCATCTGCCGTCTGAGCCCTAAGCCTCTTTCTTAATCTAGTGTATCAAGAATACTGTCTAAAACCGTATTAAAAGTTAATGCTATTGTTGAAGCCTCCATCTTTAATTCATCTCCAAATCGATAGTTCCCTTAGCCACCTCGTGACTCCGTGACATCTGGGATTTTTTTTCTCAGTTTCTTAACACAAAATTCGATTTTAATACCGCAGTAACCCCTATTTGTTTCGGGAACTCTAGTTCCCTTGCCGTCAACAAACCTAATGATGCTGTTTAACGCTGCCCTTCAAGAAGTGATGATCCTCAGTATACCATTTCCATAATGAATGTGGTATCAACTTGAACTTTCACGTTTGCGGTTTAATACCGCTGCGGTTAGGAAGTCATTTCGCGTTAGATTTCCTGATATTGTCACCTCGACTTTGAAAGATCTATTACATTATGAGTTCGTGAGAAGGTTTGACGTAGTTTTAGGGTCCCGTATCTGATGGGTTCATACGGAACATAGAATCAACAAGAATAATGTAATCAGGATAATGTAAAAACTTGGTTAAAAAGAGTGTCCGTAGAGTTTCTTGCTCGTTCTTCGCCATTGAGCCATTTTGGATTGTGCAACTAGCTTCAACTGTCTGACTGACTCTTTGACAATTCAAAATGGTTGAATTAAAATAAATGCTTTGACTTTGACTTTTGTCT
The DNA here is from genome assembly GCA_947361185.1 of Charanyca ferruginea. NCBI lineage: Eukaryota > Metazoa > Arthropoda > Insecta > Lepidoptera > Noctuidae > Charanyca > Charanyca ferruginea. The sequence goes on along the minus strand of OX376084.1, from coordinate 5,894,546 downwards.
TTGACCCTTTTCCTTTTTTTTGTCGCTAATTAATGTATGTTCCTGAAGCATAATAATTTAAATTGAATTGTTATTTTATTACTCGTTATTAAAATTACATATTTGAACATCATTATGTAATGGTTGAATAAATTTGTGTCTATATTCTATCAAATCCCGGCCATGGCAAACATTTGTGTGATGAACACTTGTGTTTACCTTGTGTCTGGTTGTTGTTTATCTATATAGTTATCTATTTATTTATTTGTGTATGTATGTCAGCTGTCTGACACCCATAGAACAGGGTCTGCCTAGTTTGGGGTTAGATGGCCGTGTGTGTGATGTTCCCATTTATATTTATTTAATTTGAATTTGATCTCGCTCATCTGTTTGTCCGACTATATGTTCCTCCGTCACAGGGTTGTGTCTTTTAAACCGTAAAAAGATTGAAATGTTTTTAACAAAATGCTGCAAATTCTAAATGTTATTTCCACTGTCAAAAAATCAAAGGCGTTTTTTTTGCTCGATCTTAATATTGTACGGTAATAAGGAACACTTAATGTGAGACCGATTTTTAAATTATGTGATTTATGGAGATGAGAATGTTGATGGACGTGTGGTGAGTGACCTGAATGGATAAGTGGCGCCTGTGACAGAAAAGTTGAAAGGGAATCGTTTGGTGTGGGCATGTGAAGAGTTTTCCAACAGTAAAGTAATTTTTGTAATCAGCATAAAAAGCTTTAGCTCTTTATGGTATAATACATAGATATAACATATATTTACCAAAATGAATATAAACTTGTAAATGGTCTAAGGAGATGTCCTTTTTCCCTCAAAAATTAATTAGGATACCCTAAGAAATCAGGGAACCAACATCAGCGAGACATTTGAGAAAGCATGACATACTCACAACTGCCAGGGTCCATTAAAGACAATGGGTCTTCCATTGCCTTTCATGTACCCTGGCTTTTCTGACTTTTCAGTAAATAGTAGCTTTGTAGCAGCAGCAAACTATTTTTTCCAGTTCAATCATTTATTTCAATAAAACTATTCACTAAGAACTATTTTTGAATTGCCAAGGAGTTGGTCAGTTAGTCAGAAAAGTTAAAGGTGGGTCTGTGTGGAGTTTTTTTCGTTTCAATCAAGTTAAGTTTATCTCGATGTCATATGACCAACACAACACGACACGAGTCTTCGTGCGAAGCAATTGCGACAGCCATCAAGGTTCGGCAACTACAGCTTAGCCTCGTCATCAATTATACATTCTACCAGATCAGCATACAATACTAAAGTCTCAGGGTTTCCCTGTCTATAACATTGTGCTCAATGTCTACCTAGCGTGTAATGATACTATGTGAACGTCAGGTATGCGCAATGTCCTTTATAACGTGCAATTTTACCCAATATTGCGATGAACGTGGTGTGTTGACAAACATACAACTCACATACACAACAGCCAGACTCAGAACCATTACATATAGGCCTTACAAGCATTTCTGATTTATTCTTCGTTCCCACATAACAAAAAATCGTGGTTCGACCCAAACAGTATGCTTCCTTCGTCCCAAAATATAATTTTAATTATTTTATTCCCGCTTTGTCCTATTTTATATTCCTTTTATGGCCCATAATTTTATTATATAGCCAACCTTGCTTTTTTGTACAAAAAAGCTTGTGTTATTAAATACACACACTTTTCCCGCGAGTTCGTTTATTGTTTCAAAAATTTCAAAAAGTATTTTTTTTGTTGACTGTTCTTTCAAATTATTTGTGAAGAATCACAACTTAAAGAGTGATATGAGACAAACTAAATTTTGTTTGGAATGTGGGACAAAACTTCGGGACAAACGAAGAATAGATCGTATTTGTTCTCTATCTATTTGTATGTTCCCTTTTCACAACCAAATAACTAGAACAATTGTAATAAATTTGACAAAGATTCGGATATAGGCAAGAAAGAGGTTAACTTTTTAACCAACTTAAAAAAAAGAAGTTCTCAATTTGACACGCCATTCATCATTTCAGCCGAAAGACGTCCACTGCTGGACATAGGCCTCCTCAAGGGGGGAATTTGCCATAATCGCCACGCTTGGCAGGCGGATTGGCGATCGCAGTATGGTTGTTACAAAGGCACAGAGAACGCTGCTGCCCATTCTCTGGTAAGTCCCTTAGTCGCCTCTTACGACACCCACGGGAAGATATGGGATGGTGCTATTCTTTACGTCCGACACCACACGGACATCCGACGCCATTATTATTTTTTAATGTTTGACCATGCGTAACTTTTAACTCTAAAAAGTTACGCACAGTCAAAAATAAATAAATGGTAGTGCGATTTCGGAAAAACGAACGGCGAAGCGTCACCGCCATGTGGTTAAAGTTCCACGGTCTTGAACCAAGCGCTTTAATTCCACATTTATTGTGCGAACTGCCAGACTGTGGAATTCGCTGCCCGCCTCTCTGTTCCCTGATACATATAATCTGGGTATCTTCAAGGCACGAGTGAACCAGTTCATCAACTTAGGCCGCATCATCACTTAAGATCAGGTGAATTGCGGTCAAACGCAAGCCTATTAGATAATAAAAAAATAAATCATTTCACCTCTAAGGGTGGAAAATTAAGGGATGAAGTAATTTGTTTGGTGTTACCGTTTCTTTAATAATTTGATAAAAATACAATTTTTTGTACTGTTTGTGGTTTTTACTGCCAGTAAATTCCGAAAGTAAAGTAACTTTTTTACATAGAAGTATTGTAGTTGTATTCAGAATATCAGCGCTGTGACGTTTTTTTAATGTTACAGCGCCATGCTGAGATAGGAGCCTTTTGGCCTCATACAGGACCAATTTTCGTTTTTTTGTTTTTTTTATTTTTTAATGATATTTTTGTGTGTTTTTGTCCTGGGGGGCGAATAAATTCTTTTTCTTTCTTTCTTTCTTTCTTTTCAAGGCAAACTCTTTTGGAAAAAAAATATTTAACCCACATTTCATCAGCTGACATTCACGCGGACGTATTCGCGGGAAAAACTTAGTTATCACATAACTACTTCTTACATTCTAAAACAAACTTATCACTAACCAATAACAGCATTCATAAGGATGCAAATTGCAGTAAATATCGATATAAATAACATATTTCCGATTCTCTTACACAACGCGCTTGCATAACAAGATCCGCATTGTAGATGAATGATTCAGTTTTTTAAAACATTCTTTTGAACAAAGGAAAACTTAATTTGTTTGGGCAGTTGTCAACTTGGTATTTAGGAGCTTTCTAATTGGTTTATTTATGAATTAAAAAACTTAAACCTGTGGTGCTATTCTCTAAGTAACCCAACCTAAAGCTCGACGCTGCGGCAGCGGCGAGTTACATTTTCATATTCATTAACCTTTGCTTACGCAACGCTAGTGCCACGTGAATTAACGGCTTTTGATGGATCTAATTAAGGGTGAACAATTTGACACTTTTGACAGTTCATAATATGAAAAACGATATACGCTAAGCATAAACAGTCGCTGAGCTCGACGTTAACTACACGGATGACAAGATGTCCAATTCGCCGTCGAACACAGCCACGAACACCAAACGTTAGAGAATAATACAGCTGAGTACAGCAAAAGAGTAAGTGGTCATCGTAGCTTAGCACTTTGACGACCCTGGTAAAATCATTTAACACTCTTTTTAAACACTCCATGCTGTAGTTTCATGGGAGGAATTCACGTAACTAAAGAAGTTCTGTTGCAGTGCAGTTGCAGTTAAGTTTCGATCAAAACAACGCTTTTCGTATTCTCTACCGCTGTCAGACACGCTCGCGTCAAGTTCGCGTCATCATCATCATCATTTCAGCCGAAAGACTGTCTGAAGAAAATCTGTACTGGGGTATTATTTTAATGTTAAAATTACGTTTTTTTCATTCAAATGTAATCGATTCTATTCAATTATTTTGTGAGTAATATTTTTTCTCTCATGTGGCTACACCATGTGTAAGTTTGGTAGAGTTTGGTTGTCGTACAGTTGACGTACAGTTTACGCGCAGCTTACGCGCAGTTCAAAGATTACAAGAATACTGTTTATCACTTTTGAATCGTCAAGGAGTCGGTCAGTTAGTCAGAGAGTTGAAACTAGTTGCTTGTTCCAAAACGTAGGTAGGTCTCTATGGAGAAGAACGAGCAAGAAACTACACGGACACTCTTTTAAATCCAGTTTTTTACAAAGTACTGGTTACATGATTCTTGTTGCTTCTATATGTGAAAACTATGAAGGTAATCTAGCAATACAAAACATAAACAAGAAGCACGATAAAGTCCATGGCAGATGAGAGCTGACCGATCTCTACTGACAGCGCCCGTTCACAAACATGACGCGTGAATCAGCCCCTAACCATATTCATATTTTAGTTCTAAACAAAGATTTACCCAAAGTCACGAAATTCATGCCAGACCACCAATAAACACTCATATTGTTTACAAAACGTGTTCTGACTTCTGACAGCACATAGTTAGTTAAGTAACCCATGGCTAACATATTATGTCATGGAGAAAGCCGACCGCTTGACCAACTTAAGCTTCAAGTTACGTCAAATGACGTAAGTTGTATTTACTTGTATTTCCTGTAAGTTTCCGTGTTTTGGCAGCTATGATAATTATCGAGGTTTTTGAGTTGGGCGTGTTTACTTGAACTGGCCTCATTTTTTATGTTTTTGGGGTAAGTAAATATGTGGCCAGTGTGATCACTGCCGGCTATGGACATCTCCATTAAACCGAGACCAAACTGAAACAACTAGACCAGGTTTTTCAATTTTTATACAGGGTGTCAAAATATGGTTCTCTATTCTGTTCCCTAACTTTTTTATCCATAATATATAGAGCTTGTTTGTTTTATTTTATATTTTTTAGTTTCTGAAGGTTGCCTTTTTTCGTTTTTAGTGCCTACTTCTTATCATAAAAATTAATTCTACCCTTAGGGATGGAATATATCCATGAAGTTTAAGTGGGACTAACATTGAGGTAGGTATACACTATCAATTAAAAAAAGAATAATCAAATTTATAAAATTAAATTAAGAAATTATTATTTCGTATTCGAAAAGAATATAGGTAGTGATCGCGAAAATTCTTTTTGAATATTACCGGCCATGTCTTCTTAATTCGACAAGTATACTTTTTACGCATAACTTTTAGCAGTGTAGTCTGATTTCGATGATTCTTTTTTTATATTGTATACCTCAGTGTATAACAATTTAAATATTCTCATTTAAATATTTTCATTTAAATAATTTACGTGTCGAATTGAGAACCTCCTCTTTATTTTTGAAGTCGGTTAAAAAGTTAGTCGCTTAGATTCTTTGAAGACTCAAAAACACCGTAATAGTTACAGTTAAGTTTTAGGCGCAAGTGGATCCAATATACTCAAAATTAACTGTCACATTACATAACAAACTACAGTTAACGTAATAACTACATTGAGTTCTATTTAAACTGTAGAAAGTGTAAACAACATCATGTTGTAAGAAGGGCAGTGTCACGGGTCCAATATTATTATGTATGTATGCAGTTATATTTACAAAGCATCGAGGTCAAAAATGAGCATGAGACATAGTCGGTAAGGCAGGGTTTTTTAAAGTGGGGTCCACAGACCCCTTAGGGGTCCGTAGCATGTGTATCAGGGGTCCGCAGTATCTCAGTTGACTCGCAACATATTTATTAGGAAATTGTGTAGTAAACTCTGCATTTCTCGGCCAAGCCACAAACTCGAAATAAGGCTTGTTTTCTTTTCCTAGTTTATTATTTGACAGGAGTCCGTGGAATTGTTTCAGTTGTAAAAGTGATCCGTGACTACATAAAGTTTAGGGATCGCCGCACACGGGCTTCACGCCACAGCCACAAAAACCGCCACGAGAAGCTAGAAGCGGCTACGAAGGTAGCTGAACCGCGCGACAGCCACTTGTGGCCGGTGGTCAACACTTGCGGTCGGTGGCTGCAACTTTTTATAACTCATATAATGGACTCTGCAGAAGAAGGTTTAGGGAGACGGCATTTAGTGGCCAGTGCGGGCCACGAGAAGCGAGTAGCGACGATTTATAGCGTGTGAAATGTATGAAAACTACAGTCGTTTTGTGGTTGTGGCCGTAAGGTAGGTGTAATAGTCAAAAATAATTTTCAGGATCACTAAATAACACTGACACTGATCACTGACATAATTTGATGTAAATATTACCAACCTGTTATTGTCCCACTGCTGGGCAAAGGCCTCTTCTCGTACACAGAAGGCAGGAGCATTGATCACCACGTGCGCTAAAGGCGGATTGGTGGTTTCAGACTTATACTATTATACAAAACAACAAATCAGGCGGTCCCAATTTAGTGTGTATGTGTAGTGTGGGGACATTTTTACACACGGCCATCTGACCCCAAACTAGGGAGACCCTGTACTAGGGGTGTCAGACAGCTGATATACATACACAAATACATTTTTTTTTCTTGTATGTATTATGAATGTTACTAATTAACTAACCCATTTATGGATGACATAATTTATGTAATTTATCTGAAATATATAATTTGAATTAATTACTAGCTTTTGCCCGCGCCTGCGTCCGCGCAAATGTCAGTCTCGCCGATGCAGACGAAGTCGCGGATTAAAAAGTAGCATATTATGTCCTTCCTCAGGGTTCGAGCTATTTTTATTATACAAAGTTTAATCAAAATCGGTCAAGCCGTTTCATCGCGAAAACGTAACAGACAGAGTTACGCATTTATAATATTAGTCTGATTAAGTCCAAGGTTTCTTCGTGATGTTAGGCTTAACGTGCTTTCCGAGACATGAAGGTATTACACCAAGTTCCAAACACCGGGTTGCTACTGAGAAATTTCCTATTGGACAAACCCAATAACCTTTGCCCAACCTGGGAAGCGAACCCAGGGGGCCAAGTCTGCTATTTTTATAATTTCGTCATTCTAACACAATCCCATTGTCATTTTGCTAAAAGTTCGTAATCTGCTAAATTCATAATGGTCGATCATTGGTCGGTCGAATTAAAAACAATGACTGCACAATGACGTTCTAATGTTAGGTCACTGATCCAAAATTTTAGCAGATTACCGCCTAAGTCACTCATTCAGTTGTCATTTTGTTCGAGATTACCATTCTATATCATTTCTTTCAATGGCGTGTCACTGGTTGACCATTGGAAAGTCATAATGACGCCATTATATTAATAGATTACCAAACTTGTCAAAATCAACAATATGAAATCAATGATAGACCATTCTGACACTATTGTAATAGCAGACTTGAGGCCCAGGACACCATGCTCAAAGTCAAAGTCAATGTCAAAAGTTTATTTGTTGTTTGTTTGTTTATTTGTTGTAGTTGTTTTGTTTATTTGTTGTTATTGTTCAGTTTATTTGTTGTTGTTGTTTTGTTTTGTATATACCATGAAACCAACAGGGCAGTACACATTCAACTATTCAAGGTCTAAAAGTCAACATGTGGAATACATAAATAAATAATATAACTTAAGTATGCCAGCCTACTTTGATTTGCATTCAATATGTGTATGTATGTATGTCATGTTGTATATTTATTACGCAATACGAGCTTTGTACGCGGATCCGCTCACGTGGTGATGACTTTTACTTTGCAATTGTAATGGGATTGCGTTTGTGTGTAGCTTTCTCGGAAATTGCTAAACTGAATTGGATTGCGTTTATGGTTTTGAGGGAATGTTAAATGTTTTGCTGATTTTTGTACTTTAAAGGCGGGCACATGTAAAGGCCCATACCGACAAACATAATTTAATTATCAGAAGACTAAACTAATTAAAAAAGTCTAAGTATCTCGGCAACCATTAATGTCAAAACCTTGTCAATCATCATCATCTGCCTAGCCTTTTCCCAACAATGTTGGGGTCGGCTTCCAGTCTAACCAGATGCAGCTGAATACCAGTGTTTTACATGGAGCGACTGCCTATCGGACCTCCACAACCCAGTTACTGGATCACACGACACTCCTTGGTAAGACTGACTCCTTAGGGCGAGTTCACACGACACGCGCACGCACAGCGCACGCCACCCGCGTCCAACTCGCATTGAAATTTGTTAAATAAGAATTTGAGCCTTATAATGCATCAATAGATCTCAAATTGCATTTAACGAGGTCTACACGCGTACGCCATGCGCACGCCCCGCGCCCGCCTCGCGCCAACCCTGCACTCGCCCTGCCCGCGCTCTGCACCCTCCCCGCGTACGCCTTGCGCCCCCTGGAAGCCACTATGCCTAGTGAACGAAGTAGTCCAGTCACTAGTGGTTTAAGTGGGCGCGAGGCGTGTGCGAAGCGGATGCAGCGCGTGTGCGGGTTTAAGGCGGGCACAACGCGTGCACGGGTGCTGTGAGTGATCGGCGCGTGTCATCTGAATACGCCCTTAAGCTTTGCAGTACACTTACTTACATACACATTTCATCAGGTATGCTTAAGTTCCATAATAATCTTTTGGGACAGTCAGATAAAAATATAGAAGAAATTATGGAATTTCCCATGGAATTTTCCCATGGAATTATGGAATTCCCATTCTTGCCCATACGAAACTACCTTTTGGAAGGGGCAACTAAATTCGATTCTTTTTCTTGTAAATGACGTTCAAGTGCCTTTTAATGATTAATTTAAAATTAATAATCAGACTTTCAATTTATTATGACACTCATTTGCTCATGCACACTCGTGCTCATGCACACTCCTACACACTCACCCACTTAGACGGTGCTATTAGTAACGACTAATCCACTGAACCGATCATCAGGAAATTTTGCATATAAGTTGTCAGGTGTACAGTACCACATAGGGTACCTTTCATCCCAAGGAAAACAACAATAATGGTCTTATGATAATATCATAATATAATAATCATAATAGAATAATCATGATTCGAAAGACAACCTTTCGAATCATGATTGAATTCAGCTACTTAAGTCAGGTTAAGTTCTTTTTTTATTCGCGACTTCGTCTGCATCCAAATAACCGACATTTTCGCGGACGAAGTCGCGGCCAAAAGCTAGTGTACTATATATAGCTTAATAGCTATACATAGTACACTAGTCATTGGCTGTAAGACTAGTTTGTGTATAATATATTTAAATAAGTTTTCAAAGAATTGTAAATTCTAAACAATAAAAATAAAAATTGAATTGGTCAACTCTAAATCCACAATCACTGTAGACACACTTTTCAACTCAGGCGCATACCTCAAAAGTGTGACACGGTGACATAATGCGCCACATACATTACTCAACTCATAAGAAGTACATACACGTTTGTATGTAAATAGTATTAGTAGGCTTCTAGTGTCAAAGAGGGTGTGTCTCGTTAGCTTATAGTCTGAGGCCCCAGGGCTGCCAAATCTACGCCATTTTAGTATGGGTCAAAGGAGTTGTTTCAAAATGTATGGAGCTTGGGCCCAGTCTTTGTACACCATACTTAAAAATAAGGAAACACATCTTAAATTGTTCTGAATTGTCCAATTACTTTAAAATAGCTTTATGAGCAGGTAAAACACAAAAAAATGCACTTAAAATTGCAACACACAACAAAAAAAACAGTCATGGCGGTAAGCTGTCATTTTGATTGGTTAATGACGTTAGACATTTATAATTTTGATTTTCTGCTTCGATTTGTGGATAGGCAGATACACATATAGAAAAGAAACGGTGTTAAATTCAAAAAACGAAAGGGAGGTTATTAAAAACAACTCCAGAAACTAGAAAAAAAATCGAGATGAAAGTGACTGAAGTGACACTGTTGTGACAGTGACAGCTGACAATTCTCTTTCTATGATCAATGGTCGATCTATGGTTTATAGAGTAGCTAAATCTGAGTGACGCCATGTTGAAAATCCATAAAAATAATAGTTAAATATTAATTTACTACCACAACAGGATACATTTAAATGAATTTTCTGTATTTTTCCCGGATTCTACAGATTTTTCTCTTGTTTTTAAAGTGGTGTACATAGACTGGGCCCATTATGAAACATGTCCTTTTTAATATTGATAATGGATATGAAACATATGATAAAGGATAAGGATATAAACGCATGTGACTATAAAGTCACACACAGCTATTGCACGCGACTTTGTCCGCGTGAATGTCGGTTCAGACTACTTATTAAACGGCGACTTCGTCTGCTTCAAGCTATTTTCATACCAATTTGGGAACACATTCATTGTGCGTACTGCTAAGGAGTGGAATTCCCTGCCTGAGTCTGTGTTTCCTGATAGCTACAACCTGGGAGTCTTTAAGTCAAGAGTGAATAGGTTACTTCTAGGCAAGCGTGCTCCATCTTAGACCGCATCATCGCTTCCCATCAGGTGAGATAGTGGTCAAACGTATGCCTATCAATAGATTAAAAAAAAAAACATCAAGATCGGTTCAGCCGTTTTATCGTGATAACATAACAGAGTTACTTTCGCATAAATTATAATATTAAAGTATGGAAGTATGGATTTGTATTTCATACAGAAAGGTACAAAGGCGTACTTCGTTTCTATACCTCTGTCAATTTTCAAACTCATTTGAGCTATGAATAAAAATGTGGATGCAGAGGGCGAGAGAAGGCCATAGAAAAGATAGATGGATTGTGTGAAGAATGGTATGAATGAAAAGGGATCGTGAAAGCATGACGGTTGACAGGACGAAATGGAAGAATGATACGTGATATCAGGCGGTGAGCGCTAAAGTGGCCTATCTTTTCCAGACACAATTTAAAATGCTTTGTGTCTGGAAAAGATAGGCCATCGCTCACCGCCTCATATGTATTCGTAATTCCAACTCAAAAACCGAATCGAATAGACGTCAGCGCACCGGTACTATGTTTTAGACCATTATCCCGCCATCTTGATTTAAAATGGTCGACAGTAACAATTTAACACCCACACTCCACTTTTAATGCCCAAAAGCTATAAAAATAAACTTCCGTATGGATAAATATTTACTTTCGTATGGGTTTTTAATTCGATGGTTACGGTCTAAAAAAACTTAAATGTCCCATTCACGAATACCTACCATAAAAAGCCTATTGATTTATACGATAAGGTAGCCTAAGTAGCACGAAGTGTGTATTTTAGATTTAGAGATTCAGAACAAAATTCCTTTCGTTTTTATTGAAAGTGGAACATGTTTTGTAGGATAAAACCAAAATATACCTATGTGACGCCATAGATATATTTCGGTTATTCGGTATTATGAGCATCTGTTCTTAAGAGGAAACACAAGGGCCGTTTTTCCATACAAACTTAGTCCCCTGTTTCCTCCCTGGATAATGCCAGTAGATCAATTATTTTATTATTAAATAAATAAATTATGTATTATAAATTATTTATCATAAATTTATTATTAAAAGAGATATGAATATTCAAAAACCTAAAAAAATTGGCATGATTTTCCGCTGTGTTCAAACATTCAGAAAACAAATTTGACTTGATTATATAAAAAATAGAAAACATAGGAACACGGGAAAAGCCTTTCTTTATTTTTTAATGAAAAAAGCAGTTGAATCGGTTAAGTTTTGGAGAAGATATCAGGGGACTACGAATCATTGGTTTTGTGTACTTTTAATAGGTATTTTCGATCAAAGCTGCAGTTGTCTCTATCGCGCTCTGCGGTTCGTGTTCGGGCATCGCGCGACAGCAATAGATTTTACAAATTCCTAATTTTCAATTCTCTAGCCCGTGGTATTTCCTCTTAACTTGAAAATAAATTAAGCCAGATGTAGTGTCCGCTAATTTGTGTATCATTTGTTGATTTAAAAAAAGGTCATTTTCGTATGAAATACGTCAAAGCACCTACTCTTTGGCAGCAATTTTGTATCTCTTTGTTGTAGTACAAGTTAGTGCTATAAAACTAAGTTAAGTAAGCTTTTAAATGACAATGCCAGATCCTGCCCCACCCATGTACAGAAAAGTAAATTAATGAAAATAATTGTAATGAATATAGAACCTTTCTATACTAAATTGTTTTTCTTTAGAACTTGCGGATTACGAAATACCTACCCACAAAATACAAACTCATTTTACCTAAAATACAATTTAACCTATAATCAATGTCATTATTGTTTTTAGATTTAAACGGAAACCGCAAGTTCTACAGTCACTAAGACTAATGTTTAGTTATCAGCAATAAATAAACAGTAAGATGCTACATATTGCACATGACTTTTATTGAGTGTGGCAAAGTTCTATGGAGTTTCTGGCATTGTCCTTTAAATAAGGCTATTACGGTAATAGCATGACATTACTGAATTAGAGAAACGTGAAGTGGGCGATAGACATACGAGCAAAGCCTTTTCAAATTATAGGTGACTAGCTTTTGCCCGCGATTTAGTCCGCGTGAATGCCGGTTATCATATATCTAGATGCAGAGGAAGTCGCGCCTATGTCTTTCCATATTTGTGTATGTATATCAGCTGTCTGACACCCATAGTACAGGGTCTCCCTAGTTTGGGGTCAGCTGGACGTGTGTGAAAATGTCCCCACATATTATTATTGTTATTATTATATGGTTCAAGCTATCTTCAGACTAAATTTCATCAAAATCGGTTTAGTAGTTTTGTCGTGAAAACGTGACAGACACACAGACAGGGTTACTTTTGCATTTATAACAGTATGGGTTTCAAGGGGTGAAAGAATTCTTATATATTTTTATATAGATCATGACAACTATAAAATACGAAAAAAGAATCAGCTGTGCCATACATTTTCATCGTATTGTAATGCAATTTTTATGGTGGGTAACCACTATTTTGTTTTATTGGATCCGTAGTAATATTTTTTAAAAAGTGTCCGTATGGTGTCGGACGTAAAAAATAGCACCATCCCATTATCTTCCCGTGGGTGTCGTACGAGGCGACTAAGGAACTCACCAGAGAATGGGCAGCAGCGTTCTCTGTGCCTTTGTAACAACCATACTGCGATCGCCAACCCGCCTGCCAAGCGTGCAAACCCGGCAAACCCCTCCCCTCCTTTGGGGAGGCCTATGTCCAGCAGTGGACGTCTTTCGGCTGAGATGATGATGAGCAATATTTTTTAATATTCTAAAGTCCCCTAAAATAATTTTCGTATTTCTGATAATTGGGTTTAGTCCTACAAAAGCAAGGGCGAAAATTATTTTCAGTCTTTATGGGTAGTCAGAAGCCAGAAAACCTGACAACCAGTCAGGTTGGTCAATTCCGACCGACCTTAAGGAAGCCGACCCCAATATAGTTGGGAAAAACTAAGCAGATGATGAGGCTGGTTTGTAACTACTGTAAGGGTTGTTTGCGTTTGGCATGCTGGTTGAAACCATTAAGGGGCTATTAACGACTTTTGCAGATTTTAAACTGACAATCACGTCAAAATGTGTAGTGTAAATGATTTGAAAAAAATATATGTTAAACTAGAACATTCTCTTAATCATTTAGTATGTGAATATTTTTGATTAAGTTCATATTAAATAGTTTAATTAAATTGTGAAATTGTGTCTGACGCGGACAAAACATTGACAATCACACAAAATCTACCAGGTATAATTAAACAAAACTTACACTATCTTACAGACAATGTTATTATCTATCTTTTAGTATACGGCTTTTTTTTTAAGTGAAAGGATACTATCTTTTATTTAATTTTTTTCGACTAATATTGAGAGTTTTGGACGCAGCGCATATGATTCTCTGGTCGCTCAAGATCGCCGGCGTATATCGTCGCCTTAACTATATGGTTTATGTCGAAACTCTCTGGAACCTTCTAGATATATTTAAAATTAGAACAGGGAGCCAAGTCGGCTATTATTATTATTTCGACCTTTTTTTTTCGTTCGTAATCTCCTAAATTCATAATGGTCGATCATTGACTGCACAATGACGTTCTAATGGTAGGTCACTGATCAAAAGAACTGTCAAAATTTTAGCAGATTACCGCCTAAGTCAGTCATTCTGTTGTCGATTTGTACGAGATTACCATTCTATATCATTTCTTTCAATGGCGTGTCAGTGGTTGACCATTGGAAAGTCATAATGACGCCATTTATTAGTAGATTACCAAACTTGTCAAAATAAACAATTTTGAAATCAATGATAGACCATTCTGACACTATTGTAATAGCAGACTTGAGGCCCTGTAGAGTTGTTTTTATATGTGGACTGAGAAACCTGACGCTGTCATAGTCAGACGACTTATTATTAGATTATTCCAATATGGAGCATAATTTAAAGTCAAGTTATATTTTATTGCTAGTATTTAGATTACCCCTACAGTACCTGATGTGCCAGTTTGGTATTATAAACTTGAAGGCGGCATTCTATATTTTACAATTTCCACAAATATATTAAGAAAAGGGCAGGAAGATGATGAGCAAGGCTTACATAATGAATTATTAATTACGTCACAACGCAACAAAACAATAACAATGAAGAACTCAACATTCGGCCTATATTTCATGTACACTTTCTATGTCTTTCGACAATGGCATCAGATTCTATTGTCAAGATTCTAAGACAATGGAGTAACGAAACTCTAATTTATGCGTCTTGCAGTTATCTTGAATGTTTTAAGCGAAAGTGATACATTTCTGCAAGTTTTTTTTAAGGTCGAATAACTTTGTATTTTAGTTTATAACTAGCTGATTCTCGCGACTTCTCCCACGTAAATTTTGGTTATCTGTGTTGCAACGAACCCTAATTCTTTTTCTAATAATATGTTTTGGGTTTTATGCTGAACCTGAAATCAAAGAGATAACCGAATTAAATTACTACCTATATTCTAATTATCACGTCTCCGTGAGCGCCAGACCAACAGCACCTTGATATAAAATAAGCATAACGATTCTAAAGTCAAAATAATTTCTAGAACAAATCCAGAGTGTTTAAATGACATATTTAGTCAAATGCTTTCGACCAGCATGCAATATGTATACAACCTTTGCAGTACACATTATCAAAATTTTACCAGGAGTTTTGAAGAATCTATACTTAATATTATAAAGACGTAAAATGTATTTGTAAGCCAGTTTAAGGAATTTCTAAATTGGAGGAAAAGGAAGTTTCCTACCCCTTTTTTTATTGAGTATCGTTATTATTACTTATACATAGATATTTTTAAATAATTTACTTATTACACTTCATATGATACAATAATATACATTGGAAACCTTAGTTTTGTATAATTTAGCAGCATTATTTAAATTTTGTAAATGTGAATACCATGGAGCCATTTACTAAGTATATTAATACCTATATGTTTGACAAAAATTAACATGGCGGTTGGGAGTATTGTCATGCTCGCTCAAATGTCTCGCTGATGGTGGCGCGTGTGTTGGATCATTCGGCTCCCTTCAAAATGGTTGAGCTTAATGGTGCTGATTCACGCGTCATGTTCGTGAACGGGTGCTGTCAGTAGAGATTAGTCAGCTCTTATCTGCAATGGACTTTATCTTGCTTTTTTTTTGTGTTTTGTATTGTTAGATTGCCTTCATAATTTTCACATATAGAAGCAACAAGAATCATGTAACCAGACTTTGTAAAAAACTTGATTTAAAAGAGTGTCCGTGGAGTTTCTTGCTCGTTCTTCTCCATAGAGACCTACCTACGTTTTGGAACGAGCAACTAGCTTCAACTCTCTAACTGACCGACTCCTTGACAATTCAAAAGTGCCTGTAAATGGTTTAATTGAAATAAATGCTTTGACTTTGACTTTAAGTTTGTATGTAGGGGGCAATCACCGAAACTACTCAACCGATTTCAAAAATTCTTTCACCAATAGGATGCTATGTTATCCTTGAATGCTGCTATATTGCATTATCAAAAATTGCGTTCTAGAAGCAAATAAACAGGCAGATTCATCATCTTTTTAACTCAGACTCATACAAGAACTATATTTATCAAAACGCTGTTTTTCATTAGCCTACTATTAAATAACGTATCTTCAGATAATCGGCCGGAAGTAGTCCGCCCTTGATTGCAACTCGCCGGAAGTAACGCTCGGCCGCGCATGCGCAGCTTTGGTGTATGGTACAAGTTATGAGCAACAGCGAAAGTAATGGTAATTTATTGAGACATGTATATTTAACTAGCTTTTACCCCTGTCTTCCGTGTGATCATGAAAATCCATTTTTTTTGATAAGATAAAAACTTATAGGTATACTTTACAGACTACAGAGAGATAATTAATTAATTATAAACTAAGAAAAAAACGAATTTACCCACTGTGAATTCAGCCGGGTTCGTCCGACTGGGTGGCCGTATGCCATCGAAACTAGTTGGACGAACCCGCAGTGCTATTCTGTTACGATCACCCTCGGTGAACACCTAGGTGAAGTAAGCTGTCATTCGTCCCGATGCTAGAGATTGACAAAGCAGACGGACGGATGACAGCTCACTTCACTTAGGTGTCAACAGAGGGAGATTACACTGTTACAATCTCCCTCTGTGAACACCTAGGTGAAGTGAGCTGTCATCCCATTGTAGTTCTTTGTAAATTCCTAGCATCGGGACGGATGACAGCAGTGCTATTCAATTACAATTTTCCTCGGTGAACACCTAGGTGAAGTGAGCTGTCATTCGATTGTAGTGCTTTGTAAATCCGTAGCGTCGGGACGAATGACAGCTCACTTCACCTAGGTGATCACCGAGGGAGATTGTAACAGAATAGACATACCTACAGTAGTGCTATTCTGTAACAATCTCCCTCGGTGAACGCCTAGGTAAAGTGAGCTGTCATCCGTCCCGATGCTAGGGATTGACAAAGCAGACGGACGGATGACAGCTCACTTCACCTAGGTGCTCACTGAGGGAGATTGTAACAGAATAGACATGCAGGTCTCAGTTTATAATGTGTAACACTATTCACGTTTCGTTTAATGAATTAATTAATTCCTAAATTGTTCCAAATAAACTCTTTTCTATTTTTTTAGATAGTGAGAGAGAGATATTGTAACCCATTTGTAGGATCGCTAGTGAACTGTACTATGTCACTGTTTTTAGTTAATTGATCTGATGAATACATCAACATCGTCATCATCTTTCTATCCTTGTCCCGTGTTACTTGGGGTCGGTGCAACATGTTTTCTTCTTCCATTCCGTCCTGTCCTTATTAATAATACACTCATTTCTTTTTCAGATATAGTAAACAATTCCTTTGTTTTGCGTTTTGTGTCTTTAAAAACGTGGCCCCACACTATGAATTTCTCCTGTATCACCCACGATACAGGAGACCCGGTTGACTAACCAGACTCGGAACAACTATGTGTATTTACCATACAAATATTTGGTCCGTGTGGGAATGGAATCCGCGAAACACGGCGCAGCAGCAAATCGCTCAACCACTGTATCAACTGTGTCGTTATTGATAGATTGTGGGTTATCACGTTTTGGTTAATTAATTATGTAGATAAGTAATTTATGATGAAAATATGGGTACAGTGCATGGTAATAAACAAATAAAAGGTAACCCATATTTTACTAAGAGGCATGAAAAAAATGTAATTTGAACGAAACGCTAAAACAATGAAGGCAATGAACAGAACTAAGCATATTATAATTAACAGTTTATAAGGAAAATCACTATATTTTGCAATACCTACATCATGATATCTTATGATAGTCGTACGGAAGCTGACCCTTGATTATAGTAAAGAGTCGCACGCGCCGGAATATGGCTGGCTTCAATGCACACGCTGCTTTTCATGTGGGGTACAAGGTATAAGATGGAACCGGGAATAATACAATTTTCACACCACCTGCTCGACAATGTCAAATTATATGTCATGCAAACTGAACCTAAAGTAAGTCATTTAAGACCTGAGGTCTAACAGGGTAATAGTATTGTTCTGAATTTCATTATTACCCGCTGGTCATTAATGTGATTTGAATTTGGAACAAAAATTAGAAATCGCATACGAACATTCACCATTAAGATCTGCCTCAGATTATGAAACAAAATGCAGATAGACCGCGCGGAACACTGAGAGTGAAGCCAAAAAAGCTAATACAAGTTCAAAAGCGAATACCTACCTACAACGCGTCTCACTCTTCACTCTCAGTGTTCCGCGCTGTCTATCTGCCTTTTGTTTTATAATCTGAGGCGCGAATCATTGAACTATATTAGTAGTACCTCATTGGCGCGAATACTGAAAATTGCTTTGCTTTGTTTTACAATAAATTACATATCAGCAAATTCTCACAAAAATGTCGAGTGACGATAGTGATTTGACTCGAGTACATTAAGTCCGAAGCCATTGGTCTTACCAACAATCTACTAGTTGTAGATGGTGTTAAAAGTAGAGTATGCTCCTCAGGGATAAAGGTGCCTTCGTCTTGGGCGACCTTGAATCCCACGCTGCACTCAGGATTCTTGTCTTAACTCCCTCGCTCCGCTCAGGAGTTAACGCTAGAATCCTTCGATTTGCTCGGGATTCAAGATGGCGCCCGCTACATAAGACACTACTTTATCCCCTTGATACATAATCTTGACAAGTAGGCCAAGACCTATGGCAGATACAATGAGGTAATAACTCATGGGCAACAAGAACTACAGATGCGATGCCTGCCCAGAAGACAATGATTAAATGCCTTGTGTATTTAATCGACTCCTACATCTTTGAATCATAATTAGGACACAACTATTAAATCATGTCATTTTTTATTGTTTGTCTCAAATTGACATTCTAGATACATTATTTTTGTCTTATATTCTTTTATATTTTTTTGTATGTCATTATCTACGGTAAACATGATCATCTGTCCTTACGTTTACTTTTAACATCTTTTACAAGCTAACAAATCTATTATTAATGTATTGTAGGTACTCCTTTTCATTCAAATAAATAATTACCTTTACTTATATTATTATCTTTAAATGTAAAAACAGAAGTGATGACAGAAGTTCCTAAAAATAAATCTGCCAATAAAACTTGTTAACCCTTTAAAATTTCTAAGAAAGATTACCTTGTAACAATAAGGATGATGATGATTCCTACCCGCTACATCCTACAACTTGTACCACACACCATCAGCTTGTAATCAGGTGCGCCGGCGCGTGGTTTCCGCACTACCCCGCCGTATGCCCGTCGACACCTTTCACCGTGTTCACATTGGCCAATGACAATTATTGTTATAGCATCATATTTACGGATGAACGGATGAATAGACCGACGTACCGGCAAAAGTCTTTTCTTCTCAAAAACTGACTTTCTGATATATTTTATAACAACCGCCTTTAAGAACTTATCATCTCATCTTCTCTTTTTAGGGTTCCGTACCTCAAAAGAAAAATTCACGAACCCTTATAGGATCACTTTGTTGTCCGTCTGTCTATCTGTCGGTCTGTCTGTATGTCTGTCAAGACCCTTTATCTCAGGAACGCATAAAGGTATCGAGTTGAAATATAAACCATATACTTAGGTCTAAGATCCCTTAAAGGTGTGAAAAAATCAAACTTCTAAGTTTACGTGAAAAAAAGATACGGCCGTTTATGTCGCAAAAAAACGTACATTTCGACACTGTCAAGGGAATCAAAATTTATAGGGTACTTTCCGTTGACCTAGAACTATTAAATTTGGCAAGTAATGTCGTCTTATACTATAAATACAGGGAAAAGTCTGAAAACTACACATTTGTTATTAAATCATAAAAAATATATTCTTTATTTCAAACTAGCTTTTGTCCGCATTTTGGTCCGTGTGAATGTCAGTTATCGCGGATGCAGACGAAGTCCCGGATTAAAAAGTACCCTATGTGCTTTCCCAGGGTTCATGTATTTTCACACCAAATTTCATCAAAATCGGTACAGCCGTTTCATCGTGGAAGCGTAACAGACAGTTTCTTTCTCATTTATAATATTAGTGTGGATTAGTATGGATATGTACCAACAAATATGTACGGAACCCTCGGTGGGCGAGTCCGACTCGCACTTATCCGGTTTTTTTTTAAATGGGACGAGCCCTCCACTCTATTCCCAAACCACTGCTACTTCTGTAAGCCAGAATCAATAGTGGCGACTACCAAAGCGCCGAAGCAATGAAGCTCGACGAGTCCTGAAAGAAACGATTCAACTGTCTTGGATCCCGCAACGAAATTGTCTCATCAAAAATTATCTTATCGGCCAAGCTTTTACCCAACTATGTTGGGGTCGGTTTCCAGTCAATGGAGTGCAGCTGAATACCAGTGTTTTACATGAAGCGACTGCCTATCGGACCTACGCAACCCAGTAACTAGGTATCACGATACCTCTTGGTAAGACTGGTTGAAAACTAAAAAGTGATAAATAACATTAGAGCATAAAATACATGAGACTTTAGTTTCGGAATCGGGGGCTTTCGTTCCGTTTGTTATTTTGTATTGCCACCGATTTCCGAAATTAAAGTGATTTATTACTTTTTAGTTTAAAAAAAAAACATTTTTTTGCCTTTTTTTAACCAGTATAGAATGTTAAGTCACATTTATATTTATTGTTTTAAGTGTGTACAATATTTACAATAATAATAAAAAAGAAAACCTAAAGTATTAAATTTTCAAACTCATTAGGAAACAGTAACCAAAAAAGAAATGGTGTCATCCCGTAATCTTCGACCTTTAAAAGTGGAATATTCATGAAAATTACATGAAACCACCTGTGAGGTACCACTATCAAGTAAAAAAGAACCGTCGAAAAAAAAGATTTAAAAAAAATATACTCGTCGAATTGAGAACTTCCTCCTATTTTCAAAGTCGGTTTAAAAAACCTTTCGAAAAAGAAGAGTTTAGAAATTGTACTTTTTAGTTTTAATGCAGGCCTTACACCTGACAATAATACTTGTGCCAATTTAGTCTAGCTCATGAATGCACTAATTTGTGTGGGAAGCATTACCGCAAGCTGAGTCATTTACGACTTGCGCAAACTCAAAATATCGCAACGTGTTTGCTTGTAAGATGTATGTGCAGTGACCGGAATGGATAAGGTGAGAAATGAATTTATTAGAGGAAGTTTGAAAGTGACCCCAGTGACAGAAAAGTTGAAAGAGAATCGTTTGTCTTGACATGAGCATGTGAAGAGAAGGCATGAAACGCATGTGACCAAAAGAGTAATGGATGGGTGGAGAGGGAGAGGAAGGCCAAAGAAAAGAAGGATGGATTGTGTGAAGAATGAAATGAATGAAAAGGGAGTCAGGAAAAGCATGACGTAGGACAAGACGGAATGGAAGAAGAAAACATTTATTGCACCGACCTCAAGTATCATGGGACAAGGGTAGGAAGTTGAAGATCACCTGCTTAATTTTGTTAAAATATTTTATTCTTTAGAGTTTTTTTCTAAGCTGGAGGTCTTTAAAAGATAAATAAGGTATATAGTAAATACACCTTCTGCTCGTTCTTCTCCATAGAGACCTACCCTACGTTTTGGAACGAGCAACTAGCTTCAACATTCTGACTAACTGACCGACACCTTGACAATTCAAAAGTGCCTGTAAATGGTTTAATTGAAATAAATGCTTTGACTTTGACTTTGACACCAGCCTAACCAGCCACTAACCTAGGGTAGTGACCTTTTATCATAGGTACAGAGACCGCTCGAGGATTGGTGATTTCAGATTTAAATCCATACTTTAATATTAGAAATGCGAAAGTAACTCTGTCTGTTACGCTTTCACGACGAAACGGCTGAACCGATTGTGATGAAATTTGGAATGAAAATAGCTAAAACCCTGAGGAAGGACATAGGCTATTTTTCAAACCGTGAATTCGTCTACATCCGCGATTAACCGAAATCCACGCGGACGAAGTCGCGGGCAAAAAGCTAGTGAATTATAAGTTGAGGTTACCTCACGATACTTTCCTTCACCAATATTAGTGGCCAAGATTATAAACTTAGAAAGAAGATCATCATCAACATTATCATCATCTGCCAAGCCTTTTCTCAACTTTATTGGGTCGGCTTCCAGTCTAACTTTATACAGCTGAATACCAGTGTTTTACTTGGAGCGACTGCCTACTGGGCAACTGCTATTGTGGCTTTTGCAAAAATAATACGTTTGAATAGGGTATTTTACTCTATATGAGAAAAAATCTATAAATATATGATTGAGATAGTTTAGGCAAAAAGCAGTCGGAAAATGTTAGTTTTAGTTCATAAATTAACAAAATTTTTTTTTTAATTCAATTCGAGGTTTTCGGGGTTTTTTATATGTTTTATAACACCTTGAAATAGTAGCTGCCATGTTATTATGCCGTACGGCTGTGTAAACAAAAAAAAACAATTGTCAGTCAACCTATTGGCGTTTATAGGGTTTGTATTTTTATTATTTTCGTAACCAACGTAATTTTTTAATACATACACCAAATATTATTTTAATTATTTGAAAATTATATGATATCAGCGCCTTTCTTAACCAGCGAACTGACGTCATTTCCGCAGAACAATATGGCGTCCACTACGAGGCGTTTTCGTCAAACTACGCGCGAAATTTGAATATTCAAAATTTATATACATTTTTATGGCACTTGTCGATTGATAAATATTTTGTGTTTTTTTGGTAGCGTATTAGCACTACAGAATTTAATTGAGACATTGTTTAAAAATGGGTGTAATAAAAAGCCACAATCGTACTTGCCCGGAATTATACCCACAACCGCATGTGAGGCGGGTACGTTAACCGCTCGGCCATCACGACATTACCAAACACGTTTGACACATAATAAACTATTATGTATTTTATGTTTGCACATATTAGTCACTACTGTCACTATTCGTTATATACTGACCCACTTTCGTTCAGGCACAGATGACATCATGAGATTGAAACTATCTTCAATTCGGTTGCCAAACTATTTTCGTCATACAAATTAGTCAGCCTAGAGCTTAATAATAATAATAATAATAATAACTTTATTATCAGGCAACTGTGGCCCATAGATAAAATACACAAAATAATCTTAAACAATAACAAACTAATACATATTAAAACCTCGTGGCAAAAGACTAGTTTTTTAACCGACTTCAAAAAGGAGGAGGTTATCTGTTCGGGCATTACTCTGCCATATATAGACGGATTTGCAAAATTTATTTTTTGTTCGAAAGGAGTTTATTCCGAAAAGGTCCCATATAAATTTTATCAAAATTGAGACAATCAACAAATTTTCAAAAAAAATACTTAGGCGTTTTAGTTTCTTCAATCACTGGAGGTCTTACAATCTCTTTTACACATCGATCGACGTTGATCGATTGGTGTGGTAGTTTTGGCTGATCGACGGATACCGTTCCACTAACTAATCGATCGATGGCATCGGTCCACGCTGATCGATTAACCCTAGCTAATAATCCACCAGTAATAATAATCAATCAACTCGATCGACGTCGATTAATCCATTCTACCATCGATCGATCGTCGATCGACAATCGATCGATGTCTGGTAGAAACTATCGATCGACGTCGACTAATTCATTCTACCATCGATCGATGATCGATCGATTGGTCTGATAACACCCTTAGGAGTACCGGTTAACACGATAGTCTTACCCAGAAACTGGGTTGTGGTGGGCAGACAGGCAAGCGCTCCATGTGAAACAGGCATTTTCAGGTTAAACAGGAAGCCGATCCCAACATAGTTGGTAAATGGCTACGCAGATGATGATGAGATTTTAAAGGATCAAACAATATTGTACCTTAATTTAACTGTTGAGAGATTGTGGGCACAATTTTAAAGGATCAAACAATATTGTTTCTTAATTTAACTGTTGAGAGATTGTGGGCTCAATTTTAAAGGATCAAAAAAAGGATTTAACTGTTGAGAGTTTGTGGGCACAATTTTAAAACAATATTGTTCCTTAATTTAACTGTTGAGAGATTGTGGGCACAATTTTAAAGGATCAAACAATATGGTTCCTTAATTTAACTGTTGAGAGTTTGTGGGCACAATTTTAAAGGATCAAACAATATTGTTCCTTGATTTAACTGTTGACAGATTGTAGGCACAATTTTAAAGGATCAAACAATATTGTTCCTTAATTTAACTGTTGAGACTTTGTGGGCACAATTTTAAAGGATTAAACAATATTGTTCCTTAATTTAACTGTTGAGAGTTTGTGGGCACAATTTTAAAGGATCAAACAATATTGTTCCTTAATTTAACTGTTGAGAGATTGTAGGCACAATTTTAAAGGATCAAACAATATTGTCCCTTAATTTAACTGTTGAGAGATTGTGGGCACAATTTTAAAGGATCAAACAATATTGTTCCTTAATTTAACTGTTGAGAGATTGTGGGGACAATTTTAAAGGATCAAACAATATTGTTCCTTAATTTAACTGTTGAGAGATTGTGGGCACAATTTTAAAGGATCAAACAATATTGTTCCTTAATTTAACTGTTGAGAGATTGTGGGCTCAATTTTAAAGGATCAAACAATATTGTTCCTTAATTTAACTGTTGAGAAATTGGGGGGTCAATTTTAAAAACACATGGTACTGCAACGCCTCCATTACTCACAAAAATCACGGACCTACTGATTTCATACACGTCACAAGATCCGGCATTACAAATCTGTACTCTTTAGCATTTCTCAATTATGTTGGCATTACAATAACTTCTGGGAACCATATACGGAAAATACGTCTTACTTAATTTAGAATAACCAAACTAATATTGTAATTTGGTGATGTTTCGAAATAATAGAAGTGTTACGAATACATTTGTAATAGGTAAACACTGCCTCGCCTTTTTCTAACTATTTTAGGGTCGAAAAGCACACAGCCGTTGGTCCCGTCTGTCATTTGTATATCTTTGAAAAACGTTATGGGTAGTTAGAAGCCCGAAAGTCTGACAACCAGTCTTAATAAGGGGTACCGTATCACCCAGTTATTAGGTTGCAGAGGTCAGATAGTGTCAGTAGTGTGGACCATCCCTAACTAAGAGTGTTGCGTACTAGCCTTAAGATTGTCTGTGGTCTAGGAGTGAGTGGTGATATAGCGAACATGGCTGATGAATAGTTCCTGCAGTTTCATTTAAATAATACAAATAGAATCCCAGTCTTTACAATCATGATGATTCATAATCTATTACAAAAATTACATATATCCACTGGTATTTAGTTGCATCCGATTAGACTGGAAGCCCCATTTCTACCCGTGGGTGTCGTAGAAGGCGACAGAGGGCAATTGACCAGGGCCTCAAGTCTGCTATTACAATAGTGTCAGAATGGTCTATCATTGATTTTCATAATGATGCCATTACATTAGTAGATTACCAAACTTGTCAAAATCAACAATTATGAAATCAATTATAGACCATTCTGACACTATTGTAATAGCAGACTTGAGGCCCAGAGGATGGGCAGCAACGTCCTTCTGAGTACCTACCATATTACCTACCGCGATCGCCAACATGCATCGGCCAAGCATGGCGATTACGGCTGAACCCCCCTTGGATGCCCAGCAGTGGGCGTCTAAAGGTTGTCATGATGATGATGAGACTGGAAGCCGACCCTAACATAGGTGACAAAAAGTTACATCTGTCACACTTATCTCTTACTCCTTGAGTAGGAGTAGTATAAACGAAAATTATGTACCTCAGTAAATCTAAACAACCAATTAGAATGTATATCTTGAAAAAATATAAGTAGAATTAAATACGAAACAAGTAATTATTTAATTTTTCAATTACACGCTATCGATAGCCTAGCTTTACATAATAACTAGAGATGTGCCTAGACAGTTGTCGATACTTCGATAGTAGGCTACATCTCTAAAATTCGTTACAGTAACGGTTTAATCGATTCACCTTAATAATTTGTTGTGCTAAATATTATATAAATAAAAATGTTTAGTGGTTTCCGATTCTGTTTTCCTTCATTTTTGTGGTTTCCGATATTTGCTACTTCAATCGTTTCGTTACTGCCCCCCTAGCCAAATAACAAACGTTTCGTATCGTATCTCTTTCTACAATAATTAACGCCTCGTCGTAATCTATTTTTGATTTTCGATCACGTGACTTAATTATCGTTGAGACGACGTCATTCCCATACATTTGACTAGTTTTCTATTAGCGTTATCGATTGTAGATTGTCAATTTGGATAATATGCCCCTGTTCTACATAATATTTAGTGCCTCGTTGGTCACGTGGTCGTGACTGCTGAGGCCGGTGGGAGTGTGGGTGGTGAGTGGGGTCTTCGGTTCGATTTCCGGGTCGCAGAAAGTGTTACTGGGTTTTTCTACTAAAAATTTCTTAGTAACAACCCGGAGTTTTATTTATTTATTTATTATTTATTAAAACTTTATGCACAAAATTTAAATAAACATTGTACAAAGGCGGAGTTAATGCCTTGGGCATTTTCTACCAGTCTACCTTAGGGTGATGCAGAGACAAAATGTGGCAGGTGCAAAGGAAAAGAAAATTTACAAGAATAAAATATACTAATAAATACATATATACATACGTACAAACAAAATATAAAAAGTAGAGAGAGCTAAAAATACATCGATGGAGAAATACAATAAATCAATTGTGGGGTTACCTATCATAAGGTCGAAAAATATTTGACCGAATTTCATTTCATCTAAAACTTTTCAACTATTATCGTTTCGTTTTTTTTTTACTTCATCAAAGTCACGTCTGCCGCTGTATCAGTTGACCTATTATAAATTCGACTTTTTTCGTTATTCCGACGTTTCATTTGGTCGATAAACTTTTCACCGAAGTTAGACTTAGCCGAATAACATTTGTTCGAAGTATTATGATTCCAAACATTCAATATGCCACTGTTTTAATTACCATATTTTCATTTCATCAAACGCCTAGAAAGTTTGTGCACACTATTTCATATCTGCTTCATTCTGCTATCTGCTTGCTTGCATGCAGCATGCATGCAAGCATGCAGCGTGCAAACAGGCATGAAACATGCAAGCAGGCATGCAACATGCGAAAGCATTGTTTCTGTCACGGCTCCGGCGCTGCGGGGTCTGAGTGGCCCCACGCGAGCTTATCGTCGCAGATGGTTTTAATGCTCACAACCGCAGCTTCGGCTTGCTGGCCGGCTGGTGGTTTAAAGGTAGTGTTTCACCCCCGTGCCTCGGAAATCACGTAAAGCCGTTGGTCCTGCACCTGATCTGTTCTCTGTCGTGTCGGATTGCCGTCCCACCGGACTATGAGAGTGAGGGAACCGAGAGAGTGCACCTGTGTTTGCGCACACACTAGTGTACTATAATATCTTCTGCGTACTTGACTGATCTCCAATATTGAGAATGGCCGCCGTGATCGAAATTTGGTCGGAAGAATTACATTACATATATATATATATATATATATATTGTAGCTGGTAGGTACAATAAAATAAAATAAATTTAATAGAGAATAAACATTTCAATGATTTAATTAAATTTCATTCGAAAACATCCATCGGTTTCTAAGTAAACTTCAACCATTTCCGATGACCTGCATACTTATCTCTTTGCTGACTATACATGGTTTAACCTACTTCAGACACCAGGTCTTCATATCCTATCCTACTTCCTACTATATAATATTAGGTCCTTACATATGAAATTGCCGATACTTAATACTGGTAACTTTGAAATCAAATATTTTGTGTTTGAATAGGAATTCCAAATTCAAAATTATTTCAAAATAAAGACCAAAGAATATTGTTTTAAAATTCGTGTTTCATTTGTTATCACGTCATTTGTTTGGGCTTGAAAATTGCTATAGCAACAACAATGGAGAAATTAAAAATTCGCGGTATCTACGAATATGAGTTCCACCGTGGCACCAGTGCAGCAGAAACGGCTCGAAGGATTAACGACGTGTACGGGCCAAGCACCGCTAACGAACGAACGTTGCGTTTTTAGTTTCAACGTTTCCGTTCTGGAAATTTTGATTTACAAAATGAGCCTCGTGGACGACCGGATACTCAAGTAAATAATGAAGAATTAAAGGCGATAGTGGAAGCTTATCCACCTCAAAACACTTCTGAATTAGCAGCAGCCTTTGGAGTAAGTGACAAAACAATCATTATCCATTTGCGTCAAATTGGAAAAGTAAAAAAGCTCGAAAAGTGGGTACCGTACGAATTGACTGAAGCACACCAACAAACACGCATCGGTTGCTGCGCTTCTGTGCTCCATCGTCACAATAATGAGGGAATTTTAAATCGTATTGTCACTTGTGATGAGAAGTGGATCGTGTACGATAATCGCAAGCGATCATCACAATGGCTTAACCCTGGAGAACCGGCAAAACCTTGCCCCAAGCGAAAACTGACCAAAAAGAAGATTCTAGTTAGTGTTTGGTGGTTCTGTGCTGGTGTCATCCACTACAACTTCTTGAGATCAGGTCAGACGATTACTGCAGACATGTATTGTCAACAGTTGCAAACAATGATGGAAAAGCTCACCATTAAACAACCGAGACTGGTCAATTGCTCTAGTCCATTGCTCCTTCAGGATAACGCTCGACCACATACTACACATCAGACCGTCGCCAAGTTAGAGGAGCTGCGACTGGAAACTCTGTGTCACCCACCATACTCTCCAGATCTTGCCCCAACCGATTACCACTTATTCCGAAATTTGGACAACTTTTTACAAGGAAAAAAGTCAATTCTGATGAGGCAGTTAAAACAGCCTTCAAGCAGTTCATCGATTCTCGCTCCTAGGTTTTTTTTACCAAAGGGATCAATGAGCTCTCGATAAAATGGCGGAAGTGTATCGATAACAATGGTGCATACTTCGATTGACTAAATATACAATTTGTTTTAAAAAAAGATATTTTTAATTTTTTGATACCAAGCGGCAATTTCATATGTAAAGACCTAATATTATAAATGTGAGAGTTTGTGAAGATGTTTGGATGTTTGTTACTCAATCACGCGTAAACCGTTGAACAGATTTGCATGAAAATTAGGACACAGGTAGACCATTTCCTGGATTAACACATAGGATACTTTTCATCCCGATAATGTGTTCCCTTGGGATAATCGTTCTTTTTTACGCGGGCGAAGCCGCGGGCAGAAGCTAGTGATATTATAATACTGAACGAAACAATAAATTTTTTGTGTAAATAATGTCATTCATCATCTGCCTAGCCTTTTCCCAACTATATTGGGGTCGGCTTCCAGCCTAACAGGATGCAGCGGAATACCAGTGTTTTACATGGAGCGACTGCCTATCGGACCTCCACAACCCAGTCACTGGGTAACACGATACCTACCAATTTACCAATAGCAATTTGAACAAACATTGCAGCGTAATATGTCACACGGATAGTTATCTACCAACATATCCTATATTTCTTCATTTCTCTAAATGGAAATACCTGTTTCGCTAAAAGATCGTAGCCTCGGCGGCTTATTTTGAAATTGTTATGGAAATAACGCATTAGTTCATTGCGTAAAAATGGTCTTTGATGACCTTGTGGTTTTTTGCCAAAGAAAAGTTTAGACAATAATAATGGTAATTAATAAATGCCGTATTCAATAAATCTAAACAATAAAAGGCTAACTGTTCATAAACAATGTAAGTATAATTTAATTAAGTGTTTAATTATAATAGGGTGTTCCATAATACAGGGTGGACCAAAAGTCCGGTAACATTTCAAATGGTTATAAAAAAAAAAAGAGTTATGAGAGAAAATATGTTTATTTATTATAAAAGTACAAAAATCAGGGTTTTATTTTTTTAAAAGTCCAAATGTGTCCCTTGTTTAGTTCGGCACTCCTGTAACCTAGAGCGGAAATTTTCCATCACCGCCCGACAAGTGTTTGGAGAAATGTTCTGAATTTCCTCGCGTATATTTTCTTTTAATTCTTCAATGGACTGAGGGTTGTCATTAAAAACTTTACCTTTGAGGTATCCCCAAAGGAAAAAGTCCATTGGTGACAAATCTAACATTTCTCCAAACACTTGTCGGGCGGTGATGGAACATTTCCGCTCTAGGTTACAGGAGTGCCAAACTAAACAAGGGACACATTTGGACGACGTTATTTTTAAAAAATAAAACCCTGATTTTTGTACTTTTATAATAAATAATCATATTTTCTCTCATAACTCTTTTTTTTTATAACCATTTGAAATGTTACCGGACTTTTGGTCCACCCTGTATTTAAGTTTACTTTATAATTGATGTGAGGCAAAACTATGTTTGTCAATACATTTCTGAAAATACAGCTTGAAAGTTAAAGTTTTAATAGTTCTATTATTTGGGATTAAATCAAAAAGTTGTACTAGTGGTAACCTTGCATAAGTCCCATTAGTTCTACCGCAGAACTGCGAAAGAACTAGTAGAACTAGCGGGAATAAAAAGTCCCATTAGTTCTACCGCAGAACTGCGAAAGAACTAGTAGAAGTAGTGGGAATAAAAAGTCCCATTAGTTCTACCGCAGAACTGCGAAAGAACTAGTAGAAGTAGTGGGAATAAAAAGTCCCATTAGTTCTACCGCATAACTGCGAAAGAACTAGTAGAACTAGCGGGAATAAAAAGTCCCATTAGTTCTACCGCAGAACTGCGAAAGAACTAGTAGAAGTAGTGGGAATAAAAAGTCCCATTAGTTCTACCGCAGAACTGCGAAAGAACTAGTAGAAGTAGTGGGAATAAAAAGTCCCATTAGTTCTACCGCATAACTGCGAAAGAACTAGTAGAAGTAGTGGGAATAAAAAGTCCCACTAGTTCTACCGTAGAACTGTTTAGTAGAAATAGTGGGAACAATCCATCGATACCGGGCAAGTAATGTGACTTATTCAATTCATAGGTACGTGCTTTCTAAGTTTATTTTGGACTTCACTGACAAGGAACTAATGGAACCGGGGAAATAGAAAGAAAGAATGAAAAAACATTAATTCGCCTGCCAGGACAAAAACACACAAAAATAACATGAATAAAAAAAGAAACGAAAATTGATCCTAAACGAGGCCAAAAGGCCTTATCTCAGCATGGTGCTGTAAATAGCCACCAACAATGCGAGTCGAATCAGCACGCTGAAGTGGAAGTGGGCCGGCCACGTCTGCAGACGTACAGACGGTAGATGGAGCAGACATGCTTTAGAATGGAGACCGTGTTTGAGCAAGCGTAGTGTGGGACGCCGTGCGGCAGCCAAAAAATGCTGGCTGCCCAAGACAGTGTTGGTTGACGATCTCTGGGGGAGGCCTACGTTCAGCAGTGGACGACAATAGGCCGATAAGTGATGATGATAAACAAATGGAAAGCTGAACTTAGGCCTATATAAGTCTGAAATCGCCAATCCGCCTTGTACAGACATGGTGATTATTGCTCATGCCTTCTGTTTATTAGAAGAAGCCGGCCGCGAATAGCATCACCCCATTTCTACCCGTGAGTGTCGTAGAAGGCGACAGACAGATATTGACCAGAGGATGGGCAGCAACGTCCTTCTGAGTACCATAACGCCTATTGTGATCGTCAACATGCATCGGCCAAGCATGTCGGTTACAGCCCCCCTTGGGGGAGACCTATGTCCAGCAGTGGGCGTTTGAAGGTAGACATGTTGGAGGGGGGCCTCTGTGTCCTGAACACTGAAGTAATATTTTGTAACGGTAAAGAAACACAGTCACTGCGCATTGCTACAAATATTTTGTAACACAGTGAATCATTTTATAATATCACGTTGTACAAAATGTAAGTCATGTTTTGTTCGCGTTCTTGCACATAAAGAATTTTGAAAGTATGTATTATATGTAATGTAATGTAAAAATAATGTGGCTTTACACCGTGTTGCCGTCTAAGGTACAACGTGTGCGATGAATTAGTCGAAGAATTGTTGTGGAGTTTCATAAAATTCAAAACGCTTTAAAAGATAAACTGTTCGATTAAAATTTAATTTTTATTTAAAGTCAAAGTCAAAGCATTTATTCCAATTAAACCGTTTACAAGCACTTTTGAATTGTCAAGGAGTCGGTCAGTTAGTCAGAAAGTTGAAGCTAGTTGCTGGTTCCGAAACGTAGGTAGGTCTCTATGGAGAAGAACGAGCAAGAAACTGCACGGACACTTTTTTAAATCAAGTTTTCACAAAATACTAGTTACATTATTCTTGCTGCTTCTTTATGAGAAAACAATGAAGGTAATCTAGCAATACAACACATACAAAAAAGAATCAAGAATTAAGGCGCTAACAAGCGACTTTTGCAGATTTTAAACTGACAATCACGTCAAAATGTGTAGTGTAAATGATTTGAAAAAAATATATGTTAAACTAGAACATTATCTTAATCATTTAGTATGTGAATATTTTTGATTAAGTTCATATTAAATAGTTTAATTAAATCGTAAAGTTGTGTCTGACGCTGACAAAACATTGATAATCACACAAAATCTTCCAGGAATATTTAAACGAAACTTATACTATCTTACAGACAATTGTATTACCTATCTTTTAGCATACGCCTTTTTTTGAACTTATAGAATACTATCTTTTATTTAATTTTTTCGACTAAACTTTGAGAGTTTTGCACGCAGCGCATACGATTCTCTGGTCGCTCAAGGTCGCCGGCGTATATCGTCGCCTTAAGATAAAAGCCATGGCAGTTTAAAGTTGACCAAGTTGAGTTGAACTGACAGCGCCCGTTCACGACCATGACGACGACAACCCGCTCTGTCTAGAGCTAGTGTGTATAACTAAGCTCATTTAAAAAATGGTGAACAGGCAACCTAATTTCTAAATCTAAAGTCCGGCTTCTTTCAAAAGTGTAAGTAAGTTAACTAGTTAAACCATTATAATTTGCTCATTAACCGTTAAAATACTGGCATTAAAGCACTTTTTAAAGAGTAAATGGCGCATTTAATAATAGTTTAACGCGTTAAATTATGTTATAAATTGTAAATGTGTTTTTGGAAAAGTGAGGCTCGTTTTAGACAATGCATTTTTTAAATTCATTAAGCTAATAGTTGTGAAATTAGTAAAAAGGAAAGGGGGCTGGACAATCCATACTTCCATTCTAATATTAATATTATAAATGCGAATGCGGTTTTTCTTCGTGTTTTTTAAAAATGAAACCTAGCTAGATCGATTTATCGCCTCCGAAACCCAATGTATAATAAATTTCATGAAAATCGTTGACGCCATTTCCAAGATTCCGTTCGTGTTCCATACATTTTGGCCAAGTAGGTACCTATTGCTTCTATATGGAACAGCTTATTTTTTGTCGCGCTGTTTGAGTTGGCCCCATAATGAAAGTGGTTCAAGTTCGTGGCTTGAGTCACTCCTTAAAAATTTACT
This sequence comes from Charanyca ferruginea, assembly GCA_947361185.1. NCBI lineage: Eukaryota > Metazoa > Arthropoda > Insecta > Lepidoptera > Noctuidae > Charanyca > Charanyca ferruginea. Next base: position 5,861,360 of record OX376084.1, on the reverse strand, counting down.
CGTGATTTCAATTTCACCCTGTAGATATCTGCAATACCAGAAGGCTTGCAGATGCCATGCCATCCCAGAATCAAAGTTGAAATGTCTTATGTGCCTGTAATTTTGTTGGCAACTCGGCATCCATACCTTTCAGATCTCAGTGTGTGTACTGTAAGTCCGCCATCCAAAAACTCCATACACACAACCACACAAGTCCCTACATTCAATAATATGTAAAATATTAAAAGTGTGACATTTACTTGTGTGCGCGACTGTATGCGCTGGCGCCGCGAAGAGAAAGTGAGCTTGCGTAAGAAATCAGCTGTGTGCGGTACAGTCGCGTCGTTAAGTGATGAGTCGTTTACGTTTACAAGGCGTTTTTGTGTAACATGTGGGTTTTTTTTAGAGTGTGTGTGTTAGTTAACATTCGTGGAAGTTTTTTTAACCGGTGGCCATTTTTATGGGTAAAGATGGCAAGTTAGTGGTACGAGAAAAATCTCTGTGCATTTTTGCAAAACCAAAGGTATGTTTTAATTGGTATGTCATCACTATTATGGGCTATTTGGGACCAGTCAAAGAACTCCAGATCATCCCGCCATCTCCGCCTGGCCCTGCCACGATGTCGCTTCCCATGTAAAGGGACTCATTGGGTCACGCATTTGTCCCAAAGATCGTCAGACGCGGGCAGATGTGTCCAGCCCAATTTTACTTCAGCGTGACAGCTTTCCTAATGACATAAACCAGTCTTGACGTTTCATGCCCAGAATACTCCGTTTCATAGCTCTCTGTCAAACCGCGAGTGTGTGGACCTCTGTTGATTTGTTAAAGACTATGTTTGAGAACCATATGCGAGGATAGGAAGAATGCACACGCCGACGAGTCTTCTGTTAACAGACAGTGGAAGATAACCCTTCATGAGGTCTTTCACGGCCTATTAGCTCTAACTATACGTTAACTACTTTAATTAGTGATTTATCTGATTTAGTTCCATATTTTTTTTAAATAAAGATTAACATTACATTTTATTCCTGCCCGCAACTTCATCCGTATGATATTTCTTACGGATCTCTAATTATTGTATGATAAAATTAAGCCTATAGCTTTTGCCCGCGACTTCGTCAGCGTGAATGTCGGTTATCGCGGATGCAGACGAAGTCGCGAATTAAAAAGTAGAATATGTCCTTTCCCAGGGTTCAAGCCATTTCCAAATTTCATCAAAATGGGTTCAGTCGTTTCATCGTAAAACCGTAACAAACAAAGTTAACGATCAGGTGAATTGCGGTCAAACGCAAGCCTATTTAATAGTAAAAAAAAAAAAGTTACTTTCGCATTTATAATATTAGTACGGATATATATAATACTAGCGAGCCTGGCAGGCGTTGTCCTGCAACCCGACTATAGCGCCACCTGCCGGGTCCAATTGTGAATCTAAACCATTCTCAAATCCACTGGAACTCAAGCAAAAAATTACATCGAAATCGGTGCAGCCGTTTAGGAGGAGTTCACTTTAATACACACGCACAGAAGATTTTTATATATAAGATATAGGTCTCGAGGACAAATTCTTTCTCTAATAAAGCTACGTAGCTTTATTAGCGAAAGAATTTTCAGAATTAGACCAATTAGTTCAAGTGATTATCCCCACATACAAACTTACGATCCTCTATATAATAAACTTATCCAGTCTCGTCAAATTCTGCACTATAGTTTAAGTTGTTCCACTTAGATAGGCCTTGTGAATCTTCAACGATTAAGTTAATTTATCAGCTTTCACCATTTGCAACCTATATGTTTTATTTAGATACAAGGTCTTGAAAACAGTCAAGTTAAGGTTAGGCGAAAAATCATCACAGTATAAGTATTAGTACTACCGTACAGTAGCGACACGCTCCGCCTCCCTCTGAAACCGTTCCTCACCTCTCCCCGCGTCGAACAACTAGCTCTGGAAATTGCGTTTTTGTTCGCGCGGCGCGTATACACGCACACTCACGCACGTATCTGTATAGTCTAGATATTATTTTAGTATTAGTGTAGGCGGTTATATCGTTTCGAGTCTATGGAGTGTCACGGGTGTGGCATCATTAAGAGTTGAATGGTAATACGTTTAATAAAATAATAATAATAATAATAATATGTGGGGACATTTTCACACACGGCCATCTGACCCCAAACTAGGGAGACCCTGTACTATGGGTGTCAGACAGCTGATATACATACACAAATACATTTTTTTTTTTTGTAAATACATACATATATAGATAAACAACACCCAGACACAAGGCAAACACAAGTGCTCATCACACAAATGTTCACCCTGGGCGGGAATCGAACCCGCAACACGCCATATCAAACTATTGCTGTCCACTGCCGAATGTCGGTCTCCCCCAGAGATCGCCAATCAACCCGGTCCGTTGCCAGTTCTTCAAGTCATTGGTATGGACCAATGACTGACAAAAAAGTCACCGACATTGCGTGTCGAATGCTGAAGTTAAAGTGGACCGGTTACGACTGCAGAGGGACAGACGGTAGATGGAGTAGACACGCTTTAGAGTGGAGACCGCGTTTGGGCAAGACTAGTGTAGGACGCCCTGCGGCACAAAGGACGGTAGTCCTAATACTTATACTGTGCTATGGACAAGGGTAATGCCTAGGGTTTGGGGGCCGAGATAGGCAGACGATATTGTTACCATTGCGGGTAGAACCTGAATGAGACTAGCATAGGAGCGTGGAGATTACAAAGGGAGACATATACCCAGCACTGGATGAAGTCGGGCTGTGGATGATGATAATGATAGTTTTGAGCATCTATGACAATGAAGCCGTAATTCGTGTTGTGCTGGCCCATTTCTACCCGTGGGTGTCGTAGAAGGCGACAGAGGGAAATTGACCAGAGGATAGGCAGCAGTGTCCTTCTGAGTACCATAACACCTACTGCGATCGCCAACACGCATCGGCCAAGCATGGCGGTTGTGGCTGAACCCACTCCCTTGGGGGAAGCCTATTCCCAGCAGTGGACGTCTAAAGGTTCGTAAAATGATGACAATGAAAAGTTAAGTCGTTAGTTGTTTACAACAATTTCTATCAATTTTGACGAAAACAATGACCTACTTTTTAGTAAAACTTAAAAGTATATGGACATTGCGTAACACTATCAATCAGCTGACTAGTACAGACACCAACAAAAGGATTTATGAATTTGTATTTTGTTTTTTGTTAATATTTTATTTACGTTTTTAGATTATGGTCAGTACGTATTTTATTAAATGTTTATTATTTTATACATGATTACCACCCTAAAATTACACACTTAATAGAACAAGAAAAATATTTAATATACATATAAGCACTTACCTTTTATTTTCTAGAGCAAAAAAAGAAAAACAATACATTTTATTTATTGGCAAGTATATTAAGTTAGTGTATTAGTAAATATAATGACAATAATATATACAAAATCAGTATGTATAGTAAGAAAGCAAGACATAGTTAGAATAGGGAGGCGGAATATTGAGAAAAAAAAGAATATACAAATAAAAATATATCACACAATAAAATGTACAAGTTTTCAATACCTGATGTTGTCACCGGATCCGGATATGAACGATAAAATTGCTAATTCTAGCTATGTCTTGCCGAACGACCACATCTGAGCTCTGTTAGTACGTTTATTTGACTGTAGATGGCGTTTCTCTGATGTTTACCACACTAAAGCGTAATATTGATAATTTTAAACTATTCAAAAGAACTGTTTCTAGAAAACTTTTTAAGATAGCAAATAAAATTTGTCACAAAAAAATAAACAAAAAAATTTCACTAGAAAAACACAATAAAAAAACTGCGAAAAAAATACTACTTAACAATACTTACGTGTCTTTTTCTATTACTTTTTCATGCACATAACTAAACAAAGACTACAAAAATATATCAGACATGCTACTCCAAATACGTTAGGCAACATACCGACGTAACACTAAATCCCTTCTCTCAATAACTAACAAAAACAGTAAGTAAACGTGCTATAAAAAGCGTGCAAAAGTTATCTAGAAACCTTTTTATAACCTTCAAAATACGCTTTGGCGTGCCATCAGGTCCACTTACTTTCATCATTCACTACTGGTCCATAACTCAAGCCTTCGCTGCTAGCATCAAGACTATTCGAGTCCTGTACTCCCAAGATTCCGGCTTTAGCCACTCTGTGACAGCATCCTTTCAAAAGGCTTCCACAAGAGCCATCTAACAAGCCTCCGACCATCCAACAGTAGAAAAAAAATTCGCATGTCCCACCCTGTGGACATCGTTTTCCATCTTGTCTATCGTTCGATTCGATAGTCTTTTCTGTGGTCACAACTGGAGTGCTCAGGAGTACACTTTGAGGGGTATTCAAAACGCGGCCCTTTCTTTTGGGTAATTTTGAAGGCAGACTGTCAAGTATCTCGTTAATTTTTAGCATCTGTTCGTCGGAAATCGGCTTGAATTTTGGTAGGTCGGCCAATCTGTTTGTCACATTAGGAAACCCGTAAAAATCGAATCTTTTCATTGGTGTTCGCACATCTGTCTGTACAAACATAGGTTTCTCTAAGATATGCTTTTTTCTTTTAATTTTATAGTCTGTGGTCTCGTATCGAGCTCGATGTGGTGCGTTGGCATCTGTTTAAATTAAAAAAAAGAAGGTCATTTCGGATACGGTGAATGGATAAAGCTGAATGAAATATTTGCATTGAATGAATAAGTGAATGGTAAGGGATTTTTTGCATACTGATCTGGGAGAATTAATGAAATAGGTAGGATAATAACAGATGTTGAGTTTCTTAGTGAAAAAAGGTGTTAGGAGAAACAAAGTTAAAAAGAGATTGAAATCCTTTTATTTCCGTACAGTTGTACGGATTTCAAACTAACATAAGTTATTGTTAAGAGATTATAAACTTATAATCTCTTAACAATAATTTATGTTATACAAGAAGAAGCAGTCTATTGCATACAAATTGTGACTATTTTCTCTGAGTATATTTTCAATATAATTTAATATTTGATGGAACAAATACATTCACAATAATATTGACCATCTATGTATATTACTGTGTTTTATGCGAATAAAGAATTATAATATTGACTAGCTGACGCCCGCGGCTTCGCCCGCTTGACAAATTATATACTAAAACCTTCCTATTAAATCACTCTATCTATTAAAAAAAACCCGCATCAAAATCCGTTGCGCCGTTTTAAAGACCTAAGCATACATAGGGACAGACAGACGCGGCGGAAGACTTTGTTTTATGATATTGCGATCTATTGCTAGGGAGTGAGAGCACTCTTCACCTAAATTTATCAAGGGAGATTTTTACAGACCAACAGATAATTATTTACAACACTGTATTGCACTCATAACGATAATTATCAAATCAAATACGACTCTATGCTGGTACAGGGTAGATAACATATTGAATAAGTTCGACATAATTCATTGAAATATTTAGAACTGGTTGGTTCCCAAAGTTTCTTTTTTTAATTTTCTAATAGGCTTACGTTTGGTCTCAACTCCCCTGATCTTATATGATGATGCGGCCTAAGGTCGAGCAGGTTTGCTTAGGATGAACCGGTTCACTCGTGCCTTGAAGATACCCAGATTATACTTATCAGGGAACAGAGAGGCGGCCAGTGAATTCCACAGTCTGTCAGTTCCCACAATGTTGGAAGCAAAGCGTTTGGGTCGAGACCCTGGAACTTCAACCATTATAGCGGTGACGCTTCGCCGTATCCCTGCTTGTCCGATGATGGAACTAAGCTCAATAAATAAGACATTTATAGTTATTTATAATTGTTGTCACTCATTACGAACTTACGCAGACCGTCAACATGTCTCCAAGCATTTCCTCTTCCACAGACCGGATGTTTGCTTTCCTACCGAGGCTTGAAGGTCAAACACCCTACCGGTGCTCAAACCAGATACTCGATATAAGTATTTAATATCATTTTATAATGAAAGCGAGTCTCTCTGTATCCTGCCTGTCTTTTAGTTTAAAACGTTAAAGTGGCTTAACCAACCAGTGTTGTCAAAACTTTAAAAAGGTTTGATTGGAATGAGATAATGACTATGGATATTTCAGAAGCATCAAATATAAATACAACACACGACAGCGATCGACTGCTGCGCTGCGTGTCGCGGGTTCGATTCCCGCACGGAACAAAGATCTGTATGGCCTACAGATAGTTGTTTCGGGTCTGGCTGTTTGTGTACGTTAGTTTATATGTTTGTAAACTCACCCACGACACAGAAGTAATTCCTAGTGTGGTTTTTTTTTTTTTTTTTATAAAACACAGAGAAAATGATAAACATCATCTTCCTGTCCTTGTTACTCGGGGTAAGCGCAACACGCTTTCCTTTTCCATTCTGTTCTGTATGTGTGTGTTCTGTCAGTGTCATTATCTGTTCTGTTGTGTGTTCTGTCTGTTCTGTCAACCAGATGGTTGACAGGACAGAATCACTGACTCCCTTTTTTATCTAATGATTCTTCACATAATCTGTTCATAACAGAGTTCAAATAAAAGATTCTATCTTATCTAAAAACTTTTGTACCCAATAATGACTAAGAGCTAATTTGTCAATCGACAGATAATTTAAATCTGAACAATATTTTTTTTACATATTTTCGATGCTAAAGCTGTCAAACTGAGAAATACTTTATCATAACTTATAAGTTTTTTGTCTATTAAAAAATCTGCTCTAAATAGAAACATAGGGTTAAAACATCAATATTACTTGCAAAACACTTTTGTCACTGACTGTCTCGTATCCCTGCAAATATGACAGACCGCCCTAAATTCAAATCTGCACACTACCAACCTCAAAAACTTAATCCTACCAACTTAAAGAAAAAAATACCCGCGCAAATTGACGTCAGATGTCGAAATAGTCGAATTATGAACACAATAACGTTGATGAAAGCGAGCAAAGAGTTTGGCTTTCGTTTCGCCGCGTATGGCTGTAATGGGGGAAACGTGTGGTGATGTAACCTAAATGTGTTTTGTTTGATCAGCGAGTGAAACACTGGCCTAGTATTTTTTACTGTTCTGCGAAGATTCTGCTTGGTGTTGGATTAATATTTAATGAGAGTGTGGTTATGATTACTAGGTAATTAAAACATCTGGTTTTTATATCATATTTTTTTTATCAATACATTAATTAGGCAACTATTTCATCAAGGTCATCATCATCTGCCTAGCCTTTTCCCAAGGATGTTGGGGTCGACTTCCAGTCTAACCAGATGCAGCTGAATACCAGTGTTCTATATGGAGCGACAGCCTGTCTGACCTCGATAACCCAGTTACTGGATAACACGACACCCTTTGCTAAGACTGGTTGTCAGACTTTCTGGCCTCTGACTACCCATAACGACTGCCGAAGATCTACAAATGACAGCCGGGACCAACGGCTTTACGTGATTTCCGAGGCACGGAGGGAACTCGGTATGAAAATGGATGGTCTCCCAGCCACAGACCGATCACGGCAACCGTAGCTTAATCAAAATCGATCGATCCTTACTGCTTATAGGTCATCATGTCAACCGTTAGACGCCCACTGCTAGGCATAGATCTCCCCCAAGGGGGGGTTCAGCCGTAATCGCAATGCTTAGCCGATGCACGTGGGCGATCGCAGAAGGTGTTATGGTACTCAGAAGAACACTGCTGCCCATCCTCTGGTCAATATCCCTCTGTCGCCTTCTTAAACACAATTTAATTTATTGATCTTGATCTATAGTGTCCTTGTGGTGCCGGCCACGAATAGCACCACCCCATTTCCACCCGTGGGTGTCGTGTCGCAGAAGGCGACAGAGGGATATGGACTAGAGCATCGGCACAGCGTACTCCCCTCGGTAAGACTAGTTGTCAGTCTTTCTGGCTTCTGACTACCCATAACGACTGCCGAAGATCTACAAATGACAGCCGGGACCAACGGCTTTACGTGCTTTCCAAGGCACAGAGGGAACTCGGTATGAAAGGGATGGTCACTCATCCACAGACCGACCGCGGCTAGCGTAGCTTAACCTTTGACCGATTGATCTGTACGGCTTTAACTTAGCCAGGACCTCCTATCAGAATATATAAAAAAATCTCAAAGGTTCCTCTCCTACACCCTGGAGCTATATCCACGTCTTTTCATACATAATCGAACCTCAAGGCTACACACAGACAGCGTAGTAATTACCTGTGCTCTGTAACAGTTATATGTGTGTTCTTTATACGGAAGTATTATAGCATTGCATCGGACGTGTGTGGCGTACGAATAATACGGCGACCCATTTCCTACAGTTGAGTCATTGCGGTGCACTTGTATATATATTGGTAAGTCCGAAATTAATAGGTTATTAGTCATAGGGTGACACCTTTTAAAAAAACAATAAATTTATTAACCATTATCTATTAAATACGGAATGGATGGACATCAACATGCACCCATAGATTGAGCACACTGACACCATTAAAAACGCAAAAATTATGTAAACATAAAATCTTGCGTTCTGCTTTTTAATTTAATTTTGTTTCGTTTCCCCTTAATTTTATTTAATCAGATTTAATTCAATTTGATTTGATTTGTGTTGATTTTTTAATTTGATTTTTACCTATGTTTTAATGTGATTTTATTTAATTGTATTTGATTTTTATTAATTTATTGATGAAAATAGCTGTAATTTACCTGAAATAAATGAATGTATTATACTATTATAAAAAAAATGTAAGTATTTCTATTCTAGTTGGCTTACACAGGTAATTGTAGGCACCATTCATTCATCAACTCAATAGTAAAAATACCTGGTATTGGCTACTCTACGTTTGTGATGGAAAAACGCAAACGAAGTTATCTGAGAGTAAGACCAATGAGTAAAATTATTCAAGGGTTAGTTACTCTGGTATAAAATTACATTTGGTCAATCCGCCCTTAAGGTCCTACCCATAGACTAAATATCTATGGTCGTGGTCTTACCCATCTCAAAAATAGCCGCCTAAACATAACGACTCGTAACTCGCTACTCGTATCGATAAAGCATCGCCATAAATATCGATACCGATCAGTAAAGACATCTTTATCGTTAAGTAGTTGCGCAAGAGTCGCCTTAAGTCTGACAGTAAATGGAGCGTACGGTTAGCAGAGAAAATAAAACGTTCGGTTTAAATTGATTTAGTATTGAATAATATAAAAATTGGTTTTTCAATTTTACTGTGGTTTTGTATCAATGGTTTTAGATATTATGTCTTTAAAGTGAATTTTGGAGATTTACGTTTTGGTTGGGTCGTAAATAATGTTATTATGATTTTGTATAAAAAACTTACTTCCTTTGGTTTTTTTTTAGACTTTGTGTCAGCCGATGGGTGAACTCATCCAATGAATCACAAATATGATACAATTTATGTAATAAGATGTAAGAAACAAAGAGGTATGTTACATAATTTGAATCGCTATAATCTATTAGGGTTTCCAAACAAGTATAAAATATTTTGTAGGTGTAGGTGTATTACACAGGGCAAAAGATATGGACTAATACCTACGTGTAAGTGGAATACGAACAAAAAACAGAACAATATTGTGTTCGGTGCTAAAGTTAGAGGTTGTCTTTTTGTGAAAATGTTTTTATTTTAATTTTACCTTTTTTGTTTATCTTCGTCATATCTTTAGACACGAGAGATACGACACTGGGAGAAATGACGGACTAACGTGGAGTTGGCCGAAATATTCGGGAGTGGACTGGAATCATGATCGCCGTGGAGTAGTTCCACCTCGCCAGGGACAAGGAGACATTTTCAAGACTGATGAGTGACGAAAGAAGAGCTTTAGCAATTTTGATATTATGCAGTTCAAAACTATTTGACCGTTAGTTATTGTTGTTAAGTAATGCATACTTCCCTACAAAAAAATAAAAATAAATAAATAAATTTACCTTTATTTCATTCCATACAAAAAATAAATCAATATTTTTTTTTTACAGATTCTTAGTCTCTTATGGTACACTTAGATTCCAATATTATATTAGTTAATTTGCTTATTTGGTAGTAATTGTGAAATTAAATAATTTCAATTCTTAGTTAAGTACCAATTTGTAGAAAAAAAACTTCCTTACTAGTCGATGCTAATATTTTAAATGCGATAGTCACGCTGTCACGACGAAACGGCTGAAGCGATTTAGACGAAATTTGGTACGAAGATAGCTTAAACTCTGGTGAAGGATATAGACTACTTTTTAATCCGCGATTTCGTGTGGCTCCGCGATAACCAACACTCACGCGGACGAAGTCGCAGGCAAAAGCTAGTCTGTTATATTTTCTACAAAACATGACAGTTACTCAATTGAACTTTTTTTTTAACGTTACAACATCTTGCATTTATGTTGCTCACGTTTTAGCAAAATAAATATTTTGTTGGTATCTTAATTTTTAAATAATTATCATAAGTAAAACAAAACATTGTAAATGTCATCATCATCATGTCAACCTTTAGACCCCCACTGCTGGGCATAGGTTTCCCCCGAGGGGGGGTTCAGTCGTAATCGCCATGCTTGGTCGATGCATGGAGGCGATCGCAGTAGGTGTTATGGTATTCAGAAGGACGCTGCTGCCCATCCTCTGGTCAATATCCCTCTTTCGCCTTCTGCGACACCCATGGTTAGAAATGGGGTGGTAATATCCACGGCCGGCACCACACGGTTTAAAAAATTGTAAATACTAAATGTGGCACATCCATACTTGATACTTTTATATTAATTAGTACGTATTTAGCTAAATACTGATTGCCTATCAACAGGCATACCTAATTAGGGATTTCAGAGAGTCAAATTCTTTTATGCTAGGTACTCTAATGATCCATTTGAGCTTGTTTTGGTGCGGGGATCGAGCATTGGCGTAGTTCCTATAATACAGGTTAATTTCTAGCGCTCTGATCTCCACTCTAACATGGTCTGTTTCATTTATATCCTGTAGCAGTATAGTTTTTTAGTACTCAAAATGTTTTGCTTAATAAAAATTTTTGTAGTTTTGCAAAATGTTTTGCTTGTTTGCCTGGAGTCAATTGAAAAACGAGCCAAGAGGATCATTGGCAATGATAGACTCGTCGAGTCTAAGCTCCAAAGTCTTGAGCATCGACGCCGAGTTGCTGGCCTGTCGGTTTTCTATCGGTTGCATTTTGGGGAGTGTGCGACGGAATTGCATAATTTAATTCCGCCGAGCCCGTTCCATCATCGGACCACAAGACGTACGGCGATGCGCCACCGGTACATGGTGGACATCCCACCCACACGCACTAAACGTTTTGGGAATACATTCATTGTGCGGACTGCTAAGGAGTGGAATTCCCTGCCTGAGTCTGTGTTTCCTGATAGCTACAACCTGGGAGTCTTTAAGTCAAGAGTGAATAGGTTACTTCTAGGCAAGCGCGCTCCATCTTAGACCGCATCATCGCTTCCCATCAGGCGAGATAGTGGTCAAACGCATGCCTATCAATAGATAAAAAAAAAAAAAAAAAAAAAAAAAAAGTTATTATTATTTATTGTAGCTTCACATTTTTCTGCTGACGCTACACGGTATCGCTTTCACAAATCCCTGTACGTTCCACGCCACGTAACGTTATTCAACCAATGTTATTTGTTTATTTACTTGTTTGTTGGTAGCTGCTACCTTTATTATAGGCTAGTGGTAGGAGGGTAAAAAAAATACCCTATTGACATTGAAATAAAGTCGATTTTGTATTATTCAGATAAGACGAATATTTGCACAAATACGCCATTGTAGTGCCAGCATAACATTTGAGGATCACTGTTATTTTGTATCTACGGTGTTTATAATCTATGGGTACATCTACACCATGAAGATATAGGTATAAATGGAGCCAACACTTAGAACAAAAGCTTGAAACCAACTGTGGGCTGATGCTCTCTTTCTGAATGCATACATAAGAACGAGACAGTGATATGTGTTTTCTTTATCTTATGTATGCATTCAGAAAGAGAGCGTCTGCCCACAGTTGGCTTCACTTAGGTATTTAGAGTGTTGCCTCCACTGTTATCTATAAGCTTCTTGAGCTACACTAATATTATGAAAAGGTTACATTTCTTTTTTGTTTATATGTAGGGCTCAGATTATGAAACAAAAGGCAGATAGACCGCGCGGAACACTAAGAGTGAAGCCAAAAAAGCAAATACAAATACAAAAACAAATACCTACAATTCGCTTTGCGCTGTACTGACACGAGACAGTACAGCACGAAGCGAAGCATCGTCAAAAAAAACAAATACTAATACAAATCAAAATTCAAAAGCGAATACAATCACGAGAGTGTAGGTATCTGCTTTTAAATTTGTATTTGGTTTTATGGCTTCACTCTCAGTGTTCCGCGCGGTCTATTTGCCTTTTGTTTTATAATCTGAGATGTAGGGGTTAATCTTCGAAACGACTCATTCGATTTCAAAAATTCTTTCACCAATAGGAAGCTATGTTATCCCTGAGCCATATCTAGGTTATTTCGCATTATTAAAAAATTAGGGATAATTAAGAAAGCTTTTTAGGGTTCCGTACCTCAAAAGGAAAAAAACGGAACCCTTATAGGATCACTTTGTTGTCCGTCTATCTGTCTGTCAAGACCCTTTATCTCGGGAACGGGTGGAGGTATCGGGTTAAAATTAAAACCATATACTCAAGTCTACGGTCCCTTGATGCTGTAAAAAAACCAACCCTCTATGTTAACGTGAAAAAAAACGGTCGTTTATGTCGCAAAAAACGCATTTATAATATTAAGTAGATTAAAGTATGAATTAGTGAGAGATTAGACCCTCGGTGGGTGAGTCCAACTCGCACTTGTCCGGTTTTTTTATATATATTTTAATAGCCTTGCATTTTGCACCTGATCTTAAGTGATGATGCGGCCGAAGGTGGAGCACGCTTGCCTAGGATGAACGGGGTAACTCGTGCCTTGAAGTCATGTCTTTGTTATAAATTCGGGCTGTTATAAATTGATCTCCACAGGGTAAAGGTCTCTTCTCAAACAAAGAAGTAACGAACCTCCGAACCAACTTCTTTATAATATTAGTACGAGTTTAGATTACTGTACGTTATTCTTGCAACACCTAGAGCTCTGCCTACTCCAGGAAACATACGTCAAAATGCTAACATTTCCTTTCAACGGAATGTTCGGAAAACCCTACTCAAGACACATTCACGATGTCAATGACATAGAAATGCGGGAAGGGGATGAGTAGTGCGTAATGCGTAAGTGTGACAGAGACGTACATATGTTTGTGTGTGCCGTCACATGCTGGTGAGCGCGGCAGTGAAATCTTTTTATTAAGGCGATGACCTATTTTAGATATGATCAGTATCATAGATAACTTAAGTAAGTAGAGGAGCATTAAAATTACCTTTATGAACAGATAAGATACTTAAAAGACTCCCGCACAACCTAGGCATTAAACCCTGCTAATATTTTGGTGACTAGTTAATAATACATATATATTTTTTGACTTTGACTTTACTAAACAGCCAGTGCTACTCTTAGTAAGTATTTGAATGTCATTAATAGCAAAACATAGCACAAACCCAAATTATTCAAGATTACTATTGTAAATACCAACCAATGTTTAACAATTTTTTTTATCTTATCACGAATGTCGCTCAGATAAGAGAAGAGGCGAATGAAAGCGCTGATGGCCCAAAATATGTATGAAGTTGGCTACGTAAGCAAGTCTATGAAGTGATACACTAAGACCCATGCAAATTAATTTGACACATGTTTTACATTAGATATGCAAAGAGTAGAAATGAGGAGAATTCTCTTAATAAAACTGGAGGACTATTCTTAAGAATCTTCCTGAACTTATGTGAAGTGAGCTATAAATCGATGCCATAAGATAGCTCACTTTAAACTCAACTTCAATTGAATTCATCGTAGGAGATTTTTACAGAATACTCCAGTGGTTGTCTTAAAAAACCACGAGAAAAGAGTAAAAAAAATAACTAATTTAAGGATTTTAGATAGGAGATTGTGCCAAGCAAAGCATTGTGGTAGCGATTCAAATGTATTGAAATGAGGGCAGGTGAATGATTACTAAAAATAACACCATAGAAATATGTTATAAATTCAGGTCATATTACAGGTTACTGCTGCGATTGACTCTAAACATGACATGCTTTAAAAAACTTGCTCAACAAGTCATAAAAAAAAAAACAAAAAAAAAAACATTTTACACGCACAGCACAAATCTATTTTCTTATGTCACACAAAATAGAGTAACCTTCGCCTTAAGTTGCACCATACACGCATTGACCAATAAAAACCGTTACAATATGCACTCACACACATTAGTACAACCTCACTCACACACGCACACAATGTCTGTAACTAATAAAAATATTACCGAAACAGATTATGCAATTTAATGGAAGAAGGAAATAGATTATTTGTTGAATTATGCATTCTTTGGTTACATGGATTGGAATTAAAAGTTATGAAGCGAATGTGAGTTGTGTTTTGTTGTTACAACTACGAAACTGTTGAGCCGATTTGGATAAGTAACATAATATAACATTACGTCTGTTCTCGCCTTAGGCTGCGTTTCCACCAAAGACGTGCGAGGATGTGCAGCGATCGATGTGAAACTAGCCAATTAAAACGCTAGCTCAGTACAAGTTATGGCAATGAAGCGTCATCATTGGTTATTATCAGCACATCCTAGCACATCTCTGGTGGAAACGCAGCCTTAGCCTTCCCTACCCGGGAAGGCATATAGTCAAAGTCAGTGGTTTTTGAATCCCGTCCTTAAATTTTGCTAGTTATGCTTTTAAGTCCCATGTAATAAGGGGCGAGCCGAATGCCTTTTACTAAGCTAAGAATTTTCTGTTGAAAATCCTATTTATTGCATTGAAAATGTAAAAACTTGTAGTTTTAATAATTTAATTCAATCGATTCCAAACAACCTACCTTTTGGAAGGGGCAACTAGAATCAACTTTTTTTTATGACTTTCAAAAGTGCCCTTTCTTCTCCATTACAACACTACGTTTGGAAGGGGCAACTAGATTCAACATTTTTCTAATTCTTCTTTCTTCTAATTCTAATTGAGACGTTAATAAAAGAACCAGAATGTTAAAAGAAGATTATTGCATAAAATGGGCGAGCATCATTAAAAAAACCAAAAACATTTTAGTAGATCAAATAAATATTCCACTTTTTTTATCGTCGCTCTTCGCAACTATAAAATAAACGATCTTTTTATAGGCCCTTGACCTTCTTCTGGTGTTGGTGGACACTCTTAGATATAAAGTCATTGGCCGACAGTCGGCACAATGGCTGCTAAGCCAATGTAATTTACAACAACAACCTTGCGTTTCTCATCTAGATCATCAAATTGAAGATACCTCGTTGGTCTTGTTCCAGTTCCTTGATCGCTAAGCGTGAGCTCTTGGGTTCGTTCCTCTGATAGGGTAAAATGTTATTGGTTTTCACAGGTAATACTCAGAAGTCACACTGAAACTGTGTGTATGTGTCCGGTTGATGATGATAATGATGACCTAGCTGATTTCAGCCACACCGATTGAAATTCCGTGTGGTGCCGGTCGTGATGCCGCGTGGTGCCGGTCGCGAATAGCACCACCTCATTTCTACCCGTGGGTGTCGTAGAAGGCGACAGAGGGATATTGACCAGAGGATGGGCGACAGCGTCCTTCTGTGTACACCTACTGCGATCGCCAACATGCATCGGCCAAGCATGGCGAATTGGCGACCTATGCCCAGCAGTGGCCGTCTAAAGGCTGATATGGTGATGATGATTGAAATTCGATCTTCTCGTTATGGGGGTAGGCTTAGAGTTGAATATGCCATATTCAACTATGGCTGAAAACCTTCGAGCACAAAAGGGACATGTAAAATCTAGGTGGTTTAGCTTTGAGATCATCTTGCCTAACTCAGACCTCCGACGGAAGATGGCTGATAGTTTGCCGAGAACACCCGAGAAATCCCGAAGCGTTTTTCAAGCAATTGCCTACAAAACAAAATTAAGTACCAACTTCCTTATTACAGATCTTAGGTCATATCAGAACCATATAAGATCAATTTAAGATTATTGATGTAATACCACGATCTCGTCTGCGGAAACTATTGAAACCATCACTTCCCGTTTGTGCTGTAAGAGAAATAAGACTTAAGGCGCTGCTAACAGCTAAAACACGGTCTCTGTCAGACTGCGTGGGAAAGAAAGAGAGGTACGATGACAAAACGCTTGTAATTTATGACAAAATTGTGCTTTTCGCTTTATAATTTTAGCTGAAAGATTTGTTTTTCTTTTTATGTTTGTTTGGTTTTTGTAATGGGTATATGTACTCAAAAAATACTTTACCGATTTTAATCATTATTGGCTACCTATGTTTTATTATCAAAAAAGCAAAATTGAGCAAAGTGTGCGTCTAAAATAAAAAAATGAGCCGAAAAATCGTCTATGAGGTTACTTAATCGTGTTTTTGTAAAGATAAAAAAAAACGTGTTTTGAAAACATAGAGTTCTCAGATATATGTTCAAGATTAACATAATTATATTCACACACCCATTTGCAACTCCTCATGCACACTCCTACAGACTCACCCACACACACACAACTATGCTTACCAAGATGATGCTAATAGACACTAGCAACTCATTCTGTTTGTTCGTGTCTGCTGCATGTATTAAATATAGCTATTAAATTCGTAATTGGCTGTAAAACTAGTACATGTATATTAAGATAAATTTTGAAAGAGCTGAGAGTGGATTTTGTGAATAATAAAATCGCAGCTACAAACTCAATACATTTGAAAAAGCATCTAAACAAAAGTTTGAAATAAAACTATTTTGGAGTATCCGGATCTTGTCAGCGCCTTAAATCGCTTTAATGAGTGGCAGTTGTCGTCATCAAGTAATATAATTGCAAAGCGATCGGTGAAATAGTGGAAAGTACAAAGTAATAGCAATATTATAGAGCAAAGACCTAAGATATGGTGAAGGTGTTATTTTGCAAATAAAATAGCCACTTACCCTTCCGCGGGTATTATACTGCCCAAGAAAGACCGAGGGTGAACATCCCGGATAGAATACTTCCCAAAAAAACTCATTATCATCATCATCATTTCAGCCGAAAGACGTCCACTGCAGGACATAGGCCTCCCTCAAGTCTCGCCACATTGACCGGTCCCGTGCAAAAAAACTACTTCAAAAGAATGTCTTACTTTGTGAAAATACGGCATTAATTCGCAAATATCTAAAGTGTGGACGGTTTGCCAAAATGTTATCTATGTCCCTACTATAATATTGCCCTAAAATGTCGCAGCATGGCGACCACACCATAGTGCGACATTTTAGTGCAATTTTTAAGGGAGATTTGTACATCTACTGTTGCAGATTTTATATACCTCTCTCTCTCTTTCTCTATACCATCTCTGATGATCTTTACATAATCTTTATTTATACTTACCAATATAAAATCTACAGCAGTAGTGCTATTATGTACAAATCTTCCTAGGTAAAGTGTGAAGTAAGCAATCATTCCACTAATGCTAGAGATGAACAGCTCACCTGAAGCTCACTTCACATAAATGCACTAAAGGAAAATAATAGTACATTATGATATAAGTGCGGTAGGTTGAAAATTACAGCCGAGGCGATATTGCTAGCCCGAGCCGCAGGCGAGGGCTACAAGAAAGCAGAGGCTGTAATTATCAAAGCGCACGTATGTCATACGACGTTTTATAACATACTTGCGAGGAAATAATTCAAATAAAAACAATACAGCGAAAAGAAAAAGCGCGTGGAATAATTTTTACTTGTTCACAAATTAGCGATGCGCGCGCTTCAGCGCTATTTTTTAAGGCAAAGGCACAAAAACAGCCAGTATTACTAATAAAGTAAATTAATATTTTTTTGTTTTTGTTACAGATAAATGGTTGTAATTTATTGTCAAAATTAATTAAATTAAAGAAATAAATGTTTATTTTTTTATATTTTATCTCCCAAAGTTAATTTTATTCATAAAATGTTGGCCACTTTTCTGACATAAAAACTCTTTGCTAAGATTGAAAAAAGTACCTTTCGTTTTAGACAGAGCATCTTGATAAACTGTACGTTTTACGAAACTCGTGCGTTTTACATTACAATAACGCACTAGTACGTAATGACATACATAACGATATTGAAATTGGTGTAATAAGAGACACTTTACGAGCAAATGTGTTATAAAAGCCTTTACAGAATAGCACTACAAGTTCTAAAATTAAACACTTTTTCGACCCCGTAAGGCTCTAAATGGGTAACATTTTTACTGCAATCATCATCATCATCATGTCAACCTTTAGACGCCCACTCCTGGGCATAGGTCTCTCCCAATGGGGGGTTCAGCCGTAATCGCCATGCTTGGCCGATGCATGTTGGCGATCGCAGTATGTGTTGTGGTACTCAAGAGGACGCTGCTGCCCACGTACGTTTTACTGCAATACGTAGCGGAAACAATTTCAAATATGTGACACGGCAATAGGTACTTTAAAAAATGCTGACAATGGTGCCAATTCTGTACTGCACAATCTAAACTTATTTTAAGCTAGTTATATCTCTTTCTCTCCAATAAAACAAGGAAGAGACAGTTATTGATAAGACCTGTCAATTTAAGTTGATCGAAAATGTTCATGCAATTATAATTGTCATGTCAGAACGTATTGATTAAAAACACGACGAAGTTCAAGGAAAAAACTATTTTGACATCTCTAACTTAGTTCTTATTTGTCGCCGTCCTTTTCTTCAGCTGCCTGGTAGTAAGAGATGCCAATTGTCTAATTTTAGTTTAGTTTGTGAACAACGGAACCGGCACCAATGTATTAATAAAAAATAAAAAAAATAAGACTCTTGGAGTGAACATAATAAAAAGTGCCGAGTCACACTGAAAATATTGCCCAGTATTCTAGCAATATTTTATAAACGTCCAAAGCCGGTGTAGTCACGCATTGGCGACACGGTTGGCGCAGTGGCTGAGCGATCGACTGCTGCGCAGCGTGTTGCGGGTTCGATTCCCGCCCAGGGTAAACATTTGTGTGATGAGCACTTGTGTTTACCTTGTGTCTGGGTGTTGTTTATCTATATAAGTATGTATTTACAAAAAGAATATGTATTTGTATATGTATATCAGCTGTCTGACACCCATAGTACAGGGTCTCCCTAGTTTGGGGTCAGATGGCCGTGTGTGAAAATGTCCCCACATATTATTATTATTATTATTGTCATAAATAAATCTAGCCCGTATAGTACGCCATTAGACAATACCGAGTCTTTTTTACGGTCTTATAAGCTTGCGTTTGACCGCTACTCACCTGGAGACCTACCACAGGCACGCCATCCATTTTAGGACCTTCTGTATTTTGTTTCTGTCAATTTAGGTTCTAAAATGGATCGGGTTAAGAGCTGTTTTAGGACCTTCTGTATTTTATTTCTGTCAATTTAGGTTCTAAAATGGATCGCGTTAAGAGCTATTTTAGGACCTTCTGTATTTTGTTCCTGTCAATTTAGGTTCTAAAATGGATCGCGTTGAGAGCTATTTAAGGACCTTCTGTATTTTGTTTCTGTCAATTTAGGTTCTAATATGGATCGCGTTAAGAGCTATTTTAGGACCTTCTGTATTTTGTTTCTGTCAATTTAGGTTCTAAAATGGATCGCGTTAAGAGCTATTTTAGGACCTTCTGTATTTTGTTTCTGTCAATTTAGGTTCTAAAATGGATCGCGTTAAGAGCTATTTTAGGACCTTCTGTATTTTGTTTCTGTCAATTTAGGTTCTAAAATGGATCGCGTTGAGAGCTATTTTAGGACCTTCTGTATTTTGTTTCTGTCAATTTAGGTCCTAAAATGGATCGCGTTAAGAGCTCGTGGTAAATCTGGGAGTCTGTGCTAAATGCGGCCTAAGGTGCACACTTGCCTTGGATAAACCGGTTCACTCGTGCCTTGAAGACACCCAAATTATATATATCGGGGAATAGAGAGGCGTGCAGTGAATTCCACAATCTGACAGTTCGCACAATAAATGTGGAAGCAAAGCGCTTGGCTCGAGACCGTGGAACTTCAAGCGTGAAGCGGTGACGATTCGCCGTATCTCTGCTCGTCCAATGATGGAGTGGAGATATACTTTTCTCCGTTCCTGGGATAGCACGTAAAGCCCCCGGCTGTCATTCGTAGATCTGACGACGATATTGACGACACGGTTAGCGCAGTGGTTGTACGATTTACTGCTGCGCTGCGTGTCGCGGTTTCGATTCCCGCACGGAACAAATATTTGTAGGGCTTACAGATAGTTGTTCCGGGTCTGGCTGTTTGTGTATGTGAGTTTATATGTTTGTAAACGCACCCACGACACAGCAGAAAATCCTAGTGTGGGGCAACGTTTTATAATATAGTAGTGATTTTACAATTGGTGTCATAGCACACCTGCGACACTCCATAGAAACGAAACGATATAATTGCCCACACTACTACCAAAATAACAGACTGTACAAATACGTGCGTGTGTGTGCGTGTCTACGCGCCGCTCGAACAAAACCGCAGTTCCCAAAACAGTCGTTCGACGCGGGGAGAGGTGAGGACCTGTTTCAGAGGGAGTCGGAGCGTGTCGCTACTGTACGGTAGAACTAATATATATTTATACTGTGGTCATAGTCTGAATTATGATCTGTCCTTTATGACAGTCTTCAGTCAGTCAGTCTTCAGTCTTCAATCTTCAGTCAGTCTTCAGTTAACTTCCACCACCAAAGGTTACAACAATAACATCATCGGTTAACCAGTCTCATAGGTTGCGCAAGAGTAATATTACACAACAAAATGGCGGCGCTGTTATCATATGTTCAGTAGAAATGTCAAAGTTTTAACTGTTGTATAATAGTTTTAAATGTTGTTATTGTATTTAGTCGTCGAAAGAAAAAACTTCCGCATTTTAATTTGATGGTTCGGAGACGAACTGGTAAAATAAGAGATTAGTTTCTGCTGGCCTTCCTACCTCTGCTTACCTGCTTCCAGACTAACCAGATGCAGCTGAATACCAGTGTTTTACATGGAGCGACTGCCTATCTGACCTCCACAACCCAGTTGCCGGGTAACACGATACCCCTTGAGTTGTCAGATTGTCTGGCTTCTGACATTATAATATTTTTATTTCTTTTGAAACATAGATTGCTCTGGTTCACACACTATTTTATTGTTTGTTGGAAATATAAGGAGCGATAGTCTACAGTTTCAATATTTGTAAATATATAAACACTTTGTATATAATAACATAACGTAGTTGTCATTTCTTAACTTCTAATATTTTATACATACTCTAATATAGTAGTTTTTATGCAAAGTACGTCGTATTCACGTAGAATTTTATAATTACTGTAACTAGACCAAATATTTTTTCCATTAAACGAAACGTGAGTATTGTTACACATTATAGATTGAGAAAAACGGATTAAGGCTTATATACACGCCAATAACCTTGAGCACTTGGCTCGATGAAGCAACTTTTCGTCGGAATTTACAGATAAATTACATCTGAAAAAATTGTTAGTAATCTACATGATGATACGTAATTTGGTTTAGCCACAATTTTTCTATCGGTATCACATATAAGAAAAAAAAATCTCCTCCTCCAAATCATTGAGATGAAACCATTTTACTCCTTAATTTCTTATCAATAGAGTATAAAAAAAATATCTACTGCTTTGCAATACAAAGGAAAATGATTTGGTGTTGTTACTTTTTACAAATATGTATTATTTTTACTACAATAAATTAAAAATGCGTCCGATTAAAGATTGCGTCTACATCACCCCCGCATTCGTCCACAAATTCAGTACGGGCCAAATGCTCAAGGTTATTGGTTATTAATCCGTTGTTCTCAATCTATAATAGACAAAATATTGTTATCAATCATTTTAAAAGAGTAAGTATGGAGTTTCTTGCCCATTCTTCTCCATACGAAACTACCTTTTGAAGGGACGACTGGACACAATTTCTCTTTTATGACGTTTAAAAGTGTCTAATAAAAATGCTCTAATTGTAATATATGATTTGACTTTGACCACGACGACCGCCATAAATCTACGAATGACAACCGGAACCAACGGCTTTACTGGCTTTCCGAGGCACGGCGGAGACTCGGTATAAAATAAATATTCACCCATCTACGGACTGACCGCGACAAGCGGCTTTTACTTAGCCACAAACAAGCACCACGCTCAAACAATATTAAAAATAAACATTTTTTTAAACTAAAACCGTTAGTAAACAATAAGTAATTTCTACATCTCAAGATCGTGGGAAGCAAATAAAGACTGGTGAAAATGTGAGTTTCACTGATGCACTACAACAAAAAAACCACGATAAAGCCTGGGAACTAAGTATTGTTCCTAAGAAAGTGTTTGTAAGTACACTCAATAATAATTACAATTAGTGAATTATACAAGAATTTTATTTATATCTAAGTGCTTCGTTTAAAGTGTTGTGATGGCCCGTCTCTTCCAAGAGGTTGTAGTCTCGCAACCGAGCATAGGTAAGTACAAACACGGCTTTTGCAATTTCATAAATGGATGCTGATAAGCAGCTCTTTAAGTCAAGAGTGAATAGGTTACTTCTAGGCAAACGTGCTCCATCTTAGACCGCATCATCGCTTCCCATCAGGTGAGATAGAGGTCAAACGTATGCCTATCAAATGATAAAAAAAAAAAAAAAAAAAAAGTAGTGTGTCAACCCACAAAAAGTAACATTTGGATATTTTGATGTATTTAACATCAAAATATCCAAATATAACAAAAAGTAACATTTGGATATTTTGATGTATTTATAAATACATCAAAATATCCAAATTTTGATGTATTTAATACATAAATACATCAAAATATCCAAATGTTACTTTTTGTGGGTTGACACACTATTGCTTATCAGCATCCAAATGTAGTTTCTATCTTTATCTAGGACATTGCCCAAACTCAAATCATTTATTTCAAACTAGCGACCCGCGCCGGCTTCGCACGGGTGCATTGTAGTATACCTATACATATAAACCATTCTCTTGAATTACTCTATCTATTGATGAAAACCGCATTAAAATCCGGTGCGAAGTTTAAAAGATCTAAGTGTACAAACGACAGGAGCGACTTTGTTTTATGCTATGTAAAGATAAACCATTACGACGAACGAGCTACAACAATCTTTCAAATGACAATGCCAGATTCTGACCCACCCATGTACAGAAAAAGTAACACATGTACAGAAAAATTAAATTAATGAAAATAATTGAAATGAATATACAACCTTTCTATACTAAATTGTTTTTCTTTAGAACTTGCGGATTACGAAATATCTATTATTATATTGATAGACATGCCAAAAGACTCATTGACAACGACTCCCTTGTTAAGGCTGAGCTCCAGAGCCTTTAACAACGCCGCACTATTACCAGCCTATCGGGTACATTTTGAAGAGTGTGCTTTGGAATTGCACAATAAGTTGTGCATTCCAAACTAAAGAACTAAGGTAAGAACTAAGGTTCTCCTATCCCCATTCCATCATCGGACGACCAATACCAATAGGTTCAAGTACCAAGGTCTCCAACCAAGCGCTTAGACGAACTGCCAGACTGTGAAATGCACTGCCCGCCTCTCTGTTCCTCGATATCTTCAAGGCACGAGTTATACTAGGCAAGCGATCACTTAAGATCAGGTGAGTTGCGGCAAAATGCAAGTCTATTAAAGTATATAAAAAAGTATATTTCCGGAGATTCACGCGTTCAAACAAAAACTCTACAGCTATATAATAATATAGCATAGATTTGAGCCCCACTGCTGGTCAAAGGCCACCCCAGGTCCTTCCAAGAACTTTTTCCCTGCGCCACTTCGCACCAGCCATGCTGGTACGCGTCCAGGTCGTGACGCCATCTCTTTCTGGGCAGTCCTCGGTTAGGCTGTCCATCGTCAGACACTCATTAGATATGGAGACATGGAGACTCTTGGCTAACAGTCAATGTGCATACGGCTGACATGACCCGCCTAATCCCACTTAAGCCTGGCAGCCTTTTTCCCCACGTCTGTTGTATAGCATAGATTAGCAAGTTTCATATTTTATTGTGTAGTCGAAGAAAGGAAAATTGTATTAAGTGTCGTAAGAGTTGCGAAGTTAATTTTATTGTGCGTGCAGAGATCAGATCAAGTTTATTCACACAACACAACTATAAATTTCCCACATCTGATGGATTATAAGGTATTTATCTCACTACTATTAGAAGACTAAAAACCCCCGATAGAACCAAAAGCACAAGTCTGACTACCAGTCTTACCAAGGGGTATCGCGTTACTCGGTAACTGGGTTGAGGAGGTCAGTTAAGCTGTCAGTTCATGTAAAAAAAACTTTTGATTTTTCGCTTTTTAGTGTTGCCTTAACATCCAAATCCATTAAGAAACGGCGACACACTTAAAAGAGATTGTAAGTCCTCCAAAGACTGAAGAAACTAAAACGTCGTCTAAGTAATTTTTTTGGGAATTGGTTATTTTTTCAAAAAGGGCTGGATCAATTTTGATAATATGGGACCATTTCGGAGTAAACCCCTTTGGAACAAAAAAATAATTTTGCAAATCCGTCTTATGACAGGGTTATGACCGAAAATACATTTAAAAAAAAATATTATAATCGAATTGATAACCTGCTGCATCCTGTTAGACTGGAAGCCGACCCCAACATAGTTGGAAAAAGACTAGGCAGATGTTGATGATATTATACAGGCGAAAGTTTGTAAGGATGGATGATTGTTACATTTCACACTTAAATGACTGAGCGTGTTTAGCTGAAATTTGACACACATACAATGACGTATTATAAATAGACGCGTCATACACGAACATTAGTGCACTTTAAAACAGTGCAAACTTTATATCTACTTACTAGTAGGCACATACAATTATACAGTGCGAAGAAAAGGACAGAAGCATACAGCGTACCTATACCTGTTAGAAAAAGATAAACATAAATAATTTGTTACGTCAGTTATGTGTGAATTACGAGCGATACTGACGTATAGCCGCAACACTGGGTCGTACGTGACTAAGTGAAACCCCGGCAATAGGGTATTACACCCATTTTTGAAAAGTGTCTCAATGAAATTCTGTAGTGCTAATATACCACCAAAAAAAATACAAAATTTTTATTCAATCGATAAGTGCCATAAAAATGAATCTAAATTTTAAAATTTCAAATTTCGCGCGTAGTTTGACGAAAACGCCTCTTACTGGACGCCATATTGCTCAGCGTAAATGACGTCAGTTCGTTTTGTATCAAATGAGCTCATATTAAATATGATAATTGTTTATAATTTAAAAATAATTAAAAGCATATTTTGTAATAGGTGTAATAATGAAAAAATTACGTTAGTTACGAAAATAATAAAGGTACAAGGCCTATATTACGCTAATCGGTTGACTGACAGTTGTCAATTTTTTGTTTACACAGCCGTATGACGTAATAACATGGCCGCTACTATTTCATGGTGTTTTATAACAGATTAAAAATACTGAAAACTTTGAATTGAATTTAAAAATTGGTTTTGTTATTTTATGAACTGTAACTTACATTTTCCGACTGCTTTATGCCTAAACTGTCTCAATAACATATTTATAGATTTTTTCTCGTTTAGAGTAAAATACCCTATTGCCTTGCTTTAATATTGCCATTATTGAGCGCGGGTAACGCATCTAAGTGTATAATATCATTGCACTATAGGTATATACATCGTTCTTGTATTAGAGTCCAGTGTTCAGGAGTTCACCAGCAGCTACAGTTTTTTTATAAACCTCAATAGTTTTGACATTTAACTTCTCGCACTGCTAAAACGAGATCAATGATCTACACTTTTTTGGTTGCTACTTTATGCGAATTTTAAGGTTTAAAAAGAATAGGCACAACAGCCATTGGCACAGGTGAAAATCGCGGCATGAGCTTGACGCTTACAGGCAATATTGGTCTACATAAGCTTAAGATTGAAATGGATAGGGAAGACCCTTGCTCTAGAGTGAGACAACAAAGACTAAAAATGAATACTTTAGTAATCAAATCTATGTCAATATATACATACATTGATAAACTAATGCCCTGTGAGCCCTCCATTGTACATATTATGTTTATATTTATTTTTCGTGTTACGTATTGTATTTTCAGATGGTATAAAATAAATATTGTGTGTTCTGTTTAATAAACTAGTTGTCGGCGACGAGATCCACGATCAACAATAATGTATGTAATATAGGGCGCTAATTAGATTTCAATGTTTGATATTTTTATTATAAGGTTCTAATTAGTATATAAGGGTGTATTTACGTAATATTTTAGCGATTCATTCTAATAAGACTGGTTATTTGATAGTTGTAAAGTAAAAGTTTGATCTCAAGTAACTTTGTCCAAATAATTACGTAACTTGAAAAAGTGATTTTTTGTTTGTGTACATAGCGATTTGATTTTAGTCTTAAAAGTTAGATCTTGATTTAAAAATGTATATACAAAAGGTTTCATAAGGATAGAACTTACCAATTTAAAGTTATAGCAAAAAATGTAAAGTGAAAATTGCGAATCACACATTTTTACGAGTTTTTGTTCTAGGATTTTTTTATTAAGTTATTAAATAGTTAAGATTTGTGTTTTATTTTATTAATTAGGTTCATAATTAGTTAATAAGATAAAAATTGTAAGGATTTATTGGAATAAATAAATAAAATAAGGGGTCCAAAGTTTTCGGCTAAGGGAAAATTGACGAGCAAAACAGGCCCAAATTACGCGGACCTCTGTCCGGTAAGGCAGGCCGGTATATAAGGCGAGCCATTTTTCGGTTCAAATCAGTCGCAGCTCAGCCGTTGAAGAGGCAACATCAAGAAAAGGGAAGCAAGCCGAAAACTGCGGACAAGAAAGGTTCAAGAAGAATATCTGCGTTTTATTTGCCTGCGCCGCCTCTTCAACTCCCCGTCTCTCCCGTGGTCCTTGTGGGTGGTGCCCACGAACACATACGCATTCAGGGGTGCGTGGTGACGTACGTCACCAGCAAACAGTTCGTCAAAAAACGTACGTCAAACAAACGTTTGGGAGATTGTCCCAGGGTGCCTGCGGGTACTGACCATACCCCAGCCGCCCGAAACAGTTGGTCCTTCGAGATCCGGATCCCTGCGAGAAGAGTACAGAAGAGTTCAGAAGAATCAGAAGACTGCGTTCAAGATGCCGGTAACCAGGTCGCAGAAGGATGCCCCCTCACGCCCCGGGTCCCGTCCCTCTGAAAAGGACGCGACAGAAGGAACGTCGGGGTCAGAAGGGGTCACGTCTGCGTCGGCGTCATCGGGAACTGCAACTACAACCGATACGAACACTTCTTCAGGCACCGCGACGACGGAAGGTACTACAGAAACAGAGACCACGACTGCGACTGAAACCACGGCGGCTTCTGATAAGAAGAAGGAAGATGCCGCAAGAAAGAAGATGGCCAAGAAGACCCCAGAAGATGTTCCGGAAAAGGGTGATTATGGCTCCGCCACGACCCTGAAGCCGAAGGGGGTCGGTCGTCGTGCCAGGTCCACGAAGACCACGAGTTCCTCGGCCAGAAGACGCGAGCTGGCAGCCAGAGAAGAGGTTGCACGCTTGGAGCTGAAGCAAGCACAAGCTGAGGCGAAGCTGGCCCGTGTCAGATTAGAGCTGGCGCAATGTGAAGATGAGGACTCCGTGGATGAAGACCAGGAAGATAGAACAGCACAGGTGCAGAACTGGATCGAGACATCCGTGCTGGATGATGGGAACAAAGAACAGCCAGAGCTACGAGATCAGCGCCCACCAGAAGAGCCACAGAAGGTGAAGCCAGAAGAGAACTCTTCAGCGGGAAGGGCTACGATCGAGATTCAAGCGTTGGCGACGGCGTTGAAAGAAGCCTTCACCACGAAAGGAGGACCAGCAGCGCAACCGAAGTACATCCACGAGTTACCCTACTTCGACGGCAACAGCAGCGAATGGCTGGCCTTCAAGGTGGTCTACGAAGATACCGCACCGATGTTCAACGAAGTTCAAAACATGGCTCGACTAAGAAGAGCACTGAAGGGCAACGCAAGAGAAGCTATCAAGAGCCTGCTGTACTCTGAAGCATCTCCGTTGGAAGTCATGCAAGCCCTCAGAAGAAGATATGGAAGACCTGATGCGCTGGTGCTGGCAGAATTGGATAAGGTAAAGGCGTTATCGAAGATCTCTGAAAATCCCAGGGATATATGCGTCTTCGCGAGCCAGATCAACAACAGCGTAGCAGCAATAAAAGGATTGAAGAAACCGCAGTACCTGCATTCGCCTGAGATGGTGAAGCAAATCATAGAGAAGATGCCTACGATTCTCAAGTTCCGATGGTACGACTTCACTGCAGCATCAGAAGAAGGCGAGTTCTCCGACCTGACGATGGTATCCAGGTTCCTGAACATAGAAGCAGACAAGTGTGGAGCCTTCGCGACTTCAGAAGAGAAGAGTGGATTCAAAAGGACTCAACGACAGGCGACGCATTCAACGAGAGAAAGGGAAAAGGACTCAAGACAACCAGAGAAGACTTGCCCCGTGTGTGAGGGCGAACACTTCATCATCGAATGTCAGAAGTTCCAGAAGGCGTCAGTGCAAGATCGTTGGGCAATGGTAAAGAAGAGTCGCGTTTGCTTCAAATGTCTTCAAGGGAAACACAGGAAGGAGAGCTGCAGAAAACCACCGTGCAAGGAATGCAAAAGGTGGCATCATCATCTGCTGCACGTCGAGTCAGAAGAAAGGACCTCGGGAGAAAAGAAGACGGAGACACAAGAGGTGGCAAACGTCATGGCATCGGTAAACGCGGTGAATAACGCAAGGGCGTACCTGAAGATCGTTCCAGTTGAAGTCTTCGGGTCAAAAGGATCAAAGAAGATATTGGCCTTAATGGATGAAGGGTCAACAGTGTCACTTCTGGATCAGAAGGTGGCAGAAGAAGTCGGCGCTCAAGAAAATAAGGAAGAACTAGTCATCGAAACAGTGGGGGGCAGGCTCATAAGGAAGACGGACTCTCAGATGCTGGACCTGACGGTGAAGGGGGTTCATCGGGGAAGCAAGAAGACCCTGAAGAGAGTTCGAACCATCGACGAGTTGAAGCTTGCGCCACAGTTCCTGGAAAAGAAAAGGATCGAAGAATGTCGACACTTGAAGAAGATCGCCGACTCGATATACTATGAAGGGGAGTCACCACAGCTGCTCATCGGGCAAGATAATTGGGAGCTGATCGTGACTCGAGAAGTAAGAAGAGGGAAACCAGGAGAACCAGTTGCTTCAAGAACAGGACTTGGATGGGTACTCCACGGGTCAGACACCGGAGGCGCAAGAGTGGTACACTTTCTCAACACGTGTCTACATGTCAGCACACCAGAAGAAGAAATGCATCAAGCCATCAAGGATCACTTTGCGATCGAGGCGCTGGGTGTGCAACCACGAAGACCTACTACGGACTCTGAAGGAAGAGCACTCGCCATCCTAGAGAAGACTTGCAGAAGACTTGAAGATGGTCGATTCGAAGCAGGACTTCTGTGGAAGAACGAAGAAGAACAGATGCCAGAAAGCTACACGTCTGCCAGGAACCGGTTGATCAACATCGAGAAGAAGATCGACAAAGACCCTCAGTTGAAGGCAGAGTACAGCAAGCAGATTCAGCATCTAATCGACAGCAAGTACGCAGAAGAAGCACCTGAAGGACAAGAAGACTCCAAGAAGAAATGGTTCCTCCCTCACTTCTCCGTGGTACATCCATTGAAAAAGAAGATAAGGATTGTCTTCGACGCTGCAGCGAAATCAAAAGGAAGAAGCCTCAATGACGCATTGCTACCAGGACCAGATCTATTACAGTCACTCTTCGGGGTATTATTAAGATTTCGACAGGGACCGTTAGCAGTGGCAGCCGACATAAAAGAAATGTTCCTGCAAGTCCGCATTCGACATGAAGATAGAGATAGCTTGAGGTTCCTGTGGCGCGGGGATCGACGCGACGTGTCGCCGAAGGAGTACAGGATGACATCGGTCATCTTCGGCGCGACATCATCTCCGAGCACAGCGATCTACGTCAAGAACCGGAACGCAGCGGACTACAGGGACCAGTATCCAGAGGCAGTAAGAGCGATCGAGCTGAACCACTATATGGACGACTACCTGCACAGTTTCCATTCAGAAGAGACCTTCAGAAGAGTGACAGCTCAAGTAGACTACATACACAAGAAGGCGGGCTTCGAACTAAGAGGATGGGCATCAAATCAACCCGAGTTGCTGCAAGACGTGAAGACTGAAACGACCGAGAAGACAGAAGTAAACTTGGGCGAGAAGGAAGAGAAGACACTGGGACTACGCTGGTTCACAGAAAGGGACTCCATCGGCTTCAGGGCAAACCTCAGAAACACGCCAGAAGAAATAGCTCAGGGATTCAAAGTGCCTACGAAGAGGGAAGTCACCAGCGCCGTGATGTCAACTTTCGACCCACTAGGATTAGCATCACCAGTTCTCGTCCAGGGCAAGAAGCTGCTTCAGAACATATGGCGGAGCGGTGTCGGTTGGGATGACGAGATAGAAGAAAGGGAGTACGAGGCATGGAAGACTTACCTGGAGAAGATGAAGCTACTTCAAGACCTGCAGGTTCCTAGATGCCTGGCGCCACATCGCACCGAGGGGGAGCTGCACACGTTTACGGATGCAAGCGAGACAGCGTATGCAGCGACGGTTTATTGGAGGACAGAAGATGAAGATGGAACTTACCACGTCAGCTTAGTGGCGGCGAAAGTAAGAGTCACTCCACTGAAGCCGGTGTCGATCCCGAGACTCGAACTGCAGGCGGCCCTCCTTGGAAGCAGACTGGCACATTCGGTGGAAGAAGAAATGGACCTTAAGGTGAAGAAGAAGACTTATTGGACGGACTCCAGCATCGTACTTTCCTGGATCAAGACGGACCCGAGAACATTCAAGACGTTCGTGGCTCATCGCTTGGCGGAGATAGAAGATCTCACCAAACCACAAGACTGGCGGTGGGTGCCTACGGCGCAGAACCCTGCAGATGACGCAACGCGCGACGTACCGGAACACTTCAGCTGCAATCACCGATGGTACACCGGACCGGAGTTTCTAAAAAGAGAAGAAGTTCATTGGCCAGCGGCAAGAACCTTCAAGAAAGAAACCACCGGAGAAGAAAAAGCAGCGGACGCCGTGGCGACAGCAAGCACTACTCACCCATCACCAGATCCTGAGAGGTTTTCGTCATGGAAGAGACTTTGGCGAGCCACAGCGAGAGTACTGCAGTTTATACAACTCTGCAGAAGAAAAGAGAAGGTCAACGTCAGTAAAGAAGATCCCACCTGGAAGATAACGAAAGGAAAGAAGGCGAAGATTATCGAGAAGCGACTTCGACCGTCAGACATACCAGCAAGGAACTACATCCCGTTGGGCGCAGAACTACTAGAGCAAGCTGAAACCCTATTGCTACAAAGAAGTCAAGATAGAAGCTTCAAGGAAGACATGAGGTGTCTGCAGCAAGGGAAGCAATTAGAGGGCAGCAGCAAGTTGAAGAAGCTCGACGTAGTACTGGAAGAAGGACTCCTACGACTGAAAGGAAGAATCGACGCGATACAGGGTGTCACCAGAGACTACAAACGACCCATCGTGCTCGACAGCAAGGACAAGACAACACGACTCATCATAGAAGAATTCCACTGCCGCTTCAATCACGGGAATCATGCAACAGTAATGAACGAAGTAAGGCAACGCTTCTGGATACTGGGACTGAGGTCAGCAATAAAGGCGGTTCAACATCAATGTCAATGGTGCAAGATAAGAAAAGGAAGACCGCAAGAACTACCGACGGGCAACTTACCTGCTGAGCGTTTGATGCACGGAAACCCTCCATTTACGTGCACCGGCGTAGACTACTTCGGCCCGATGACAATCACCGTAGCAAGACGTCACGAGAAAAGATGGGGTGCGCTGTTCACATGCTTAACAACTAGAGCTGTGCACATTGAGATAACTCCATCACTCTCCACCGACAGTATGATAATGGCGCTACGACGATTCGCCGCGAGAAGAGGAATGCCGAAGACCATCTACACCGACAACGGGACCAACTTCGTCGGCGCCAACAAAGAACTGAAAGAGGCGCTAGAAACAATGAAACAAGAAGACCTCACCTCAGAAGCAGAGAAGATCGGCGTGCAGTGGAAATTCATCCCTCCTGGTGCACCAAACATGGGCGGTGCATGGGAGCGTCTGGTGCGATCAATAAAAACCGCACTAGGCGCCACACTCAACGAGAAGCATCCACGTGAGGAGGTACTTCACACCCTCCTACTAGAGGCCGAACACATAGTCAACTCCCGGCCTCTCACCCACATCTCCGAGAACCCTGAAGAAGAAGCACTCACGCCTAACCACTTCCTCATTGGGCGATCATGCGGCGCAGCGAGAATCGGCAGCTTCGAGGACAACGAGCTCGTGGGCAAACACACCTGGAAGGCCACGCAGCGACTTGCCGATCACTTCTGGCAACGTTGGCTGCGCGAATACCTGCCCACTCTACTGCCGAGGAAGACGAAGGGAAGACCCAACGCCACAGACCTGCAAGTCGGAGACATCGTGTTGATCGTCGACCACAGCCTACCGAGATGCACCTGGCCACGCGGCAGAATTCAGCGGGTGTATCCTGGACCGGACGGGCGGACAAGGATCGTCGACGTCGAGACACGAGGAGGTGTGCTGCGAAGACCCAGTTCGAGAGTGGTGCTGTTGGTGCCGGGAGTATCGCCGAGCCAGAGGGATGGTGCGACGCACGAGGGGGAGACTGTCGGCGACGAGATCCACGATCAACAATAATGTATGTAATATAGGGCGCTAATTAGATTTCAATGTTTGATATTTTTATTATAAGGTTCTAATTAGTATATAAGGGTGTATTTACGTAATATTTTAGCGATTCATTCTAATAAGACTGGTTATTTGATAGTTGTAAAGTAAAAGTTTGATCTCAAGTAACTTTGTCCAAATAATTACGTAACTTGAAAAAGTGATTTTTTGTTTGTGTACATAGCGATTTGATTTTAGTCTTAAAAGTTAGATCTTGATTTAAAAATGTATATACAAAAGGTTTCATAAGGATAGAACTTACCAATTTAAAGTTATAGCAAAAAATGTAAAGTGAAAATTGCGAATCACACATTTTTACGAGTTTTTGTTCTAGGATTTTTTTATTAAGTTATTAAATAGTTAAGATTTGTGTTTTATTTTATTAATTAGGTTCATAATTAGTTAATAAGATAAAAATTGTAAGGATTTATTGGAATAAATAAATAAAATAAGGGGTCCAAAGTTTTCGGCTAAGGGAAAATTGACGAGCAAAACAGGCCCAAATTACGCGGACCTCTGTCCGGTAAGGCAGGCCGGTATATAAGGCGAGCCATTTTTCGGTTCAAATCAGTCGCAGCTCAGCCGTTGAAGAGGCAACATCAAGAAAAGGGAAGCAAGCCGAAAACTGCGGACAAGAAAGGTTCAAGAAGAATATCTGCGTTTTATTTGCCTGCGCCGCCTCTTCAACTCCCCGTCTCTCCCGTGGTCCTTGTGGGTGGTGCCCACGAACACATACGCATTCAGGGGTGCGTGGTGACGTACGTCACCAGCAAACAGTTCGTCAAAAAACGTACGTCAAACAAACGTTTGGGAGATTGTCCCAGGGTGCCTGCGGGTACTGACCATACCCCAGCCGCCCGAAACACTAGTTCAGTAATAAGTAACTTTTAATAAATAAAATGATTATCAAATAAAAACGTAATTATTCACACTTGACAAACAAACGAATAAAAAATAAAATAGTTTTAAAATAGCTAGCAAAAATAAATAAACTTTTCATTTGTACTTTGACCGGGCAAGAAATTCCATAGACAGTTTTTTAAATTAAAATTTAACGTAAATCATGCAATCCATCACGTTTTTTATCGAGTCTATACCCTGTTCACAATAAGATTAGACATAAACACAAACCTTTTTTACAGTCCCTTCAACCGATTTTGACTTCTATTCCGTAGTCTTAAGGATGACATTAGAGGCAAAAAAGTGGTTACAATAACAACTGTTTACTGCAGTTGCCATATGTCATGCTACCAACGCAATACAAGTCAAAATCGGTTGAACGGACTGTAAAAAAGGTTTGTGTAAATGTCTAATCTTATTGTGAACAGGGTATAATAGTGGAATAGTGACACGGTAACTTAATATGATTGGAGCTTCCTTAAAGATCGAAAAACTATTTATTTTAAACAAATCCTTTTCTTTATTTTATTCTTTTTTGTACTTACATCATATTGTTATTTTTATTTATAAGTATTGTTTAAATTTAGATAATTCTGTTTTATTTTAAATGGTGTCTGTCTTATTATATTGGAGGTTTTAAGTTCGCCTGATGTGTTTAAATGTTCACAGGTTAGAACCCCATGAACATATTTTTAACTTGAAATACCTACTTTGTTTTTCAATGTATTTTTTTTCTCTATCTAATAATTAAACCCAAAAACGCTATAGTTTACTAAACCACCATTCTAGCCTAGCTTTTCGCCACTAAAAATATAATTAATTAACATTTATCCGTACCCAAAGCCTCGGATACAGACCAAACAGTCGCTTACAATACTTTCTACTGCTTTCGACATTGCGTAAGCGCCGGCTTCCTTGACAGAGCTGTGCTCGCTCATGTAACCGGTGATGTAATCGACATCGATTCGAGCTTCAGATGCGTTGGGTCACATCACTATGCTATCGATATTTGAGGTCGTTCTAGTTTGGTTGATGTGGTGGGAGTTTTAAATGAGAGGTGTCAATTTGTATGTGTGATGTCGATGATTTTGGTATTTTTGTAAGTAGGAAGAGAAATGTAGTAGATTTTGTCATGTCAGAGAGTTGACTGCTTAAAAGTAGGGCAGTGGAGACCAAGGGGCCCGCTGCTTTCGGGCCAACCCCAGTCAATTGACCTACTTTTTATGATCTGTCAAAACGCGATTTTCCTATACAGGGTGAAATTAAATTTATGAGCAAAATTTTAAGGAGTGACTCAGAACACGAACCTGAACCACTTTCATTATGGGGCCAACTTAAATAGCGCAAAAAAAATCACCTGTTCCATACAGAAGTGCATCAGGTACTCGGCCAAAATGTATGGAACAGCTGTTTTTTTAAGTTGACTAGTAGGTCGATTCTGTAACAACAACTCGCATCTGTCATCGCTATTCACTCTCACTTCGCATAAGGTTCAAAATGACCTTGATATATTTGACACTTTGAATCGGGTTCGAGTGCGAAGTGATTACCTTACAGAATGCCACTTCTTACGTCATCTCATACTTTATCTGTCAAAATCTCCCTGTCAATTTAGTTCAACTCGCTCACACGCTCGCAAGGGTGGCGCTAGTGTAAATTCGATTATAATCAACCGAGTTTTTAGAATGCCAATCAAGAAACTCACAGCGGATTCAGATTCGAAGATTAGAATGAGGTCTTACAGAATCACACCCCAGGTTAGTGGTCTGAGTCACTCCTAAATTGCGCATGAATTCAATTTCACCCTGTACATTTTGTATTTCAATTTATACTTATGATGTCACTTGTAAGTTATCATTTGCCAACTCAAATTGACTGACTTTATTGATTTTAAAGTCAGAAAAAGTCTAACTTTACAGATAATTTCAAAATTTATCGAATTATCAGGAGTTTTTAAGATTGATCAAGTGTTTTTAGGGTAGTTCTGTTTTGGAATTACTTGTTGATGGTGTCATCTACCTAATTAGTAGATTTGGCCTTCAAAATAAGGCTGATACCTACTTATTACCAGATAGATTGAACCCAACATTATAAGATGTTGGAATAAACCTTTAAAGACTATTACCACAATTTTCTCTTTATTCACTAGATAAGTAGATTTAATTTGCAATAACGTAATACAAGACTGAATATGAAGGTCATGAACATATTTATCCAACATGATGTAGGTACTAGCATGCTTTTGCCCACGATTTCGTCTGCGTACACTTTCCTATGAACCTCTATTGTTTTGATAGTAAAATATAGTCTTTATCACTCAGGAATAACGTAACTTTTTATTAGAGAAAGAATTTTTAGAATCGGGCTAGTAGTTCCGGAGATTAGAGCGTTCAAACAAACAAACTCTTCAGCATTATAATATTAGTAGAGATATAGTATAGACGTGACCAGCTAGTGGGTCTAAAACTTTACCACTGAAAGAATCGTTTGGGTTAGGTAAGGTTAGAACCGTGACTATTAAAGCGCGAAGGCGAGTGAGCGAAGCGAGTGGTGCCGCGGCAGCGGCCGCCGAGCGCCCGATCCCCTCTATTGTTGGTGAATCATTTTAGTTAGGTTAAGTAGACCATACCAGCAGGGGTATGGCCTGTGATATAGTGGGTTTGTAATTACTAAGCTTCTCCATAGAGACCTACCTACCTACCTACGTTTTGGAACGAGCAACTAGTTTCAACTGCACTTTTGAATAGTCAAGGAGTCATGACTTGACTATTCAAAAGTGCCTGAAAATGGTTTAATAAATATAAACACATAATATGTACAATGCTCACAGGGTATCAAAAAACTCGTCCGCATCGCTCTCAATGGGACAAGTGCCCAAAAGGCTAGCAGCATTACCACGTTGAATGGCAATGCTAATTCTTTGGCCCAAGAAAAGGCCAGCCCTTTGGTCACGTGAAGAGTCAAATGGTTTAATTGAAATAAATGCTGTGACTTTGACTAATTGCAGTCTCCAAACTATATTTTCTGAAGTGGTGGGCAGAGATATGGAGAACACCCACATGATGTAGGAGAACACATGTTGTATGTCTGCTTTGTTTAAAATCATCCCGTGCTATAGAGTGCGAGCCTATTGTTTATCTACCCGACACAAATTCAGACACCGGGTTTCTGAAAACTTGCTAACATAAGAACACAAAAAAAAATCTCATCGAACAAAATACCTCCCTCTTAGCAATCGCGCTTTCGACCAATAGGGCAGTATATACCATTTACCAGAATGTTGCTTCTAACATTATATATTATTAGCCTATTATTGACGCACTATTATTGGCAATCGATTCTTCTTAGACAAAGAAGACTCCATCATTGATCTGAGTGGAGTGAAATCTCGAGTGCCGCGCAACTATTCCACCTCGCGAAAGAAAAGGAAAAGTATACGAAGCTAACTGCCAATCTTCGTAGTTTGGAGAGGCACTACAAGAAAAATAAAAATCACTGCCCGCCTCTCTATTCCCTGATACATATAATCTGGGTATCTTCAAGGTACGAGTGAACCGGTTTATCCTAGGCAAGCATGCTTCACCTTAGGGGCCGTCTCCACGAGCGAGAGAATCGCGACGATTCCGCTCTTCTATCGTAGGGTAATCTCGGTCTTAATAGACGGCGATACGATGACATTTCCCTCGCACTCAGCCACTCGTCGCATCGCCGCGATAATATCGCCATGTGTAGACACGTGCTAAGAGAGTGTATAGAAATACGTGGCATGACGATAATATCGTCGCGATTCTCTCGCTCGTGGAGACGGCCCCTTAGGCCGCATCATCAGTGGCGTGCCTTCCATTAAACCCGAAAAGCAAGTAAGGTAAATTGCGGTTTACGATTTATGACGTATTAAAAAAACTACTTACTAGATCTCGTTCAAACCAAATTTCGGTGGAAGTTTATATGGTACTAATGTACATCATAATTTTTTTTAGTTTTATTATTCTCTTATTTTAGAAGTTACAGGGGGGGGGACACATTTTGCCACTTTGGAAGTGTCTCTCGCGCAAACTATTCAGTTTAGAAAAAAAAATTTAAAGACCTATCCAGAGATACCCCACACGTATGGATTTGACAAAAAAAAATGTTTGTTCTAAGTATGTGGAACCCCCAAAATTTATTTTTTCTATTTTTGTGTGAAAATCTTAATGCGGTTCACAGAATACATCTACTTACCAAGTTTCAACAGTATAGTTCTTATAGTTTCGGAATAAAGTGGCTGTGACATACGGACGGACAGACAGACAGACATGACGAATACATGGGTTCAGTATTTTGCCATTTGGCTACGGAACCGTAAAAATGTCACATTAGGAACCAACAACCACATGTATTAGAGACGGCATCGGCACCATAACCACTAGGCCATCACGGTAAGAGCGTAATTTAGAATTAAGTACAACTTCCAAAAAAGTGTTTAACTTTTCATCACTACACAAAACACGCATTTAAACAAGTGTATGTCAAAACATAATGAACAAAACGTTAAACGGTAAAAGCAAGTTTTATAAAATCCGACACCATTTTATTATTACTCCCTTCATTTAAATATACGCACGCCACATATCATCACGCGAGGAAAACCGAGAGTGCACCACAAACACAAAGAAATATAAACTTTATCTACAAGAATATAGTAATTAAAATCAATCAACGAAACAGTGCTATTTAGATCATTCTGATACGCGATAGGTTTTCCGAGTTAAATTCGTATTGGCAACACTAACCGCTAGTTTATGGCTAGTAAGTTGGCAACATTGCGGAAAGAAATTCAACGTTTTGTTCATCATTGCTTTATTACTGCATTGTAAATTAAGAAATTGTTAATAACTTTTTGCTATGATGTAAATTCGTGATGGCCCAGTGATTAAAACGCCCGTCTCTCAAGCACAAGGCTTTGGGTTCGTAACTGGGCACGGACAAGTATATGACATTTTCTATTTCATAAATGTCTATACTAATCCATAGTTAATATTATAAATGCGAAAGTAAATCTGTCTGTAAAGCTTTCACGATGAAACGACTGAACCGATTTTAATGAAAATTGGCATGAATAATCTTGAACCTTGGTAAAGGACATAGACTACTTTTCAACCGACTTAGACGCGGACGAAGTCGCGGGCAAAAGCTAGTAATGTAATAAAGAGGAGGATAGATTTGTTTGTTTGTTACGATTTAACTCAAAAACTACTGGACCGATTTCAAAAATTATTTTACCATTAGAATGCTACATAATCCCTGAGTAACATACGCTATATTTATCATTGAAAAAATTTGGGATCCTTGAGAAAATTCACGCTAAAGAAGTCGCGAACAAAGTGCTAGTGCTTTATAAGTTTGTCCTAGACATCAATGTCATCAGTGGAGGAAAACATCGTGAGGAAACCTGGACTTGTAATTAATATAAGTCTGAAATCGCCAATTCACCTTAAGCAAGCGTGGTGATATATGCTCGTGCCTTCTCTGTATGAGAAGAGACCTTTGCCCTGTAGTGGGACAATATAATTTGTGCATTCAGTATGTGTGGCCCACTTAAGGGCTCCCTCTTCTTCGCCCGCCTCCGGGCTCTTTTGCTTTGTTGTGGGACAATGTATATGTGGCCTACTTTAGGGCTTCCTCTTCTTTGCCCACCTCCGGGCTCTTTTGCTCTGTAGTGGGACAATATAAGGCCCACTTTAGGGCTCCCTCTTCTTCGCCCGCCTCTCTCTTCTTTGCTCTGTAGTGGGACAATATAATTTGTGCATTAAGTATGTGTGGCCCACTTTAGGGCTCCCTCTTCTTCGCCCGCCTCCGGGCTCTTTGACAATGTATATGTGGCCTACTTTAGGGCTCCCTCTTCTTCGCCCACCTCCGGGCTCTTTTGCTCTATAGTGGGACAATATAAGGCCCACTTTAGGGCTCCCTCTTCTTCGCCCGCCTCTCTCTTCTTTGCTCTGTAGTGGGACAATATAATTTGTGCATTAAGTATGTGTGACCCACTTTAGGGCTCCCTCTTCTTCGCCCGCCTCTCTCTTCTTTGCTCTGTAGTAGGACAATATATTTTGTGCATTAAGTATGTGTTGCCAACCTTATGGCCCCTCTTTTTCGTCCGCCTCCGGACTCTCTCCTCCTTCAGCGATGTCTGATTGCACTAGTACATCACCACAATTCCAGCGAATTGGTATCTGTCCTAGATCTTCCCCATCTAACCTACTCCAGCAATCTTGACCAGGGGTGTGATTCTGCAAGACCTCATTCTAGACTTCGAATCTGAATCCGCTGTAAATTTCTTGATTGGCATTCTAAAAACTCGGTTGATAATTTGAATTTACACTAGCGCCACCCTTGCGAGCGTGTCGGTTGAACTAAATTGACAGGAAGATTTTGACAGATAAAGTATGAGATGACGTAAGAAGTGGCATTCTGTAAGTTAATTTCCCCGTCACTTCGACGCTCACTTCGCACTCGAACCCGATTCAAAGTGTCAAATATATCAAGGTAATTTTGAACCTTATGCGAAGTGAGAATGAATAGCGATGTGAGATGCAAGTTGTTGTTTGAATTTTACAGAATCGACCCACAGGTATGCTATTCTCTAACCTGAAATCGTGTCAACCGTGAAATCGACGTCGAGCTCAGTGACTGTTTTTGCTTAGTGAATATCATTTTTCATGTATGAACTGTCAAGAGTGTCAAAATTATTCATTATTCAACCTTGATAGAGTACTGCGTAAGCAAAGGTTGATGAATACGAAAATGTAAATCGCCGCTGCCGCAGCGACGAGCTTTAGATTGTGTTATTTCGACAATATTATTATTATTATTTTTCAGCCTGTGTTTTCCCACTGCAGAGCAAAGGCCTCTCTACTCTCCTTCCACTTCTCTCTGTCAAGGGCTATTTCAGACCAGTCTTTGTCAATAGCACCACCACAAATCCTCGGTCCACTTCATTGGCTGTCTGCCCACACTTCCACTGCTTCCACTTCAGAACTGTGTTTCCCTATCTACCATCGATTCTACAGTTC
Source organism: Charanyca ferruginea (assembly GCA_947361185.1). Lineage (NCBI taxonomy): Eukaryota > Metazoa > Arthropoda > Insecta > Lepidoptera > Noctuidae > Charanyca > Charanyca ferruginea. Next base: position 5,820,475 of record OX376084.1, on the reverse strand, counting down.
ATATGTCACTTCCACTTTCATTGAACTATCACCTCAAGCTCACCTCACCTACATTCCTCCACCATGTCAATCTTTAGACGCCCGCTGGGCATAGGTCTCCCCCAAGGGGGGTTTAGCTGTAATCGCGATGCTTGGCCGATGCATGTAGGTCATCGCAGTAGGTGTTATGGTACTCAGAAGGACGCTGCTGCCCATCCTCTGGTCAATATCCCTCTGTCGCGTTCTACGACACCCACGGGTAGAAATGGGATGGTGCTATTCGCGGCCGGCAGTACACGGCTAACACCTCATTTACATTCACCCAGGGAGATTTCCACAGAATAGACCAGCTGTACCTAACTCCATCTACATCTAATAATCGTGATGAAAACCAAGTAAAAGTGTATAAAAACCGACATTTCTAATGTAATTAATTCGTGAATGTTAAGCGAGGGGAAAGGTTACTGTAAGTACCTTACTCTGGGCTTTCAACGAGTCACGACTAAGTGTTACTATGCGAGTAATAAAGTTTTACATCGCACATTTCCTTACTAACCTCTGTTTCTATATGTGACGAATATGGTACACTCACTATCATTTAATTGACACACATTTTAAGAGCTAATAAAAAAAAGTTGTCTGTAAAGTCGGTTTACGGACGATAGTTTTACGCAATAACGTCATAAAGAAACATAATGGCTAACATATATAACATAAGCAAATAATGGCTTCCGTCGAGGTGGGCGGAAACGCTTGGGCCGATCGTGCCTCTCCATCGCTTGTTCCGCGCTCTCGCTTGCACGCTCAGGCTCAGACGGAACATGACACTTTTTCGTGCGTGTAGCCGGTGTTCATCGGTTTATAAGACGTTATCACGTCAAAAGTACAGTAGTAGTAGTTTGACAGCTGTCAAAACGGGATTCTCCGATTTATTTTTTAAGGAAATATGCTGCTGTGACGTCACATTTCTGACTAATTATTTATAGATGACCACTATCTCACCTGATCGGAAGCGATGATGCGGTCTAAGATGGAGCACGCTTGCCTAGAAGTAACCTATTCACTCTTGACTTAAAGACTCCCGGGTTGTAGCTATCAGGAAACACAGACTCAGGCAGGGAATTCCACTCCTTAGCAGTACGCACAATGAATGTGTTCCCAAAACGTTTTGTGCGTGTGGGTGGGATGTCCACCATGTACCGGTAGCGCATCGCCGTACGTCTTGTGGTCCGAAGATGGAACGGGCTCGGCGGAATTAAATTATGCAATTCTGTCGCACACTCCCCAAAATGCAACCGATAGAAAACCGACAGGCCAGCAACTCGGCGTCGATGCTCAAGACTTCGGAGCTTTGACTCGACGAGCCTATCATTGCCAATGATCCTCTTGGCTCGTTTCTCAATTGACTCAAGGGCACTTTACAGTTAATTGAATATTAATAGTGTTTTTAGGGTTTTTTTTTAAAGTTCTCTTGGAACTGACCGTTTTTGATAATTCAGTTAACCAATCACAGAGCTTGACAATTAGTCACGTAATTTCGTTCGAAAAGAGGGGGGCAAGACGCAATCACTAAAAATATTTGGAGCTAAACGTAACATATAGAACATCACACACATTCCTGTCAATTGTTTGAAGTTGATAGAGGCAGAAAGTTGTTTTTAGTTCGGTGAGCAATATTTAAGAATATAGTTAAACACCATTGACCAATAATTTTAATTCACGACTCCCTAAAATAACATTTTTTAGCACAATTAATTTTTAAATAACCGTAAAAGTTTAGAATTAGAATTTATTTATTTGTTAGAACGTAGTTTTACATTACTATGTAAAACTACGTTCTTACAAATAAATAACCATAATAAACCACCACCATACCAAACGCAATGACACAAACGTCATGACCACAGAGTGTATCGAACTTGAAAAAATATTAAGGTAGACCACCCTTTAAAATCTGTATTAATTTTCAAACATTCCATCCACTCCTGCGCATATATGTAGTTAGAAACTCATTTAAACTCCATCATTTCACAGCACATTCACTCAAGTGTCGGCTGTCGTATTTTTTCGTCGCGTTACTTTTGAGCGATATTTCGTTGCGTTGTCGGCTGCGCTTGCGCGCCTCGCCTCCTTCCTTCACGCATTCATTTAGTTACACATGGATATAGTTGTATTAGACATGGTGTGGAAATATTAATTAGAAATCGATTACCATTACGAGATATTGACATACCTGTTATTTTAAAATAAGAAAACTGACAAACAGCAAGCCTGATATTTTGAGCCAAAAAAAAACTTCTAGTTTAATTACTTATTGACCACAAGAAGTAGGCACTGAAAATCGAAGTCGAATAGCGAAAACCCCATCCTAATCGGACCATTACTTTTTGAGCAAATCACAAACATACTTACACACATATGACACAAACAGAGAACTACTATTTCTGAAGTCGGTTAAAAATATGACTAGATTAGGTAGGCTGTCGAAACAGTTCTCTTAAACAGTTATTTCAATTTTGTAAATGATTAGGCACTGTATGAAATTACCATATTTATTTTGTAAGAGTCGTTATACATTTAAACGGTTCGTCATTCTCAATACAACCTTTGATAACAGAGACGGAATTATGTTTTAACCGAACTTAAATCATCCTTCTGTCTCTGTTAACTTCAAACAAATTAACAGAGATAAAACGAAGTTCTAAACGTTTAGCGCTAAATGTATTTAGCAAATCATAATGTAATTGCGTCTTGATTTTCGAACGAAAAATTTACCGTTAATAACGTTATATTTAAAATGCATGAAATAAATTCACATATCAGTATGGCTATTCTGTTACAATCTCCCTCGGTGAACACCTAGGTGAAGTGAGCATCCGTCCCGATGCTAGGGATTGACAAAGCAGACGGACGGATGACAGCTCACTTCACCTAGGTGTTCACTGAGGGAAATTGTAACAAAATAGACATACAGTTTTTTTTAATCACGTTCTACATAATACACGTGTGTTTCCTAAGGAAATTTTAAATATAGAACCATTATTAAGCTCCAATCGCTTGATAACTTGCTGATGAACATGAGCGTAAGCAACCACGCTCCTAACGATTCCACTTGAAACAGACTCGCTGTCAGTGTCAACACAATAAGACTTTTACCGATTGTGTGATTATACTAAGCTCAAAAACGTCGCACGCGCAGCTATGTCATGATTTCCCAGTTAATGATACTTGTGGTGTGTTTATGTTGGATAGGTTTATTTGTGAGTCAAGTTTTCAAAGTGTGTTGGTGGGTAAGTGTCATTCTTCCTAAACAGAAAATATACTGCAAAATGTAGCTACAACAACGCATGTGGCTAATAGATTATGAATATATGGGGATAAATGGAGAGGGAGAAGAAGGCCGAAGAAAAGAATGGCTCCACGCTGGCTGACTGACTGACACTCCATTTCCTATAACCAAAGCAATTTGGTTTCAGAGCAAATTATCTACAGCTGATGTACATAGCCTGACCGATTATGTAACACAGTAACTAAATAAAGGGAACCAGATCCTGGGAATCTTCCTTGATTTAGCCAAAGCCTTTGACACAGTGGTGCCGAATCCCTTGTTCACAAACTAAACTAAAATTAGGCATTTTTCATCTCTTACTGCCAGGCAGCTGAAGAAAAGGATGACGACAGACAAGGACTAAGTTAGAGATGTCAAATTAGTTTTTCCCTTGAACTTCGCAGTGTTTTTAATCAATACGTTCAGAAATGACAATTATAATTGTAGCACATTTTAGATCAACTTAAATTGACAGCTCTTATGAATATTTATGTCTCTTTCTTGTTTTATTGGAGAGGAAGAGATGCAAATAGCTTAAAATTAGTTTACTCCGTGCACAACAGAATTGACACCAGTGTCAGTTTCTATTCTTTTAAAGAGTTCATGTTCATGAGTTAAAAGATCATACAGTACAATACACGTTAAAAAAATACTTAAAAATAAATAAATGAATAGGTATAATTACTATGTACAATTCTATGTAACAACTGTGTGTTATTAAAATTCAAGGAAATATCGTAAGGTAATTACGTGTAGTATGTACAATTGTACATAATTAATCTATCAATATGCATGCGTTTGCGCATACATAATTATGTATTATTAATTAACACGGTATTTACTAGATACGGTAAAAAAATAATAACATAAAACTTTCTTTGAACAAAATATTGGCGATTGGTCAAATTATGCTTGAACAAATAGGATTTTGATATAATCAAGTTCGAACGAATGTAACTTTTGTACAAGAACATGCTTCATATTCATGCTGTACAAAAACACACGTCTAGAAAGTAACACAGATTTTAAATCTAAACTCTATTCGCTCCATATTTTCTGACTTTTAGAATTAACAATAATTAAAGAAAGAAACTAGATTTAATAGTGAACGCACAGAAATTGCGTTAAAAGTTACTTTATAAACAAACTTTAATCAATTGATCAAATTATTAAAAATACACTCACTTCAATTCTCAATGTATTCCTGAATGACCGAGCGTGGCTACAAGCCACACTACCTATTCGTTTTGGTGGTCTCGGGGTCCGCAAAATTTCCAGTGTTAGTTTGCCGGCGTTCCTGTCCTCCGTCCACAGCACCGAAAAGTTAACCACAAAAATCTTAGCCTCGTCACTGGTTGACTTTGAAGTGCCGTGCTGGACTGATGCGGTGAACGCCTGGAAAGTGGTTTGCCCAAATACGGTTCGGCCCGTGAACCCATCTTCCCAGAGACAGTGGGATGAGCCGCTCTGCAGGTTGGTACGGAATAAACTCATTAATACGTCCACCAATTCTGCTGAGCGTGCCCGCTTGCTGGCTGTGGGTGAGTGGGAGTCGGGCCTCTGGCTTCAGGCACTGCCGTCACCTAACATTGGTACTATGCTTGGTGACTCTACATTCCGGCTCGCTACATGCCTACGTCTGGGCGCTCCTTGCGGGGCCCCGCATCGCTGTCAATGCGGTGCAGTTGTCGACTGCCTCGGTCACCATGGCCTTTCCTGCTGTAAGAGCGCAGGCCGGATAGCACGACACGCCAGCATTAATGACATCATCCGTCGTGCTCTTGCCTCCGCCGGCGTGCTAGCTGTGTTAGAACCTATTGGCTTGGCACGTGACGATGGAAAGAGACCAGATGGAATTACCATAATGTCGTGGAAGTTGGGTAGGCCTTTGGTGTGGGATGCAACTTGTGTCGACACCCTGGCGCCATCCCATCTTCCTAGCACGTTGCGTTGTGCTGGGGCGGCTGCTGCAGGTGCGGAAAACCTCAAACGGCGTAAATATAACAACCTTCTTGAAAGTTATATGTTTGAGCCGTTTGGGGTCGAAACATTAGGGCCATGGGGTCCGAGTGCTCACCTTGTTTTTAGGGACATTGCTAAGCGGCTGGTCGACTCTTCACGTGACCAAAGGGCTGGCCTTTTCTTGGGCCAAAGAATTAGCATTGCCATTCAACGTGGTAATGCTGCTAGCCTTTTGGGCACTTGTCCCATTGAGAGATTACATTGACATACTATATGTTTATATTTATTTTTAAGCTGTGTATATATTATATTTAATTATTGTTCACAAAATAAATGACAGTCTAGATATATAAAAATAAATTTATTATAACCTACATAAAACTCGCACCCAGATAGTTAAGTAATAACTTCTAAATAAAATAGGCACCATAAAATATTTTAGCAATAAGCTTAATTAAATGAAAGAATTGATTCGTAACAACTAAACATAATTCACGCAACTGTTCTTTATCTATTCTCAAGAACATAAAACGCACAATTAACCAATTACAGACTCAGAATTCCCGCAAAATATTTGCATGTTGTAATCGCATGTCAGTACACAGTTACGTATATGTGCGTGTGTGAGGAGAACACGCACACTACTGAACTCATTTTGAAAAAGACTATCTAGCTACCTAGTTTATTGGTGATGAGTTACAGTTTCTAAAGGCCAGCCAAGTTTTGTAGAAATCTCTTACGGGGAATTTAGGTGAAGTATGAGGTATCTACTTTCATCGAACCAGCAAAAAATGCAGGAAAAAATATTTTATTTCTAATTTCGTAACCTATAGCGCTCAAAGGGCAATGGAAAGAGCTATGCTCGGAGTCTGTCTGCGGAATCGAGTCAAGAATGAGGAGATCCGCAGGAGAACAAGAGTCACCGACATAGTAAAAATAATGGCCAAGCTCAAGTGGCAGTGGGCACCGGCAGACGCAGAGTCGGCAGGCCCCCAACAAGGAAGCCACTGGATCGACACAGGTGGAGGTCTTTGGGGGAGACCTATGCCCAGCAGTGGACGTCTAAAGGTTGATATGATGATGATAATGAACCTATAGCGTAACTGACTTTTTGATTCCGGCACAGAGGTTCATTGCAGTCTACCTACTTGCAGATTAACTTCCAAAGATAGGTTAGATAGTAAGATAGGCATCTATCTTCAAATAAAAATTAGTCGTTGTTCGTTAGTCTTGCAAAACTTAAGAACGACTGGACCGATTTAGCTAATTTTCGTCTTGAAATATTTATGAAAGTCCAGGGAAGGTTTAATCGGTAAAAAAAATTAATAATCGATTGACAGGACAATGTCTGCCAGGCCCGCTAGTATATTATATAGGTATGCTGACTGGACTTAGTTGAGATTTTTGTTTGATGGAGTTTCTTGCTCGTTCTTCTCCATAGAAACCTTTTTTTTTTTTTTTTTTTTTTTTGCGCGGTGGAAATCCTCATGGACTTCCTCCATCGTGGGGGCGACGGAGGGGCATGCCGGACTCCTACCGGCCAAAACCACCGCGGTGCTCCACCTCTGCCCATGGCCGGGGGTGCGGGATTCGCATTAGCATTCACCGCTCCCCCGACAGGCCATGACCTGCTGTTTTTCAGCATAGAGACCTACCTGCTCGTAATGTTCGTGAACGGGCGCTGTCAGTTGAGATTGGTCATCTACTCAACTGCCATGGTTTTTAGTATTAAATATTTTGTATTTGTATTCCTCTTGACCTACATTGTTTTCACATATAGAAGCAACAATAATAATGTAACCTGGATTTTGTGAAGACTTGATTAAAATTAGTGTCCGTTGTGTTTCTTGCTCGTTCTTCTCCATAGAGACCTTCCTACGTTTTGGAACGAGCAACGTTGCGACTAGCTTCAACTCTCTGACTAACTGACCGACTTGAAAGTTATTTATCACTTTTTGGATTTCGAAGGCGGCTGTGTTTGAAAAAAAAGACAGCCGCCTTCAATATCTAAAAAGTGATAAATAACTTTAGCACAGTACACACATGACTTTCGATTTGGAAGTCGGTGGTTATGTTCTGTTCGTTGTGTTCAATTGCCACCGACTTCCAAATTAAAAGTCATGTGTGTACTGTGCTAAAGTTATTTATCACTTTTTAGATTTTAAAGGCTTTTTTATAAAAAGCTTTTTATTTATCACTTTTTAGTACCTTCTTATCATCCAAATCCATTAAGAACCGGCAACACAGTTAAAACAGAGGTACTCCAAAGATTGAAGAAACTAAAAACATCGTCAATGTAGATTATTTCTTGGGGTTTAATTGATTTTTCAAAAAATGCTGGATCAATTTCGATAAAATTTATATGGGACCACCCCTGAGGCATATCGTATCCATTAAAAAAAGAATTTTCAAAATCGATTCACATTTGCCGGAGAAATCGCGTAACAAATGAACAAAAAAAAAAGAAAAAAAAAGACATACCTACAGTCGAATTGAGAACCTCCTTCTTTTTGAAGTCGGTTGAAAAAGAGTTTTAGTCTTTGCTTTGGGATTTAGTTCTTGTCCAGAAATACAGATATAATATAATATAATATAATATAATATAATATAATATAATATAATATAATATAATATAATATAATATAATATAATATAAAATGACATTTCACACACGGCCATCTGACCCCAAACTAGGGAGGCCCTGTACTATGGGGTCAGACAGCTGATATACATACACAAATACATTTAAATACATACATATATAGATAAACAACACCCAGACACAAGGCAAACACAAGTGCTCATCACACAAATGTTTACCCTGGGCGGGAATTGAACCCGCAACACGCTGCGCAACAGTCAATCGCTCAACCACTGCGCCAACCTTGATGGTGCTTCAAATCTATACTAATATTATAAAGCTGAAGAGTTTGATTGTTTGTTTGTTTGGTTGAACGCGCTAATCTCAGGATCTACTGGTTCGAATTGAAAAATTCTTTTTGTGTTGGATAGTCCATTTATCGTGGAAGGCTATAGGCCCGTGCGAAGCCGGGTCGGGTTGCTAGTAATATAAATACTCGTAAAAGATTCGAGAGCAAGCTATCTCTTTCCATATTCATTACTATTTAAATTACAGGCCACTTTATTATAACCATGACGTATTCTGTGACTAAATTAAGACTAGGTCATAAAATAAAAAGAAAATCTAAACTAATCTATACTAAAATTATAAAACTTAAGAATTTGTCTGATTGTTTTTATGTTTCAATGCGCTAACCTCCAAAACAACTGGTAAATTAAAAAACTGATAAACTGGAACTGATAAATTGATAGTTGAATATAGACAGGGATAACGTAGTTACGTTATCCTTGTCTATATTCAACTATCAATTACGGCACGGTTGGCGCAGTGGTTGAACGATCGGCTGCCGCGATGCATGTCGCGGGTTCGATTCCCGCTCGTAACAATTTTTTGGATAGCCTACAGGTATTTCTTCCAGGTCTGATTATTTATGTATTTGAGAGTATATGATTGTAACCGCACTTACGAATTGTGGTACATGGTATTTAATATTCAATTTTTTTATAAAGGTCGCCGTTATCGAAATCGATAAGGATTACTATACCATGAAGTAAGAAAATTCACGAGAACAAAGTAACGGGCAGAATCTAGTGTGAGAATATAACGAAATACACATCTAAAAACATAAGAATCTAGGCAAGTTTCACATGAATAGAATAAACATAACTGCTTACATAACGCGACGCTTTCCAAAATCTTTAGATTCTAACGTCCTTTCCTAATATAATAAGAATTGTTTGACATCAAATTCGCTAGTTTTACTGCTTTGTAACACTGGTGGTTTTAGCCGGTAAGAGTCCGTCATACCCCCCGTCTTCCGCAGACGAGGGATAGTCCATGAGAATTTCCTAAAGATAAGACCCTTTTTTTTTTTTTGGTACGGGGTGGAAAATTCTCATGGATGTCCTCCGCCCTGGGGCGGGCAGAGGGGTCTGTCAGACTCTTACTGACTAAAAACCACCCCGGTGTTCCATCTCACACCTACGTCAGGGGTCGCGGGAACTGGAGATACTTCCGCAACCCCCGGCTGGTGCCGGCCCGCTACGGCGGGCCACTTCTCGGGTCAGGGGGGGGAGTGGACTCCCCCCCGGACGTCTTAGAGGGGCGCGCATGGAACACTACGCGCCGCCACCTCGGGTCCTGGCGTATGTGGGGGGCGACAGACGTCCCCGAGTCTGCCGCCCCTGGACCCATTTAGGGGGGCCGGAAGAGGGCGCTGTCCGCTCTCCGCCGACGCCCGGTGCGCCTGCTGCGGGCCGGGTGAGAGGTAGAGATCTCCCTCTCCCTTTCCGCAGCCTCCTTCTGCGACATGACTCTTTCGCAGAAGGAACCCACCGCGTAAAGATAAGACCCTAAGGCAACTATGGAACAGAACGTAACGACACGCACTTGACCGATTTTTTTATTTTTTCTTCATTACCGCCCCATTGATCGTTAAGTTCGATTTCCAGGTCAGGCAAAGTGTAATCGGGTGTCTCCATTAGGAACTTCTCAGTAGCAGCCCGGGATTTGGAAGTTGATGGTATGACACCCTGGTGTGTGAAATCACGTTAAGCCATTGCTGCTTCTGATCTCTGCCCGGTCTCTAATCGGACTATAAGCGTGAGGGAAGAGGGAGTGTACCTGTGTTTGCACACTCATGCACACTCTTGTGTACTATAATATCTTCTGTGTACTTGATTAGTCTGTATTGAGGAATATAGAGGAGAGAAGAATAGAACAGAGGAGAGGAATATTATAATTATCTACTAGTTTTTTCCTGCTACTTATTATTTGACACAGATTTTGCTAGGAAATATTTTTGATCGACAATTTCCTAACCCTACATTCAATTGCTTTTTTTGTAAGAATTGGTTTGATTAGAGGTAATAGCAACGAATTAACAGTCAGATAGCGCATTTATACGTATAAACACATAGTAATGTTAGTTCAAAATTTGTAACTAGATGGCGCTGTGCAGTACGTTCGATGCAAGTCGAAAAACGTCACAAAAGTATCAACATCTGCACATCAAACTATGTAACGTTGATTAAAAATAATTGCTGGGAAAGTAAAAATGAAATAGCATTGTTTATGGTAGCGCATAATGTAACGTACAGACGCCAACACTTCAAGCCATACCTAACTGTCAAATTTTCCCAATTAAATATGAACCTTATGTCTTTGTAATAAAGTTGAAAATCTATTAAAGAAATTTGACTGATTGTATTAGCTTGATGTGCTGGCCTCTGTACAAAGCATAATATTGAGCCTTCTCTACTGAAAATCTTTGTAACAGTACTGTAGGTCGATTCTGTAAAATTCAAACAACAACTCGCATCTCACATCGCTATTCACTCTCACTTCGCATAAGGTTCAAAATGACCTTGATATATTTGACACTTTGAATCGGGCTCGAGTGCGAAGTGAGCGTCGAAGTGACGGGGAAATTACCTTACAGAATGCCACTTCTTACGTCATCGCATACTTTATCTGTCAAAATCTCCCTGTCAATTTAGTTCTACTCGCTGACACGCTCGCAAGGGTAGCGCTAGTGTAAATTCGAATTATCAACCGAGTTTTTAGAATGCCAATCAAGAAACTCACAGAGGATTCAGATTCGAAGTTTAGAATGAGGTCTTACAGAATCACACCCCTGGGCTTGTAGACAAAATTCCTTTACTGTTAGCGTTAACGCCAACGGAAAAAGTATGCAGTTGACATATTTGTATCACGTGACATCGCGTAAGCAAACGTCAGCTCCATACAATTTGATTTTTTTCTTTTGATTTGATTCCTATTATGTTAAGAGCGTGTATTCGATTCGTAACGAAAACTTCATGTTTTCGCATTTTGCCCACAGCAATATCGTAATGATGTGAGCAGATTATTTAAAGACAAAATAATTTCAGTTTTAGAAAGAACTACAGAGTAAAAGTATAATTTTTAATTATGGTTTTTTAAAGCGAAGACAATTCTTTGATACCGTTTTACGAAAATAGACGTCAGAGTTAACTTTCAGGACGAATACAACCATTACAGTATGCCTAAATATTATGTTTTATGCGTTTTCCACAGTCTCAAAGTAGGTAGGTACATTACAGGGCCAAAATTACGAAAATATTTCTATTAGATATTAAAAACAGTATTAAACAAGTACAAAATCGGTTCACTTCAACAATTTTTTTTCACCAGTATTTGAATAAAGACATGACTGATATATTTATTTTATAAAATTAAAAGTTATGCTCAATATACACTTTTTTTTCAGTTCCTTGTACGAACAAATTTATTTTAGACAATTATTTTAAAAATCATTGTAAAACCTCGCTCGCTGTCGTTTGCCGATCAATTTCAATGATTCCTGCTTATTTCGTGCGTATTTTTTTTCTGATGCACACAAACAGACCATTGTATTGTACTAGTGTGTGTCAATGCTGCTACACCGTTCTAGCAGTCGTTTAGATTTTGAGTTGCGCTAAATTGAATACGCGCCCTTAACGCTAACAGAAAGGGAATTTGTCTACAAGTCCAGGGCTCGTATGAGGTTTGTTTAATCTGTTAACCGCCAGTCATGTATAGATGTCAGACCAAAATGTGCTCAGCACGCCACGGTCACGATTACATTATTCGTAGCACAGATATAGATAGACCTAGATAACGCAAGAGTAACTATACTTTGCGTGCCTATTTTCGTGCCTAACTTACGATAAAAAATCGTAAGTAAAAAAAATATAGTAAACGTTTCCTTCCATCGGTAAGTCATTTTGTAATTAATATTTTGCGTAATTAATTAAAAAAAACAATTATCTTTAATCTAATACCCTCAGTAATACCTGGTAATAAGGAAATAATGAATAATATGGAAAAACAAAACATTCGTATTACATTGTGACGTCCAAAAAATGGCATGCTTGGTTTTCATACAGATCGTGATACTTGCGTTATCTAGGTCTATCTATTTCTGTGATTCGTAGCTTGTCACCGAGGGCACATTCTTGCTTTTTTGATTGATAGGTAAAAAAGTAGTTGAATCTTTGACCTTCATAATTTTCGCAACCACAAAAAAAATTTGGTTCGCAACCGTGATGAACATGTGTGATTCTTAGCTTTACCTAAACATAAACTATACTTAAAAGTAGGTTCTAACCAATCAAATTGATTTAAAAGTATGATCAAGGCAAAATCTGTGTTTGAAGATCGTTCTGAATTACGCGCTGCGTGCTGAATTAAGAGTCCACCTTCCTGTTTTTCGAACGAACAATCAAATTGTCATAACCGCGTATGCTACAGTGACTGGTTGACTGAATCATCGACAGCCTATCACAGAAGTTTAAACGAAACAACAAAAATAATGAACAAAAGAATAGCCGTCCACTATTTTCAGTAGTACATCCAAAAAAAATTTTATTAATTTTCTCCCAGACCAGCGTTGATTCATCTTAATCATTATTTACACACACATATTATATTATTATACACAAAAGAAACTTACAGAGGTTTGCTTCTACATAAAAAAATAACCAGATTCAAATTGAACTCTTCTGACACGTTTGCGGTAAAACATAATTACATAGCCTGCGAAAAATATAAAACCGAGCTTTGCCGCAGTCAGGTAATATGGAAATGATTTTCGCGGAGTTTCCTTATAAACAACAAGGAAAGCGAAACGAATGTCCAACTCGAAAAATCACATAAGGGGACTCCTCATGCGATTTTCCAATTTGAAAGTATGTGATAATTATTTATTCAAGTGTTCATTTACTCAAGTATTTACTTAAACAAAAATTACGAAACAGAATATCAATTCAAAATAAAACAGTATCGTTTTTAAATGCATTAATTTATGCGCGAAAACGCATCACTATTTAACAACTTTCTGCTTTGCAAATCACGTTACAATACATTTTAAAATAAAATCAAGCCTTTGATATATATATATATACATATATTTTTAATCCAGACCGTTCCTTATAATTAAAATATTAACACCCAAAGTGCCCTGCACAGTGAACGAAATAATTTGGCATAGAGGTAAAAATATTCAGCTTTCTACTGCACTACCAATATTCATTTTTATTGAGTGCGTAATATTTTTTATAGCATACTTGGGTGTGATATAAAAGAATTGGCTTCTCAGCACACTCACAACAAGATTTAATAGTAGTTGAAAGTTAACTGCCTGTATGCCAATTAGCTTCTTCGACTATATATCTTGAATAACGTTAATAAACTACACATGACTTTAAAGGAATCTTTCAAAATAAACACTCACCTCTTTCTGCAAATCCATCACCAGATCCTGATCCTGTTCCAAGATCCTGCAACGCCTGTTCATCACCAACGTCATTCAAACCGAAATTTTGATCACGAAACACAACATTATCATTAAATCCACCAGGTCCGGCGTGAGAATTTGTCTGCACTGAATTTACACTGTCAGATGCGTATGGAAAGACCACGCGAGGACTCCTAGGCTTCCAACCTGGGTAGTACCCGTTCCGGACCGAAGGAGCGAAGGGAGCAACTGGGTAAGGATCGAAAGCATAATTTGGGGCATAAGTCCTGCCAAAACGGCCCTGGTAGTAATGAGGATAGTTTGAATAAGGTCGAAATCGCGGCGACGGTTCATAAAACCTTTCGTTTCCAGAAGGTAATTCTTCATTCAATTTCTTTGGCACTTCAGGTCCCTCTTCAGGAGATGTGAATTCATAATCCGGTTGGTCATCAAACTTTATTTTTGAGTAGTTTTTATCTTGAGTAAGATCTATTTCACCCTTTCCGAAAGGTTGATGGTTTTCATCTTCGTCCAGAAATAGCACTCTAGATTGTCTTGCTCTGGTCCTCCGGTACAGATTCTTGGGCACAAACATGACGTTTTTGTACGGCTTCTGGTAGACTAGGCTTAGCGCCCGGCTCGGCTCGACAGCGGCTACCGACGCCACCACTAACAGTATAACTTTCCATCTATTTTCGCTGAACATGTTGCCTCGGTCAGTGCACTGTTGTTTTCACTTTCATTTCTTATTATAAAGGGTGAATTTTTTTGGTTATTTTTTTTTGAGGATGTTTAGTACATGTTTTGGGGTACGCGGTTTTTAATTTTGGTCTTTTGAGTCGAGTTTCATTTCTGTGTAACGGGACGTGCGGCGCGGGCTGTTGACAGCGGGGGACTGGCTCGGCCCGAGGCTCAGTGGTGGCGCGCCACTGCCGTTATATAAAAATGCATGATTGTGACGTTTCGTTTATGTAATGCTGGTGATTAGTGATAGTACGTTGCTTGGCAACTTTGTTTGGGGATACCTGAACGGTACTTTCAGATTTGGTGGTTGTTTGTTCGTTGGATATTTCAGTGTGTATTTTAAAATACTTTTGACTTAAGTACTAAACATCCTATGTAACTTAAATCAAGCATCTTCTACCCCATATAGAAGCCATTAAGTAAGGCATAGAAGTAATTTCGATGGTGTGCAAACTGTATTCTGTAAGAATATCCCTAAGTAAGTTGAAATGAGCTTCAGGTACGAGCTGTCAATGCCAAGCATCAGGTGGACTGACAGGTTAAGTCAAGCTCACCTCACCAAAGGAGATAGATTTTTACAGAATAGAGAGACTAGTTCAATGGGGACGGTGAAATACATTTAGTGACGATCTGGCATTACACAAGTTTGGTCTGAATTTACAGTAATGACAGGTTTTACAATACACACTTACAATAACATTGATCTTTTTATTTAAAAATCTGGTCTTTTGTCATCAGATGCCGAAGGACCAGAAATTGAATTAGTAAACCAAAAATGGATGCATATATTTTAGTGAAAATAGATTATTCTCCGTTAACTAATAACACAAAAGTTGTTTTCGAGTGAAATAAAGCTTTTATTGGATATTTACATAATGCCTTAGGTCAAACGTACAGAAATGACATCATCAATTTATATTATAAAGATGAAAGTTTTGTTTCCAAATGCGGCTCAGCGGTGAGTTGCAGGAAAACAATAAATAATATTTTATCTGTAAGTAGGTTAAAAATAGAAGCGCGCCAAAGCCGTTGATCTCAGCTGTCATTCATAGATCTTTGACAGTCGACATAGGTTAGTCAGAACCAAGAAAGTCTGACAACCATTCTTACCAAGGGGTATCGTGTAACCCCGAGACTTTCCGTGGGCGAGCCCACCTAGCTAAGTAAAATCAATCGTTCATGGTTAAGCTCCACTTGCCGCAACCAGTTTGGGGATGATAGACCAATCATTTTATACCGAGACCCTTCTGTAGATTTTTGTCAGTCGTTATGGATAGTCAGAAGTCAGAAAGTCTGACAACCAGTCTTACCAAGGGGTATCGTGTAACTGGGTTTTGGAGGTCCGATAGGCAGTCGCTCCATGTAAAACACTGGTATTCAGCTGCATCTGGTAAGACTGGAAGTCGACTCCAACATAGTTGGAACCTAATTTACCTACATTGTTGACAAGTCTTGGCCCTAATTGTCGCAGAAATAAGATTGCGAATAGATTTAGAACGAATTTTTACAAGTATTGGAATTCAGAAAAAGGCCATGTTACTATTATTTATTTATTTTATGTAATATTTTTAATTATTTACATTAAGCCTATTCATTTAGTCAATTCTTGAGTGAAAACCAGTTACTTACGGAACTGTGGGAAAAGTCTAAAAAGGCAGTCGATGGTAACATCATAACTAATTGGTATCACGCTTATACACGGCTACGGTTCGGTAAGCTGCCATTATTTATTATTATTGTAGATAAAAGGACTTTTATTGGTTATGTTTTTGGACGGTTGTGGAGGTAAGATGCAGTCGCTCCTAGTCTACACCACTCAACAATAGTGCAGCTTTTCAAACGACTTCAAAAAAGGAGGAGGTTCTCAATTCAACTCGTATATGTTTTTTTTATGTTAGACCCTCAGATTATGAAACAAAAGACAGATAGACCGCGCGGTACACTGAAAGTAATAATAATAATAATATGTGGGGACATTTCCACACACGGCCATCTGACCCCAAACTAGGGAGACCCTGTACTATGGGTGTCAGACAGCTGATATACATACACAAATACATTTTTTTTTTTTGTAAATACATACATATATAGATAAACAACACCCAGACACAAAGCAAACACAAGTGCTCATCACACCAATGTTCACCCTGGGCGGGAATCGAACCCGCAACACGCTGCGCAGCAGTCGATCGCTCAGCCACTGCGCCAACCGCGTCGTCAAAAAAGCAAATACTAATTGAAAAACGAATACCTATAACGCGCTTCGTGCTAGTCGTAGTAGACACGTGTCAGTATAGCACAAAACGCTTTATCGTTAAAAAAAACAAATAAAAATACAAATACAATTTCAAAAGCGAATATAATCACGAGATTGTAGGTATTCGCTTTTGAATTTGTATTTGCTTTTTTGGATTCACTGTCAATGTTCCACTTGGTCTATCTGCCATTGGTTTCATAATCTGAGGTTTGACCACGCATAACTTTATTCATTGTAGTCCGATTTCGATGGTTTTTATTGATAGGGTATAATTATCTCAAAATTGGTCCCATATAATTTCATGAAAATATTCCACCCCTAAGGGTAAAAAATTAAGGGATGTCTGATTTTTTTTGGTGTCACCGTTTCGTAATTAATTTGTATGATAAGTATTAGGCACTAAGAAGAGAAAAAAAAACTTATTTACAAAAAAGACAAGCAGATTTCAATACATAAAAAATAACTTTAAATTCACAAGTCGGTGGCAATACAAAACAACAAACAAAACCAAAGTCGCCGCTGACTTGCGAATTTAAAGTAATTTTGTACGTATTGAAGGCGGTTGTCTTTTTTTGTAAAAAATATTTTTTTTATCAGTAAAAGAATTTCTGTAATTGAACCAGTTCTTCCAGAGATTATAAACCCATACAAACAAACAAATTAAAAATCAAAGAAACTTTATCTCTTAGCAATATTAGTATTTAGTGCAGATATAAATAAAGTTGAGTATTTTAAAACGTTTCCCCACCCTAGGAATTTCTTCTGTGTCGAGGGTGCGTTTACAAACATATAAACTCACATACACACAACAGCTAGACGGAACAACTATTTATAGGCCATACAAATATTTGTTCCGCGCGGGAACCGAACCCGCAAAACGCAGCTCAGCAGTCAATCGCTCAACTACTGTGCCAACCGTATCGCCAAATCTATCTATCTACCTATCGAGTACCTATCTAGAAATTATTTTTAAACCAGATTTGTGTCTGTGTGAGTCTGCAATGGATTAAAGGACACAGTAACTCACTGGGTAATGATGCAGCCGATGAACTGGCCAAAAGGGGTTCAAGGACGACGGTATACGGCCCGGAACCATTACTGCCTATACCCCTGGCACAAATCACAGCATGGCTGCGCCTTACAACAGAAGCTAACCACCAAACAGAATGGAGAAACAGCGCAGGATGCAGGCAAACAAAGAATGCTGTTCCGGTAGCTTCGAAGAAGGTTGCCCGCAACCTCACAAGACTAAACAGGGACCAAATCCGTAAAGTACTAGGTACGATAACCGGACACTGTCCCCTAAACAAACACCTGTGCACCATAGGTGTGACAGATAGCTCTGTGCAGAGGCTGCATGGAGGCGGAAGAAACGCCACAGCACGTGCTCATGGAGTGCAGGAGCGTGGCGTATCAACGGGCACAGATTCTCCAGTCTCCAGTATCACTATCGGAAGTCTCCAGCAACCTGAAAAGGCTGCTCGGCTTCTAGGAGGAACTAGGATGGCTGGAATAAAAGAAGAGACAGATTTCACGTACAATGGCCCAATCGAGTGGCTAAGTGCGGAAAAGGCCCCGACAAACTAACTAACTAACTAAGTGTCTGTCGTAGTGATGACCGAGAGTTAAGGCACCCGTCTCTCATGAAAGAGGTTGTAGGTTCGCAACCGAGCACGGGCATTATTGTTCCACTGCAAGGCAAAGGCCTCTTCTCATACAGAGAAGGCACGAGCATTGATAACCACGTGCGGTCAATACGGATTGGTGATTTCAGACTTATATTAATTTCAAGTCCAGGTTCCCTCACGATAGGGGAAGAACTCGTGACTGAGTAAAAGCAATACAGATCGATCGCCAAAAGATAAACTACGCTTACCGCGGTCGGTCTGTGGATGGGTGACCATCCATTTCATACCGAGTTCCCTCCGTGTAAAGCCGTTGGTCCCGGCTGTCATTTGTAGATCTTTGGCAGTCGTTATGGGTAGTCAGAAGCCAGAAAGTCTGACAACTAGTCTTACCAAGGGGTATCGTGTTACCTAGTAACTAGGTTGTGGAGGTCTGATAGGCAGTCGCTCCATGTAAAACACTGGTATTCAACTGCATCAGGTTAGACTGGAAGCCGACCCCAACATAGATGGAAAAAGGCAGATGATGAGGTTACCTCACGATGTATTCCTTCACCAATATCGTGATGTCCAATATAAACTTAGAAAGTAGATAGACATTTACTTATCTGCTTTTTTATATAAGGAACAGACATATGGCCTGCCTACATGATTCTTTCTCTCCAAAAAAGGTCGCTACTACACAAAACGAGATTACAAAGAAATCATTAACAAATACATTCGTTTGCCTCACGATTCCCATAAAGGTAGAATGTACATTTTTTATGTTCACGAAGAAGCTATAAAGGTGAATAGAAAACCCATAGGTTATGGCCTATAGTGTGGGCCGTATGGGTTGGTGACCCGACACTAATATTGCACAATAGTGGTCTATTAGAACATCGTTTCCTGTCGTGAGATCCGTGGAAAAGCTAACAAGGTTCCGCGAGATAATATCCATTTATGTATCATTCGATTTTCAAACAATTTACTTTACTTAAACTCAAAACCTTTATTTTAATTTAAGCATTTACTTGTATCAATTTTGAATTGTCAAGGAGCCACACAGCCACTTAATTAAATTAATGATGATGGTGTTAATTTAATTTTATGATTTTAATTTAATTTAATTACATATTTCAATTTGATGTTATAATTTTGATTTTAATGATAATTATAATTTTAAATTGTATTTGTGTAATTTGATTTATTATTTCTATTATAATGAAATTTTAGTTTTAATTTTATTTTAAATTGTATATTGTTGTAAATTGTAAATTGTAATTTAGGATCTGAAATTTTTTGAAATAAATTATATTGAATTGAATTGTTAGTTAAAACAATTGAAGCTAGTAGCTCGTTTAAAAACATAAGTGTCGTGGTCATGTGTTTTACCGCTATTCCTGATCCTGTGGTACAAGAGGCAGCCTTCTGGCTTCTGTTCGTCGTCAGAGTGTAGGTCACGTGGTACGAGACTTCTAGTAGCTTGCTATCGAGAGGAACGAGCAAGAAACTCTACAGAAACTCTTTTCAAACTTGATTCTTCACCACCCTTGGGTGACTGATAGAGAATTACTGGCATTAAGTCTGCCTTTGTATCTTTGTGCATGAAGTATAAATAAATAAATAAAAGTTTTAGCTTACTATTATGTACGCAAAATACGCGCCGAGACGTGGAGTTGCGGACACCAGCCAGTTATATTACTACTACGGTACTAGTAGTAGTAGTAGTAGTATGACGGGCCGGTGTCCGCAACTCCACGACTAAGCGCGTATTTTGCTACTACGGTACTAAGTTTTAGATTTAACTAAAATTAAATCTCATTTGAAAATGAGGCCACAAAATATAGAGGGTACAGAAAGACCGCTCCCGCCATCTTCAAAAATAATTATCTAAACTGGCCACACTCACTAGGACTGCTACTGTATTGACTCTGTAGGTTTTATTTGTGACAATATGAAATTTTATTGACACTGGTTGGAACTCTTTTGCAATTTATTATAACAAAATTTTCTTGTTCCTCGTGAAATGTCAATGTCTCTCATTTATTCATTGACAGTCGAGTCTGAAGTCTGCTTGAAACTGCTTGAGAATGCCTATAAACGTAATGTCAATGTGTGCGTGGTAAAAATGGCGGTTTGTTCTGAGTGGTCTCTCTGCTAGGCGCGACGCAGCCTTACGTACTTTGTGATGAGGCAGTCAAACTTCTACTAACTACTTCGCGTGTGTCATTAGTAATTAATTACATTTTACGAGCATCATACAAAAAACTACGCATTTTTTAAACGTCAATCATTTGAAGATTGATTAAGCACCAAACATAATCAGTGATGTTTGAAGTGAAATATTTACTTCCTCATTTTTTTTATAAGTAATGCTAGCTTAATATTGTAAGTCATGTGGTGCTGGCATTGGTAATAGCACCACCCTATTTCTGCCCGTGGGTATCGTAGAAGGCGACAGAGGGATATTGACCAGAGGATGGGCAGCAGCGTCCTTCTGAGTACCATAACGCTTACTGCGATCGCCAACAAGCATCGGCCAAGCATGGCGATTACCCCCCCTTGGGGGAGACCTATGCTCAGCAGCGGGCGTCTAAAGGATGACATGCTGATGATGATGGTGTCATGGTCACGAAGTTCCGGGTTCGATTCCCAAGTCGGACAAATTGTGTTTGGGTTTTTTCATCACATTGATGGTGTGTAACACCCCATGCCTTAGAAAGCACGTAAAGCCGTTGGTCCTGCGCCTGATCTCTCTCCGGTCGTGTCGTATTGCCGTCCCACCGGACTATGAGAGTGAGGGAAGAGGGAGTGCACCTGTGGTTGCGCACACACTTGTGCATTATAATATCTTCTGCGTACAATACGGTCAACGTAACTTGGCGCGTCTGAAGTTAGCTGTTTGGCTGCGCAATGGAACTTTTAGGAACAAAATTGTCTACTGCGCAGCTAATCGGCTAACTTCAGACGCGCCAAGTTACATTGACCGTACTGTACTTGACTGATCTTCATTGAGATTGGCCGCCGTGACCGAGATTGGGTCGGAAGAATTACATGGCTAATTCAGTCAGTTTCTAAAGTACACATCTGCCTACCCCACGTCATAATACAAGCGTAATGATATGAAAGCAGCAAAGCAGCGCCATCTTCCTTTATAAATACACAACTGTTTGAAACCTTTCTCTTCGTCGATTGGTAGAAAAGTGGTGGTTCTTTTCATGTATCGATGTTATAATCTGTTAAGCCCATAGATGTCTCTTATTATGTCAAGTCAAAATAAAATTGTTAATTTAAATTAGAACATTAACTACCGTACTCAGAAACGTTACTTAATAATAATGAATTAATAACTTTAATCGACCAACATAAATTGGAACTCTGTCAGTCAAAAATATGAGAGATTGAGAAGCCAAGTAATGTTGGTCATTTAAAGTTAATGATTCATTATTATTAAGTGACGTCTCTGAGTTTGGCAGTAAAAGGCATTTTTTAACGACATTTATAAAAAAAAAATCTTTTATTTTAATTATTTACAACATCAAAGGCAAGCTGCCTTGAGCGCACGTGGTGATCAATGCTCGCGCCTTCTCTGTATGAGAAGAGACCTTTGCCCAGCTATGGGACAGTTAAAGGGTCTTATAATTATTATTACAATACATCTACCATTACAGGTTATCCTAAATCGTTAGCGTGGCCTTAAACATTTCATACTTTTATACTAATATTATAAATGCGAAAGTAACTCTGTCTGTTCCTCTTTCACGATGAAACGGCCGAACCAACTTTCAGGATATTTGGTATTTTTATTTATTTATTGGCTTACCTACAATTGTTACACTGACACATAAAAATAAATATAGTTTAGGTTTAGACTAAGTGTACAATATTAAGCGGTAAACACAAATAGCAAAAATAATATTAAACTAAAAGAGAAACGAACATGAACATATATATTGAACTTAGCTTGATCCCTGGGGAAGAACATAGGCTACTTTTTAATCCACGACTTCATCTACATCCGCGATAACCGACATTCACGCGAACGAAGTCACGGGCAATAGCTAATTATTTTATAATATTAAAAAATATCACATGTAAGGTAATTTTTGTGAACTCATATAAACCTAAGAGCCTTGGGCTACCCAAGACCGGGTTGGATGGCGATCACTGTAGAACGAACGTAGGCCACGTTCAGCAGTGGCTGATATCTATATTACATATAATAAAACAGCAAAAAAACTGTGTCTGTACATTGAATATATTAAAAAAATAATAATTGAGGGGGGTTTAGAAACAGTAACAGAGCACGAATCCAAAAAAAATGTTTGTCTGTTTGTCTGTTTGTTTGTACACGCTAATCTTCCGAACTGCTGGACGGATTTGAATGATTTTTCTTTTATTGTATAGGTATTAAGTCTGGGCAACATATAGGCTATAATTTATCTTGGAAACTTGAACACCTGATGCAGAACCGCAACAGACCAGCTAAACTATAAGAGATACAAAAATGGTACCCTAGCAAAAATTGTTCCACGTGACGAGCATTCTTTGCTGGGAGAATAAATTTGAAGATCTGGAACACCTGATGTGGAACTCCAAGAGCCCAGCTACACCATGACACATATAGGAATGACGTCTTAGCAAAAGTTGTTCGGTCTGATGGGCATTTCCTGTTGACTTATAAAAATCGAAGATCAGAAACATCTGATGTGAAAATCAAAGCTAATAACTAAAATAAAAGCTATCACTAATTTCATTGTATCTTATAAAATAACATAAGCTGGGAGTACCTCCACGCGGTGAAAGCGGTAACAGTTTAGGACTGATTTTTGATGACGATGGTATATCATTGAAAATTTTACTCTACTGGCCATAATTGAACCAAATTCGACATCAGACGTTTCAGATCTTCGATTTTGCCGACCCCGTTGTCGCTGGCATAAGCAACAGGATCCGCGTACGAAATCGCGGGCAGAAGCTAGTACTTAATAAAAATGTAATCGTACCTATATATCAAATAAAGCGATTACTGCTTATCTGTTTGCTCTGTATCCACACCACACATCCACCCACACATACACATATACACACACATACAACCACTATATGTAAACTTGAACATCCTAAACATTATTTGTAACATTCTCTTACCTAAATCTTTTGTTATTATTTATGTCTCAACATTGTAGCTAATAAACCACGGAAAGTTGCGAGGTATCCCTATCACAAGTATCTTTATAACTTAACGGGGCTGCCTCAATTTTGTGTTGTAGAACAAATGTATGAGAAACAATAAAAACTTTTATATTTTATAAATATAGGGTGACTGGTAATTAGTGGACGATACTTAAGCACGTGATTGTGTTCATGATAACAAACAACTTTCCCGAAGATAAAATGTTTTTTGTACTGGTTCACTTTTATCACAATAATACAACAGCCGTATGAAATTCAAACGCGCGCGCGCCTGTGACCTGAAGTGAACCAGTACAAAAAACATTTTTTCTTCGGGAAATTGTTTGTTATCATGAACACAATCACGTGTTTAAGTATCGTACACTAATTACTAGTCACCCTATATAAATGGTAATCATTTTCTTTTCAAAATTATGATTTATGAACTATTTTTCGCGATTTCGTACACGTGAACGTCGCTTACTGATTGCAAACGGAGTCACGGACTAACAAATAACCTTTATCCTTTCTTGGTATTCAATCTAAATCTTTACCATTTTTTTACATACTTACTTTCACATTTATAATATTGGTATTGATTATTATCGTGACAATTTGACTAACGTCGCCCAAAAGTCTATGGTCAAAAATAGTTTATCAAAGAAGGCATATAATAATCCTCATTTACCTAAAAATAATATATTATACAGAATTTGGCATAATTTTATCCATTTGCACTAAACCTTACTGCAAAGACATCAACGCACACATAACGCGTTGATGTCTTTTGTATGAACAATATTTTTATCTGCACTTGCTTATGGCGCATGAATATTCTTACCGATCCATAAATGTCTTGATAATAAAATATAGCCTATTAGCTTTTGCCCGCGACTTTGTTCACGTGAATGTCGGTTAGCAGACTGATGCCCGGTTTCTGAGGTCATCGGATAAACCTTTAAAAAAAACTTATCTATTTGAGTGATTTCCTTCCTTAACTAAGTGTTCAGATACGCAATATCGAACCAATAGCACTATCCAATAGATATAGTCCAGTTAAATCACCTGTTAAATTTGTAAATGTTTGATATTAGGTGTTAAAAAACACAAATCAGTGTCGCAGGAGACCCGGCTTAACGTTTAACGACTAATTTTATCCATTTGCACTAAACCTGACTGCAAAGACATCAACGCACATCAGAACGCGTTGATGTCTTTTGTATGAACAATATTTTTATCTGCACTAGCTTATGGGGCATGAATATTCTTACCGATCCATAAATGTCTTGATAATAAAATATAACCTACTAGCTTTTGCTCGCGAATTAAAAAGTAGCCTATGTCCTTCTCCAGGGTTTAAGGCCCTACCCTGAGCAAATAACCTTGAGCGTTCGTTCCCTCTTCGCCGGGAATACGGGAATACGGAATACGCTCAGATTTTAGAATAAAATCTTTATAAAACCACTTATTAAGATTATGAAAAATAATATTGTAGCAAAATGTTCATAAATAAATTGCCTATCTATTAGTGTTAGTAGAAAATCGAATTAATGGTTACTTGACGAGGAGATGCATGTTTTCAATAATTATTTCTCATTTCTGTGGTTTTGTTGTGAGGAGATTAGTTGAGTATTACACTTCGTAAACAAAAATAAAATCTACCATTTTCTGGCCAAGATTATGTAGAAATTTAATGTATTTTTTATTTGTTGATATTTGTATTAAATATAGAGTATTTAGGTGTGAAAAACTACACGAACAAAAAACGGCTAGCACTGCGTTTTGTACAGGGACGCGCCTTATACTCTAACATTCCAAATTTCATCAAAATCGGTTCAAAGCACAAAACAGTGTCGCAGGCGACCCGGCGTACACAGAGAACTCAATAAACACAAACAATTTTTATTGTAAAATGTTGCTTATTATTTCCCATATACGAAACAATAAATAATTTGTGCCAGGACATACGAACAGGTTTCTAAATGATCACTCAAGTTGACTCTTCGCACTTAGTGTAAATATGCATTCAGTACTGTGCTAAACGCAGTGTTTATATTATGTTATGTTTTTGTATAGTAACAGTG